>CM043739.1:6623003-7223003 GCA_023968675.1 Taenia pisiformis | reverse complement strand
TTGAATCCCGGAGGCGTGATGAGGCACTTCAACGAGATGGGCAGTGCACGTGAATGTGACTGTTGCTTGTGAAGGACATCTAAAGCCACGTTTTGCACTTTCACCATGACACTCTCTCCTTTTGCCATGCTGCATCAATCCCACTGACAGGACTAAGGACACGATGAGAGAAGCTGACGTACTTGCTGGACGTGCTTGTCAATGAATCTGTCACGAAATTTCTGCTCCATCATGTCTACAAGGGCTGCCAAGGTTGAGTTGTAGACACGTTTACATAGGGCTGCGATTGTGACAGTGGGAAGAGTTCCCTAAATGCCTCCTTCCAGCCAGCGAAGATGCCATTGTTGTTACTCTCCTAACACTTGGACAACCGACGCATTTGACATGTCCCACTAAACTGACTCACGTTTATGTACGTCACCGCCTGAGGGAGAGCCACCCACAGTGGATCCTTCCATCAGTGCTGGCTGGTAAATTTTGACAATCAACACCTTCATCAATCTCATTTTTCACCTCGGTTGGAGTGGCGCCCTTCAGAGCTTCTCACTAAGGCAAGTAGATTTACGATTGCACTGCAGAAAGAAATGAATAGCGTCAACTGGACGAAGACTAGAGTCCGAGCTGCGTGTGGTGGTTTGATGCTTGTTTAGGGACCTTAACCACATAAATTCGTCTTCACGCTGATTCCTTTGGTCAGTATCATCTATCCTTTCTGATATTGTCGTGTGCGAAGTAGCAATCCGTCAATATCACCACTGGACATCATCCATCGAATGCGTGAATTGCATTTTCTCTTCGCGAAATAGTTCAATTGTGACGAGCCGGGCTCATCAATAGAGCTGCTGCTCTTGTATTGCTGCCTGACACTTGAGGTAGACAAACCACTCTGGACGGGTGGACTGACTTTTGGCCATGACAGCAGCTCCGGATTCGGCAGTCCTGTAGCTGTTGATCAGACCTACTGCGTAGTCGAAGCTGTTAGGACCATTACAGAACGTCTGGCTCTAGCGTTTCCTGCCAGAGGAAGGGAGTGTGCACCAACCTTCCGACAGTCCAACCAGCATCACCTTTCATGCATCAACATCTTCCCTACCATTTACGCGCCGCCTAGCTGACCAGTGGGGGAAATGTGCTAAGAAGACTGAGTGAACATCCAAGGTGTTATGAGATTGCTTGCGACCCTGATGCGCTAATACGACACCCTTTCCACCAAAGTGATGCTCGTGTGACCTTCTAGGAGCCTTCTACGCCCATCAACTTTGCCCTAATGCACAACTGCCAACATGTAAGCAATGTGGTTCTTCACACTCTTATGGGATGGACAAAATAACCCGCTAAGCAAGCTGACCACCACGTCAGGATGTTGATGCACAAGACACGCCATGCGCAATCGAGGTGACTGATGGCGTGGACACGACTTGCATTCCACTAACCGCTTATTTAACTACCGGTCATAAACAATTTGGTGGCACAAAGGGAGATTTAATGGAAAGGCAAAACACCCACACCGCCAGTGGAAACAGGCGAAACCGTGCATAGATGTGAACAGACGCTTGACAAGTACCAGACTAAGTGGATGCCACTTGATCACCTGTACTCAGTACATGAACCAAATTACGTAGGCGCTCCTAGGGAACGGCACAAGCTGGAGGCACCACTTATGTCAATCGTTCCTTCTCATACGCACGCATTCTCAAGGAGCCAACCCGACGCAAGTAAAAAAATCACATTTACTTCTTAACGTCAGTTTAGATGACATTTGTGTCATCCTCTGCTCACTTGGCCTGGTGGTTGTGAAGTGGAGAGAGATGAGGTAGCATAGTTGTGTGGAAGCGCTTTCACTCCGCCTAAAATGAATAACTGGAAGGTGAGGAGCACACGATGCCCAAAGGCTCAATTGCAGCAAAACTGGGGCTCATTTGAGGAGCTTAACATCACTGGCGCTCGCCGAACTTGGTAAATGAGAGTTCATGACTTGATGCCGTCGTGGCTTTATACAGAGCCTGATGAGTTTATAGCTAGAATCTGGAAGACGGAATGGTCACCAGCTTGCCTCCATGTTGCCCTCTGCGACCTGTCACCGGCCTTCACCTAGTTCACGCTGTGTTAAGGCACCAAATTTTAGGAAAGATGATGCGAGATTACCCGATGCGAGCAAAATGTGCACTGGCACAAGTGAATGGCCGATTGAACATTGGCTGCCTCGCGTCCGCATCATTACGAAATGCGTTGGAGTCATACCAGTGAAATTACGTCCGCTGCCTACACAGGTGCACCACTGGTTCTATCACGTAGGTGAAGCAAAATGAGGCGAAGAAACACAATGCTTAAGTTTACTCGAAAAACAAAGGCTTTCCTGGCCAAGTCAACATTTCGGAGGCAATTGATAGGCAGTACTGCTTAATCTGCTTCATGATTTCCCTCTTGCAGGAGGCTCGGATGACTCGTTTGCGTGGTAGAGAAAGAAAAGTGACTGCACCCACAGCAGGGCATGCGAAACACTCTTCACTGTGTTGTGCCAGCGTTGCGATCGATGTGGTGGTCGGTTATCCACCTCGAGATAAACAAATGTCGCCTAAGTTTGAAAGCCTACCCATCCTGCTAAGTGGTGACGGTGCTCGAGGGCAGAAGTACACTGAAGAGGATGGAAAGTCAGTGGAAGTAGAATCAGCGACCACCAATGTCTGAGCTGTCTGACGGCGAGTCACTACGTTCACCACCGTTCACGTCAGGTGGTCGGTATTAACCCACGTCTGTGGTGCCACTGGCAAGTGGTGACAAAGCTGTCTGCTTGGCCAGTTTCACCAGCAGCGAGAGGGAGAGTCACATCTTTAACCCACAAAATCTGCTCCACAAGGCTTCTCACGCCTTACCATGTCTCACTGCCTCATTAGTGTGACTCCGATTGGAGGAACATTTACCGTCAGACAACGACTTAGCCAAGCTCGCGTCATCCAGCACCAGCTGGTGCTACACAGACAAGCTGAAGTTGTCCTTGCAGTAGAACGAAGAGCAATTTAACCGAGAAGCTACTTTATTACGTCTCCTCGATGCACATCAACTTGAAAACACACCACGGTGCCTGCAAAGCTGGGAGAGGTCTTGATTCACACAACGCCCACTAGGAAGCCTTGGTGGTGTTTCGGGCGGCCTTGACTGCTTCTTGCAGGATGTTGATGATTTCGGGGTCCCCTCTATCCAAGGCCATAGTGAGAGCAGTTCTACCATTTAGCGTATTCGCCGCATTTGGGTCTGCACCTGAAAGAGAAGTTTAGAAGGTGATGCCTGCATTACGACAGCCAAATGAATATCTTTCAAAGCCTGGCGACCACTGAGCCAATGCATGGAGATGGAATCGCATGGCAGGTGCTATTTACCCGCACTCAAGAGGGCCTTCATGAACTTCGTATTCTTCAGAATCGTAGCGATCATGAGCGCCGTGGAACCACAACTATTGACAGCCTCCAGGTCGGCACCTCTGGAAATTAGGAAACGAAGAATCGGCATGCTAAGCGCATGGATGGCTGAATGGAGAGGAGGACGAATTGCTTTGCTGGGAAAGTTGAGAGGAGCTCCATGAGCCCACAACATTTGCACCGCTAGCATATGTCCACGTTCTGCGGCCTCAGAGATGGCAGAGTACAACTCCTTCCTGTGATACTTCCTCGGCCACTCCACCGCCAAAATGAGCCGCAATATGGCCATGTTGCCCTAAATGGAAGCAATGTGGTCAGCGATGTTCCAGGCAAGTGGACATCACTTGCGCTGGCATGACGTAGTGCTGCAAGACGATGATGGCGTGTCACTCTCGTGAGTAAAGTTAGAAAATGTGGAGCAATGCACAACTCGTGCTAGCCACAAACCGTTTCGGCTGCAACGCTGAGGGCCGATTGCCAGGATTCCTTCAATTGGGCCGTCGTGGCAGCGTTGTGCAAGAGGAGACACATCACGGTGTCAATCCATTGGCCGGAAACAGCATTCATCAGGGCCGTCATCCCGGATTCATTGACGGCATCGATGGGACATCCGCGCTCCAGGAGCAGATGCACACAGGCTATTTTACCTTTAGCAGCAGCAAAGTGAAGGGCTGTGTTCATGTGTTCATCAGTCCTGGTGACTGCGGCACCATAGTCGAGGAGAGTGTGCATTGCCCTAAGGGAGCCTTGAAGTGCGGCCTCGAGAAGTGGAGGCCTTGAAGCGCAACAGTTAGCTTTGTTCGGATCGATCTATTGCACAGAAGGAGGGATAAAGAGAGCTTGCAAACAACATGAACTCGGCAGCTTCACACTTTCCAGTAAGCCAAAAGGCCTTCTGGTCCGTGTGAAAGACTAGCTTAGCAAGTAAGTCAATGCCTAGACACGCACTAATCAGAGCCGCTTAGCAGACGCTTCATAGCGATAATCGTAATTGCGAGCTCATTCGACCGACTTGATGGGCGGCATGAAGAAGTCTTCACTTCAGAACGAAGTGCTAACACTGCAACTTCTCCGCGCCGACATAACAACGCTGCAAGCGAGAAGCCGTTGAAAGCAAATGCGGACGAATGGGCTCACGTGCTGTCGAAGGATGGCCTTGAGGTCGTCGACATTGTCGTCTGCGATGGCGAATGTCAACGCGTAGCGGAGAGGACACTTAAATTAAAAGGCACTGAATCTCACCACCACCACCACCACCACGACCAAATGCCGCATCTCCTCAGCAGCTGCAGATAGTACGAACGAAACCGCACATTGCGCCACTTTCACTTACCCCAGGGCTTACCATGCTGGCGAAACACCGATCCGGAGCGCTAATACGACTGCCGCCAATCCGAGTCGTGCTAACGTGCGTGGGCTGTTTAAACAAACATTCATGCATGCTTTGAACGGAGAAGCCATTGAATGAAGACACTTTCGTGTCCCACGGTGGCGAATTGCCGCTTTTCTCCTTTTTTTAATTTATTGACGTCGAAATTCGCACGAAGGCCCACCAACTAAGTGTTCTGCAGCACAATGTATAAACCCGTCCATCCTGCACAACACTTATTTGGTAGGCCCTCGTGCAAATTCTGGCGACAGTTGGGCAAAAAGACAGAAAAGTGGCAACTCGCCACCATAAGACACAAGAGTGTCTCCATTTAGTTGTCTCTTTGTTCAAAACACGCATTAATGCTTGTTTAAACAGTCCATGCACGTCATGCTTTTCTTTCCTTCGCTTCTACGTCGGCGTCTACTCGTGCCTTAATTAGTAGCACCAACTGAGTCTCGCACGCATTCTTCCAAATTAAGGCAGAAATTATTAAATCTAGAGCATTGTGATGACGTAACGTGCCAATAGATATGGAAATTGAACTAAACCATCCTAAACGCCTGCAATGGGTCACGGTAATCGCACGCTTAGAAGAGCTCTTGTGAGTCGCTCAAATAGCTTAAGTAGCAGAGCACCACATCCATCACTTCGCGCCTTTTACGGTATTGTGCGTGATTGATTGGAGTCATCGAGTGAATTGCATTAGATTATGCTCAGCATAGCATTGGGAAAACTACTAGTTCACTTGTCCTGAAATAGGTAACGGTGGTGAGGCAACGCCACCAGATTTCGACGAAACAGCTACCTCAGCTGAAGTCAATGCTCAGCTGAATTGAGGCAAGAAGAAGGAGCAAGGCATCCCTGCACAACTGTTAGAGAATGCGGACACATTAAAAGAAAACAATTTGTATAGCGCTCACTGCATGGAGGTGAGCGATGACTGTTGCGACCAATTTTATGTCACGCACGCAACCTCAGAAGTGAGTGAAATGCTCACTCCAATGGATGAGGACGGTCATGCAGCCCGAAACTAATTTCGTACTGTCGTGGGGAGACATCAGCAGTGTCAGCAATGTCGATTCCGCAGCTCTCTTGGCAACTACGTCAGACAAATTATGGCCGGAAAAATGCGTTGCGCATTTTCGCAGTCGGGCAAGATTTCACACCAAAAAGCAATCAGTCAGTAACCGTTGGTTTCACTACTTGATGGGCAAAGAACAGCCACCCTTCGCTCGCTTTCCCCCACATCACAGAGTGACGGTAGGTTTACCACAATTAAGCGCCCGTGTATGTGAGTTCATGCAACCACTGCTCGCTGTGTCCGTGCTTCCGGCAACACGACCACGACTCGCGTGTTTGTTGTGCATGCGAATGCACCACGTCGATGGGATGTGCGTGCGTCGGACACGAAGTCAACGCCACTCACATCAGTGAGCGGTCGAGCCACTGAGCACGTCTTGTGTAATCCCGACTCACCCAATTACTACCTCAATAAATAGCTCACCGGTCAGTCAAGGAGGCATCTCACTCATACCAGCCTCCGCTCCTCCCACTAATTGGGGCCATCACAACCACAGCCGTCATGCGAGGCATGGTCGTGTGAATGGTGGAAGACAGCAATGGATCGGCGAGCAACGGGAGGGGTACCCGCCACGACGAAAGCGTAGGAGTCCCAATCGGTGCAATGGGACGGATGCTGGTCTGAATGAGCCGACTCTCCTTAACATTTGAGCGGAAATACTGGGGCCGACACACAGAGGTGATTTGTCCACAGAAGTGGTCAGTGGATTGTTCAAGACAACACAATGTGTGCGTAGTGGCGCCTTCTTTTCGATGTGTAGCTCTGTCTCCCTTAATCGTGTCACATTACGGCGCGGGGCGAACGCAACTAATACAATGTCCACCAGTTGGTCTTCATGCCTTCCCACCCGCCAACACTCAGCGGTGGTGTCGCCACAAACAAATCGAGGCTGTCACCTATTCGCGACTAATAAATTACAACCTGCTTAATGATGCCTTAACAAGCGAACGAAGGGTGGCTGTTCTCTGCCCATCATATTGTGGAACCGACGATTACCGGCAGCTTTTTGCTGTGAAATCTTGTCTGACTGCGATGTTGCCTATCGCGTGTTGGATGGAGGAAGTGTACTTCTCTGCCCTTCACTGCCTCGCTTAGTAGTGAAAGGGAAGGAGAAGTAGCGGGGGGAAGAAATGCACGGTTTTCTGATGCGCGCTAGTTGTTGTACTCATAAACGACGACGTAGTTGCAGGCCTTGACAAGGTCGGCGATCATTCGACTGCCTGTGTTGGTTGTTGGTGGTTGGTTGGTTGGTTGGTTGGTTGGTTGGTTGGTTGGTTGGTTGGTGAACGGGCGAACTAAGTGAGGCTGAGGAGTGTTGATGCGGCTTATGGACGTGGTGAAAGCAAAGGAGAGGTGGAGCCAGCGTCAGAGCATCCAATAATGCCTATAAGTTGAACTGCCACCCCACTGCGGTGTCAGTGTTGCAACAAATTGCACTGTTTTTGGTTTGCATCAAAAGGAGCCTTTGGGACGTGCTGGAATGAACGGACACCCTTATCATTGCGCTTTGTTAAAATCCACACTCTCGAGGGGACAATGTGTGTGGGAAGTAGGTCATGGGCACCGCTCTTTTGACGCACCATGGTCTGAATTTGTCACGCCTGAACGCAGTGATTTGCCAAAAGCACAGCAGCAGACCACGCTGGCGTCGCCTAAGGGCAAGTCGGTTTGTCCATCAAGTGCTCGCAGTGACTGCTGCTGCTGCTGCTGCTGCTGCTACGAGGCGATGACTTCCCGCTTTGTCGGTCTACCCATCCAAATGCGGTGGCGATGGATTTGGCATTCTGACAGGAAAATGAGCACACTTACGCTTACACAAACTAATGAGTTGAGGCCAATGAGCGGCATGGGTTGTCCACCACCTTAAAGTGACAAATAAGCACGGCTGACTTGTGTAGCCAAACTAATTTCATTCAGTCTCATGTAGGTGCCAAGCTGTTGCTGAATCGGGTCTTTAGATATGCACGTCATGAAACGAAATAGATGGCTGTCGGCATTACAGCACACTTAGTTGTCATAGCGTTGTCCTGCGGTGGTGTTGCGGTGAACTGTGCAGGTGGGAAGCAGAATGGCAAAATTGGCATTAGAGCTGCACCTCTCCTGGGTTGAGTGATCTTTCGCTCGGTGGTGCTCGTGCCATCTGAAGCAATGCCACCAATCCCTCTGTACCGATCGCTGGCTCAACGGCACATTAACAAGTAATTCAGGCCTAAATCAACAAGCGGTACACACAAATGACATAAGAAGAGAGGTAAGTGGTGCTGGATAGTCGATTTAGCGTCTTTGTCAGCAAAGACCTACACCTGGAGACGTGAAATCACTGCCACGAGGACACGGACTCGGTCTTCCTGACACGCTTCCATGCAGGGACAGGCGGTGGGAGGGACTGCTTTCGCAGACCTCCACACCAAAGAACCCTCGAGTCGACCGTCGGGTAGGACAGTTAGACTTTCGCATCTGCCAACATTGACGCGCCAAGTCATAATCAGCGCATCCACTGAAGACGATCACTTAGCTACATCCTTCCTTCAGCTCAAGTGCTGTTATCGAGTTGGTGAGGAAGCAGATCGCTCCAGGAAGAAGCCATTGGGCTTCAACAATGTGCCGAGAAGACAATTCGAGGAATCCTTGAGCCTTTAACACCTGCTTTGTCATGTACGCGTGCTGACAGATTTGTTGGCTGATTTGTTGGCCCCTCTAGCACCAATCGTTTGCGCACAGGGCTGCTTTAAGCGAGCACAATTCCATCTCTTTTTAGAAGGTGTAGAAGAGCAAGCCTGACCCTTGACTGGGATTATGCGATTCCTTATTGCAGGTCTTTATGCACTTCACGGTATTTTATGCTATATGAGCGAACGCATTGCTAAACACCTCCTTCACTAATGACTCTCTGCGCAATTAAGAAAGGGGCCATTTCGATTTGCCTGTGGTGGATCTTGTGAGCCTTCCCTTTGCATTGCCATCCGTTCCACAGCACATTTCCGTCTGCAAACAAAAATCATGCCACGGCTTTGCAGGCTGATGGCCATTTCACAGCCCAACTCGCATTGCACTGGGCGGTTGCTCAGCTGCAAAATGGTACACGCTAGGGAAGTCGCCTCATTTTGATTTGGATGAAATCGTGGTCCCCATCTGGGCATGCATCGCTTAGTACTACCTGCGAATCCTTTAGCTGGCCTCAGAAAACGCATTTTAGTAGGTGAAAGGCAGTGCACATTGATGGCGATCGGTTTGACCGACTGATGGCGGGAAACGTGTTTGGGTGCCGACTGGGCAGAGTCAGTAGCCGAGTTGTTGTTGCATTGCAGGTAGATGAGATGTGGCCTTCCTCCTCCGCCTCCTCCTGCCCCACTTCATTAATTATGTAGCCAGCCGCCAGGTCAAAGGCCTGTTAAGAGGTCAAAAAATGCAGGTAATTAGCTACGAGTGAGCTACTATTTTGGATGGTTGGATCACCTACAGGCACAATTACACTTGGCAGGCAGTCGAGTGCAGAAATGGCTAACGAAATGAATTGCCGGTCTGCAAGCCAACAATCGTGTGGTCTGAGTTGATTGCAAGTGATTGACGACTCGGGGCTTGAAGTGATGCCAGCGCCTTTCATGTGAGCACGGTATGGTACACGTCTTCATTAAGATGGTGAAGAAGCAACAGGACGATGATGAAGCGGGTGAGCGGGAGCGTCGGTCAGGGCCAGCACCTGGCAATGAATGCTGGTCCATCTGTCAATCACCCAAGAAGCCATTCAAGTAAACTGCGCCCTAATTAACTCAAGCATTACCCTACCCTTATCTCCTGCGATTCTTGAGGAAGAAAGCGAACACAAACCACCCAAACACACAGGCAACGGGTAGCGACACACCCTTCCCACCACCACCAAGCAGGCCAAGTAGCATTTGCAAGATGCATTCAACGCAGGAGTACGCACATAATTGCAGCGAAATGCGGCGAATCCACAGGTCAACTTCCAAGACAACGTCGCCACGCAAAGAGGCCTTTCCCAGTTTTCCAACGCGTTAGCAGCGCAGCGCAGCGCAGGGCAAGGCACTGCAAAGCAAAGCAGGTCAGACTGACCACCAACTTCCCTGTGGCGCCTCCGCCGGTGTGATGCGCAGATTAATACCACCAGCTAGCAGAACCAACAACAACCCAAGTCGGCAACTAGGATAAGCAAAAGGAGCAAGAGACATTCACTCCAAGTGAAGGCTGCTTTCACGGGCAACGTAAGTAGCAAGCACTTCAGTAGCTTCGGCCTTGCTACCAGTTAAAGGCAAATGGATGGCAGCAAATGAGAACTATTGTAGAGACGAAAAATCTACTGTAGCAACAAACTCCATACTCTGTACTGTAGAAATAAAAGTGTATGCCGAACAAGCATCCCATGCTGGATGGGCGATAGGAAGAGCACCGCAGGTACAAATAAAGAAGTGCGTAAAAAGGACCGCCAAAATAAGAGCCTCTTGTTCGTAGTGTCCTCCTCCTCCTCGTCATCCTCAACGATTGCAATGCATCTAGAAAGCACTCTGACGAATGAATCAGCCATTGCAGGGCTTCCCGTACAAGTTGGACAGGCACTGCTTAGGGAGCATCGAATTGCTGCAGAATCAACGCGTGCAGTGACTGCGCTAGGCACAGAACAAACTCGAAGTGGATGGAATGCGCATTTTCATGAGGCAATACGGCTAAGAGTGTTGACCAAAAGCAGTCTGAGACGAGGCAACAGCACACAATTGGGAGGAATGCGAAACACCTCGCACACAAGACCGGCCCAGCACCAAAACGAAGGGCGCACAAGCCGCTACAAATGCTCTGAAGGCATCGCGTAACTAAATCAAACTGAGCGCGTTTTGCCAGAGAGTGTGGCCCTGACCAACTTGGGTGCCTCCTTCTTACTCTGCATCGCATCCTCTTTCATTGCAGTAGCAGCGCCATTTCTACTGCTGACTAATGCAGTAGCTGGAGAAAACGACAGCCTGCAACTCTACTCACTCATCCATCCGCGGCAGGCATCCATCTAGAACGTCTGCAATAGTCAATGCGGCATCCACACGCAAGCATCAAATGTTGGCTTTAATAAAATCAACCACCAAAGCAGGCGGCAGAATGCATTATAGCCAGAGGTGGTAAGCCAAAGGGAATTCGTGCCAGAGAAGCCAACTGACTGGCAAATTGGTGCTTAGTGGAAGGATGAACTGGCCTCCATCCTTCCCTTTTCGCTGTCTGCAAGCAGAATTGCTATGCAGGCGCCGGGAATAGTCAGGAAAGCGCATTTCACACACACAAATTCGACAATTTCCAAGCTTGGTGTCACCAAACTAAGTAAAAGAGTGAACGAAGCTTCTGCCCTTTGCGTAGTCGTCGTCCTTTGCCACGATGGCAGCATGTGATCCAACCGCAGCTCGGTGCCAATTGACCTCGCGATTACCAACAACTACTGTGCCACGATGCCTTGACAACTGAGAGAGGTGCGACTCAATTCACTGCACAGCACTGATGACTGTGTTTAAATTCACTGCATGCTGGAGCAGCTGACGTGGTGAGAAGAGGGCGAACCGACATGACAGTGAGGGAGGCGCATGTATGAAGTGCCTCAAGAAGACGTTTCACTCTACCTTCGGTGTGAGGCAAAGCTTGGCGCATGTAAATTAATGGCTTCGGCTGGTCTAACCAGTGCTGTCTACTTCTAACACAGGGTGACGCAGCGCGCGGCAGCACACCGAGAGACCTTAAGGAGGCGCCTAACATTGGACGAGGTCCGCTTCATATTCGGTTAACGACACCGACAACCAGTGTGTGGTAGAACAGCGCATGCAGCACCACATTAGCACGATTGGCCCACATTTGTCTCCTTTTGTGGCATAGTGAAGTGCAACGGCAAAACTGAAATGAAAAGTGAAGCAGTCATCTGCCATTCGCCTGCAAATCTGTCAGCACGCGTGCACGAGATTCGCTGAGTCGAAGAAAGGAGGGGCTGTAGGCTTGATGGTTTTCCTAACCATCTTCTCGGTAACTCCCTTAGGGGTGGCAGTTTTGGCCAGTTTTAATTGCCCACAAAAGATCGCATGCACTATGTTGAAGCTCGTTGGCATCTTCCTAAATTTCCTTTCCTTTATAGACATTGGAAGGACTCGTCACACGCGCAGTGTAGTGTATTGTCTCCTCTCGTGTTAAAAATGAGCAGCGACAACATGCACGGCATTCGGTTAGTGTGGAGGTGTTTAGTCAGTAACTCGTCTCTTCTGCTTCTAGTCGACGAAGAGAGTTTGGGAAACCTGGTTCATGAGAACACTTGAACATGTGCAAATTACAGCGAAGTCGAAGAGCATGTCGCTGGAAGAAGCGATCGCCATCTGCCTCCGCAGTGCAACGCACTACTGTAGGACTTTGCACCGCGAGTGTCAACTTTATGCCTGTAGTGTCAGAGGCACAAGGAAACTGATTGCCGAAGTGACGTGCCCACTTGTCGCCGCAAAGGGAATGCATCTCGTCTTCGTCCCCATGCGATGTGCTGGCGGCTCACCTTGCATCGGATTCATTGCAGGTGCTACCCTGTAGTTCGACGTGCAAACGTTGACTCACAGTGGGAGAGCGGAGCAATGCAATGGGTGCCCAGTCGAACAGTTGCTGCACTAGCTACTAACTGCCATACCTGCAGTCGGCTGCGGAGTGGGAGTAAAACCAGCACCACCACACCCAACTGTTGGCCCACTCTTTGTTCGTTTTTTTGCCTCCATACTCTTTTACATGGTCAGCTTTGATCCTGCCCATAGCGTGTGTGCATTTGGTAGGGGCCGCGAGATTGTGCTCCACTTCCACCCTTGCAACGCTACGGGTTTATTACCTTCGCCAATCACACGCATGCACGCACTTCCCACTAGTCAATAAGTGATAGATAACATCGCAGTCCGGCAGATGTCCGAACCTCGATAGCGTGTTGTTCTTACGACAAAGAGCTACTAGTCCGTAAATTTACGTTCCACATTTATCTCCCCGAAGAGCGGCAGAGCCTTCCCTCGCCTTTTTCACATCCATGGTTGGCTGTCCATCCGCCACATTCTGTCGTCCATGAATGTTCGTTTCTCGGACCACTGCTCACTGTGTCCCTGCTTCCGTCCACACTATCATGAATTGCGTGTTGGTCGCTGATGCGAAATCATGACGTCGATCAAATGTGATCTTCGCACACAAAGTCAACGCCACTCACAGCAGTGAGTGATCGAGCCACCGAGCACGCCTTGCCGAACACGTAACTTACCACAGCTTGGACGCATCGGTAAAAGTCTCCTTCACACTCACATCATTGAGACAACTAGAAGTGGATGATGCGGCTTGTGCACTTGCTGCTGGCTTAACATGGCGCTTCTGCAATGTGCGGCGGCAGCCGCCAGGATGCTGCGTGGTGCCCTACATTGCCGCGAGCACGACAATATGATGAACATGGAGACTGGTCACCCACAACTTTGCCAGCTGCCTTAATTTTCTGCCAAGCACTTGCAAGTCGGTCATGTCAATTTAATTTTCATGTACTTTCGTGTTTGATGGAAAATCGGGCGCAACTGGATGACGATTGCGTACATGCATGTAGTGCGCTAGATGTCAATTGCGGCAAAGTAGATGGTGGCACTACTGTGGAAGGAAATCGTCGACCCTCCTAGATGTGAGCAAAGCGTGTGCCAAGTGAGCGTGGCGCATGCTCAGCCAATTGACGACGAGCCTGTGCACCCATCGCCAGTGTGAGAAATGAGATTATGAAAAGGAAGGCAGGAGTAGATTGTGAGGTGGTCGAGCGAGCCAAAAACGAAAGATGAGTTTTTTGGAGCTCTCGCTGATTTCTTGGCACCAATCTTGGAGTTTCACAATGCAGAAGCAATGATCTTACCAACTGCAAGGATAGTGGGATGTATAATGCAATGCTTACACAAACTAATGAGTTGAGGCCAATGAGCGGCATGGGTTGTCCACCACCTTAAGTGACAAATGAGCGCGGCTGACTTGTGTAGCCAAACTAATTTCATTCAGTCTCATGTAGGTGCCAAGCTGTTGCTGAATCGGGTCGGCAGATATCCACGTCATGAAACGAAATAGACGGCTGTCGGCATTACAACACACTTAGTTGTCATAGCGTTGTCCTGCTGTGGTGTTGCGGTGAGCTGTGCAGGTGGGAAGCAGAATGGCAAAATTGGCATTAGCGCTGCACCTCTCCTGGGTGGAGTGATCTTTCGCTCGGTGGTGCTCCTGCCATCTGAGGCAATGCCACCAATCCCTCTGTGCCGATCGCTGGCTCAACGGCACATTAACAAGTAATTCAGGCCTAAATCAACTAGCGGTACACACAAATGACATAGGAAGAGAGGTAAGCGGTGCTGGATAGTCGATTTAGCGTCTTTGTCAGCAAAGACCTACACCTGGAGACGTGAAATCACTGCCACGAGGACACGGACTCGGTCTTCCTGACATGCTTCCATGCAGAGACAGGCGGTGGGAGGGACTGCTTTCGCAGACCTCCATACCAAAGAACCCTCGAGTCGACCGTCGGGAAGGACAGTTAGACTTTCGCATTTGCCAACATTGACGCGCCAAGTCATAATCAGCGCATCCACTGAAGACGATCACTT
Organism: Taenia pisiformis; assembly: GCA_023968675.1. Taxonomy (NCBI): domain Eukaryota; kingdom Metazoa; phylum Platyhelminthes; class Cestoda; order Cyclophyllidea; family Taeniidae; genus Taenia; species Taenia pisiformis. The sequence goes on along the minus strand of CM043739.1, from coordinate 7,208,519 downwards.
AGCTACATCCTTCCTTCAGCTCAAGTGCTGTTATCGAGTTGGTGAGGAAGGCAGATCGCTCCAGGAAGAAGCCATTGGGCTTCAACAATGTGCTTAGAAGACAATTCGAGGAATCCTCGAGCCTTTAACACCTACTTCGTCATGTACGTGTGCTGACAGATGACAGATGACTTGTTCACTGGTGATTTCAGTTTTGCTACTGTCCTTTGCTGCATTCTGGGCGACAAAAGTGCAGGCGAAGAGTGCTGATGTGCTGCTGCATCTGCTCGTCTACCATTCATCTCTTAATGGTGCAGGGCAATCCGGAATCACTTCACGTGTCTTACAAGGTTAACCTGACACTCCCATCGAGTTGAAGCTTACCAGTCACAGGCAAACAATGGCATCTCTGTTGTCGGTGGTTGGAGCACCCTCGGCTTGTTAAGAAGTGGGTCGGCACAAGGACACATGGCTTGTGGTGTGAGGCCCATTAGAGAGGATCTTGTGGAAGCCTGCTTTACACATCCTCCTCTCTTTACCTTCCGACTTTGCATTTTCATTTCAAACAATTTCACGAAGTTAGCTGGGGCCAGCGCCCTACCACTAGCTGCACCGCCAGACCGCGTAGGTCAGATTGTGCTTCCTTCCACTTGAAGACCAGGGCAGCTGCACTGCGGGTGTCTGTGTGGTTTTGGTTCGTGTCTGAGCGCACCCGTCGTTGCATTGCACCCCTCCTAATCAACTCAAACAGGCGTTCCACTGGTGACAGACTTGCTTTGGTTAAGGACGGGCCAAAGGCCCATTTCAAGTGCAGCTGATGCCAGCAGCCAGGTAAATAGGTCCGGGTTACCAAGAGTAGGCAAAGTCCATCACGACTTCTATGGTTGCCACTATCGTAAAATGTGACGTAACTTTACTTAGGAACAACCTTTTGGCTTTCGGCACACGTTTCGATTGATCCTACATGGGGAGGCACAAGTGCGGCGCGAGTTGCATCTAGCACGTAAGGAGTAAATATTATGACCCGTTTCTTACATTTGGGGCAAAAAAGCGACGATAGACAATGCCAACCTTCCCCGATCTAGTTAAACTCGTAATTTTTATAGGCATCACGCCTATCATGCGTTAGTTTTGAACTGCAATAATTGTTACAGCCGAAGTGGTTAACAAGTGGCACTGGTGATGAGAAGGCTTGAACGAGCACTAGGACCATGTAAGCAGAGTTGAGGCAGCCAAGTTGAGGTGGCAGATGCAGCGCTCCTGCTGGTTGCGAGCATTAAGGTAGCATTTCCCTACTTGACCGCCACGAGCACTCTACGTAGCTCCATCCCTCGTGCCGAATGTAGGAGTTTGCGTGGACCTGCTTTTTGCAGTGGATTGCGGAAACTGGCTTGACTTGCTGCTCCTCGTGGCTGCCGATGTCTGGGTAGACCTGTCACTCATTAGCATTGCGGTGGTCTGAGTCGACTTGCTACTCCTCAAACGCTGCTTAGCGGCACTAGGCACTCTCGTTTCTCCTGCGCGAAACGGTAAATAACTCACAACACCTGTGTGTCAACAAACTGCCAGTTGCACACAATGGGGCGATTCGGTTCACACTGCCACATTACCTACTCTACGGCAGTGGACGATAGGAATGAAACTGTGGAAGTAAGTTACTTCTCTCGGAAGGATGGTACGGTAAACTAGTGAGAAGTAGGTTTTGTCAAAATGGAATAATAAGTGGGCGTTTGAGAAGACGAACGCTAAGACTCACCTGCTTCTAGCAACGGTGTGGTTGCTTCCACTACCCTACTGTCGCTGCCAAGATACTCGAGTTTATTCGAATCGCCCCTTCTCGTGCGTGCACTGATGAAGGCGGAAATGGTCTGTCCTGGTTGGAGATCTTCGAAGGTGTATGTCAGAACTGGTGGAAGATCCAAAGTGTCCTGCGGCGGGGAGTCGAGACTCCAAACAATGCGATAGCCAACAATGGCGCCGTCGGGCTGAGGTGGCGGGTGCCACGTCATGTGCATCGTGTAGGAATCGATTGCTTCGAGTTCCACCTTTTGTGGAGCTCCGAGGTCTGCACATTGAAAAGTAGACTGCAGCCCTATGTTTCTCACCAACTTGGTCTATTTTCGCTTAAATTTACTCGAGTTGATAGCAGTGGAAGTTATTATTTCCGGGTTAGTATTCTTAGACTAGACCTTACATTCACAGGCACAGCCTTTGATGTCGTCGAGACCGTGGGTGAGAGCATGCAAACCAGCAGCAGCTTTAGGCTGGATAGCTCTGGGCACTTGCAAACGCACAGCTGCAGCAGTGGAGTGGAGGTGCCTGAACACTGGCGACAAACGAAATTAATGCACTCCGTTAGTCAGAGGATCTCATTCGCGAAGGCTTCCAGTCATGGGAAGACCAAAGCAACCGCATCCGTGGCTTGAATGTAAAGTTCGTTGCTCTCGACATTTGACACGATGCCCAATGTTCCGCCACACTGCTGCATTTCGGCTACCCTCTACTCCACAACCGCACTCTGTGTTTGGTCTCTAACCACCTGCTGCAATGAATGCCTTCGTGACACCGCCACCGAGGCCAGAGCTGACGTCTTTCTAAGTGTTGACGTAATCACCCACAATGCACGTGGGTCGGCGCATGGGGCACTGGATATGCTGCCCTCACTGCTGCCTACTACAAAGAAAATGCACACCAGCAAACGACCAACAACCCGAAAGAAAGAACGCGTGGAATGGTGGCAGCAAATGAGATAGCCTAGCCCAGTCATCTCTACCTGACTGTCGTGTGAGGTGATGTGGTGCTACAGGATGTGAGTAGGAGTAACTGAGTCTTCCACAAACTTGCTTACTTACTTACAGACGCTTTACCCTCTTAGCAAATGCATGTACATGCACTGACCACCGCAAATCATTGGAAGGCAACTTACCACTTGCCAACGCCAATTGTTCATGGGAGGTTAACACCACCGCCAGCGCGAAGCAGAGATGAAGCAGCATCTCAGTTGAGAGCCCGATGGCATTGGCGACCCGCACACGGTGTGCCTTTAAATAGGCGGTGAGAGATGTAAGCCTATGAAAGGAGCAGTTATTCATCCACAAGGCGATTCGCGCACCCGCACTCACGTCGGAATGTCACGCGTGATTGGATCGTTTGACCGACTGTGCGAATGCGCTTATGAAAAAGGACGAAGAAGTCGTGCAGTCGAAAACTCGCTTTTATGCCTGCCTTATATTTTCGGGCCTAATTTCAGTAGAACAGTGATTTCAGTGATGGAGGCATGCACAATATAAGTTGGTGCGTCTTCTGTTTGTGCGCTTACTTGAACAGGAAATGGAGTCTTGAGAGACTGTGCCTCTGCCTCGTGGCATCCGTTCAGCACAGACACCCAGTCTCCAGGACGCTGCGCACCTTGCAAAGCAGTGTCTTCTCTCCTGTCGCATCTGCTCATCGCAGCACAATCGAGGCCTCCGAGCACAGCGTTAATGTGCGCCTCCTGTAAACGGGCTGCCAGTTGCCAGTTTGACTGCAAATAAATCACACTCGAGTCAGTGCCCCATGCTGATCATCTGAGGCCAACTCACCACCTGCTTCTGGTTTGCAACCGGATTGAGGCCAGAAGACAAAGATGGGGACCACGAGAATACCAAAGGAAAGCTGCACCAGCACTGAGATCATAATGTGCGCCATCAGCTAACGCGAAGGTGCCAGCACATCGTAGCATGCTAACTGTGCACCCACCGTGCCCTAAGCCAAATCTGCGCAATGCGGGCGGCCTTCTCAGAAGCACTTCCTTCGGGGCATTGTTGATGAAGACGCTCAAACTGGCCAATTTCTTGCAACAATGAGTTCAAACGCCTAAAATCTGCTTGTATCTAACGCCGTTGATAATGGTTGCTTGTTTTACGCTGATGGATTTAAACCGCTTTCGTTTTTTTATTTTTGTGTAAGTTCTTTGCTTTACGAGAATTCAGTAAAGATATTTCATGCAATGGCGTGGGAGGTTAGTGATGCTCGTTGAAGTGGCTGCCGCCTGCACGGCTTCGGTGTTTGTGCGCGAATCTCTACCATCAAGCATTGCCAGAGAATCGCAGCCATTTGAGGCAGTGCGTGGACCCTTGCGACCTCTCAACTTCCTGGCCTCTCTGTCCACACTCTTCCCATGTGCTGTCGAATTCACTTATTTACTTTCCCGTCAGTGATTGGCATTACATCAACACTCACTTCTCGGCGTCACTTTGACATTGCTGTTACGCTTCCGAGATGGCACAACTTTGGACCGACTTATTAGGCGTTGAAAGGGTAACGTAGCAATAGTTTAAGGAAAGCTCTCTTCTTTAGTTGTATGCACGAGTGCCCCATTCAAACACATGTAAGTTGACCATGAAGGATGGCACTTGACTGCTTGCACTTGTTGCAGGATTGGGATCTATCACAGTCGCATCTCCAGCAGGTGTCACGAAACCGATGAGACAACGCACAGACGAAATGCCAACGAGGATGACGGCACCGATGACAATTGGATTGTTCGCTCTTCGCAATGCGTATTATACTTGGGACAGGGTGCAGCTGGCGCGAACAGGCCACCAACAGAAAGACTAGGAATGACTTGGTGACTTGGTCGGCAGTTGACAGCAAGAAGATGGGCGTAATCATGGATGAGAGAATAAAATGCTTTTAAATGCAGGACCAAATGAGTAAGCGTGGGCTTGACTTCATGTTTTGCAATGCTTACAATAGCGAAAGATCAACGCCAGATGCTTGTTATTTTCAACCAACTCTTCTAGAAAACGCTTCCTTGTGAGTGTTGCCAGGCGACCTGGTAGACACACGGTAAATGGCAAATGTGAGGGAATAAAAATTCCGCCATTAAAGTGTCCACTCCTGCCTACAAGCCCCAAGGAGCCGACTCAATGCGACCAGATCAACAGTACAAGGTGCCTTGAAAAGTTATTGCAACGCAAATATGAATCTCTGGATCACTAGCAATCCACATTGCAGATGATACAGCTTTGCAATGCCGATCTCCCCTTAGTTAATGCTACTTGCTAATATTCAGTAGAGCCGCGAAACCGACAGGTGCAGGCGAATAAGTAAACGTGTTTGAAAGCGACTGTATGCGGCCGCCCCTCTAGCACCAATCGTTTGCGCACAGGGCTGCTTTAAGCGAGCACAATTCCATCTCTTTTTAGAAGGTGTAGAAGAGCAAGCCTGACCCTTTGACTGGGATTACGCGATTCCTTATTGGAGGTCTTTATGCACATCACGCTATTTTATGCTATATGAGCGAACGCATTGCTAAACACCTCCTTCACTAATGACTCTCTGCGCAATTAAGAAAGGGGCCATTTCGATTTGCCTGTGGTGGATCTTGTGAGCCTTCCCTTTGCATTGCCATCCGTTCCACAGCACATTTCCGTCTGCAAACAAAAATCATGCCACGGCTTTGTAGGCTGATGGCCATTTCACAGCCCAACTCGCATTGCACTGGGCGGTCGCTCAGCTGCAAAATGGTACACGCTAGGGAAGTCGCCTCATTTTGATTTGGATTGAAATCGTGGTCCCCATCTGGGCATGCATCGCTTAGTACTACCTGCGAATCCTTTAGCTGGCCTCAGAAAACGCATTTTAGTAGGTGAAAGGCAGTGCACATTGATGGCGATCGGTGACGACTGATGGCGGGAAACGTGTTTGGGTGCCGACTGGGCAGAGTCAGTAGCCGAGTTGTTGTTGCATTGCAGGTAGATGAGATGTGGCCTTCCTCCTCCGCCTCCTCCTGCCCCACTTCATTAATTATGTAGCCAGCCGCCAGGTCAAAGGCCTGTTAAGAGGTCAAAAAATGCAGGTAATTAGCTACGAGTGAGCTACTATTTTGGATGGTTGGATCACCTACAGGCACAATTACACTTGGCAGGCAGTCGAGTGCAGAAATGGCTAACGAAATGAATTGCCGGTCTGCAAGCCAACAATCGTGTGGTCTGAGTTGATTGCAAGTGATTGACGACTCGGGGCTTGAAGTGATGCCAGCGCCTTTCATGTGAGCACGGATGGTACACGTCTTCATTAAGATGGTGAAGAAGCAACAGGACGATGATGAAGCGGGTGAGCGGAAGCGTCGGTCAGGGCCAGCACCTGGCAATGAATGCTGGTCCATCTGTCAATCACCCAAGAAGCCATTCAAGTAAACTGCGCCCTAATTAACTCAAGCATTACCCTACCCTTATCTCCTGCGATTCTTGAGGAAGAAAGCGAACACAAACCACCCAAACACACAGGCAACGGGTAGCGACACACCCTTCCCACCACCACCAAGCAGGCCAAGTAGCATTTGCAAGATGCATTCAACGCAGGAGTACGCACATAATTGCAGCGAAATGCGGCGAATCCACAGGTCAACTTTCAAGACAACGTCGCCACGCAAAGAGGCCTTTCCCAGTTTTCCAACGCGTTAGCAGCGCAGCGCAGCGCAGGGCAAGGCACGGCAAAGCAAAGCAGGTCAGACTGACCACCAACTTCCCTGTGGCGCCTCCGCCGGTGTGATGCGCAGATTAATACCACCAGCTAGCAGAACCAACAACAACCCAAGTCGGCAACTAAGATGAGCAAAAGGAGCAAGAGACATTCACTCCAAGTGAAGGCTGCTTTCACGGGCAACGTAAGTAGCAAGCACTTCAGTAGCTTCGGCCTTGCTACCAGTTAAAGGCAAATGGATGGCAGCAAATGAGAACTATTGTAGAGACGAAAAATCTACTGTAGCAACAAACTCCATACTCTGTACTGTAGAAATAAAAGTGTATGCCGAACAAGCATCCCATGCTGGATGGGCGATAGGAAGAGCACCGCAGGTACAAATAAAGAAGTGCGTAAAAAGGACCGCCAAAATAAGAGCCTCTTGTTTGTAGTGTCCTCCTCCTCCTCGTCATCCTCAACGATTGCAATGCATCTAGAAAGCACTCTGACGAATGAATCAGCCATTGCAGGGCTTCCCGTACAAGTTGGACGGGCACTGCTTAGGGAGCATCGAATTGCTGCAGAATCAACGCGTGCAGTGACTGCGCTAGGCACAGAACAAACTCGAAGTGGATGGAATGCGCATTTTCATGAGGCAATACGGCTAAGAGTGTTGACCAAAAGCAATCTGAGACGAGGCAACAGCACACAATTGGGAGGAATGCGAAACACCTCGCACACAAGACCGGCCCAGCACCAAAACGAAGGGCGCACAAGCCACAAGGACGCAGTGCGACGCAGCACAACAAAAGGAATAAATGGCAGAAGAGCATTAAATGACAGTCCATTTTGCGAATGAATTTGCAAACGTAGCTAATTCTGCAGCTGTTGTGCAAAAGGATCCATGTGTGTCGAATGCGGGCAAAGTACTAAAGCACTTCACGAAACAATGTCACTAAGCAATTTAATCTGAAGGAGAAAAGGAATTGGCCAAGCAAATATGCAAGACATTATAAGGAAGAAGCGGTTTTGAGCTGGTTTGTTACGTCGGCGCAGCCAACATGCGAGGTGGGACTGGGCAACCCGCAATTGTAGTTTGCTCTACCTGCTCTTCCCTTGCCGTCTTTGGCAGTGAATTTTAAATGTGCTGCAAACGTCAATGGGTTCGTTGAAGGGCCGGATTAGATGAAGAGTTGCATTTCGGCTGTCCATTTAACAATGGTGCATGCCTTACCGTGCATCTTAGTCGACAGCAGAGAATGCTGAGATCCACACCAGCAGCAGGGCAAATGGCAGCGCACTGATTGCAATGTCGAATCAACCCTGTCTTCCGTGGGGAACGAATGTGTCCGGGTAACTGGCATATGCGCCATCTCTTGGCATGTCTAATGATGCAGAAATGCTGCAACGATTCCAATAGGGAACGCGGCATGGGCTACTCAAATTTCCTTTACCAACCATGCCCACCTGATGAGTGAATGGACGGCATTGTCATGCGGAGGACTTCGTTTGCACTGCCCAAATTTGCCACGGAGTGTGGCGAAGAATTCAAGTGGAGTCACAAGGGGCCCTAAAGAGGAGACTAGTTCCCATACTTGGAAAGATTTTGTGATTTGTAGCATTGTGAAATTGTTTTCATTGCATCTGCTGCATTTCACTCGACGTGAAAGAATAAACTGAGAAGACTGATTGTTAACCAACTTCTCCGACATCTGCTGTCGTTAGCACCCTCATTCGATTTTGCTGTACGTTGAGCCTCACTGTCTTCCCCACCTGAAAATCAAGCCAGTGGTGGTACAGAAGGAACCGTGAGAACTGTGTTGCCCCCTGCCAACGAATGTGGTGTACAGATTCACTCGAGGTCCAGTCATTCAACTTAGAAAACTGATGTTGGCAAACCGAATGCCCGGACATTTAGTTGCGTGCTAACAAAAAAGAAAATCCACGAACAGATGATGTCACCTCACCTAGTCGTCGCTGCAAACGTTGACGGTTGGCGAAGCACGGGTGCCGCCTGCAGTTGCTATGAAGGCGAAATTTCCAAACCGAATGCAAAATACGCTGATTGTGTGGCAGCTCGGTGAGCCATAATGCGCCTATTAGACTGCCTCTAGACGCTATGCCAACGAAATATCATCAAATTGTCTTCGCTCTGCGCATTTCATGGACTTGACGTGAGTACATCAGGGGAATGCGGAGTTGATGAAGGCTTTCTTGGGTGCGGGTAAATAGCACCTGCCGTGCAATTGCATCTCCATGCGCGTCTCTCCCAGCTGAGCCACAATGCATTGGCACAGTGGCCGCCAGGCTTTGGGAAATATGCATTTGGCTGTCGAAGGACAGGTATCACCTTTCAAACTTCTCTTTCAGGTGCAGACCCAAATGCAGCGGATACAACAAATGGCACAGCTGCTCTCACTTTGGTCTTGGGTCGAGAAGACCCCGAAGTCATCAACATTCTGCAGGAGGCTATTAAGGCAGCCCGAAACACCGCCAAGGCTTCCTAGTGGGCGTTGTGCGAATCAAGAGCTCTCCCAGCTTTTCAGGCAACGTGGTGTGTTTTCAAGTTGATGTCCATCGAGGAGACGTAATAAAGTAGCTCCTCGTTTAAATTCCTCTTCATTCTACTGCAAAGACAACTTCAGCTTGTTCGTGAAGCACCAGCGGGTACTAGATGACGCGGGCTTGGCTAAGTCGTCGTCTGACGGTAAATGTTTCTCCAATCGGAGTCACGCTAATGAGGCAGTGAGACATGGTAAGGCGTGAGAAGCCTTGTGGAGCAGATTTTGTGGGTTAAAGATGTGACTCTCCCTCTCGCTGCTGGTGAAACTGGCCAAGCAGACAGCTTTGTCACCACTTGCCAGTGGCACCACAGACGTGGGTTAATACCGACCACCTGACGTCATGGATGGTGAACGTAGTGACTCGCCGTCAGACAGCTCAGACATTGGTGGTCGCTGATTCTACTTCCACTGACTTTCCATCCTCTTCAGTGTACTTCTGTGCTCGAGCATCGTCTCCACTTTGCAGGATGGAGGTGACGACAAAGCTAATTCGAAGCCTGATGCGACCACTACCACCACACAGATGACTATCACTTCTCCTGCTTCAGCGGTTCCCCTTCTCGATGGTCTCATTCTTCGCATCCAGTAGCCGAATCCTCAATAAGGCGGCATATTCTTTCCTTGAAGCACTACAACATCGACTTCATCGCCGACTGCTGCAAAGTCACGAAGCAGGCGTTTGAGCACACCTCCAGAAAAGGGGGTGGCAGGGCCATCGAGCACTGCGTCAAGGCCTTCTCATCCTCCGCGTACCACTTACAATCCCATAACTTTAAATGTGAACTCACGACAGTGACGAGTTTCGCCCGGCCATCTTGTGTTTAGGCAGGCACCCTCATTCCGCCACAGAATCGCACTCTTGGGTTCTGAGAACGAAGTCGTTCCTCTAGAAATGTTAGTCTTCAGTGTGTCTCAACTCGGAGGGGTCCGAACCGCTATGTTTCACATTGTGGTAGCATTTCCAATGGCACTGTCAAACGGCCAGACAGCGCAAATCGTCCAGGTGATGTGAGAATGAGAGAGAAGTGTTAGATGCCCTTCAAAGGGTGGAATGGACGGACTTAACAGCCTTGCATTTGAGAGATCAGGTGAGTCATCATATCATTCAGGTTATTCATAGTAAAGATGCACATGTGCGGAGGCTTTTGCATGCGAAGCCACAGCAGGAATGTGTTGAAGACTACAGCACTGCCACACAATTCCTTGGAGTAATCAGTGGTGTGTCGAGTGTTCCAACCTACATACCTTTTCCACGCACAAGTGCGAATCGCTGTGGTGGGAGAGTCACTTCTGCACGCCAGAATCACTTTTTTTGAGCGGTGAATATAAGGCGACTGATTGGATTGGTGCATGGTTACTTGAGGTGCCTGGCGGAACGACTCTCACACAGGCAGTTCCAAGCGACCGGAAGGGAAGACTAACGCCACCGGTCTTGCTCCAGTCTTCCCCATGATGAAGAACGTTTTGGCTCATCGATTTGGTCAAGTTGGCTCTTTGGAAATACCTGACAATGAGAAAGAACGATTGACATGAGTGGTGCCTCTAGCTCGCCTTCTCCCATTCTTCCATTAGACCAGCCAGTGAGGTTGGTGCAGCCTGGGAAAAGTAGAGAATGACCATGTGGAAGCACATAATGTAGCATTGGATACGCTTCACAAACCACTTTCACATCCACATGCACTGCCTCCAACTTGAAGTGTCTAACCACGCCGCAGGGACGCACGTGAGAGACTGTCATGTGACGCGATGGAGCCTATTCTCATGGAAAGGGAAAGGATAATCAAATCAGCTGCCTTTTCGCTTCGTCTCACCACACTTACAAGTGACAGCGCATTCACTCCCACTCCTTCAGGCACAATACAATGGGGCAGGAGACTGACTGTGATGCGAACGCAATCGGCATTTTCCTTCACTACGTTTTGCTGCACCTGTGAGACAGAACCAGCGGTGCACCTGCGTGGGCGGGGGATGAAATTCCACTGGCGTGGCATCGCTGCATTTCGTACTGATTGGGCACAATTCAGCCGGTGCGCAATCATCTGCAATTCATGACAGTGCAGTTTTTGATCTCAACGTGCAATCTCGCACCATCTTTCCTAAGGTTTGCTACCTTAACGCAGCGTGAGCTAGGGGAAGGCCGATGACGATCGCAGCGAGCGACTTGGAGGCAAGTGTCACCATCGCTTTTTCTAGATTTTGGTCATGAAGTCATCAAGCTGGGCATGGAGCCACGACGGCCTTAAGTCATGACCCCCTACTCACGAAGTTCAGCGAGCGCCAGTGATGTCAAGCGCTATAAATGAGCTCAGATTTGGTGCCATTGAGCCTATAGGGATCGTGTGCTCTTCACTATTTAGCTATTCATTTTAGGCGGAGTAAACTTGCTTCACACAAATGTGCTGCCTCCTCTCTTTCCACTTCACCAGCAACAGGCGAAGTGAGTAGAGGATGGCACAATTTCCATCTAAACTGACGTTAAGAAGTGGGTGTAAATCTTTTACTTGCGTCAGGTTGGCTTTTGGAGAATGCTTGCGTATGGGCAAGAACAAATGCCGGAAGTGGTGCTTTCAGCTTGTGCCGTTCTCCAGGAGCGCCTACGCAAATCGTTTCATGCATCAAATGCATGTGCCTAAGCAGCATTTACTTAGTCTGCTAGCTACGCTGCATCCGCATTTCCTTGTCAAGCGTCTGTTTACATCGATGTGCATTTTCACCTGTTTGCGCTAGAGGATGCAGACGAATATCAGCACTCCATGAAGGCTTAAATTGGAAGCATTACTTCGATTTACGAGTGCATCGCATTAGCGTGTCAGCGTCGCACAGAATCTCATGTCAGTTGGAATGCTTGCCTTGGTTTCGTCATGCATTTCTACATATTTGTCTGCTAGTCTGCCGGTACACGTCGAAGGAGATGTTTGTGGATGTTCATTGCTGCGTTGTGAATTGGCAAAAGGGCGACGCTGTTTGGATTGTCGGCAGCTAAGATGGAGCAGGTCGTTGTGTTCCCTCAACCTGTAGCAGGAATCACTAGGACCCTAACTTTCCAAAGCATCACGCCGGCTTGCAGTGGAAAACAGAACAGAAACGGTGGCAACGGTACCGCCGAATTCGATGCTTCGTAATCCCACCAGGATGGTCATCCAATCATCTGCTTCCACAGTTCCCCTTTTTGACGCCTTCATTTCGCTGCTCCAATTAAATGTTTTGCCTTCTTCTAATGCTGTACTTTCATGTTCTATGCTAACATTGTACCGATTTCCTTCAACTGGCTGCGGTACAGGCAAACTCCTTCTTTGCCTCTTTACTTTACTGATGACGTTGAACAAATCGGTGCACCAATAGTCTTGTGCTTCATCAGTGAGGGAGGGTGGGAGCTGCTGCAACTCACTGTTTGGAGCTCTGCGTCCTTCAACTGATGGTCTGCTTGTTCAATGACTGTTCGCACGTGGTTGGAGAAAAGATAGTCGAGTAACCGCGGGCTGCAAACGTTCAGCAGTGACAATGGCGAACATCAGGAAAAGACAACCATAGTAACTAATTTTACGTTTTGCTCAGCTGGTTGGCATTTGATGATTTGGAAAAAAACTGTGTGCCCACTGCCCCAGTCACAGCCCTACGACCCAACCTGGATAACGTTCGTTGACGTTCCCTGTAGTTTATCACCGTGACAGTGCCATTGAAAAACAAGTCATCTTCTGCTTGCGTTTCAATAGCTTAGTCTGTAGGATAAGCGGAGTATGAGAAAAGGAGAGAATGACCATGTGGAAGCACACAATGTAGATTTTGATCCATTTTAGAAGCCAGGAGCACATCCACGTGCACTGTCCATCTTCTTCAAGTGTCCCACAACACCACAGGGATTCAAATGAAGGCTTGCCATGTAATGCGATGGCATTTTTGAGAAGCATGGCGACTGCAGTGGTTTTAGCTGGAGATTATAATACATGATCAAGTGACCATTGCAGATTCGTGTATCTCCTCCTGGACAAGGGTTTTGTGGGGTATGAGGAGGCGTCAATCGGCGGGTGACAGCACAATGCATTGAAGACTGCATAATCTGACCACACCCAGCTACACGTTGCAGCCACAAGTGATGTTTCGCGCGCTGTGTGGAGGTGCCGCCAAGTTGGAACCACTGTCTCGATTACAGCGATCGTCGTCGGTCTACCCTTAGCTTACGCTCTCTTGCGAAAGCACATCCTTGGGAAGTGGAAAAGAGATCTCTCGTTGGGTTAATCGTTGGATAAGCATTGGCTGGCTGATGCCTTTATTGTTTCAGAATGCAGTGTTGTCAGACCAGTGCGAGAAGTGCACGCGCGTCGTCATGAGCGCTTGCTGCCCCACAAGTGGAAGGGTTCCCACCACCCACGCAGCTGCACTACTATATATGTCGTTTAGGTGTGTCAAGCTGTAAATGACTGCATTTGCATTTCTGTACTTGAGTTTACTCCAAGCAAAAGTATTCCTTAGCTAAGCCAATCATGGGAGGACAATAAACTGGCAGCGCTGGATGGTCTACTTGGTGGAAGTTGGATTTCCCCAGTGATCAAGCAATCTTACCAGCCGACGGAAGTTGCAAACCGCAAATGCGCACACACAAGCACACCCAGTGGAGGACATTCAGCGAATATTGAGAGCAATGAATGCGAAATGGTGGGTAGAAAAGTAGTGCTTGCCATTAGCGAGATGCAAATTGGTTGCAGTAATGAGGACGACAAAAAACGAAACTAAAAAAGCAGTTGACATCAAGACCGTCTTGGATGTGGTGGTGGTCAGGTGGTGGCGTCAGGTCTCGCAGTAACTTCCGCACGGTGCTGAGTCGCCTCTCCACCTCACGGCATTGGGGTGGTGGTGGTTGTTGTGTTTGAGCTGTCATTTGCAACTGGTGTTATTTCGTCAAATGAAGGATCATCAAAACGTTCTTCATCATGGGGAAGACTGGAGCAAGACCGGTGGCGTCAGTCTTCCCTTCCGGTCGCTTGGAACTGCCTGTGTGAGAGTCGTTCCGCCAGGCACCTCAAGTAACCATGCACCAATCCAATCAGTCGCCTTATATTCACCGCTCAAAAAAAGTGATTCTGGCGTGCAGAAGTGACTCTCCCACCACAGCGATTCGCACTTGTGCGTGGAAAAGGTATGTAGGTTGGAACACTCGACACACCACTGATTACTCCAAGGAATTGTGTGGCAGTGCTGTAGTCTTCAACACATTCCTGCTGTGGCTTCGCATGCAAAAGCCTCCGCACATGTGCATCTTTATTATGAATAACCTGAATGATATGATGACTCACCTGATCTCTCAAATGCAAGGCTGTTAAGTCCGTCCATTCCACCCTTTGAAGGGCATCTAACACTTCTCTCTCATTCTCACATCACCTGGACGATTTGCGCTGTCTGGCCGTTTGACAGTGCCATTGGAAATGCTACCACAATGTGAAACATAGCGGTTCGGACCCCTCCGAGTTGAGACACACTGAAGACTAACATTTCTAGAGGAACGACTTCGTTCTCAGAACCCAAGAGTGCGATTCTGTGGCGGAATGAGGGTGCCTGCCTAAACACAAGATGGCCGGGCGAAACTCGTCACTGTCGTGAGTTCACATTTAAAGTTATGGGATTGTAAGTGGTACGCGGAGGATGAGAAGGCCTTGACGCAGTGCTCGATGGCCCTGCCACCCCCTTTTCTGGAGGTGTGCTCAAACGCCTGCTTCGTGACTTTGCAGCAGTCGGCGATGAAGTCGATGTTGTAGTGCTTCGAGGAAAGAATATGCCGCCTTATTGAGGATTCGTCTTATTGTTAGGAAGCATTAAATGGACTTTGCTGACACACCTGCTCTGTCCTGTGGCGCATGTTTGTTTTCAATAAACTCTGCCTTGCTTGCCATCCTGCTCCAATGACTTAATCGCCACTTTGCGGATCCCCTTTGCATGCTGATCCAATGCACACCACAATTCGGCTCTTGAACGTGATCCACAGACACGAGACTAGCAACAGACTGAATAAACGTGACGAGACTACACTACTGAACAGCAATGGTGACTCAGAAGCAAACAAGGCAAGGCAAACTTGACTTCATCCCGATTCGCCCTTCCGCTCACCTGTATTCGGCAAGGTTGAAGCCACGCAGTCGAAACTCGACTATATCTCTTAATGCGACATCGGATGTGAGTGTGCGCCAGCTAAGGCTATGAACCGCCCATAATGTGACACGTTGGCTTTGTGTGGCACTTATTTGACTGAGTAGGCCTCCATAATCTCGACGCGATCGCCTTTTTTAAATGGATGAAATAAACCTAGTGACCCCACTGCACTGGAGTGTTTGCCCATAGTTTATGTTCTCCGCATTCAGCTCCCTGGCATGGCACTTGATGTAAAGATACAATGCAACCATCAAATTGCCACATGCTGACCATTTGGACGGAGTGCGAATTGCCTCGGTAAGTAGTGATGGCCTTATTTTCTGTCGCTTCTCAGCGCAGTGAACTTAGACCACCTGTGGGTTATGCACAAGTGCGCATTCTCCCAGATTGCCTGCTGTAAAGGCTGAGGTGAAGCGGTCGACCGTCCATTGGTCAAACCGTGAACATGTCAGGTGGATGCATGCACTTGATGGGCCCCATTAAGACTGTTGAGTGCGGAATGGTTGCATGCTACTAACGAGGAAATAGTAGGCAGTATTGGGGAGGAGTGCAGACTCCAATCAGCACCATCGCCAATTCGTGTCTTGTGAGACAACAATCAATCTTGAGGATGGTGGAAATTTGTTCGTAGGACACAAAGAGCAGTTCACAGCAAAAGTGGATTAGTGAGTAGTTAGGGCAGTGCACTATCAACTATGACGTAGGTTTGGGTTCCAGCTTCTTGCATTTGCAAGTGCAGTCACCGTGCAAACACGCCATCTGTGGAGCTGTGCATTAGAAGAGCACACAACTCCTCTCCTCATAATGGCATTCACGACAAGGCGTCTTGCCATGAATGGTGGGAGCATTCGCAATTTATTTTAGCCCATCAATATTGTGCAAAACCAAAAAGAAACAGGTAGTTAGGGAGGATGGAATTGATGATGGTGGGGTATGATGCAGGTTAGAAAATGGCTACTGGATGCGAAGAATGAGACCACCGAGAAGGGGAACCGCTGAAGCAGGAGAAGTAATAGCCATCTGTGTGGTGGTAGTGGTCGCATCAGGCTTCGAAGTAGCTTTGTCGTCACCTTGATCCCTCTGTCCAATCGAAGTCATCGACGTCGTCGTCGTCGTTGTCGTTGTCGCAGCGGGTGTTGAGGCTGTGATTGACGAACCACAGGCCATCGTGCAAATGACTGTGGTGGTGGCAGTGACAGTGGGTGTCATCGCCGTGGAAGAATTATTTTGTCCAGTTGTTGCAGCATTCGTAGTAGTTGGAGATAGCGATGTAGCCTCTGTAGCTGATGTAGTGGAAGTGGCTGGTTGTGGCCTCAACTGAACCAGTCAAGCACACGCTTCCACCTTACAGCTTGCCTATTGAACAATAAACGGTCGATTGCTTCAGCTCAACATTTAGTGTGGGCAAGCTCAAAGAATGCATGATTGAAGATAACCCACATCAAAAGCGAGGTCACAGTGTCCAGAAGCGCCAGGAAACGCGATTAGCAGTCCTCATTGTGAAACAGCTCGCATTGTAAACAAACGGTCGGCATGTGACAATGTTCTTTTTTTCTTTTTTCCTGTTAAGTACCATCTCAATGCAAAGAACGTGGACATGCATGTGGTGATGGGAACTTGAAAAATTCCGATCGTCTGATGCGGTGGAAATGCTCTACACTTCCCACTTTCTAAAATCAGCGGTCTTGTGCAACAGTCATGGTGGGCTCATAAGGCGAGTTAGTGCCAGACCAACGCCAAGAGGTTACATGATGAGCATTACACAGCTGAGGTCGGCGCACACCCACATCTGATGACCCCTTCACAGACATGGTAGAGTTCCGACTGAGTATCTTCAAGCTTCCCCTATCAGATGGGAGAGAATGCGATGCTAGTTGAGTCGGTGATTAGTGGAGTGGGCACCCATCACAGTAACTATCATAGCAACCTGGATACCCACGTAGGCCAGGCCCAGACACTTTCTCACGCTTTGAAGGCGAATGAAGGCAGAGGAGGTCATTTTTGGCCGTCACGATTCTACTCAGCGCCTCTCACAACACTGGCGTTTAGTCAACAGCAGTGCCGACGCATTCACTCCCCCGCCCACGACCACAATGGAGGGGAGGACGAGGAGACTCAAGTCACTTGGGTGACATTTCCACACGAGGTAAAGAGCATCACGGGGCTGCTTTCTCTTTTACCAGGAAGCACTTTGATTACAATTGCAGATAAACAAGGAATTAGCAGCGAGGCAAATGAAAGCAACGCCAACTGCATCAACTGCATCAGCTTCAACGAGTACTGTAGCGAACCCGCAACCCAATTCCTCTGCTGCGGCAACACCCAACGCCACATTTACTACCACTTCCTCGTTCCAGCCAGCGAAGATGCCATTGTTGTTAATCTCCTAGCACTTGGACAACCGACGCATTTGACATGTCCCACTAAACTGACTCACGTCTATATACGTCACCGCCTGAGTGAGAGCCACCCACAGTGGATCCTTCCATCAGTGCTGGCTGGTAAATTTTGACAATCAACACCTTCATCAATCTCATTTTTCACCTCGGTTGGAGTGGCGCCCTTCAGAGCTTCTCACTAAGGCAAGTAGATTTACGATTGCACTGCAGAAAGAAATGAATAGCGTCAACTGGACGAAGACTCGAGTCCGAGCTGCGTGTGGTGGTTTGATGCTTGTTTAGGGACCTTAACCACATAAATTCGTCTCCACGCTGATTCCTTTGGTCAGTATCATCTATCCTTTCTGATATTGTCATGTGCGAAGTAGCAATCCGTCAATATCACCACTGGACATCATCCATCGAATGCGTGAATTGCATTTTCTCTTCGCGAAATAGTTCAATTGTGACGAGCCGGGCTCATCAATAGAGCTGCTGCTCTTGTATTGCTGCCTGACACTTGAGGTAGACAAACCACTCTGGACGGGTGGACTGACTTCTGGGCCATGACAGCAGCTCCGGATTCGGCAGTCCCGTTGCTGTCGATCAGACCTACTGCGTAGTCGAAGCTGTTAGGACCATTACAGAACGTCTGGCTCTAGCGTTTCCTGCCAGAGGAAGGAGTGTGCACCAACCTTCCGACAGTCCAACCAGCATCACCTTTCATGCATCAACATCTTCCCTACCATTTACGCGCCGCCTAGCTGACCAGTGGGGGAAATGTGCTAAGAAGACTGAGTGAACATCCAAGGTGTTATGAGATTGCTTGCGACCCTGATGCGCTAATACGACACCCTTTCCACCAAAGTGATGCTCGTGTGACCTTCTAGGAGCCTTCTACGCCCATCAACTTTGCCCTAATGCACAACTGCCAACATGTAAGCAATGTGGTTCTTCACACTCTTATGGGATGGACAAAATAACCCGCTAAGCAAGCTGACCACCACGTCAGGATGTTGATGCACAAGACACGCCATGCGCAATCGAGGTGACTGATGGCGTGGACACGACTTGCATTCCACTAACCGCTTATTTAACTACCAGGTCATAAACAATTTGGTGGCACAAAGGGAGATTTAATGGCAAAGGCAAAACACCCACACCGCCAGTGGAAACAGGCGAAACCGTGCATAGATGTGAACAGACGCTTGACAAGTACCAGACTAAGTGGATGCCACTTGATCACCTGTACTCAGTACATGAACCAAATTACGTAGGCGCTCCTAGGGAACGGCACAAGCTGGAGGCACCACTTATGTCAATCGTTCCTTCTCATACGCACGCCTTCTCAAGGAGCCAACCTGACGCAAGTAAAAAATTCACATTTACTTCTTAACGTCAGTTTAGATGACATTTGTGTCATCCTCTGCTCACTTGGCCTGGTGGTTGTGAAGTGGAGAGAGATGAGGTAGCATAGTTGTGTGGAAGCGCTTTCACTCCGCCTAAAATGAATAACTGGAAGGTGAGGAGCACACGATGCCCAAAGGCTCAATTGCAGCAAAACTGGGGCTCATTTGAGGAGCTTAACATCACTGGCGCCTCGCCGAACTTGGTAAATGAGAGTTCATGACTTGATGCCGTCGTGGCTTTATACAGAGCCTGATGAGTTTATAGCTAGAATCTGGAAGACGGAATGGTCACCAGCTTGCCTCCATGTTGCCCTCTGCGACCTGTCACCGGCCTTCACCTAGTTCACGCTGTGTTAAGGCACCAAATTTTAGGAAAGATGATGCGAGATTACCCGATGCGAGCAAAATGTGCACTGGCACAAGTGAATGGCCGATTGAACATTGGCTGTCCTCGCGTCCGCATCATTACGAAATGCGTTGGAGTCATACCAGTGAAATTACGTCCGCTGCCTACACAGGTGCACCACTGGTTCTATCACGTAGGTGAAGCAAAATGAGGCGAAGAAACACAACGCTTAAGTTTACTCGAAAAACAAAGGCTTTCCTGGCCAAGTCAACATTTCGGAGGCAATTGATAGGCAGTACTGCTTAATCTGCTTCATGATTTACCTCTTGCAGGAGGCTCGGATGACTCGCAATGGCAAACGGACTCACTAAGCAAAGAGACAATCTGCGCATGGATATACCGGACAACCACATGCACACGAGCACCTCCTCACTGTTGCACTGGACACGGACGGCTTTAAGCGAGCTGTGGCTGCTCAATCACCTTTTCACTGCCCCCATGGAAGTTGTCCAAGTGAAGCGCGAAACGCAAAGCGAGCAAATTTATTCAACGTCGTCGATAGGGCGCAAAGCATACGAACATTAGACAGGAAGAGATCAGATAAGAGGTGATGGATTATCTAGCAGAGAGGAAGGGCGACTGACATTAACGGTTGGGAGAGAAGTTAATGAATGAGGAGAAGGAGGCCGGCCATGAGGGGGACAGCGAAAGCAGGCGATGGGATGGCCATCTTGGATGTGGTGGTGGGTTTGGCGGGAGCACCGGGTTTGGCACCATCGCCACCGCCACCGCCACCGCCATCGCCACCGCCACTTTGGTTATCCTGTCCACCTGGTACAGGTGCCCCATTTCCTGGCTGCGAGTCATTCTTTCCATAATCGTAATCACCGCCATAATCAGGATATTCATATTCATATTCATATTCATTTTCCTTTGCGGTGACAGCGATTGCTAGCGCAACTAGGAGGAACACAGTGACGCACTTCATCTCAGGGCGAGTGGTTTCACAATTGGCGCAGTCAGTCTCCTGCCCCATTTTATTGTGCCTGAAGGAGTGGGAGTGAATGCGCTGTCACTTGTAAGTGTGGTGAGACGAAGCGAAAAGGCAGCTGATTTGATTATCCTTTCCCTTTCCATGAGAATAAGCTCCATCGCGTCACATGACAGTCTCTCACGTGCGTCCCTGCGGCGTGGTTAGACACTTCAAGTTGGAGGCAGTGCATGTGGATGTGAAAGTGGTTTGTGAAGCGTATCCAATGCTACATTATGTGCTTCCGCATGGTCATTCTCTACTTTTCCCAGGCTGCACCAACCTCACTGGCTGGTCTAATGGAAGGGTGGGAGAAGGCGACTTACTTTGTTGACATGCTTGTCAATGGATTTGGCACGTTGGGATGAATCGTGGAATTTCTGCTTCAGCACATCTACAAGGCTTGCTTAGGTTGGGTCGTGGGCACGCAGTCATGGTGCTATGATTAAGGCAGTATGAATGAACAATTCACTTATTTATTGCATCCCAATTAGCCAAGCAAGATGTAAAATCAGTTGCTCTTTTTTTTATTGTATGCCCGGCATTTGCCCCTGTCGCTGCTAAGAATCAGCAGCTATGGGATACCGTAGGAGTAATGACAGCTTTATACCACGCCCCCTTGTCAGCACTAAGTGTTGAGTTATCACAATCAGCGTTTACTTCAGTGAGGTTTCCAACCTCCGTTAGAGTAGTGCCTTTCAGCGGTTTTGTTTGGGCACCTCGGCATACCATTCATCGTGCAGAAAAACGGGTGGCGTCAGCAGGATGGAGGCTGCGATTTCGGTGGCATGAGAGGAGTTGGTGCCTGTTTATGGATTGAAGGCAACTAATCTCGCCTTCATACTGGTTCATTACCTCATTAGCATCCATCCTGCCTGAATTCGTGTCGTGTAAAGCAAGAATCCGTCAAAATCGTCACAGAAGATGGTGGTGGAATGGTTTCGTAGTGATTGCATTGACTCATCAGCAGACTTGTCGCTGGTGGTGGTCGGCGTAACTTCGGGTTCGGCGATACTTCTGCAGCCGTTTTACTCCAACATTCCACTCCAAGCTGTCGTGATGCTTAGTAGAATTTAGGCTTTGACCATTCCTGCCACGATTCCTTCGTCTTAAGTGCAAACCATCCAACCAGCGGCACCTTCCTAACCATTTCTCGGTACGTTGATTAACATTGCATAAATATCTTATCGGTCCTCCGCCCATAGCTAGTAAATCAGCTTGTGCAAACAGGGAAACATCTTAGTTTCCCTGCGAGTGCTTGCCATGCCGATGCACCAATGCGCTGCTCTCCCTGATCAAAATGATGGCGCTGATCGGGCGCCAAGTGCTCATGTGAAGTTGCCGCGAGCAAATGAATTCAAATGCAGCCTTCCCCTTCTACCGACGTTTCATACCCTGCATTCCAGAAACCGCCTTCTTTACTACCGGTTATGGGAAATTCGTCTGCTCAAAAGGAAATTTTGATGAAAAAGGCCAGTCTTCACAACACTGAGGGAAACACATGAACATGTGCACAAATGTGGACAGACAATTGGCAGGAAATGCGAGTCCGCCACAGGCGATGGACTGACACGAAGCCACTTGACTAGTTGTGATCGATGTATGATACAAATTATGTTGTGTGGGCGTTCTTGGAGCACGGCGCAAGCTAGAGGCACCACTCTTGTCAGTCGTTCTTCCTCATTCTCACGTATTTCCAAGGTGCCAAATTGGCCGGTTTGATGGGCAAATGCGCACTGCTTTGCGCGTCTTTTAACGTCAGTTGCATCATTGCTTATTCTCTTCGCCTGCTGACAGTAAAGTGGCCTGAGGCGAGGCAGCCCAGTTGTGTGGACGCACTTTGCCCCAACTAAAGTATAATAGCTAAAAGGCGAAGAGCGACTTACATTTCAAGGCTCAAATGCTCCAGAACCGGGGCTCCCTTATAGTGCGTGACTTCATTGGCACGTTTAGTGCTTCCGAAATAAGAGGTCATGATCCGGAGCCATCCTGGGTGCATTTTGTCTTAGGCGCGTTTCCGCTCACATTGTCACCAGGAAGAGGCCACGGACAACGTTGAAGTTTGTGCAGGTTTCAGCGTTTAAAGCTGTGAGAAATGCGATTACACATATTTAGAGAAGCCGATTCAGCTAAAAGTGGAGCTCGATAGCACTCATCCAAAGCGCTTGTCATTGACTTGACCCAAACCTAACTCGCCTTCCTTCCATCCTTCACACAAGGATCAAATCTACGCAAATACTCATGCAACACTTGACCACGTAAACTGCTGTTCCAACAATCCGGAAATGTTTGTGAGTCGACTGACAGTGGATGTCGAATCTGAGCCAAATGGACAGCAACTTTAAGAGCGCTTGCCATCAGAGCAACCAAGTCATTAACGTGCATCCGGGAGGACTGAACAACCACCGTCTCATGCATTCAAACGTGCCAGTGGGTATGAAAAACTTTTCCTGATGGTGTGTGCGTCTACCATATGACGGTTGTTTTGCACCGCTTTCCTCGTCAAGCTGTGCCACTAACTATCGGCTTAAGTGGCTCAATTAGGGGCTTCTGATGTGGCTAAGTTAACATTGTGCACGCGCGACACT
Source organism: Taenia pisiformis (assembly GCA_023968675.1). NCBI lineage: Eukaryota > Metazoa > Platyhelminthes > Cestoda > Cyclophyllidea > Taeniidae > Taenia > Taenia pisiformis. The sequence continues at coordinate 7,185,637 of CM043739.1, read as the reverse complement.
CAAAAGGCACAGAATGGAATTGTGGCTAACCCGCCGCCAGCACAAGACCACATGTGCCCAGCAGTGACTGGGGTACACATCAGTGAGACAACAGCAGCGTGAGATAATTTGGAGAACTGTTCCTTCTTACCATCATAATCACAGCCCCATGTATTCGCGTCCACTGCCCAAGGCGAGCAATTTTTGTCAACGCCGTGATGCGCATCTCGCCCGCACCACCTCACTTCTAATGTACCACCTTTCCTACCGTCTCTTTGGCTTCGTCAATATGGGAAACGCAGAGCACAAAATGTCAAAATTAGGCGATGTGGCTGCAGACACACGTAGAAAGCAACTTTCACATTCACCAGCACTGCCAATCTTTCTCGAGTGCCTCATCACGCACCGAGTTTTCAAATGGGAGGTTGCCACGCAATGCCATGGCACTTAGTAGTATGGGAGTGAAGAAGGTATTCAAATCAGCTAACTTTTCACATTATCGCACCACATGGGTGTTGCTGGTTGGATACTCGGCACCTAAGATAAGGAAGTATGCGCGTTTCTTCCACCTCTGACGGCAATCGCTAACACCAAAACGTTACCAAACAACGGTGTTGCCGAACCTAGTGCTTTGCCACCATCAATACCAGCGCCAACAGCGCATCCCAAATGGTCGTTCTGTCGCCTGCTTTCGTATCTTTATTGTTCAACTCATCAGGCAAATCGCATTCCGTCAATGCGAAACGCTCACCTTCTCTGCTAGAGGACTCACCACCTTCTGTCATTTTCCCAAGCACTTTACCTGTTTGCCAATTCAGTCCATTGATGACACTGAATAAATAAGTGCGCCTGGAGTCTTTAGCATTATTAGTGAGGAAGGGAGGGAGCGGATTCGGTTTGCATTTTGCATTTCTGTATCTTTCCACAGACGATCTGCATGCTTGGTGAGCTGATTTGCACCTAGTTATGAAAAGTTTGTCGAGTGAATTGCGAACCGACGGCTGCCCATTGCTTTACCATGATTGGCAGGAACTCACACCAAAGTCAGTCCCTGTAGACATAGTGGAAGAGGAATTCGCTGCATTACTTTGCCGTGTTGCATCCATTGACAAGCATGCCAACAAAGTGAGCAATATTTTCCACTCGCTTCCCTAGCCCGTCAATGTGGGAAGAGGAGAGGGAAAAACCAGAGTACGCAATGCGACTGTAGACACCTTATGAGCAACATTCACATTCACGTGAACTGTCCATCTTTTCCGAGTATCTCGACGCCCACCAATGCTTCAAATAAGAGGATGCCAACTGACGTGATGGACATTCTTTGAATGAGAAAAGAGGGCATGCAAATCATCTTACCCTAAACTTCGTCGTACCGCACACTTACAGGTGTTTCCCCAAAAGATGGAAAATGGCGTAGAACACGCGCCAGGTGGTCAACACTGCGAAGGCATCGGTGATGCGCTGAGGGCGTGGTGCAGGAGCGGTGGGCATGGATGAAACCAAACACTAAGCATTATGCACTGCGCGCCACAAGCTCTAACGATTAGTGTTCCCTCTCGCAGCGCCTGTGTGATGAGCGTTTGGGAATGGATCTCTCCCGTCAGTTTCTCAGGCCAAACATGATTTCGTGGCAGGAATTCATTGCGCCCTGCCCAACAGCCAACCCTCGCTCTGAGAAGAGTGGAAAATACTGCTGCTGCTTTAAGTAAATGCAGTGCAGCGAGCCATTTCATTGCATTGGAAGGTTTGCCCATAATTTGTGTTTTGCATGTCCAAATTCTTGTTCGCATTCGGTTTCCTGGGATGGTGTTTAGTGTAAAACATGAATGTAGCCATCAAATTGCCACATGCTGACCATTTGGACAGAGTTCCGTTTGCTTCAGTAGGTAGTGCTGGTCTTGTTTTCTGGCGCTTCTCAGCGCAGTGAACTAAGATAACCTGTGGGTCATACACAAGTGTACTTTCTTCCAGCTTGCTCACTCTAGAGGTTGAGCTGAAGCGATCGACCGTCCATTGGTCAAACCACCAAGCTGTGAGGCGGTTGCTCGCACTTAATCGGTCCCATAAAGTCTGTTGAGTGCGCAATAAATGCATGCTACTAACAAGCAAATAGTAGGAATCATTGGGAGAGGCATGCAGACTCCAATCAGCATCATCGCCAATTCATGCCTTGTGAGGCAGCAATCAATCTGCCACAATATGATAAGGCAGGAGACTGACTGCGCCAATTGTAAAACCATTCGGCCTAAGATGAAGTGCGTTAATGTGCTCCTCCTAGTTACGCTGACAATCGCTGTGACCGCAAAGGAACATGAACATGAATATCCTGCTCTGCTAGATAATCCAACACCTCTTATCTGCACACTTATCTGCACCTTATCAACGAAATTGAATAAATTTGATCACCTTGCGTCTCACGGTTCATTTTGGCATCTTCCATTGGAGCAGTGAGAAGGCGATTGAGCAGCCGCAGTTCGCTGGCAGACATCCGTATCCATTGCAGCAGTGAGGTGGTGTTCATTTGTGTGCAAATGTGGTTTTCCGGGTGCACTAACCCGCAGATTGTCTCTTGATTTAGTGAATTCGTTTGCCATTGCGAGTCATCTGAGCCTCCTGTAAGAAGGAAAGTATGAAGCAGATTAACCAGTAGTGCCAATCGGTGACCTTACCCAGGTTGACTGGGCTGGAAAACCCTCGGTTTTTGAGTAAACTAAAGTGCAGAAATACAAATGCAATTGGCTATTTCCTTTGCCTCATTTTGCCACACCTGTGTGACAGAACCAGTGGGGCACCTGCGTAGGAAGTGGATGCAGTTCCACTGGCGCAACTGCTCCGCTTTCCGTAATGATGGACACGCAAGTCAGCCAATGCTCAATCAACTATCAATTTATGACAGTGCAGATTTTCATCTCAGCGGGTAATCTCGCATCATTTTTCCTACAATTTGGCATCATAACACATCCCGAACTAGGGGAAGGTCGATGACGATGGCAACGAACAACTTGGAGGCAAGTGGTGGCCATGCCTTCTCCCAGGTTCTAGTCTTAAACTCATCAGGCTGCGTATAGACTGACGACGGCACCGAGTCATGAACACCTAGTTACGAAGATCAGCGAGAGCCAGTAGTGTCCAGCGGTATAAGTGAGCCCAGATTTGGTGCCATTGAGTCATTGGCGATTGTGTGCTCTTCACCTTTTAGATATTCATTTTCGGCGGAGTAACTGTGCTGTTCCGTCTCTCTCCACTTCACTACCACCAGGAGAGGTGAGCTGAGAATGACACAAATGCCACTGAAACTGGCGTTAAGAAGTGGGTACAAATCTTACTTGCTTCATGTTCACTCCTTGAGAATGCTTGCGAATGAGAAAGAACGACTTACAGAAGTGGTACCTTCAGCTTGTGGCGTTCTCTAGGAGCGCCTACGCAATTTGTCAGAATCACTTAAAAGCTGTCACTCCCCATTGTTGGACTATTTCCTGTCAACAGAAATCGTGTTGCAACGTCTGCATGACAAGGCAGATTATGTCGCTTTTTACTTTGCCCACATTCCACACCGCTCCCACCGGTCCTTCCTCAGGAGTGCTTTCATTAGTGCCAAAGTTTGAATGCGAATTCAGTAACTAAGATGAGTGAATGGACATGACGCAAGACTTAGGCCTGAGATGTCCCTGTTTGTTCCCGTCCCGCTGTCTGGCGTTTCAGTTCAACGTGGGCGACCCAAGTGTGATCAGAACACTTGCTGTCACCTGCGTGAGATCGTCCTCGCTTGGTTTATTTCTTCTCAATTCCATCTCTAGCAACATGGCGTGCCCTAAGCTGACTGCAAGACTGTCGCAGAACGCTATGCTGACAATAGTGGTGGGCAAACACGACGAAAATGTGCAAAAGCCGTTCCCTTTCTGACAAGATCCACTCTGGGTGGCTACTTCAACGAAGCCAATTGCACTCACACATTCTCTCATCTAGTCGATGGAGCCAATGGCAGCCATTTCGAAGCAGACCCATTCCTCCTGCTTGAATCCTTGCATAGCTCGCTCTTCGTTGGGCGGCTGACTGCTGGATTGTTGAGGGCACGACTAATGCACTGGACAGTGGAATTTGGTTGATGCACCGCAACAAATGAAGCAGTGGTTGGGACGCGGTCACGGTCTCATGTGGCAGTCGGTCCGTGGCGGACATTGCATATCGCGTTGCAAAGTGGCCAAATAGCATGGAGGGTGTCCTGTACCGCATGTCACGCCCTTCGCTAACCAAGGAAAAAGTGTTGCGCAGACATCATTCGCCTAGTGACTGGGCCATCGTTTGGTGCGACCACGTGGTACTCGTCATAGAAACACGCTCTGCGGAGGCTATTTAGGCTTTGGAGTCAGGCAGATCATCGCCATTCCTTCCTTGTCAAAATGACTGATTTGTCTTGGAAAATCATCAAATTGCCGCAAATGAAGCAGCGAATCACTCACGCAACCCTATTAGCATTCCCTACCCCATTGCCTTTTCGTTGCTGCACGTCGCAGGTCGAATTCACTGGTGCCTGTCTGATTAAACGAAAGAAAAGTCTCGTACAATTGTTCAAATCTCAGGGACACGACAGGGTGGATGGGGAAGACGTGGCGCTGAGGAATCTTAGGTCACATTGCAATAGGGCTACGATGGTGAAAGCAAGAATGACGTGGCACTTACAACAGACAGAAGGAAGGGCGAATTTTTCCCACCTCCTATTCATTTAACCGATACTCTCATCCCACTGCTGCATTATTGGCCGGTCCAATGATCAGCTAGTCAGTCGTTCAACATAATGCGTGACAGGCTGACTGGCAAACTGTTTTGGATCTGATAAGTCCAATCCGCACAGCAAAGTAACCAAAGACTGGCATCGTACACAAGCAGACGTCTGCATTAACCGCCTCGGCAACGCTATCGACAACACCCGGGACAGCCCTCAACGCTTAGTGCGAAGAGCTCTCAGGTGGGCATTCTCTCCTGTCCTGCTTTGGGCTGTCTTCCCAGGTGCCTGTCCATTTAGCTGGCGACACCTCGCGAACAAACATGGAAAGTTACGTCGCCTGGCAGCAGGTGTTTGCATGCTGCATACCACCTAGACCGCCTCAATCGCTGGCAGGCACAGGCTACAAAGGCACTCACCCACTCATTCACCCATTCACAAACTCCAGGACACACAAGTGTGACCTAGTCAATGGACTACAGTGACACACGGGCAATCCGGCCGCGCAGAATGCCGTAAAAGGGGAAAGAGATGTTGGTTAAGGTTCGCATACTTACTACCAGCTACAATCAGCCTTAAGCTCATCTCGCCACAACTGCTACCACCTCGTGCAAGCAAACACAAACCACCCAGCACACAGGCAATGGGCGGCGACACAACCTTCCCACCACCAACAAGCAGGCCAAGTAGCATTTGCGAGATGCATCCAACACAGAAGTACGCACATGATTGCAGCGAACTGCGGCGGATACACAAGTCAACTTCCAAGACAACGCCGCCTAGCAAATTTGTGCAGGTGACAGGCATTCTACACGCACTGCTCCTTCTTTTTCTCACAGTGGTGTCGGCATCCACTCACGCCTTACTTAGTAGTACAAAGCAGACTCACCTCCAACTCAGTCCTTCTGCACCTACTGGCTAGTACTCATTCGTGCAAGTGCCCGTGCCGCCAATGTCACCATCCTGCACTCCACCAACAACCACGTTGTCATTTGGTGCTAACAGCAATTTCGCAGTTTCATCCTAACATCACCTGCCAGGTCATCCAGCGCCTTTCTGTGAACATCTCTCGGCAACGTCGATGGGTCGGTGTCTTGCGGAAACAATGCAAGCCATAGTGTTTTGTTTATCAGTAGGCTGTGTGTGGATGTGCGTGTGCGTGTGCGTGTTGGTGTAGGTGTGGGTTTGGGTGGGAGAGAAAGAAAAGTGACTGCACCCACAGCAGGGCATGCGAAACACTCTTCACTGTGTTGTGCCAGCGTTGCGATCGATGTGGTGGTCGGTTATCCACCTCGAGATAAACAAATGTCGCCTAAGTTTGAAAGCCTACCCATCCTGCTAAGTGGTGACGGTGCTCGAGGGCAGAAGTACACTCAAGAGGATAGACAGTCAGTGGAAGTAGAATCAGCGACCACCAATGTCTGAGCTGTCTGACGGCGAGTCACTACGTTCACCACCGTTCACGTCAGGTGGTCGGTATTAACCCACGTCTGTGGTGCCACTGGCAAGTGGTGACAAAGCTGTCTGCTTGGCCAGTTTCACCAGCAGCGAGAGGGAGAGTCACATCTTTAACCCACAAAATCTGCTCCACAAGGCTTCTCACGCCTTACCATGTCTCACTGCCTCATTAGTGTGACTCCGATTGGAGGAACATTTACCGTCAGACAACGACTTAGCCAAGCTCGCGTCATCCAGCACCAGCTGGTGCTACACAGACAAGCTGAAGTTGTCCTTGCAGTAGAACGAAGAGCAATTTAACCGAGAAGCTACTTTATTACGTCTCCTCGATGCACATCAACTTGAAAACACACCACGGTGCCTGCAAAGCTGGGAGAGGTCTTGATTCACACAACGCCCACTAGGAAGCCTTGGTGGTGTTTCGGGCGGCCTTGACTGCTTCTTGCAGGATGTTGATGATTTCGGGGTCCCCTCTATCCAAGGCCATAGTGAGAGCAGTTCTACCATTTAGCGTATTCGCCGCATTTGGGTCTGCACCTGAAAGAGAAGTTTAGAAGGTGATGCCTGTCCTACGACAGCCAAATGAATATCTTTCAAAGCCTGGCGACTACTGAGCCAATGCATGGAGATGGAATCGCATGGCAAGTGCTATTTACCCGCACTCAAGAGGGCCTTCATGAACTCCGTATTCTTCAGAATCGTAGCGATCATGAGCGCCGTGGAACCACAACTATTGACAGCCTCCAGGTCGGCACCTCTGGAAATTAGGAAACGAAGAATCGGCATGCTAAGCGCATGGATGGCTGAATGGAGAGGAGGACGAATTGCTTTGCTGGGAAAGTTGAGAGGAGCTCCATGAGCCCACAACATTTGCACCGCTAGCATATGTCCACGTTCTGCGGCCTCAGAGATGGCAGAGTACAACTCCTTCCTGTGATACTTCCTCGGCCACTCCACCGCCAAAATGAGCCGCAATATGGCCATGTTGCCCTAAATGGAAGCAATGTGGTCAGCGATGTTCCAGGCAAGTGGACATCACTTGCGCTGGCATGACGTAGTGCTGCAAGACGATGATGGCGTGTCACTCTCGTGAGTAAAGTTAGAAAATGTGGAGCAATGCACAACTCGTGCTAGCCACAAACCGTTTCGGCTGCAACGCTGAGGGCCGATTGCCAGGATTCCTTCAATTGGGCCGTCGTGGCAGCGTTGTGCAAGAGGAGACACATCACGGTGTCAATCCATTGGCCGGAAACAGCATTCATCAGGGCTGTCATCCCGGATTCATTGACGGCATCGATGGGACATCCGCGCTCCAGGAGCAGATGCACACAGGCTATTTTACCTTTAGCAGCAGCAAAGTGAAGGGCTGTGTTCATGTGTTCATCAGTCCTGGTGACTGCGGCACCATAGTCGAGGAGAGTGTGCATTGCCCTAAGGGAGCCTTGAAGTGCGGCCTCGAGAAGTGGAGGCCTTGAAGCGCAACAGTTAGCTTTGTTCGGATCGATCTATTGCACAGAAGGAGGGATAGAGAGAGCTTGCAAACAACATGAACTCGGCAGCTTCACACTTTCCAGTAAGCCAAAAGGCCTTCTGGTCCGTGTGAAAGACTAGCTTAGCAAGTAAGTCAATGCCTAGACACGCACTAATCAGAGCCGCTTAGCAGACGCTTCATAGCGATAATCGTAATTGCGAGCTCATTCGACCGACTTGATGGGCGGCATGAAGAAGTCTTCACTTCAGAACGAAGTGCTAACACTGTAGCTTCTCCGAGCCTACATAACAACGCTGCAAGCGAGAAGCCGTTGAAAGCAAATGCGGGCGAATGGGCTCACGTGCTGTCGAAGGATGGCCTTGAGGTCGTCGACATTGTCGTCTGCGATGGCGAATGTCAACGCGTAGCGGAGAGGACACTTAAATTAAAAGGCACTGAATCTCACCACCACCACCACCACCACGACCAAATGCCGCATCTCCTCAGTAGCTGCAGATAGTACGAACAAAACCGCACATTGCGCCACTTTCACTTACCCCAGGGCTAACCATGCTGGCGAAACACCGATCCGGAGCGCTAATACGACTGCCGCCAATCCGAGTCGTGCTAACGTGCGTGGGCTGTTTAAACAAACATTTAATGCATGCTTTGAACGGAGAAGCCATTGAATGAAGACACTTTCGTGTCCCACGGTGGCGAATTGCCACTTTTCTCCTTTTTTTAATTTATTGACGTCGAAATTCGCACGAAGGCCCACCAACTAAGTGTTCTGCAGCACAATGTATAAACCCGTCCATCCTGCACAACACTTATTTGGTAGGCCCTCGTGCAAATTCTGGCGACAGTTGGGCAAAAAGACAGAAAAGTGGCAACTCGCCACCATAAGACACAAGAGTGTCTCCATTTAGTTGTCTCTTTGTTCAAAACATGCATTAATGCTTGTTTAAACAGTCCACGCACGTCATGCTTTTCTTTCCTTCGCTTCTACGTCGGCGTCTACTCATGCCTTAATTAGTAGCACCAACTGAGTCTCGCACGCATTCTTCCAAATTAAGGCAGAAATTATTAAATCTAGAGCATTGTGATGACGTAACGTGCCAATAGATATGGAAATTGAACTAAACCATCCTAAACGCCTGCAATGGGTCACGGTAATCGCACGCTTAGAAGAGCTCTTGTGAGTCGCTCAAATAGCTTAAGTAGCAGAGCACCACATCCATCACTTCGCGCCTTTTACGGTATTGTGCGTGATTGATTGGAGTCATCGAGTGAATTGCATTAGATTATGCTCAGCATAGCATTGGGAAAACTACTAGTTCACTTGTCCTGAAATAGGTAACGGTGGTGAGGCAACGCCACCAGATTTCGACGAAACAGCTACCTCAGCTGAAGTCAATGCTCAGCTGAATTGAGGCAAGAAGAAGGAGCAAGGCATCCCTGCACAACTGTTAGAGAATGCGGACACATTAAAAGAAAACAATTTGTATAGCGCTCACTGCATGGAGGTGAGCGATGACTGTTGCGACCAATTTTATGTCACGCACGCAACCTCAGAAGTGAGTGAAATGCTCACTCCAATGGATGAGGACGGTCATGCAGCCCGAAACTAATTTCGTACTGTCGTGGGGAGACATCAGCAGTGTCAGCAATGTCGATTCCGCAGCTCTCTTGGCAACTACGTCAGACAAATTATGGCCGGAAAAATGCGTTGCGCATTTTCGCAGTCGGGCAAGATTTCACACCAAAAAGCAATCAGTCAGTAACCGTTGGTTTCACTACTTGATGGGCAAAGAACAGCCACCCTTCGCTCGCTTTCCCCCACATCACAGAGTGACGGTAGGTTTACCACAATTAAGCGCCCGTGTATGTGAGTTCATGCAACCACTGCTCGCTGTGTCCGTGCTTCCGGCAACACGACCACGACTCGCGTGTTTGTTGTGCATGCGAATGCACCACGTCGATGGGATGTGCGTGCGTCGGACACGAAGTCAACGCCACTCACATCAGTGAGCGGTCGAGCCACTGAGCACGTCTTGTGTAATCCCGACTCACCCAATTACTACCTCAATAAATAGCTCACCGGTCAGTCAAGGAGGCATCTCACTCATACCAGCCTCCGCTCCTCCCACTAATTGGGGCCATCACAACCACAGCCGTCATGCGAGGCATGGTCGTGTGAATGGTGGAAGACAGCAATGGATCGGCGAGCAACGGGAGGGGTACCCGCCACGACGAAAGCGTAGGAGTCCCAATCGGTGCAATGGGACGGATGCTGGTCTGAATGAGCCGACTCTCCTTAACATTTGAGCGGAAATACTGGGGCCGACACACAGAGGTGATTTGTCCACAGAAGTGGTCAGTGGATTGTTCAAGACAACACAATGTGTGCGTAGTGGCGCCTTCTTTTCGATGTGTAGCTCTGTCTCCCTTAATCGTGTCACATTACGGGCGCGGGGCGAACGCAACTAATACAATGTCCACCAGTTGGTCTTCATGCCTTCCCACCCGCCAACAACTCAGCGGTGGTGTCGCCACAAACAAATCGAGGCTGTCACCTATTCGCGACTAATAAATTACAACCTGCTTAATGATGCCTTAACAAGCGAACGAAGGGTGGCTGTTCTCTGCCCATCATATTGTGAAACCGACGATTACCGGCAGCTTTTTGCTGTGAAATCTTGTCTGACTGCGATGTTGCCTATCGCGTGTTGGATGGAGGAAGTGTACTTCTCTGCCCTTCACTGCCTCGCTTAGTAGTGAAAGGGAAGGAGAAGTAGCGGGGGGAAGAAATGCACGGTTTTCTGATGCGCGCTAGTTGTTGTACTCATAAACGACGACGTAGTTGCAGGCCTTGACAAGGTCGGCGATCATTCGACTGCCTGTGTTGGTTGGTTGGTTGGTTGGTTGGTGAACGGGCGAACTAAGTGAGGCTGAGGAGTGTTGATGCGGCTTAATGGACGGAATGAAAGCAAAGGAGAGGTGGAGCCAGCGTCAGAGCATCCAATAATGCCTATAAGTTGAACTGCCACCCCACTGCGGTGTCAGTGTTGCAACAAATTGCACTGTTTTTGGTTTGCATCAAAAGGAGCCTTTGGGACGTGCTGGAATGAACGGACACCCTTATCATTGCGCTTTGTTAAAATCCACACTCTCGAGGGGACAATGTGTGTGGGAAGTAGGTCATGGGCACCGCTCTTGTGACGCACCATGGTCTGAATTTGTCACGCCTGAACGCAGTGATTTGCCAAAAGCACAGCAGCAGACCACGTTGGCGTCGCCTAAGGGCAAGTCGGTTTGTCCATCAAGTGCTCGCAGTGACTGCTGCTGCTGCTGCTGCTGCTGCTACGAGGTGATGGCTTCCCGCTTTGTCGGTCTATCCATCCGAATGCGGTGGCGATGGCTTTGGCATTCTGACGGGAAAATGAGAACACTTACGCTCCCATTGCACTTCATATAACGGAGCAAATGCTTGCCTTTATGCCTGTGGGCAACAATGTGATGAATGACGAGACTGCCGACCTACTCACGGCCATGGGTGTAATCATGGATGAGAGACTAAAATGCTTGAAAGAGCAGGAACAACTGGTTAAGTGTGGGCTTGACTTCATGTTTTGCCATGCTTGTGACTGCGAAAGGTCAACGCTAGATATCTGTTATCTTCAACGCCTTTGACTCCAAACACACCTCAGCAATGTTAACGCACTCACTCACCGGCTGCGTCAATAGCTGAGCAGTCTCCACCCACCAGGTTGTTGAGTGCATTTGCCACCCAATTCCTTCCATCTAGACCACAAATTCGAGAAGTTGCGTCCGCATCGTGACAGACTCTGCCCATGTTGCCCATCATCGCGAAGCTCATAATGCGGGTAAACGGACGAATTGGTTCCGTGCCCAGCATTCGCTCATTTTTGTAGAGCTGTTCATCCCACCGACTCACGCCTCATGACACAAATCAACAAAGCGATTGTGCAAATTTGGATGCTGCAAATGAAAGGAAATGATGGCCACACTGCTGAAAGGGTGGATATAGCTTAGTGTCTCCGATGCATCAAATTGTCAGATTCCGCTTAAAAAGACGTAAAATTAGAGTAGCAAACTGATGATTTTCTGTTGCTTAGAGTCCTCGCTATTTAACCTGTCGGTAGAACGTTGATGCAGTTGGTTTGACTGATGGGCTTCCATTATTCTTGCATGCCACATTATTAACATTCGGACCACCAGCAGCGGGGATGACAAGGACAAAGTCCAGCTCATTCCCACCTGAAAGCATCAGTCTCGCCGGGAACCCCACGTGTTCGTCATGACGTGGCAGCGCTCACGGCTTCAATGGCAGTGGTGGAGTGGGCAACAAAGCGCCTCATTGCTTGGATCTCCATTGTACGACAGGAACGCAGGCGCTCTCAACTGCGACGCAGGCATCTACCAACCAGGTGTTGGCTGTAGCATGATACTCATTTGAGCTCAGTTGGGAGGAGACGTCGGCGCTGTTGCTATTGGCCTCAGCATCTCACTCAGTCGTCCGCGCACTCTCCCATTTCAGCGGCTTCACATCTGCCCGCATGACACAAATTACTCAAGCTGTAAGCAATTGTAGGAGCTGGATTTCCTCAGCAGCAAGAAGGAGCGGATTTGTTCAATAAGTGCTGCTGAGAGTGCTGACCACAGAGTGAAAGTGGAGAAGAGTTGGTGGCTGATGACGGACCGCGGAGGAGTGGGTGGGCAATTGCCAGCCATTAAAGCTTAACAGAATTGCTGCGTGGCTGATAAGTGTGGTATGAGCATAAACTTAAGACTCTGTAGCTCTGACAGGTGGAGACTGGTGTTGTTCCGACAGTCCGCACTGCTCATCCGTCGCCTACGCACAGACCGCACCGCCTCACCCTGTTTATACGCAACGCTTGCATTGTTTGTCGAGCCGTTGTCTTTCCCCTATGAGGATGAACTTCCGTGTTAGGCTAAAATTTCAGTGTGCGAAGAGTGACAGCGAGCAGACGAGCCCATTATTGCCAATAAATGCCATTGAAACTCACAAGGCGACCATTCACTTAGAAGGCACAAAGTTGGTTGTTGACATGATTTACTGAAACTCGGTCATCGCCTCTCTCTGTTGGTGCATTTCAATGCCACTTGACCTAAATTAGTCGTTGCTTGATTGACTATGCTAGCGAAATTGAATGTAACGTGAAAAGTGGTCGAATAAATGGCAAACTCGAAGGTGTGTAACTCAAAGACAACGCTCTCACCAACCACGGCATCGCAAATCAGCGACGATGTTGCCTCAACGCCGCCCTATCCAACAATTGCGGTCACTCACCAGGAGGGCCTCGTACTAACTTGGGTGTCCAAATCGCCAAATCCTACTATGTTGCGGGCGGTGAAATTAAGCCATTTGCAGTGACATCACAAAGCTTTGCATTCTGAGAGAGTAATGCTACTCGTGGGGCTTGTAAGCAAGCCACCAAATCGCCAGCGCTCTCCCCTTTGGCACAAGCAGCACGATTGGACAGGACACTACACCGTAGCCAAAGTCGACGAGGGGATCCCCATTGCGCAGAGTGTTTATGGCACCGCACCCTAAGCAGCCAAGTGGCCTCAAATAGCGTCCAGCAGTAAAGACATAATTTGGTATCTGGCAGTGGATAATCTACATGGCACACTTACTCCAACTCACTTGCCTGTACAGCCACTGCTGCGCCCATCCAGTTCTGCCTTACGCACATCACAGGACCAAAATTTGTATGTTGGTTCGACAAATAGGCACACGCTGCCAACTCCAGAACTGGCTTGTGATGCAGCACGAAGTTAGGGCGGTGACTACTGCCTCACAAATGCTTCCAAAGTGCTGACACGGGGCGCTTTGCAGCCAACGATTCACGAGCATTTAGGCAGTGAAGCCGAAAAACCGAAGAAAGCTGCTTATCAAACAGCGCAGTAGGTGCTGGGACGTAATTGCAGTAGCATCGGCTCATGAGGTGGAGAGGATTGAAGCAAAACGCAAGCAAATTTGCCCAATCACAGGACCGCATCGAATGGCACCCACGTGGTGGATTCGATGGAAGCTGACAGTTAGAGGAACGTTGGGCAAAGGAGCTAAAATGTCTCCTTGTTTTCACTCATCAGCGAAGGCGAGAAGCGAGAACTCAGTCGATTGCATTCCGCTAAAATGGTCTAGTTGGGTGTTAGGGAGCAACAAAGACAAGATGTTGCGGTTATTCACTCCACTTAGGTTCGGTAACTTGGCCCATTTACAGAGAGAGACAAGACGAAATGCAGGCATCAGAAGCACCGATTTCTTAGCATCAACTTTGGTGCTTTGCAATGGAAGACAAAGCTCTTGACTACCTCATCCGTCTGTCGTTGCGACACATGCGTTGCCCACACACCCATGGCCGTGAGTAGGTCGGCAGTCTCGTCATTCATCACATTGTTGCCCACAGGCATAAAGGCAAGCATTTGCTCCGTTATATGAAGTGCAATGGGAGCGTAAGTGTTCTCATTTTCCCGTCAGAATGCCAAAGCCATCGCCACCGCATTCGGATGGATAGACCGACAAAGCGGGAAGCCATCACCTCGTAGCAGCAGCAGCAGCAGCAGCAGCAGTCACTGCGAGCACTTGATGGACAAACCGACTTGCCCTTAGGCGACGCCAACGTGGTCTGCTGCTGTGCTTTTGGCAAATCACTGCGTTCAGGCGTGACAAATTCAGACCATGGTGCGTCACAAGAGCGGTGCCCATGACCTACTTCCCACACACATTGTCCCCTCGAGAGTGTGGATTTTAACAAAGCGCAATGATAAGGGTGTCCGTTCATTCCAGCACGTCCCAAAGGCTCCTTTTGATGCAAACCAAAAACAGTGCAATTTGTTGCAACACTGACACCGCAGTGGGGTGGCAGTTCAACTTATAGGCATTATTGGATGCTCTGACGCTGGCTCCACCTCTCCTTTGCTTTCATTCCGTCCATTAAGCCGCATCAACACTCCTCAGCCTCACTTAGTTCGCCCGTTCACCAACCAACCAACCAACCAACCAACACAGGCAGTCGAATGATCGCCGACCTTGTCAAGGCCTGCAACTACGTCGTCGTTTATGAGTACAACAACTAGCGCGCATCAGAAAACCGTGCATTTCTTCCCCCCGCTACTTCTCCTTCCCTTTCACTACTAAGCGAGGCAGTGAAGGGCAGAGAAGTACACTTCCTCCATCCAACACGCGATAGGCAACATCGCAGTCAGACAAGATTTCACAGCAAAAAGCTGCCGGTAATCGTCGGTTTCACAATATGATGGGCAGAGAACAGCCACCCTTCGTTCGCTTGTTAAGGCATCATTAAGCAGGTTGTAATTTATTAGTCGCGAATAGGTGACAGCCTCGATTTGTTTGTGGCGACACCACCGCTGAGTTGTTGGCGGGTGGGAAGGCATGAAGACCAACTGGTGGACATTGTATTAGTTGCGTTCGCCCCGCGCCCGTAATGTGACACGATTAAGGGAGACAGAGCTACACATCGAAAAGAAGGCGCCACTACGCACACATTGTGTTGTCTTGAACAATCCACTGACCACTTCTGTGGACAAATCACCTCTGTGTGTCGGCCCCAGTATTTCCGCTCAAATGTTAAGGAGAGTCGGCTCATTCAGACCAGCATCCGTCCCATTGCACCGATTGGGACTCCTACGCTTTCGTCGTGGCGGGTACCCCTCCCGTTGCTCGCCGATCCATTGCTGTCTTCCACCATTCACACGACCATGCCTCGCATGACGGCTGTGGTTGTGATGGCCCCAATTAGTGGGAGGAGCGGAGGCTGGTATGAGTGAGATGCCTCCTTGACTGACCGGTGAGCTATTTATTGAGGTAGTAATTGGGTGAGTCGGGATTACACAAGACGTGCTCAGTGGCTCGACCGCTCACTGATGTGAGTGGCGTTGACTTCGTGTCCGACGCACGCACATCCCATCGACGTGGTGCATTCGCATGCACAACAAACACGCGAGTCGTGGTCGTGTTGCCGGAAGCACGGACACAGCGAGCAGTGGTTGCATGAACTCACATACACGGGCGCTTAATTGTGGTAAACCTACCGTCACTCTGTGATGTGGGGGAAAGCGAGCGAAGGGTGGCTGTTCTTTGCCCATCAAGTAGTGAAACCAACGGTTACTGACTGATTGCTTTTTGGTGTGAAATCTTGCCCGACTGCGAAAATGCGCAACGCATTTTTCCGGCCATAATTTGTCTGACGTAGTTGCCAAGAGAGCTGCGGAATCGACATTGCTGACACTGCTGATGTCTCCCCACGACAGTACGAAATTAGTTTCGGGCTGCATGACCGTCCTCATCCATTGGAGTGAGCATTTCACTCACTTCTGAGGTTGCGTGCGTGACATAAAATTGGTCGCAACAGTCATCGCTCACCTCCATGCAGTGAGCGCTATACAAATTGTTTTCTTTTAATGTGTCCGCATTCTCTAACAGTTGTGCAGGGATGCCTTGCTCCTTCTTCTTGCCTCAATTCAGCTGAGCATTGACTTCAGCTGAGGTAGCTGTTTCGTCGAAATCTGGTGGCGTTGCCTCACCACCGTTACCTATTTCAGGACAAGTGAACTAGTAGTTTTCCCAATGCTATGCTGAGCATAATCTAATGCAATTCACTCGATGACTCCAATCAATCACGCACAATACCGTAAAAGGCGCGAAGTGATGGATGTGGTGCTCTGCTACTTAAGCTATTTGAGCGACTCACAAGAGCTCTTCTAAGCGTGCGATTACCGTGACCCATTGCAGGCGTTTAGGATGGTTTAGTTCAATTTCCATATCTATTGGCACGTTACGTCATCACAATGCTCTAGATTTAATAATTTCTGCCTTAATTTGGAAGAATGCGTGCGAGACTCAGTTGGTGCTACTAATTAAGGCATGAGTAGACGCCGACGTAGAAGCGAAGGAAAGAAAAGCATGACGTGCGTGGACTGTTTAAACAAGCATTAATGCATGTTTTGAACAAAGAGACAACTAAATGGAGACACTCTTGTGTCTTATGGTGGCGAGTTGCCACTTTTCTGTCTTTTTGCCCAACTGTCGCCAGAATTTGCACGAGGGCCTACCAAATAAGTGTTGTGCAGGATGGACGGGTTTATACATTGTGCTGCAGAACACTTAGTTGGTGGGCCTTCGTGCGAATTTCGACGTCAATAAATTAAAAAAAGGAGAAAAGTGGCAATTCGCCACCGTGGGACACGAAAGTGTCTTCATTCAATGGCTTCTCCGTTCAAAGCATGCATTAAATGTTTGTTTAAACAGCCCACGCACGTTAGCACGACTCGGATTGGCGGCAGTCGTATTAGCGCTCCGGATCGGTGTTTCGCCAGCATGGTTAGCCCTGGGGTAAGTGAAAGTGGCGCAATGTGCGGTTTTGTTCGTACTATCTGCAGCTACTGAGGAGATGCGGCATTTGGTCGTGGTGGTGGTGGTGGTGGTGGTGAGATTCAGTGCCTTTTAATTTAAGTGTCCTCTCCGCTACGCGTTGACATTCGCCATCGCAGACGACAATGTCGACGACCTCAAGGCCATCCTTCGACAGCACGTGAGCCCATTCGCCCGCATTTGCTTTCAACGGCTTCTCGCTTGCAGCGTTGTTATGTAGGCTCGGAGAAGCTACAGTGTTAGCACTTCGTTCTGAAGTGAAGACTTCTTCATGCCGCCCATCAAGTCGGTCGAATGAGCTCGCAATTACGATTATCGCTATGAAGCGTCTGCTAAGCGGCTCTGATTAGTGCGTGTCTAGGCATTGACTTACTTGCTAAGCTAGTCTTTCACACGGACCAGAAGGCCTTTTGGCTTACTGGAAAGTGTGAAGCTGCCGAGTTCATGTTGTTTGCAAGCTCTCTCTATCCCTCCTTCTGTGCAATAGATCGATCCGAACAAAGCTAACTGTTGCGCTTCAAGGCCTCCACTTCTCGAGGCCGCACTTCAAGGCTCCCTTAGGGCAATGCACACTCTCCTCGACTATGGTGCCGCAGTCACCAGGACTGATGAACACATGAACACAGCCCTTCACTTTGCTGCTGCTAAAGGTAAAATAGCCTGTGTGCATCTGCTCCTGGAGCGCGGATGTCCCATCGATGCCGTCAATGAATCCGGGATGACAGCCCTGATGAATGCTGTTTCCGGCCAATGGATTGACACCGTGATGTGTCTCCTCTTGCACAACGCTGCCACGACGGCCCAATTGAAGGAATCCTGGCAATCGGCCCTCAGCGTTGCAGCCGAAACGGTTTGTGGCTAGCACGAGTTGTGCATTGCTCCACATTTTCTAACTTTACTCACGAGAGTGACACGCCATCATCGTCTTGCAGCACTACGTCATGCCAGCGCAAGTGATGTCCACTTGCCTGGAACATCGCTGACCACATTGCTTCCATTTAGGGCAACATGGCCATATTGCGGCTCATTTTGGCGGTGGAGTGGCCGAGGAAGTATCACAGGAAGGAGTTGTACTCTGCCATCTCTGAGGCCGCAGAACGTGGACATATGCTAGCGGTGCAAATGTTGTGGGCTCATGGAGCTCCTCTCAACTTTCCCAGCAAAGCAATTCGTCCTCCTCTCCATTCAGCCATCCATGCGCTTAGCATGCCGATTCTTCGTTTCCTAATTTCCAGAGGTGCCGACCTGGAGGCTGTCAATTGTTGTGGTTCCACGGCGCTCATGATCGCTACGATTCTGAAGAATACGGAGTTCATGAAGGCCCTCTTGAGTGCGGGTAAATAGCACCTGCCATGCGATTCCATCTCCATGCATTGGCTCAGTAGTCGCCAGGCTTTGAAAGATATTCATTTGGCTGTCGTAATGCAGGCATCACCTTCTAAACTTCTCTTTCAGGTGCAGACCCAAATGCGGCGAATACGCTAAATG
Organism: Taenia pisiformis; assembly: GCA_023968675.1. Lineage (NCBI taxonomy): Eukaryota > Metazoa > Platyhelminthes > Cestoda > Cyclophyllidea > Taeniidae > Taenia > Taenia pisiformis. Next base: position 7,167,076 of record CM043739.1, on the reverse strand, counting down.
GTAGAACTGCTCTCACTATGGCCTTGGATAGAGGGGACCCCGAAATCATCAACATCCTGCAAGAAGCAGTCAAGGCCGCCCGAAACACCACCAAGGCTTCCTAGTGGGCGTTGTGTGAATCAAGACCTCTCCCAGCTTTGCAGGCACCGTGGTGTGTTTTCAAGTTGATGTGCATCGAGGAGACGTAATAAAGTAGCTTCTCGGTTAAATTGCTCTTCGTTCTACTGCAAGGACAACTTCAGCTTGTCTGTGTAGCACCAGCTGGTGCTGGATGACGCGAGCTTGGCTAAGTCGTTGTCTGACGGTAAATGTTCCTCCAATCGGAGTCACACTAATGAGGCAGTGAGACATGGTAAGGCGTGAGAAGCCTTGTGGAGCAGATTTTGTGGGTTAAAGATGTGACTCTCCCTCTCGCTGCTGGTGAAACTGGCCAAGCAGACAGCTTTGTCACCACTTGCCAGTGGCACCACAGACGTGGGTTAATACCGACCACCTGACGTGAACGGTGGTGAACGTAGTGACTCGCCGTCAGACAGCTCAGACATTGGTGGTCGCTGATTCTACTTCCACTGACTGTCTATCCTCTTGAGTGTACTTCTGCCCTCGAGCACCGTCACCACTTAGCAGGATGGGTAGGCTTTCAAACTTAGGCGACATTTGTTTATCTCGAGGTGGATAACCGACCACCACATCGATCGCAACGCTGGCACAACACAGTGAAGAGTGTTTCGCATGCCCTGCTGTGGGTGCAGTCACTTTTCTTTCTCTCCCACCCAAACCCACACCTACACCAACACGCACACGCACACGCACATCCACACACAGCCTACTGATAAACAAAACACTATGGCTTGCATTGTTTCCGCAAGACACCGACCCATCGGCGTTGCCGAGAGATGTTCACAGAAAGGCGCTGGATGACCTGGCAGGTGATGTTAGGATGAAACTGCGAAATTGCTGTTAGCACCAAATGACAACGTGGTTGTTGGTGGAGTGCAGGATGGTGACATTGGCTGCACGGGCACTTGCACGAATGAGTACTAGCCAGTAGGTGCAGAAGGACTGAGTTGGAGGTGAGTCTGCTTTGTACTACTAAGTAAGGCGTGAGTGGATGCCGACACCGCTGTGAGAAAAAGAAGAAGGAGCAGTGCGTGTAGAATGCCTGTCACCTTCATGAATATGCTTTTATAACACGAATCTTAATCCTTAATCCCTTTGCGGTGGAGCAGCAACGGCAGTCTCTACGAGCCTAGAGCACCGCCACATGCAGCTATGTGGCAGGAGACGCCGAAGTCGAGTGAGTAGGTGTGGCTATCACGCGCATCGAATGCATGGCGCATCAATGCACTACGACGACCACAGGTGATCTTAGGGCTGATCAGTTGTTTTGACCCAACGACTACCTCGCAGTTCTGCTCCCTCACTCAGTTGCAGTTTGCTGGCCAGCATTCGTTAATCTGATCCGCCTGCTTTTGTTGCTGAAAGGAATCGAACCTTCCCATTACATGTAGCTTGTGTGATTTGTGTCTCTTTGTGAAGACGTGAAGCCGTTAAAATGATGGATTGAGTGTTGCAGGGTCGAGGTGTTGGACCTCAGTTAGCTGCGATCATGATTTTAATGCAAACGGAGGCCTTGTCTAATCGTACGAGGAGCAGGGTAGGCATCTCTCAAGTGATTGCGCATGGAAGTTGGACCAACTTGGTGGATCGTGACAATCAAAGCTCTCCTCCATCGCCTTTGTCTGCCCATTTTATCATGTGCATGTGATTAGGCAGATTTCATGCTGCCGAGCCCCAATCCCGCACATCATTAAAAGGTGTCGTCACGCTCACCGATCACACGCATGCAACCACTTCTGCCTCTGGACATGAGCTCCGACTGCACTGCACTTATGGCTTAGCACTTGCTGCGCTCCCAGATAACCGAGCTTCCACCGTCCTGTGACAAACAATCGCAACATTTGCCGTAAAGCTCCTCGGGTCGGTTCCAGTTGGCGAACTTCCTTTCTGTGAGAAAACACACGCGTGCAGCAGATTGTTATGCAAACAACAGCAGTAAGGCTAGGGCCGCTCACCATTCAGCCGACGAGAGGGAATCTGCCACAGAGGGGCTGCACGAGTTGTAAGCAGAGAAAGCGATGGATGTTGGAGTTGGCGAGTTGATCGCTTCACAGTCTGAGCCGAAGAAGTGAGGCAACGATGGCAGACCGGTGAGGTACTTGGAGGGATGGTCAGTGGGTGAGTTGTGATTGCTCGAGGCGTGCTCGGTGGCTCGCTCATTGCTGTGAGCGGCGTTGACTTCGTCTCCGATGCGCGTGCAACTAACCAAAGCCGTGCATTCGCATCTGCGACCAACGCGCGAACCGTGGTTGTGTGAACGGATGAAGGTGAGGATAAGTAGATGGATGGATAGAGCAATGGTTGTGCAAACGAATGAGCTGCCACCACTGAGGACAAAGGAGCAGTGTGGACTTGTGTGGCACTTTCGTTCCAAGTAAGCTCACGCGAGTGTCGACTTTAAGCTAAGTCGTATGTGAGCGGAATGGAGCAGTGCATAGCACAAGTGAAGGCGGTTAGCATTGCACACCTCGCTCTGGTCTTCAACCTCGCCTTCCTCTGGTGTTGTGTGTGTGTGCATGTGCGGTGAGTGCAGTGACCTGTGTAGGTGTGAGGGAGGGCAGCTTGATTCGCCTGATGCAGCACTGTCTGGGCCTAGTGCACACCCATTGGTTCGACGCCACTAGACGTGTTCTGCAGACAACGCAACAAATCGCCCTCCAACAGGCATCTCATCCCCAATGCTCGTTGCTGCCGATGAAGAGGTAGCACTGGATGAACCAACACACCACTACTTCGTCGGGAGAGGACATGCGAAACTCCTCCCACGTCTCCCAGCACAAAATGTTAGTAAAGCATCCCCCTTCTGTGATAGTTGATGGGCGTTCATTTGCTCGGCCACTGCTCTGCTTTCTGTAGCACTGTGCTGCACTGGAGTGGTGCAATAAATGGGCAGCCAGTGGCTGTGCATGTGATACGTTTTGCTTCAAATTAATAAGCAAGTTCAACCAACTCTTCCAGAAGGCGCTTCCTTGTGAGTGTTGACAGGTGACCTGGTAGACACGCGGCAAATGGCAAATGTGAGGGAATTAAAATGTCCGCCACCAAAATGTCCACTCCTGCCTACAAGCCCCAAGCAGCCGATTAAATGCAACCAGTGCAACAGTACAAGGCGCTGCGACACTGACATGCCACTTGCATGGTGGTTTAGTTTATGGTTGGGATTGGGACAGCTGATGCTAGGCTTTTGTTTCCCTTACCCTTGCTATGTGCACTACGCTTCTTGCAAACTCTGTCACCATTCCAAACACCCCAACTACCAACCATGAGGAGGTTGTCCACTTCTCCTACGCTACTCTTCTCTTTGCATCCGTTGACATCGCCAACCTTTCCAATGTGATTTTACTTTCGGCTTTACCGTTAGACAAATTCATTAGGTCTCCTTCCTTCCCATGCTTGGATGCATGCATGATCCCCTCCACTTCTTCACAGCTGTAAGTGGTGAATGCTTACAAACAACAGTAAGACGTATACTTGGAATAACAGGCAGGTCATTTTTGGCTTCATTTCTCAACTCTCATAACTGACCCTGTCAGTAGAAAGTTGGTGTAGTTTCTTTGGTTGATTCGCTTTCATCTCCCTCGCATCTCACTTTGTTCTCTTCCTCACCATCATCAATAGTGGCAGCGATGGCAAAGTCTTCAGGATGTTGAAAAACAGCACTCACGAATTGAGGCACTGCACGGTCCAGCAGACTCGGCCCCGTAGGCAGCAGTCCCGCCAAGAAGCCTATGTGTCCACCATGGCGTGTCAGCGCCAGCACAACGCGACTACCTGCTTCTCTCACGGCTTCCAGTGGCAGCGCTAGAGTAGACAACAAAGCACCTCGTTACTTCCACCTTCAGCACACGACAGGAAGGTAAGCAATCTCAACTCCGCGATGGGCATCTGTTCACCCTGTGTTGGGTGCAGCGTGCTACTTAATTGAGCTCAGTAGGAAGGAGGCGTCAACTCCGGTGCTATTGACCTCGCCGTTCCTTCCACTCAGTCAGCCACTCACTCGCTCATTTTAGCAACTCCACGTCTGCCCGACAAGACATTAACTACGTGAGCTGCACGCAGTTATAGGTTTGCATTTCCCTCGACAACGAAAGCGAGCAGACTCACTGTGTAAATGCTACCTAGGCAGGTGGCTTGTCACAGTGCGGAGGCGGACGGATAGTGGCCGATGATGGAGCATGGAAGGCTGAGAGAGCAATCACCAGCCATAAGAGTTTAACAAATGCTGCGTAGGCACCATCTCAAAAGGGCTGATTAATGTGTTTTAGCTGGGTACTTTGCAAGCGCGGTATTTACATAAAGTTCAGCTACTGAGGCTTGAAAAATGACAGTCTTGTGTCTCGCCGACCGACAGTCTGCACTGCTCATCTGCCGTCTTGGTACAGGCCGCGCCGCCTAGACTTATTCACACGCAACGCCACAACGCCGCTTGTATCGAAATCAGAACAAAACTCCGACTCACGTTCGCAACACTCATCTAGCAGCAGTCTGTACTCTTCAAAAACCTCCCCTTTTGTGTTACAACTAAGGTGTACGGGGAGGACAAACGAGTCGACTGCGTGCGTCGTGGGCGTCTTCCATTAATGGGCACATTTTACACGGCATTCACTGATGAGACATTCGGCCCACGCAAAACAGTTCCGCTCGCACTCGCACAGTTAGGGCATTTGCTGACACGGCATGCTGACACCGTCCTTGAGAAAACTGTCCTCCCTCCATGCTTCCATTAGGTCTCGGGCAGCATGCCCATGCGTGCTGCGAGGAACGCGTGTCGCCTACTGATTTGAATTCAGCCACCTGTAAACACGCGATAATCATGCTCCTGCAAGCGAATAATCACATGTAAGTTGTAGCACATCTTGCCCGACTAACCTCAGAAGTGCCAGCTCACCATGGATGAACACGGCCACAGCAACATTCGCATCGCGTGGATTAGCATTACTTAGTTCAATTCAGTCACAAACGCAAGCACACGATGCACTACTTACTTCGAATCACACAGTGTCAATTCGCTCACTTCGAGACACACAGACACCACCTTTTCAACCTGCAGCAATGACTCACTGCGAAAGGGCACAAACGGATCATCAGCCGCGTTGAGACAGAGGATTGGAATGCGGACTCGGTCAATCTTGGTGGCAGGAGAGGCGTCAGCGTAGTACTCGTCCACCGATTTGTAGCCGAACATGTCTACCGTCAGGTTCTCATCAAACTCGCGCACCGAGCGACTCTAAAAGGGGAGAATCAACAGTGCCTTCGAGGCCAACATCTTCAATGTCATGCTACTTATTTGAGCTCAGCCACGGACAGACAGGTGACCACCCTGCGCCCTCTCTCCGTCTTTCAATAGCACGGCCACCAGCAGAATGAAAAGTGGACGCAATAGAGATAAAACTGTGGAGCATGAGTTTCATCAAAACACACCTACATGAATCGAGGATGAGTGCATGATTTAGCGTGGAGCTCCCAACACTTTCTTTTTCCGACAATTGCTTAGGTGGAAAAACAATAATCCACTCCTTGTGCTTGTCCAAGTCAAACTCCCACTCGCTTCTCCATTTCAGTCGGCGCACATCGTCAACTTCATCTCTACCATGCAATTATGGTGATAACCAGCACAGCCTTTAATCACAGGTTTGTCCTTCCACCTAGCAGACAGGATAGCACGATTGGCTTTGTGATTCGCTCGCGATTGATCTTTTGAAAGGCGCGCAGGGTAGCCGCCACGCAGCATTGTATCAATGGGCCGTGGGAGTGATGTGAGGAAGAATAGCTGTGACACCCATTCGCTCATTCTTCTCACAGGGTGGCGAGTCATGCCAGCTTAGGCATCACGACGTGTGTGTGTGCGCGCGTTTGACCCGCACTCTGACAGTTAATGATTGCCAGGCAGGGAAGAGGGCATATGTTGCGTTGACAAGTGACAGTCACACAACCCTTCCGCTAGTGGGAACAAATCCACAAAACTGCATGCAGGATAAAAAGTGATTTGCCTCCCGCTTATCAGGTGGTTTGGCTAGAGCGCTGCAGAGCTGAAATTTCGTCCATCCACCACGCTGTTTGATTTTGCCGCGCTAGTGGGTGGTGAGAAGCGAGGGATTGCTGGAACGACAGATTAATAAGACTCCTCACTCCAAGCCATTCCCCAAAGCAAACTACTGCTGGAAATGCTTCGTCACACAACCAGTCCCTGCCTCCAAGGCGTCGAGAGAAACGCATCGTCTAGGGGCCGTATTTTACCCTTGCTGGCTACTGACGGAGGGCCAAAAAGCAAACATTCCCTACGTCACCACCGGAAATGAAGCGCACCTCGTCCAGGGTTAGGCGCCTCCTTAAGGTCTCTCGGTGTGCTGCCGCGCGCTGCGTCACCCTGTGTTAGAAGTAGACAGCACTGGTTAGACCAGCCGAAGCCATTAATTTACATGCGCCAAGCTTTGCCTCACACCGAAGGTAGAGTGAAACGTCTTCTTGAGGCACTTCATACATGCGCCTCCCTCACTGTCATGTCGGTTCGCCCTCTTCTCACCACGTCAGCTGCTCCAGCATGCAGTGAATTTAAACACAGTCATCAGTGCTGTGCAGTGAATTGAGTCGCACCTCTCTCAGTTGTCAAGGCATCGTAGCACAGTAGTTGTTGGTAATCGCGAGGTCAATTGGCACCGAGCTGCGGTTGGATCACATGCTGCCATCGTGGCAAAGGACGACGACTACGCAACGGGCAGAAGCTTCGTTCACTCTTTTACTTCGTTTGGTGACACCAAGCTTGGAAATTGTCGAATTTGTGTGTGTGAAATGCTTTTTCCTGACTATTCCCGGCGCCTGCATAGCAATTCTGCTTGCAGACAGCGAAAAGGGAAGGATGGAGGCCAGTTCATCCTTCCACTAAGCACCAATTTGCCAGTCAGTTGGCTTCTCTGGCACGAATTCCCTTTGGCTTACCACCTCTGGCTATAATGCATTCTGCCGCCTGCTTTGGTGGTTGATTTTATTAAAGCCAACATTTGATGCTTGCGTGTGGATGCCGCATTGACTATTGCAGACGTTCTAGATGGATGCCTGCCGCGGATGGATGAGTGAGTCGAGTTGCAGGCTGTCGTTTTCTCCAGCTACTGCATTAGTCAGCAGTAGAAATGGCGCTGCTATTGCAATGAAAGAGGATGCGATGCAGAGTAAGAAGGAGGCACCCAAGTTGGTCAGGGCCACACTCTCTGGCAAAACGCGCTCAGTTTGATTTAGTTACGCGATGCCTTCAGAGCGCTGGCAACAGTTTCGTGAATTAACTTCGACATTGCATTCCACGACTACCCGAAGGAGAGAAGCTTCGTTCACTTTTTAACCTCGTTTGGTGACACTGAACGCGGAAATTTTGTATGTATAAAAATGACATGGTGCACTACTGGAACCGAAATTCCTTCCGCCCAGGTACATCAAAATGTTGAATCTGTAACTTTCAATCAAAAAACAGGCAGTTGAGGTCAACCTTAATTCCCTCATCCATTTCCTTGCTGTCTATTAAGCGGGTGGAAAGCGTGATGCAACGGAAAAGTGAAGCCTAGCGGACAATAAAAAGCTACGAGGAACAGAAAGAACAGGAATGCGTTGAAGTGGCCTGGGCGGAGATAGTATTGCTGCACCAATGTTGTGTTTCATTGCCTTAGAAGCTGAAGATTGATCAGTTTAAGATGATTAGGAGAGAGTTCGTGTCACACCTGTCAAAATTGACTGACAAGTCGATATGGTGGAGAACTAAAGAAAGGGCGACTGCGGTCCAGAACACAGTCAAGGGGTTGCTGCGGTCCAGCTTTGCCACAAATACTATGATTCGCTTTAGCTACTTGACAACGTCGGGACTTTTAATCAATTCATCACTTCAAGCAAAGCATCAACATCTAGGATCAAAGTGATTGTCTACAACAGTGAGGAAGTCGAACGGACCAAGACCATCTTGAATAGGCCTGGATGCCTCTCACCATCGCTAGTCAATGTCCTCAACGACAGCAAGTGCCTTCCCTGCACCACTTCCTCTCAATCAAAGTAGTTTTACGCATTTTTTGCACTTCCTGCATTCCCCTTCAAAAAGGGCCAATTCGACCGAAGCATCTTTTTACGCAGTGAATGAATTGTGTAAGTCGAAATGTCACCACAAAAAAGCGATAGCAGTCGTCAACTCACGTCATGTAAACAAACAAATCGCATTGCAAAGCTTCACCTCGAACCCCCCTAACGGCCGTTAAACGAGGGAACATCTGGAGCATCTTTCGATGCTACGCACCAACCTATCTGCTTCGCAATAAGCCTCTGGGTTGCACAAGAAAAGCCATCGTCTTCACAAAGAGCAAGGCTAATACAAACTGGAGGTGACCAACATAAAAGTACTGCTCTTACAAAATGGAAAACCAAAAGATCCTATGAACCAATGCTGCAAAGGAGGCTTTGGCTCACCTCAGCCTTCCCCCTCAAACCTCGTGTGATCTCACCTCTTACCAATGGGACAAAGAGGCAAGTCGGCATCCCTATCGTAACTTTCAGAGGGGAAACGATGCCCCGCAAATGCGGTACTCCTGGCTAACAGCTACCCCGGCACTTTGAGAACGTCATGTCAAAATAAAACAAAAGAAAAGAAGATTGCTGAAGCTTGAATGCTAGCAGCAACATTTGCAGGAATGCCAAGGCCATGTCGACAACTTTCGTTTGAGCATCTCGGTGACCTCGAGAACAAGCAACGCCTAATTGAGGCCTTCAGGACAGAAAAAAATGAGGAGTTGGGAAAGTACAGCCAAGAAAATGGGTCCACTTCTAGCCTGCGGAAAACGGTGGTATGAATTGAATTTATTACGAAATGCCCTCACCACTCAAGTCGGTAGCTTGGGTCACGAATATCTCAACAGTCGCCCTAATAACAGCATTTTCATCACCACTACAAAGCTGAAGACCTAAACAGAAAGCAGAGTAAAAAAATTGATGAGAACTTGCAGCGCTGCAACCCAATCATCAGCCCGTACGATGCTGAATTCTGTGTTCTACGATGATCGACTGAATGTGTCACACAAGCGAATCAACCGTTCAACAAGAGGCAAGCCTTTCAGAAAATGTCCAGGCGGATAAGAGTGATGGATGAAGTGGATGTGGCGATTTGTCAGTTTATTTAGCTGCCTGAGGCGATTGCAGATGCTGAGCAGCCCTTCCTCAGAGTACTTGAGGGTGTCACGACTTCAAAGAAGAATCAGTGCACTACAGTGGCGAATGGTTGAGGGCAAATGGGGAGCCTCGTGCTGTATGGAAACTCATTCTCATTAAGGCGGTTTTGGTAATCCTTTCCTAAACAGACGGGCGACAGATGGGAGCCCCATTTTTGCCCCCGGACGGAAAGAAAACAAAAAACCGCCGCTTTCATCCCATCTGTCTGCTCTCTTGCATATGCCATCATACGATAGGCCAATTCTTTCACATGACGAAACACGGAGAGAATGCAAATAATGGGTAGGTAAATTTCTCCCTCCTTTGTTCCCTCCATCCCATTCCGAAGTGCGCGATAAGGTCACCAAACAGATCAATTATGCTGCACGCACAAACGGCAGGCAAGCAACTCCATTAACAGTCGGCAGTACGTGGACAAAGCAAGCGTAGCTTGCCTGCGTGAAGTAATGCGCGCCTGAGAAGTGCATGGTGGGTGGGGCACAAGGAGTCAATGATAAATGATTCATCCGAAAGCAACGTTATCTCATTATAAGTCAGTCAGCCGCCTGGTCAGTTAGCAGTCCGAGATGCACAATGCGTGCTTGTGGATGGAAAGGGAATTGGAGAACAACTAGCTGGTGATTTGCCATTCACATTGTGGTACCCACTACATTTGAGACATCCACGCTTTCCACTTCTTAGTTTTCACAGATGCCATTAGTCTAACCGATCGTCACCAACCTTAAGCAGGAGTGGACGGCACCAGACAGCCTCCACAAGAAGGGGAGAACCTCGGTCTGCAGGCCAAATAAACTCAGACTAGCCGTTAGGCACAGTCGACCGTCATTTCATTACAAAAGGATGTGTACACAAGATTCTTTCAATACATGCCCCCCGGAGCTGGATGAAAACATGTGCGATGTATGATGTTTAAATATCAATCTATTGTTCCTGATTTTGATGCTATTTTAAAGAGACTCCGTCACTACCGAACGGAAGCCTCAAATATCCTCTCGGTCCTGGCATCGTCGAGCCATGCATCCATGCTATTGTCGAAGCTGGAACAAAGTACTTATACTAACTGATAGGTTGTAAACGATATTCTCAGCTTGGGTGCGCATGCTACTCATGCCAATTCAGCGAACAGTTTTGCAGAGCCCGTGATGACATACTTCCAAGAAAACTGGACTACTTGTAACGCAATCAACCACCCACCCGCAGAATGCGCGGAACATCGTACTTCTTCGACAGTACGTCTGCGTTTCGCATAACCAACCGGCGCAGGCCATGAGTGAGAGGATAGTTGAAGAGGAACCAGTCCAACGATTTTTCCAACTTGTCAGACGTCTGCGACACGTCCCAAGGCATTGACACACACATTGCGGCGGTGAGAGGGCAGGGCTTGTCACGGTCTTGAGGTTCATCCGCCAGGTAATTGAACACAAGAAGGCTAAAAATTGATCCTTTCCATTAGGCAAATGTGGAGTTGTGGTTTGAAGAATGGAAGGTGAGGAATTTCGCGTGGAATAAGATTTAAAGTGCAAGGACAAATTGGATTTGTATCAATTTTCACCCTGGTTTAGATCGCGGGCATCCTGTTTTGATTCCCACCTCAGATCACCGAATTGTTGTGTTACACGGATTCCTTCTTAATCAGCTTAAATCACTCCATTGATCGGGGCAGAGACCGTTTCGCGCACCACAATACAACACAACGCCGCATGTGGAGGGATTGGGTGAGGGCGTTACCTTACCCAATTTTACTTCGGACTATTCCACCACTATTCACTTTTATTTTCCTTCAAACTTTTCTGGGTGACCTTCACCCCTTCTTTGCATTACACGCTTCACCCGCAACAGCGGCGGTGCGGAACCGATAGAGGGAAAAGAGTGTGACTTAAACTACCATTGAATGGCTTTGAGACAAAGCCTTTCGGACGAGTAGTGGTTCCGACAGTCTTCTGTTTCTTTAGTAAAGGGTTAAGATTCTTGAACCAGATATGGTCTTCTAAACAGCTCCCATAAAATGCTCCCTTCCCATTCATCCATCGATTTGTAATAAAAAAGCATCAGCATTTTTAATAAATTCTACGTCAACGGATCAGTAAAATGGTGCAGATTGTGCGGGTGACTGAGAAAATAGAACGGTTCTCAATTATGACGGCTTTTAATATTCACTCTGCTCTCATTTACTGCACTATGTACAGCAGTGAATCCTTTGCAAACCCAAAGCAATCCACATAGGGAGGTACCGAGATTATTCGTGGCGAGCAACAAGGAAATGGAGCAGGTAGGAAAAGCAACCTAATTTAGCCAAAAAGATTCCGTACTCAAATGAATGTCTCTCCGAAAGGAAATTAGTACTACGACCACACAATGGCGCACCCAATAGCCCTGTTTGTAGCTGAGCCACAGAGAGGTGCGAAATTGAGAAAGACTAACTATATTCCTTTGATTATATGTCTTGCCATGCAAGTCTTTTGGATTAATTCATGAAACAGGCGCCATTGTGCCCTATGTCAAGTCAAAAAATCATTTACGCCCTCTTGTACAAGTTCGGAGCAGAGTAATTTCCCAACCCAGAGTTTGAAACTTAGAAACGAGCTCAATGTCACGTGCGAGTTGAGTTGAAAATCTGTGAAAAAAATCTAGGGTTTCGTTCGACGCAAAGAAGCACAGTAAGAGCCTATAAAACTGAAAAATCGACGGATAATGGGAAATTCATGATTTAATTCTATCACCATGGGTACCACTTGAGCACAGCCTATAGCTGGACCGAAAAGTTGCATAAAATACCGTGATGTGCAAGGAGTCAACCAAAACTTACGCCCCAAGGGATAGGCCGACCGCGACCATTGATGCGTCTGGATACCGGTCTCTAATGTGATCAAAAACCGAGGCTACATCAGAGGTATGAGCAGCGCAGTATGTTTGAGGCGTCTACATCGGGTAAGAATGTTAATTGAAACTTCACACACCTTCAACTTGTGGCGACATGTTCCACGATTATTTGAAACTACGCACCTGGAAAGAATAAAAGCATGAACTTCATTCGTACCTGTATTTGCATCGATTGATTTCCTTAACTAGACTGGCAATGTAGTGGCAGCAACCACAACCAGTTAGGCCGGGTAATAGAACAACGATTGGTGTGCCATCCGTCATTCCCTCAAGGTTACTCCATGATAATGTCATTTCTCCACCATCGGAAAAGGCTATGATCTCCCTATTACATAACAAAATGCAAAAAAAACACATCTTACTCTTCATAGTTGCATTTTTCGGCGCGATGGAATATAGGTCTTAGTATTGTTTGCACACGACCGGTAAAACCGAAAATAAAAGGCGAGTAAACTTCATTAAGAAAGGGAACAAAGGAACGAAAGAAATCCACGAGTTTCCGAGAGTGGCCATACAACACAGGGGGCTAGGTAAACGAATAATTAAAAGCTTAAAAGTACCGAGCGAGCAGCAAAGAAATAATAGGCTGTATAGACCCCAAGCAGGCCAGAAATTATAAACTTTACGCTGTACTCGTCACCTATGAAGTAATCCGCCAGCGAAAGCATAATATTGTAGCTAAACAGGGCGCTATAATCACCTAGGCAATACCTTGCTCCCAATAACTCGCTTTAGCCGCACCGGCAAGGTCTATCTCTTTTTAATTGGTCCAGAGACACAAACAAAAATTTTGTTTCGTAGACATTACTCGAACGCATTATGCCGAAAAAATGGGTCGTTATGGGAAAACCAAAATGTGAAATGAGTTATGCTGAGTCATTTTTTTCTAAAAAAGACCTCTATGCACTTTAAAGAAATATTTTAAGAAGAAAACAAATCACACATATATGTTTTGTCTTCTATAGAAATTTTGTTTCTAGACAAGCTATTTAATTTTTAGTCTTGATGCATAACATGTTGTACAGTGTGCTTCGCAGTAAGGATTTTAGAAATCCATTATAACTTGAATTGAATTCAAAAGTAAGCTATTAGAAGTCTCAACCTGCTATATGAAGACTGTCTAATAATCCTTCTAATTATCTATATCTTTGCATTTACTTCTACTCCCTACTTTCCAAATTGCAGCAGAGTATTAAAAGCTGGCGTCTATTGGTTGATACCATTTGAGTCCTCGACCCCCTATGGAGGTGCCTGTAGAGTCCCGAGCATCCCTAGAAGACGGAGAGAAGACTAAGTGTAGATCAGAACACTTGCATCTAAGATAGGAAGGAAAGGATCTGCTGGCATAGCTGGGAGGCCAGCCCACGCAGCTAGGTTCCAGTTGGTCGCCACCAATGTGTAGGACCAACCCACAGTCCAGACAAAAAATACTACAGTAGCTCCTCTGGCAACTTTGATTTCGCCTACCGGAACACAACAGAGCAATCAATGATAAAAGACCCAAAAGTGGCACCAAAGCCTCGACCCCCTGCGCCCCCTATTCAATTTTACCCGACATAATGAATAGCCCACGGAGCCCAGCTGCCCGTTAGCGCACTCCATCCCCACTCTGTTTTAGCATACCGTAGTAATCACCCAAAGAACTCATTTATTATCACCCAATTCCAAAAGGAAGGAACCGGCTTAAATTGATTTAAAAGGCAACTAAGGGGCAATTTATGTCTCTTAGCTTCCTTTCAAAGCTCTGCAAGCTTCCCCTGTCAGTTGGCAGTCGCTGCAGTTTCTTTAGCTGACTCGTCCTTATCCCCTTCGGATCTGACATTGGTATCCTCCACAGCGCTTGTAAATGCGGCGCCAGCAAAGTCTTCAAGATGTTGAAAAACAGCGGAGACGAACTGAGGCACCGCACAATCCATCAGACTTGGACCCGTAGGCAAGAGTCCCCGGAGGAAGCCAATGTGTCCACCGTGTCGTGTCACCGCAAGCACAACGCGACTCCCTGCTCCACTCACGTCTTTCAAGGGTAAGGCTATCGTAGTCAACAAAAAATTCATTAGCCGGATCTTGACTAAGCGAGAGGGAAATGAACACTCTCCGATACGCGGGCTAAATTTACTCCCCGGCTGCTGACCCCGACGTTCGTGTCATGTGAGTTCAGTAGGCATTGACGCCTTGGCTGCTGCCTTCTTTGCCAGTAGAACATCACTGAACACAAAAAAACTGGCTCAAATTTCAGCTGCCTTACTGCCATTAGCATGAAAAAGTTGATTCAAGCCCTGCGCAAGCACGCTGCTACAGCTAGAACTATTCGTGCAGAGCCTCAGGCTGGAAAACAATGCCTGAGCCCATTTGTAGCATCACCACTTCCCTTTGTTAAGATCAAACAGGCACATTTGTTCGTCAAACTCCTTCCCACCCCTGCATTGTTCGCTTGACTATATCCGTAGGTGAGATGATTAGCGGAGAGCTGGCGACCAATGACGAAGCCTGAAAATTGGCCAACCAACTACCTGCCAAGAAGGATAAACGAAATCGCATTGTGGCAGCTGTGTAGGGCGTATCCAGAGCCCAGGAGATTTCTCACTTCTGCGGCTGGATTGTGCTATTCTCCGGTTTCGTGCATGGACCGAGTTCTTGCGAGCTAATGCCCACCATACGAGTAAATTGAATCAAAGCACTATAATTCTGTGAGAACGACCAGTAACCTGCCACGCATGCCTACGCCTCATCGCTTTCGCTGTTGCACGCCGCATTACGCGTCGAGGCATTTGCATTGAGGTCGTTGTTCTCCTTTTGCCTTTGCTAAACGCTTAGTGGGAACTATTCTCACACTTAGAGCACCAATCCGATAAACGACGTTCCAGCCAATTGAAAAAAAAAGTGTTATTTAGTAGGTTCGGCCTGACATTTGAAATAACTTGACGTACGATATTCAACAAAATCCGATTGGGTAAGAATGAAGAGCGGCAATTTTGCGCAGTCTCCATGCTTACAGTGTGTAAAAATGGAATTTGAACCCAGCGTCGATATTTCATCGTCCCCCACCTTTCTTTAAGCTTGCTAGCGTAATGACAAACTGCTACCACCTACTTATTTTAATTCAGCGACCAGTAAACATGCTTCGACGGCACGAAGCAGTTTCGGTGATTAAATGCGACATTTCTCACGACAACGGCTGCAGATATGTTTGCTCTCTATGAAAAAAGCACGGCACAAGGATCATTGCAGGTAGTCAAGGCTTCACGCTACTTATTTCAATTTAGTCACAGACGCACGCATGTCGCCTACGCTTGAAGCTGCGTGAACTGCTTGCAAAAATTGAGCCAATAACTCACTGTGGAAGGGCACAAAAGGATCATCAGCAGCGTTGAGACAGAGAATCGGAATGCGAACACGGTCGATTTTGATGACAGGTGAGGTGCGGGTGTAGTACTCCTCCGCTGACTTGTAGCCAAACATGCTTGCCGTTATATTCTCGTCAAATTCACGTATTGAGCGACTCTAAAATAAGCGCAGCACCAGCGACAAATACGAGACAGGTAAAGAGATACGAGCATTCTAGCTTCCTCTGTATTTTGGCAACAGCAAAGCTCAACCCATGGCATAAAAATACAAAGGAAGCACATTCTGCTTCAATGGAGAGAACCTCTTCACTGTTCCTCGGTAGATTACACGTTGCCTCGCTTGGTCTTAGGACTCAACAGTGCCATTAAATCCGCTTTAAGTGTCGCATTGGAGTGTCTTCACATTCCAGTAGTTGAAACTGTGAGTGTCACAAAAAAGCCGGACAACTGCAGTAACTTGGTCTGCAACTACTTTCCCACTTTAACCAAGTCCTTTGCCACTGCTATTCGCATTTCCCTTCTTTTTGCTGCATCAACAACTCAATCCCAACGTGAATTCAAATTCGTCATCGAGGGTGCATAGTGGATTGAGATTCACTTCTCCTAGTCGACAAGAGAGTGTGGCACCACAAAAACCAAACGCGAGATCAGTTCACATTGATCTGGCATTAGATCACACGTTGCCATCGTGACAGGAAAATGCATTATCTCACTCACAAAAGTCTTGTAGCAAAACCAGGAAAATCGTTTGTCCCACTTTGATACATCTGTCTTGCTCTAGATCCCAACAGCCATCGTGCAATCTACAAAGGCTACGCAAATATTACACGATTTCTCAATCGTGGAGCCTATGTGAACCTACTTCATAAGCCAGATAAAGACAAGTCACCCATTGAGCTCAATCAACGTCTGATAAAAAGGGAGTAAACTGATGCGGCATTTTACCAAACATAACTCCGAGCTAGGGCAGCTAACCCGCACAGGTGTTTTCGGTCACATAGTCAAGCTGTGGTTCGGACCGATGTCAATTGATTCTGATGCCGTTTTGCGAGAATGAAGTACGTTTTATGCTCCTATTATCAAGAGTATGAAAAACGACAACGTTTTTGGCAACAGAACAAGGCAGGCAAATTCAATTACAACCCTTAAACGGCATCTCTCTATTATGGCAAACATGCTACTTATATACATTCAGCGACCAGTTTCGCGAAACTAATCACTGCAGCACGCACAATAAAATCAACCAGCACCATCGAGACGCACCTGCAAAACGAGTGGAACA
Organism: Taenia pisiformis; assembly: GCA_023968675.1. Taxonomy (NCBI): domain Eukaryota; kingdom Metazoa; phylum Platyhelminthes; class Cestoda; order Cyclophyllidea; family Taeniidae; genus Taenia; species Taenia pisiformis. Next base: position 7,150,255 of record CM043739.1, on the reverse strand, counting down.
TCAAAGTCTTTCGACAGCACGTCTTCATTTCGCTTGACCACTCGACAGAGGCCATGAGTGAGGGGCATGTTAAAGAGGAACCAGTCTAACGACTTTTCCAACTTGTCCGACGACTGTAGCATGTCCCAAGGCATGCAGATGCACATCGCAGCAGTGAGAGGGCAGGGCTTCTCATGATCTTGATGCTCTTCTGCCAGGTAGTTGAAGACAATGACGCTAAAATGGGGATCATTTCTAGGTGCGAATGTGAATATGATTAGCCAAATTGAGAGGAGGATGAGTTCCGAAGAATAAAATGATTGCCTGGATTAAATTTTTTATGCATCACTGAGTGAATGTCGGCTACACGAATGATCGTGGAAGAAAGGAAGTGAAATTGAGATTCAAGGTTGGGACGTGACGATGCATCGACTTCTCCAAGGCGCGGAAGCCTTGCAACAAATATTTAATCTGCACCGCTCAAAAATAAAGCCCTCCCTAGTATAAGCTGGTCATAAGGACTTATCGCATGCAGACAATATAATTGGATCCCGCCTACCCCTCCCCCTACCCCACGTATTTTAATTCTCTCCACGTAGTCCAAAGAATTAGCTACGTCAAGACAGCGTGACATGAATTCGTTCTTGATCAGCTTAAGCTAGTTAATGTAATACGATGAAGACCCGTTTCTACAAGGCGATACGAGACACCACCTGGACGCATCTAAGCTGGAAACAATTCTCTGCGCTCTCTGTTCCGCTTCTTCAGAGGCGTTCTTTTCTCTGCCATTGCACACTAGTCGTTGACAGTAAAGGAATGATGGTTAAAAATGAGACGTGCCGTCAACAACTTTTGCAAAGCCTGATTTAGCGAAATGTCTGAAGCAGTTAGATTACCAGAATAACTATAAGCTTCCTATAATATTTTAAATTTTCCTTTCAAAAATTTATGTTAAAGCCACTTCAAGAGTATTTGCAAAGGGTGATGGAAGATCAAAAAGTCCCTCTAGGAAACTATCTGTTCCCAATGGTGTGAGAATGTAGAACTAGTAACCTAACGCCATGAAATGCATGAGAATAGAGACGGCATTTCATCAAAGAACCAGCAAACCTAGGAAAGCATATTTAGCAGCATAAACAAAAGCAAAAATCAAAGAGAAAAGCTGCCATAACACAAAGGGCAGCTAGCAGCATTAGCTGAGATTGACAATAAAATGAGGTCCAACATTACTCACGCCCCGAGGGATATGCCAACTGCAACCATCGGTGCGGCTGGGTAACGACTCCTAATGTGATCAAGAATGAAATCCACATCGGAGGAAATTGAGGCGCAATATGATCGTGGAGTCTACATAAAATTAGAAAGCTTATTCAAATCGCACCAACCTTCAACTTCCGGCTGCACGTTCCACGGTTGTTTAGAACAACACAGCTACAAGGCTAGAAATATGAGTGAATCTCTCACCTGTATTTGCGTTGATTAATACCCCTAACAATGCTCACAATATAGGCGCTGCAAGCACAGCTGTTAAGACCCGGGAATAGGACCACAATCGGTGTGTCATCTGTCATTCCTTCTGTTTTACTCCATGACAGTGTCATTTCTCCACCATCCACAAAGGACACCACCTCCCTACCACACATTATGGCGCACCAACAATGCCTTACTCCTCGTACTTGCACTTCTCCACGCGGTGCAATATAGGCCTCAATATCGTCTGCACTCGACCAGTAAAGCCAAACACAAAGGGCGAATACACTTCGCTCAGAAATGGAACGTGAGATCGAAAGAAATCCACTAGCTTTCGCGAGTGACCGTACAAAACGGGAGGCTAGTCAAACTGTTAGGCAAATCGAAGACCCAAGGTACCGAACGAGCAGCGAAGAAATAGTAGGTTATGTAAGCCCCAAGCAGGCTAAAGATTATAAGGGGTACATTGTACGTGTCAGCAATGAAGTATTCACGAAGCGGCAGCATGCTTTAAACGGAAGTTGGGGGAGAAACTTCCAGATGACACCACGCAGTGGAAAACCCGGTTTAGTCGCAGGAATAAGGTCGACTTGTACTTAGCTGTTTGAAAAATATAAACAAATTTTGGAAGTTGTGTGCCCACTGAAAGTGTACATTTCAAAAAAAATTAGGCGATTTCCAAAGGCTTTATATCACCAATTAATCTCCAAAGTCTACTCGTCTCAATTGAGCGTGAATAATATGCTCTCCGAAAAAATTTTAACAAAAATGGGATTCCCCCTAAAATTCTAGAAGTCGTGATGCAAAATAATAACCCAGCAACATCTCCTGTAGCGTCCCGGGCATCCCCAAAAGGCGAGTAGAAGGCCAAACGTAGGTCAGAATACAGGTATTCTAGACGGAAAGTAAGGGCCGACTGGCATGGCTGGTCCCTTAGGTTGCAACATTGAACTGCTGCATAAACTGGCCTTTGGGACATGCCAGAAGCCACGTTTCCTCCCTCTATTAGGCGCGCATTTATTCTGCCCCTTATTTTCCCTTCTTACCTCTTCAATGAATACTTGGGCCCTGCGATTGACATGGTCCAGAGATCGACTCATCCAGCACAACACTTATCCGAATCTGACAGTGTAACAAAGTGCCACTTGTGCCCCTTCCTCTCATAAGTATCCCCTTCAGGGTCCCTCCTCAATAAATTTCCAGCGCCTGTCATCACAACATATTCGGTTCGGAAAGGCAACTTCCACAAGTCAACCGTTCCAGTCATCAAATTTCTATGAGCCTGAAGCGACACTTGGCCGCAACGTCACGAGTTCTTTCGGATTTGAAGTTTCATTAAGCTTTAGAAGTGAACTAGAAGGTGTGGTATTCTGTTTGCCATCACGAGTGTCCAGATTTTGATATGGGGACACCGTACTAAGAACAAATTTTCGGGAGTAAGACTTAGCCTAGTTCCATCATGATAGTATGGAGCACATTTCTAAATTTTTAATACACTTGCGAGAGCATGTCAAATCCACTTCGCCGTGTACCTTCTCCTGTCGTTTTTTAGGGGCCAGTTTTAGCTTCCACTGCTAATAACTTCCCTTAGATCCCAGGGCCCGCTGGCGTACCACGGCAGAAGGGTTACGATATGTCCAAATTTCGACTGTTGTCGGCGTAGATGTCCGAGGTTTCCTTAAATGTGTAAGGGGCCATAAGACCTCGGCAGGTTGCGCGACAACCACGAGACGAAAAGAGATTAAAGTCGACAAGATTACGCAGAGTCCAGCTCACTCAAGCAGGTAGCCTTTCCATTAAAACCAGCGGTCGAACAAAGTACTGTAACTACTTTCCTTTTGTGCTTCTCATGTTATGCTTTAGTCAGCTGATGTATCAAATTATTGCTGCACGCCCTTGTTAGATGATCCTCGGCATTCAAACGAAGTGGCCAAAACCAATGCATAGGACACGGACTAGACAGAACTTCGTCTACCTAGGTGAGTATACACATCAGACGCTCCAATTTCTATTTGATCGGTGAACTGAGTGGCATTGCTGTCGTGACTAATCACCCCACTTACCAGACTGCAGTAATCAAGCTAAGTAGCAAATTGAATCTTCGCCATGGAACAACGACCCTGACGTAACGACACACCACACCTACATATGAACGACCTGTGGCAAACGCCCACGAAAACAGGCTAGGCATCTGACATCGCCGGCCCTCAAAAGCACGGACCCATCCAAAAGATGCGAAATGCGAATTGTCAACAATCCCCATTTTGTTTTACTAGTCGGCTCTCTAAGCCGACAACGTCATCAGAGGGTTGATGTAGTTTCTTTGGTTGATTCGCTTTCATCTCCCTCGCATCTCACTTTGTTCTCTTCCTCACCATCATCAATAGTGGCAGCGATGGCAAAGTCTTCAGGATGTTGAAAAACAGCACTCACGAATTGAGGCACTGCACGGTCCAGCAGACTCGGCCCCGTAGGCAGCAGTCCCGCCAAGAAGCCTATGTGTCCACCATGGCGTGTCAGCGCCAGCACAACGCGACTACCTGCTTCTCTCACGGCTTCCAGTGGCAGCGCTAGAGTGGACAACAAAGCACCTCGTTACTTCCACCTTCAGCACGCGACAGGAAGGTAAGCAATCTCAACTCCGCGATGGGCATCTGTTCACCCTGTGTTGGGTGCAGCGTGCTACTTAATTGAGCTCAGTAGGAAGGAGGCGTCAACTCCGGTGCTATTGACCTCGCCGTTCCTTCCACTCAGTCAGCCACTCACTCGCTCATTTTAACAACTCCACGTCTGCCCGACAAGACATATGTTACTTGGGCCGTGTACACCTGCAGAGCTGAATTTGCATTGGCAACAAAAGTGAGTGCATTGTCCCAATGAAAGCCGCCTGCTTAACTGAGTAGTCGGTGAGATTGACGGACATTTAGTGGATAATGACGAAGCTCGGAGATGTAACAGTCGCGCTGAATTAAAAAAACTTCAACAAAACGAAGCGCACTTGGGACACTCACAACATTAACAAGGGTTTCAGTTTTTAATTTGTCAAAATCCCCACTTTTTGGCTAGTCCTCAAGCAGTCCAGAATTTAGTGCCCTACTTCGACCTCGCCTTACTAGGCGCTACCAGCGGTCGCATAGGCGTTAAGCTAAATAATGCTCACTAGAGAAGCAATGGCGAAAACCTGGTGTAGATATGCGAGAGCAGCAGCACCCAGTAACTTGCTGCAAATTCCCGCTGGCCAGCCGTCTGCCATGTAAACATGCGCCCCACCGACCCAGTTTTTCCCGCATTCGTTCATTGAAAACTCGGCAGGACTTGGGACCACACTCAAAACGCCAGCCCGAAACCGACTTTTACTTGACTAAGCTCATAACCAATCGGCTTTTGGCGGATCGTCCCTTACTCGGACCTATTTGACGTGCAAGTACCCGCAAAGTCGCTTTCCCGCTGATGCCTTCCCTAACCACACTTTTATGGTTAATGGGTAAGTTTTACGCAGACTCCACACTAGTCTTGGGAAGGCGGCAAGCCTGACCGTGGATTACTAATTCATCGTCCCATGCCGTCTCTAACCTTCCAAATGTCCTTTAGTTTCGCTAATGCCGTGACAAACTGGTGCCGTCTACTTATTTGAGCTCAATTACCGAGTCCAATATTCTCCGTTAGTTGCTGTGTTCCGTGAGGGAAGAGCCATTGTAGGTGACAGTGGGTAAGTTCCCCAAATTCAATTTAGCCCCAAGTGCATACATGCGTCACATACCCAAAGTCAGCTACTACCAGAATTGTAAGGCTTGGAGGTACATTAACCGCATTTTCAAATTGAGGCAATAACTCACAGCGGAAGGGCACAAAAGGATCGTCAGCAGCGTTGAGGCAGAGGATTGGAATGCAGACGCGGTCAATTTTTGTGATGGTGGAGGCACAAGAGTAATACTCCTCCTCCGACTTGTAGCCAAACATGCATGCCGTCAGATTCTCGTCAAACTCACGGATTGAGCGACTCTGAGAGGGAAGTACTACCATTATTATCATCAGCGCCAAAAAAAAACTACTATCGTTTAATTGAAGAGTTGGATAAATGAATATCGAAGGAGTGAGAGCGTAGTCCATTCCAGCGCAGCAGCTCTCAGCCCTTGGTGGATCCGCATGGAATTAACGAGAACTACATTTGGAGTAGGGCGCTACTCTTGAGGAGACACGTGCTGCATCACTTGTCGTTAGGATTCGGCAACAATGGCGATTACCCCTCAAGCCTACACTTTTCTTCCCACTCTCAACAAGCTCTTTCGCACTGCCAACCATTCTTCCCCCCTTTCCCTCACCTTAATTGCCCAAGTGTAAAGCGAATTCAAAAATCACCACCGAGGGTGCGCGTTAAGTCAATTCCCTGTCCTGCTGGTTGTTGAGAGAGCGACTGAATGGAATGCCAACAACTGTGGCATCTTTTACAAAGGCGACGCAACCCCTGAACCCATGTAGACCCAATCTATTAGCTAAACAGGCCAACTGTCCATCCTGCTCAATCAACTAACGCCTATTGAGGGGAGGTTGGGTTAACGAGATCTTTCTAATAAATGCAGCTACCTGGTCAAGAGTCGGTATCAATCATTTCTCCGTCATTTGGTACTACTTTAAGGACGTATCGTTTCTTTTGTGTTCCGCATATCAGTGTTGCCAAGAACCGTGCCATTCCTCGCAATGCAACAAACTAGGCGAATTTATGAACACCTCATAAACCATTTTCCATTGTTTACGTGCAGACACTGCTTATGTGAATTCGGCAATCGGGTTCGCGAAATTTGTCACAACATTCCTTTGGAGGGGACCGCAGCACACGAAAAGCAATAAACTACCACCAGTAGACCCGCCTTCAAAATGCGCGGAACATCGTACTCCTTCGAGAGGACATCCGCATTTCGTTTAACTACTCGACGAAGACCATGAGTGAGGGGCATGTTAAAGAGCAGCCAGTCCAACGTCTTCTCCAACTTATCCGACGTCTGCAGCACGTCCCAGGGCATGCAAATGCACATTGCGGCGGTGAGAGGGCAGGGCTTCTTACGGTCTTGAGGCTCGTCTGCCAGGTAGTTGAAGACAAGAAGGCTAAAAGGAGAATGGAAACGTAGAGAAGTGAAGGTAAAAAATGTATAATGGGAGGCTTAAATTCGACTACGATATGTTGCTGAATAAACGTTATCGATTCGAAAAATTCCGCTGAAGAGAATGCAAGGCATGAACTCAAGATTGAAGGTTAACTCTCCCGTTTTTACCGTAAAAAGGAAGCTTCTCACCCTAATGGTGTGCCAACCCCTATGGAGAATCGACGTCAGCCTAATCAAACGTAACCATCTGGAAAAGCTTGCTCCCTGCCATCACATGCCTATGACAGACAGTAAGGAAAGGACTGTGGAAATAGAAACAAATGAAAATAATTTTGTAATAGGCGATACATTTGACATACTTGGGGGTTTCAAATGGGTAAGAACGAGTTATAGCAATGAATGAATCCGCTTAAAAATCCTCCAATTTATTGTTAGATTAAAACTGCTGAGACACCTGCATATTCCTTACAGCCAGTAGCAAAGAGCAAAAAACCCAATTTGATTGGCATGTAACATAAAGAAACTACGAAGCTAGCGCCACATTGTCCCCTGGGGTGCAAAACTACCGACGAACCAACCAGCCTAACAAGGTTATCCTCGCCGACACTAAGCCCTCAATTCCGCAAAGCACCCGTTATGAATATTGATGTGGACCTCATTACGCAAGCCTAACATGTAGCGAGAATGAGAAAAAATGTGACAGCATGAGCAGCAACAAACTACTCAATAGGGAAAATGTCTATGGCAACCTACGCGCCGAAAGATATACCTACTGCAGCCAGTGGTGCGGCTGGGTGTTGCCTTCTAATGTGATCGAAAACAAAGCCTACGTCAGAAGTATTTGAGGCGCAGTAAGCTCTAGGAGTATACATTGAATAAAAAAGTCAACTCAAATGACACCCACCCTCAGCTTCCGACGACATGTTCCACGGTTGTTTAGAACAACACAGCTACAAGGCTAGAGACATGAGTGAATCTCTCACCTGTATTTATACCGATTGATCTCTTTAACAAGGCTGACAATGTACTCGCAGCAGCCACAACCAGTTAGACCCGGTAGTAGGACCACAATCGGTGTGTCATCTGTCATTCCTTCTGTTTTACTCCATGACAGTGTCATTTCTCCACCATCCACAAAGGACACCACCTCCCTACCACACATTATGGCGCACCAACAATGCCTTACTCCTCGTACTTGCACTTCTCCACGCGGTGCAATATAGGCCTCAATATCGTCTGCACTCGACCAGTAAAGCCAAACACAAAGGGCGAATACACTTCGCTCAGAAATGGAACGTGAGATCGAAAGAAATCCACTAGCTTTCGCGAGTGACCGTACAAAACGGGAGGCTAGTCAAACTGTTAGGCAAATCGAAGACCCAAGGTACCGAACGAGCAGCGAAGAAATAGTAGGTTATGTAAGCCCCAAGCAAGCTAGAGATTATAAATTTCATATTGTAAGCATCGTAGAGCGCCAGCATGACTTTTCGCAAAACAGCCACCAAGGTAAACGAACAAAACACCACGCCCGCGCAGCATCACGCCAGCCCAAGCAAGACGGCCAACACATTTGAAGGGATTAAGAGACCTAAACAAATAATTGGCGACTCCATCACGTTACTGATGTGTTCTGCGATAAGCATAGGCAATACATCTCAATAAATATAGAAATGTTTTAATGCCAAAAGAGCTATTACTGTCAGTGCGAAATGGTTTTACACCCACACATGTGCTAAAAAGCTTAACAAATTGAGTGTAATGTACTGGTTTTGCTTTAAATATACATATATGCATTAATGCCAAAATTCCGGCAAAATGTGCCATTTACCTGTCCTATAAACAGCATCAAGTGTAAAACCACCTTATATAAGATTTTAATGCCTTTGTCCTTTCCAATTTGAAATTCTAACTTATTTGCTGTGCTTTTGATTGTACGAAATGTGTGCGACTCCAACAACCCCATCAACACTTTTTAAAGTCTGTCGCCATTTAACGCCGTCACGCTCTACAAATAAATTCGAAGTGTTTTAATGAAATGGTTCATCACACGCATGAAATGAGGAAAGTTTTATGCTGCTTAACTCGTTCGTTTTGATACTACAAATTTTATGCATTACTAGCTACGCATTTTACTGCAAATAATTGCTTTAAATTTGCTGATATTTTATTTTCTTAATTGTACTCTGCTTCATTTTATTTTCTACTACTTCCATTTATCAATTTAAATTAGCTCGATTGATTAAAACACTTTTAAAGGTCGGATTGGTCATATGGGAGCTCGCGCACTTGTACTCTTGTATTTATTGTTCAATCTCTCTTGAATCAACTCCTTTACCATGGAGGCTATCGTAGGCAATATTTGGAAAGTCCAAGATGTACAGAGTCCAGTGCGTGCGGACAAAGTGACTTCCTGTTATTTTTGCTCATCTTTTTAGGTCATTTTCTTGATATGCATGATAACATGTTGTATGTTCGGATTCTTCTTTCACAAGTTTTGCAGTCTCCGCAAATGCTCACCCATAACTCGACATGCCATATCGTTCCTTGTTGGTTATTTGATCGCGTTTTTCTGCTATGGAGTGTAAGTGAACCTCTGCCCATGCCGTTGCTTTTGCTCGTTTTTGTCGATTCACTGTTCAGATCTGTGTAACTTTAGGCGGAGTGGGCATCTCCTTGCTATGGCCTCATTAGTCTATCTCCTTCTACATATCTTCTCGCCTAAGCGGGCTTTCTGGGCTTCTTTCATATTCTGCATCACCTACTCCAGTTGGGCGCACCTCTATCGCATGAAATTCGACTATGGTGGCTATTCAGCGGATGTTTCTCTGTGAGTGTTATTCCTTTGTAACTGCGATTAATCTTATTTTGTCTTCCTCGAGCTCGTCACGTAAATTTCCCAAATGTGGTTCGTCCTTAGATTGATGCTTTTACTGTTTTGGCTGCTCAAAAATTTAGCCTTATTACTTTTCCTTGTGATAGCTTGGCAGAGAGCACATCGCTACCAACCGTCATCGTTTCCTGTAGCCTATACAGCCTCAATTTTCTTCTGCATACCACTCTCTCGCGATAGATAAAATTATGCACAGATCGCTGATTTTCGCCGTCTTCGCTGTCTTTCTCCGGTTATATTTTGGGTTTTGAGCCTCCTCGTCTCAGGCTGCCATGTAAATGCACTTGACTCCATACTGGCATTGACGCTATTCCGGCAAACGGCTGTCGCCTGCGTACGCATTTACCGAAATTCAAACTAGACTATGTGTTTCCTGTATTCTCTCAAGGATGCCTTAAATTCGGTTAATTTCAAGGCCTAAGTGCATTGTCGTCTTACATTGTTGAATCCTTTGAAGCATTGCGCTAGTGGATCGCGCATTCATAGATATTTCCTCCTTTGCACAAAATGCCAACTTTTGGATTTGACATCATTTTAGAAAAAGTCGCCACCGTTATTGTTCCCTGACCTTTTTCATGCGTTCATGGAATTGTCATAACTATTTTGACTGCTCACATCTCTCATTTTTAACTCATGGAAATCATGTAGTGGCTGTTGCTCAACCATTCGAACGCCGTTAGGCTCGCGGACATGCGCGGAGGGTGAAAATGACGGGGGCAAAGTTCTTTACTCCCCTATCAGTGGCGCCTTCAATGGTAGACTTCTTTAGATCCCATTGTTTACGTTCTATCCTTTCTATCACTGCCAGGAAGGTTAATCTTGAGTTGTAGCATTTGCGTCTATGGGGAACAAGTTTCGGGAAGCTCGAATCTTATCCATTTCTCCTTTTAGTTTTCCCCTGCATTTACACGTTGAGTTAGGATCTGAATGGAGTTATTAATGGCGCCGAAACATTCTGGTGTAGTCCACTACCTAGAATAGACCATCTTGTGCCTGCAAGTGTGAATGGTTGTGTTGTGTCCACTTTTCTCACAGTTCAATGCGTTCCTTGCACTTCTGCCACGGGTTGCATGTCCTCCATGTGGGTGGGACCAGGGGTTCAATGCCCTCCCCATTCCCATGAAGGATCTCTGCGTTGTAAGTCGGGAACGACTGCACTGCAGCTAAGACTTCCACTTAAGTATACGTCTTTTCTTAAGAGGTTTCTGCTGGTACAGCGTTTTTCTGGTGTTGGCCTTTCTACCACTGTGCTTGAGCCTGAGGCCTTCGTACGTGTGAAGATCACTGCTTTACGTCCATGTTCGTTACCGCTACCTGAACTGTCTGCTATTCTTGTTAACGGTACCTAAGCAGGGCGAAGCGATGCACACTGCCAACTATTGTTCATGATTGGGCACTAGCGCCAGTGGGGGTGATGCTAGCTAAGCTAGCATCCTCTTCTTGCGCCTTTAAAATTAGACACCTCTTCATGTAGAATTATTTATGCGGATCCTACACCCCAATATTTACAAAATCAGCATAGTTGTTCTGATCACTGCATTTTATGAGTGTCTCCCTTCTCCTCTTGTCAATTCTCCCCTAATTTCTCATTTTTTGCTTTATGTTCAGACCTCAGCATCTCTTTGTTTCGGAATCCTCTTGGGCCCGCGCCTTACAATCCCTCAACTTCTTAAATCTTTCCTGTCTGCCTTTGTTACTATCCGAATTACCAGCTGTTGATTATTGTGGGATCAGATGCCCTCTAACGAAGGCATAGGAAAAACGTGTGTAGATCTCTACTTCGACGTGTATTGTTGCCATCCAATTCTTTGTCAACAACTTCCTGTGGATGATTTGTGCATGCTAACTTCCCTTCCGGTCATTTATTTCACTAATGTTCGATTTCATTCTTTGCGGTGGTCCTCGAAAACTCGGTTTCGAATCAACCAGTAAGCCGCATTCTCTTTCCTTGGTTGAAATTTCGCGTTTTGACTTCATTTACGGGTCCAATCTAACCAGCACTTGGGTCGTGTTTTATACTACCTGGTGGCTAGTAAACTGCTGTTATTGGTTGGGAATCTAGAAGTTCTCAGTCCCTGGGTTGATTAGCTCACAGTTTGCATTCGCTTGACGTGAAGGCGGCTTTCGAAACCGCCAGACCGATTGTCACGCGCTGTTGTCCCTTCCCCCTTGTCGCCAGTTGCCTTCGCGAAGTCTGCTTTTTCCACCTCTTCACACCGACTACCGATCCTTCTCAGATCAATTTTCCAGTGCTGTTGTGCCTTCTCTGACCACTTCAATTTGGCGCACCTTCGATTCTGGCTATTCGCCCAGCGTTCACTCTTGAGTAACTCAACGTTGCTGACACGCCGTCTTAGGGTCAATAAGACATCATCATTGCTTTAAATTGACCCCTCTAACTCAATTTGTCTCCTCTGCTTTAAATGTCACATGTGTGTGCTTTAATGCGTCCAATAGGAAAGCTGGAATGCTGTGCTTGTGCTGCGCTGTTTAAGGTAAAAACTGTTTCATATTGTTTTACTTAATAAATTAGTCGCCTCAGAGCCTTTGATGTTGAGAACGGCTTATTAATGCGACACCATATTCAGTCGTGTCACTTGAATTGGTTTCCCTCCGCTTATTGCTTGGTAACCTTTTGTGTTGGCCATGGATGTGCAATGCCCAAGAGCATTTTTGTTGTCTGTCCTATTGTTCCCACCCTCCAAAGTCTCCGAAATCAACATTTATTCTGACTTTCCATTTCCTTCCGTTTTAACGCCAAAAGTCGCTTATCCCGCTTTTCGAATTCTAGTGGATAACGTTGCAATTGTGAATAGGATTATTTTGCGGCTTTTAAATTTGTTGAGGATCTGAATGGGTTAACTAAATCGGATCTCGCTTACGTGCCCCCATTGGGATTGTTTTTTCCGACTGACGGAATCTCAACCCCCCAGCTGGCTATGGCAACGCTGCTTGATAATGCACTTTGCAGGCATACACCCCACCTTTCGGAACAGCAGATACAGAATTGAGGTACTAAATCGCCCCAATGCACTTGATAGTTGCAATTTCAGCACCCTTAAGGCGTTATTTTGGTTCGGATTCAACTTCAGTGTGCTTTGAAAATCTTTCGGGGATACGTTTGTGCGTATGTGGGTGAGGAATTGTTTAGACGGTGCCCTTGGATGATCAGTAATTCTGGCTTTCTGCGGTGCAGTGTGTTGTTGCTGCTGCTTTTTTCATCCACATGAACGTAGTAAAACCAAGGAGGAGGCGTTTTTTGTGTCCCGGTCTCAAAGTTTAACACTGATCGCCCAAAATAGCATCATGCGTGGCGATTGCTGAAAGTCTAGTGCATTGGTGGCATTGGCTAGGCAAGAGAGCTGCTGATCGAGTTGATGCGGATTTGGAGTAGTAAAGGCTGGAAGGACCGGGTATGGTCGAAGCCATTGATACATTAAAATGTGACTTCGATAAGGGAGTGGATAGTTCTCGAATGAATGGCTGAGCAGGAGGCGAAGGAAAAGTCAAAAAGATCAGATAGACGTGATGAGCGTGTTCTCGAATGGGTGATTGAGTGGTCGTTTTAATGGATCATAAGATGGCCACGATGGCACTTTTACGTTGCAGTTGCCTGAAATTGCAATTAGTTTTTACATCCAATGAATGCGCAGAAATGAACTGTCGGGCAGCTAGGCTTGTCCGCATTCCATTGTCTGGGGCTGTGAGTGCCGGAGTATTCTGTAGGCATTTGTGTGGTGATGCGATCTTGATAAGTGGGTCGACGGGCAGGGACTTGGAGAAATAAAAAGATGGTTATCTGGGGAGGGAGTGGGGTATGAATTAGGGCGCTCTGCCTTGTTCATCGGGTCTGTGGGGGGTTTGCGTGTTGTTGTAGTGTAGCAAGTTGGGCTTTGACTCCGTTTTTTTAACTTGTTTACAATGCCCATGCGTAATGCATTAGTCCCATTTCACAATCCCATTTTGCTGGTTCATTTGGAAGTCAATCGCTGGTATCATTCAGAACTTAAGAATGCTCCTATGTTTACCAACATCCCACTGTTTGATTGGCCGATTCTAGGTTAATCTATGCCAGTCTTGACAACTGAATAACTGCCTTAGTTGAAATTGACATCCGCCTTCTGGACCTTAATCCCAATCGCTTTCTCCGATTTCAGTCAATTCTGTAACCTCAGAGGCGCCCGCCATAGCCCTTAGATTTCTCCTTCAAGAGCCTTGCCTACCCCTGAATGTGCGCAACACATTCAACTAATCCTTGTTGGAGTCCCTCATTTAGCTTATAAGAGACAACTCGTCACTCTCACCTCGTACCACCACCCTCCGATTGAGTGAATCCCAATTTTCTCAAAACTGAGAGAATGCGATATGCATGCGTGCTTTTGTGTGACTGCCTCTCTTCACCCCGTTATTATGCGTCACATCATACCGTGATCCGCACTTCTCCAAGCCCACATCATGCTAACTTCCCAGTTAAAAATCGCCTGACTGTAGGTTTGTTTGCACTGAATTGGGTACATTTTGGTGTGCATTTGTGTGCCAAAACCAAAACACTCTTGAAGAAAGGACCTTCAGTGAGAATAATTTGAAAGTTTTATTGTCGACAGTGACCTTAAACTGGTTCCATTTTTGAGTTTTTTACTGAGTTAGTTGCTCACGGGTGGGGGCTCCGGACTCCTCCCTGTTCCTGGCGCCTTGTATGCGATTAGCGGGAAGCAATCCTGCCTTAACAGGAACCCCAAGCGCTTTGCAACGAGGTGGTGATTCGTGAAGAGCGGCTAATTTAAAGTGGCTCGACTTCCGGGGATCTTGTGAATGTTATTTATCATATCCATGGTGCTAGGATTTTGTGCACTTATTTGTTGACTGAAAGGTGACGAGCTGTGCTTATCCGGCACAACACTCTGATTGTGGTCGCCTTATCCACATTCCAAGTGCCCTTAGGACGGTCAGGGGCAAAGCCCACCTCTGTGTAGTTCTAATTTTAGTTTTCACTTTGAAACGTACGCCGAATTTTGGCTTTGGATTCTTCCACCTGGCGAGGTTGTCATTCTTTCGCGGTGATCTCATAAAAATTTAATTTTTCCTTTCTGTGGCTTCGAGTTCTCAAGTATCTTCATTAACACCCAAAAGGTGTGTGATTCACGCCTCTTCTTAGTTTTGCAGTAGGATTTAATTTCTAGCCTCGAATTTCCCTGGCGAAGGAAAAAAGAAGAATGACAGATGTTGCAAGCCAAATCTCAAGAGACAATGTGGAATATATTTGCGCTTGAAAGGGCGCTCAAAAGATTTCCTCTGGACGGTTACTCTGGATGACCAATTACTTCCCAGTGGGGTAGGATGCGGAACCATATCTGGCTTCAGGCTAACATGACATTTTCTCGGGGACGGGCGAGACGGCCTTTAGCCCTTCCCCACTCGTAGCGCAATCGCGCCCTCTTCACTGCCTCCACACCTCTGAAGGAAATACCCCGGTGTCAGTTGTTTGCATTTTAAAATCTTCAAACCACCTATCCACCACACCTGCGTGCACACCTCTACACGGCAATAAGCCTTGACGTAGATTATTATCGCTGCAAGAAAGTTGCCATAGCAGCATGTGACTTGTTGGTTTGGCTTACAAATCTTTCTCAGAAGGTGATTTTGCACGACACCTCCCGCTGTCCCGGGTCTTGTTGTTTTTGTTCCAAAGGTGCGGCAAAAGGCGGCGAAGGGAGCGTCAAACTGCTGCAGCCTTTGACGGTACCAGCAGATATGATTGTCTTTTGCGTTTCGCTCCCTCACTCATTGAGGTGATCGTGATCCCCCTTCCTCCCCCTTAGTTTCAGCGTACCCTCAAAATTATGGCTCTAACTTGTATCCTGCCGTTTAGCCCCGATTTAGAGTTTTCAGCACCGACAATTGTCAAGCCTTGTCAAGCCTTTCCAAGCTCGCATCAGCAACGTAGACCCTTCGAATTGACGATTTTCCGATCTGTAGTTCTGTGGATTCCCATGTACGGAACTTTACTTGGACCCTTGTATTTTTAGAAGAAATGGAGTAAATTTGTGTACCTTCCAGAAACCATTTTCAATTTGGTAGTTGGCAAGACCACCGATAGGCCGTGTTCTTGCGTGCCTTTCATTTCTTGTTCTCATGATGTGCTCTCAGCTGCTCTCTTGTAACTGTCCGATTCGTTGAATTTCTCCCCCTTGACGCTATTTGAGTGACGACGCTATCAGAGGCTCGACAGTCGCACAAACCTTTCCGCTGGTCCTTCAAAGGCACTTCATTTTGCAGATTCCAGTGAAAAGGAAAGATCGGAAGTCTTAAGATTGTATCGAAGGGTGGTCTGAAAGTGACTTTATTCCCTCATGCCTTGGGGGCTTTCGAACCTTTTAATGCGGGCAAATCTTATCTAAAAATACTCGTTTGGTTTTATTTTACTATGAAATTGTTGAGTTATTGTCCCTGGAATACATCTGAAAGTGACCGTTTGGATAGCATCGTTGAATTCTCCCAGTCGGGATCCCACTCCATGCCGAGGTCAATCCTTGAGCGACCTTTTGCACCTTGAGTTAAAAAATTGTTCTCTCGGAATGATTGGTGTACCCCCACGCAATGAGCGCAGCTGGAAAGAAGAGCTCCGAGGTGAGCCAGGCAGAATTGGTGAATGAAAAGGCGAAATCTTCACTTCTCAAGCCGTAAAACTCGGAATGGCTGGAGGGCATGGCCTCTTGGTTATCTCCCTCCCCAGCCTCCCCTCATGATGCCATTTCTCCATGCTCTGGTTCATCGTCGCATTTTTCACGTCTGCCACCAGCACTCCACACACCCACGTTCACATGCTCTATAAGAGGTGTAGGCGAGCAGAAAGTCAGGTGACTAGGCTCAGGTGTTCTCATCGGTCACCTAAATAGTAGTTTGTTCACACAACCAACTTGTCCCCAAGCTAGCCAATGTGCTACAGCCATCGGTCTCTCCATCAGAGAACAAGACAAGTGCGTCTCGCTTTGTTCACCGCATTGGCGAAAGAAATTACACCCCTCTGTTCCACCTTTACCCTCACTGTATGAGAACGATCGAAAGATGTGGGACGAAATGACTTGATCATTGCTGGGAACAGGGCTTTGGCCTCCATCATACGACTTAAATACTTTTTATCCAAACGTCTACCTCCATTTCTTGCGTTCACTTCGGAGGGTCGATCAACACTCCATTCAATAAGACGAAGGTGATTCGGCAAATCTCAAGCCCACATAATTCTGGCTCGGAGAGCTACTTGCAGGAATGCGAGGTTACTGTAAGTCGTGTTTCGAAGAAAGTGTGAAGCTGTGGTGCACAATTGTGTCATGTTCTTACTTGTTTTTTCGACGGTCCCTTGAGGGGTGTTGTCACTTCACCTTGAAGTAAAAGAGCTACAAAATTTATGCATGCCTTGCAACACGCGACCATCTTCTCAAGTTTGGTGTTGTGAATAGAGGAAGTGTGTGAATGTATGTGCGCTCCGTCTCATCATCAGCGTCCTTGTCGTCCGTGGTCTGTGCGAGATGGATTGCCAGTTCAACAAAGACCGATCAAGGCAGTCACACAGACCACATCACAAGGCGACAGTCAGGAAGCAACAAAGAATGGAGTAGCAATACGTTTGAGGGAGACCCACGACCAGGCGCTTTATCTTTTGGCTTTTGATGCCATCACTTCTTTGGAATACACTGGAAACGAGTGTCTACTTGACTCGAGCAGAAAGAAGTTTAAGCTGGGTAGTACACTCACGCACGCGCACATGCGAAAAGCCTCCACGCCCTTTGAAACGAGCCAAGCCGAGACCAGACAAGTCTAACTAAGCTGCAGGGCGTTAATTTACTGATGAACTTACTTTAACATCTGCATTCTATGCCATTATTCTAAATGTGGGTCTATTTTTGTTGGAATTATTGCTCAGTCATGACAAACAATCAGCGAGTCCCCCTTCCGCTTCCTGCCCAATAGGAGGCTGCGGTGCATGGAGTGAAACATTCACGGGCTAGTGAGCAGGACATATTTAGTAGTGACGAGACGGGTAGGCACCTTAAGGGCTGTCGAAATGGAGCCCCTCAAATACTAAACACGTTCAACGGAGGCGGAATAGTAGGAACATTTGTAAGCCAGAACGAAGGCAGGCAAGAAGGAGAGGGTTAAAGCAATAAACAAGGAAGCAACCACAGTATTAGCTGCTTTCTTTGCACCGTCTTTAAGACGCACCTCGAGGGTAAGGAGGAATGTGCCTTGACCAATAAAAGCTGGGAATGCGTGTCTACACGGTTTCTAGGTCGTTAAACCTTCAGCGTTCATGTTAATGTGATGCTCTTGAATGTGTTGCATTTGTGTAGAGCGAAATTTTCCCCACATTAAATTCAATCAAAAAACAACCACACGCCGACTGATATTAGTTGCACTAGAGTACACTGTAGTGTAGTGCAGACATCATCACCTCAAAGCACAAACCAGCAAGCAAAGTGCTTAGGCGGTTGCCAGCCCATGCGTGAACACCCTCTTTCTTGCCCGTCAGCAACACCTTTGGTAGTTCCACATCCCCTTCCTCCCCAATTCACCCACTTTCGAAGTAGTGAGGTGGCTGTCCATTCCCTCCCGTCCTGTTCTGCGTTGTCAGGGTCGGGGAGTGGTGCACGCTAAACAGAGGTTAAGCCTGTGGTCTTCAGGCAATGCACCAATAACTGCTGCAACACCGAACTCGCGGCATTCTTTTGCATTTTGTGAGTGTGTGCGTTTGCGCATCCGTCCGTGTGCTTATCCGTGCGTGGCAGTGGAGGTTTTGCGCTATCTTGATTACTACCCCAATCCCCGTTTTTGTCCGCTTGCGAAACAGGAAGCGTTTTGCCGTCGTCGTTTTAATCGGGCGAGGTTTCGGTTCCCTCCTTAGTGCGTCTTTTGTCTTTTTCAAACAACGCCTTCTATCATCCACTGCTTTTGGAGGCATGTACACCGACAAAAGTAGCTGATCGGTACCTGTTTTGATCGTGCATCATCGTTGTAATGCCCGACACGAAGTTGGTAATTGAGCGACTGTTGTGCGGCTCAGCGTATCTGTGCTGGCCTTCTTGGTCTTGCCTCTGCTCTCCAGCAAACTGGACGCAATGCATTTTATTTCAACTACATCTTCTTGTATTGCCTAATCCCAGAAGCCAATTAAATTTGTCCCCTTTAAGGACCTCTCTTCGAACTCTTTTGCCTCATAAGCAAGCTCGCGTCAATGTTGATGGCTACCAATTCCCTAAGGTTGTCCAAATGCTCTCTTTTTGATCTGGTTGACGTTTTTAAGATTGTATAAACAAGAGCAGATGTTGGGACATTTTTAAGTCCAAATTCTTGGAGTATGTGAGCATGATCAGTAGTAAGGCATTAACTCGGTCTTCCCTCCGTGCGGCAAGATTTAAACCTGCTTTCTGTAGTAACTTCTTGTGGTTCTTATAACAATTTTCACATGCCTTCATTTGATGTCTTTTATTGTGGTGGTTTCAGTTCACCGTGATGTTCACTGAGGTTGAAGGAATTAACTCGGTAGTCCTGAATAACCATGCCCCCTCGGCATGGACTAACTATCCAGTTTAATCTACGGCTATTCTGTCTCTCGCTCCTTTCAAGCAAACAATCCTGCCACTTATCTTGTGCATTAAATTTCCGCTCGAAATTCGCTCAACTTTTACACAAATTTTAAACGAGCTCGACGAGGTAAGGTCGACGTGCTTCTTCTACCTTCCGAGCAGGTGTCCACTCACAGTGGCCATACCCGACACTCATTCGACGCATCTATGCTTCCACCTTCTACACTAACCCTCATTTGTTTCTGGGTGTGGGTGATTATTGTCCGTGGTAGCTTAGCAACTGCAGATGGTGCAAATATGGTGACTCACTTGGCAAATTCGTATCTGCTGTGGGTTTCAGAGGCATTCTTCTTCCGTTTCTGCTTGCATGTTTCTGACTTGGAGTGGTCAGGTCAAATGTTGTTGATTGAGGCCGATTCACCAATAATGGCCGGCTAGTCTTTAATTACGAACTGCCTGTCTGGACTGCCTTAACTCACTGTTTGCGGAAAAAAACATGCGATTTTTGTCTAGGTAGAGCAACGTTGGTTCCATATGCCGTGAATTTCTGAGGTGACGAATTTCAATTAGAAATTTGCACATGAAGGTCTACGGGCTCTGCCAATCAGAATGAAAGCAATCAGTTGGAGTTGGAATTTAATTAAGCTTTTCATTGTCAACAGAGGTGACGACGGTGGCTCGCAAATTTGATCGCACTCAGTCAATCAAGCAATGGTGAGTTAATTTCCTTTTGATCAACGACTTCACTCGAGGCCATGGGCACAGAAATGCCACGTAGTGATGCCTAGACAAAGATGGATGGATGGATGGATGGTGGGTGAAGCGCAGGCTGAGGTGAAGTCGGTTGTGCCGTGCAAGGTGATAAAAAGGTGCAGGTACGCACGGCCAAAATCCGTCCCTGAATTTTCAACTTTGTATCCCACGCCTTAACGACAATGCACCATTAACAACGGAACAGGCAAGGCCGAGGTTGGTAGGTGCTTTCGCCCACTCATATGACTCAATAAGTCGTTGATAATTGCACGGGTTGCTTTCAAAAGTGAAGGACACAGTTGACATCGCGCTCCCTCGCCTGGACTCACTGAAGAGGTCTGATGAGGAGTAGGAGGGCCCAAACTTCCTTCGATTGAAGTGGCGATGCAGCTGTGTTGGTGAAATGCTGTGAAACAATCTTTCTTGTTCTGCTAGCCAATTTTTCGGTGGGTTGACTTGCTTTAGTGACGCTATAAAAGTGGAGGCTGCGTTAGCAACCAAGATAGCGCGCCACGGACGGATGTGCACACACACACTCACAAAATGCAAAAGAATGCCGCGAGTTCGGTGTTGCAGCAGTTATTGGTGCATTGCCTGAAGACCACAGGCTTAACCTCTGTTTCGCGTGCACCACCCCCGACCCTGACAACGCAGAACAGGACGGGAGGGAATGGACAGCCACCTCACTACTTCGAAAGTGGGTGAATTGGGGAGGAAGGGGATGTGGAACTACCAAAGGTGTTGCTGATGGGCAAGAAAGAGGGTGTTCACGCATGGGCTGGCAACCGCCTAAGCACTTTGCTTGCTCGTTGATATTTTGAGGCGACGTCTGCAATGCACTCCACTGTACTGATGTCGGTTGGCTCGTGGTTGTCTTACGATGAAACTCAGCCTGATGAAAGGCTGTGTGTGCCAAGATCTTGCTATCCCACCTCTGTTTTTCTCGTATCGACTCTCTTTCATCACAAGGGGTGTGGCCTCTCCCTGCACTTGTATGCATGTTGGTTCGTGTGTGTAGGTTTTTTTTTTATTTTGCAATTTAGTTTTGATCAAGTACACGCTTTTTGAATGGCAAAACAAACAAAGTCAAAGGAAGCTGAGAGGTCGGTACGCAGGCATCATTGCAATACCTCCTCCACTGGCTGCTTTGTGGTTGTGTCGGTTCAGCGATGGCACATCTCTACATGCTCTCTGGAATGATCTGTCTACAGCACACCTTTTGTTGAGTCGGAATTGTTCGATGGCCATATCCATTCATGAGCGCTCTTTTCTAGTTCGCGGTACTCCTCTCACAGAGTACAAACGGAGAGAGTGCTGATTGTGATGTATTTGCACCTCCGACATGACCGGACACATACGCGCATGTTTACTATCACACTCCATTCACCATATCCGACTCGAGTGATTGGCCAAAAGAGGTCTGACTCCTCTTTTCTCTTCGTTGTAATTTGTGCATAAAGTGTGCGTTTATTTTTACCTCAGGTAAATCACAACACCCCCTATAAGCTGTCGCAAAGGCAAGACTTTATTATCTGTCACACCCCAACGCTCTCTTCGTCAGTGGTCGTCGTTTCAGGTTGGCTGTATCGCATTGAGTTTGTTGGTCGACTCACATAGCGAAGGTGCAGAACGGAGGCAGGCGTTGTGAGCTGGAAATCGCAGCCTCCTTCCGTCAGTGTGGACCGCATCTTGCAAACCGGATCGTCCGGATTGCTCTCAACTGCTGATTCCCATATGGTGAAAGTGGCGATGGCGTTAAATGGGTGGGGAGTTTCTTGCCAATCTGACGAATATGAAGAGGGTCTGATTTCGCCTCCCCACAGAGATGTGGTTGGACGTGCATCGTAGAAACATGGCGTGGAAAACTCGGAGGGCATTTCAAGCGTAGTATTATCCGACTTGCAGAGCTAGAAAGCCATTATAATGGTCAGCTGCTTCTCCTCCTCCTCCTCCTATTTTTTATATTTCGTAAGCAAATGAATTTCGGCCACGATTTTGCACATTCTTTAGTGACATTATTCTTGCTGGTCATGTTTTTTGGCAAGAAAACTGCATTGCTTTCGTGGCAAAGTACCTCCATGCTGTTCTCACGGTGCTGTATGTCTGAAGTGCTACTTTTTTATGAATACAGGCATTTGGTGATTAAAATGTCTTTTTCAATTGCAAAGGCTACGCATTGCAGTCGCTTCCTATTGAATCTACTGTTCGCTTCCTTGTTGCTGAAGTCCCATAAGTAGCCTTCCGCGATTTCACCGCCCAACAGTCGGCTATGTTATTCCGAAAGGCAACTTAAAATAAGTAGTGCTTGCCCGCAGAAGAGCTGGGAGGGTCGAGTCCACTGGCGATTTGGCAGCAGAGCGAAATAAGTTTGGATGCGTCATTCTCTGTCGATCCACCTCTTCGCTTCTCTACCTTTTGACTCTGCCCTTTTTGTCATTCAAACGCACCCTTGCACTGCACAGGATATCGCATAGCTTTTACCATCAATGGCATTTGTCTCTCAACGCCTTGGTGCCACAATCACTGCATTTCATGGTGGTTTGTTGTGAGGGTACTCTCGGCGGGCTTGACGCGATATTCCATGCCATGAATATCCATCCAAAATGTATGCAAGCAAGGAACAGTAATAGAGCTTGTGTGTCTCTTTTAGCCCCCTAATGGTTCTGGTCCAGCGCCTAACCCTGTTGGCAGCGAACCTCGTTGATGGTCAAGAGATTATAGCCGCAGCAAGGAAGGAAAATGCCGATAAAAAGGGCTCGCCCTACTCCAATGGTCATATTCCAACGGAATCAATCACCCTGAAGCTGACGCCGCTTCAAAAGGAGTATGCTGTACTGTAAGTCACTGTCGCCTTTTCGATGAACTAGAATGCCGACTTTAGTGATTAATGAATCAGCTTCTTTCAACACTGCAGCCTAGATCTGATCTTTCCTGGGATTCTTGCGAAGGTTTGCTCCTTCAATTCGATGAGGGAAGCAAATTGTTCGCTGCCACTGGCAGGGTTGGGGCGATTATTAAACGCTTAAATGCTCGATTGAGGCTGTCTCAAGTTGTTGCATCGACCTTTTTGATACGTCCTCCTCAGCATAACTTGGCGGCGCCTCATCCTGCCTTGTGACTGAGCTTTGTGAGTCGCCATGGTTTTCAGTGTGCAGCAAATCCATTTAAGCATTTCGGACTAGAGCTTCAGCTATTTCCGCGTGACGCCTGGGATTTGTTCTGTTTGCGTCGGTTAATAGTGTTTTTCTCTGCACTTCGTTATTTTCAAGTAGCTCTCGAGTCGGCAGTTACCTTTTGTCATCACCTGTAGCGTTTTAGTCCCCGACCTTTCTCCACCGAATGTTTATTAATGCTGGCGTTTGGATGCACATTATCCAAGGTGAACGATGCGGGCGAATGAAGGTGAGAAGAGGCTTTTTTCTTACCATTCCATCCTAGGTCCTGTAGTGTGAGGCAAAATCACGCCTTCCTTTCTAAGTTAACTAGTTCTCACACTTTTCCTTCCCGCAGGCTTAAGTCGCCATTTGTCAGACCCCGGTGACGGCTCATGCTTGCGGGTGCAGTAAAGGCCTTGTATGGATGTCTGTGTGTAATAATCACGATCTCTCAGCCACGGCCCAGCCGCAGGAGTTTCATTGGCCATACGTTGCGCTCCATTATCTTTTCCCTTGTTTGTGTTCTGACAGCTTTTAATTTCGTGGACCACTTCTAAAATTGTTTGCTTCGTGACTGTAGCCATCCGGACGTCGGCATCACTCTGGCCCACAAGGGAGCTTTGCGCATCCACTCACTGATGCGAAGTTGTAGTGCCAGCACATGCACACTCCCAAGAGGGCAGCTTACTTTCTCTTAATCGGTTGGTTTGTCGGACCTTTAAGCACCCTGCTCCCTACTGCTTCTTCTCTCTCCTGTCTCACCATGTTAACGCATTTAGGCGAGAAAAATTTTTCTCCATCCCTCATGCGTATCGACCGATTTCTGCCAAGCTCCCTGCACTTGTCATGATTCGACTCTCGTCCAGGTGTCTTTCGTTTTTTGATAGGTCCAGTGGGGATTTCGCCTTCTTTCCACGCCCATTGATTGAATCTGCTAGGAGGTGGCAACCTCCACCTTCGCACACTCGCATTCCAAAGCACCAGTGAAATTAACGTTTAGCCAAAGATACGCCTTGCGTCTATGTGCTGGAGACGGGCTCCCTCCCGTCACACAGTTCTCTCCTTCGTTAAGAAAAATGAGTGTGGTTTAAACCTTCAACAGAATGCATTAGTTTATTTGTTGTTTGTGGAGGGGAGAAAGTGTGAACTGGCAAAGAATGGATTCGGTTTTGTCTCCTTGTAATTATTTTAACTTGTGGGAAGCACATGCATCCCCCTACTTTAATACGCAACTTTAAGACTGTAGGTTATCGTAGATAGGTAATGCTTCGGATAGCTTGAGGTGCTGTCACTATTCTATGAAAGCTCCACTCCGTGGACTGTGGCGCACTTATTCCTCGAACGCTCCATGGGCACATTGCTTTTGGCCCTTCCAGTAGTATCTCACCAGATCGCTGTCGGCTTGTTTTTACTATCTGTTTTTTTGTTGGCGAGAAGTAGTGTTTATCACACAACCTCGTTGTTTTTAAACCCCTACAGCAGCGCTTGCGACTCTTTTTTATTCTTTGGTGGTTGCATAAATTGTTTGGATGGCGTTCCACCGGTTGGGGGTAAGGAGGGAGGCACCCCCATCCAAGCGCGCTAGTCCCCTCGTTCCGGAGAGGCAGACCAGAAGTCTGCATTTTCTGACTTTTCAAATAAGCCAAACGACTTCCAATGTAAACTTCCTGCATTCTTTTCGTCGTGTTTCACCCTCCTATCGAAGTGAGGCGGACCACTTTCGTTGCTAGCTCCGCGAATCGTTAGCCAGTAAAATGAAACCTGCTTATTCGCAAACCATAAACCTCTCGTCCGCAAGCATAACCGCCCACTCGGATAAACAAGCCGCCTTCCACCTGATCTGCAAGCCTTTCGATGAGACACGCAACTTTTTTTCGCTTCACACGGTGGAGGGCTGCTCCCTTGAATGTCATCTCGAGATCTTGAAAACAAGTGAAGTGGTAAGAACTATGTCGGCTTCCTGGGAAAGGCTATTTTGTAGGTTTCGAATCACCCTAGCCACTCCTTCCTTGACTAAGGTTTTTTTACTCCACGGAAGGCAGTCGACTACGCTGTTTAAGTGAGTGTCGTGGACTCCCAGGTCCGAATTTCTCTGAGTTTTAATGCATCCCAAACTAACTCGTCGGGGTCTTCTCTTTTTGAGGTCAACCGATTTCCCACCTTGGCTGTGGATGGGGTAAGCAAATGCATAATTCATCGTTAAAAAGGCGAAGAATTCGGTGTTTCTTTTATTCTCTACTCTTCCAAAAGGAATTGCCCTGGTTGGTTGGAAAATATAATTTGATGATGGTTGGGGATCATGCCGCCGTTGCCTCACGGATTTGAACCCTTTCTGGTCGGTTTCCACCTCGTTTGCCTTTCTGCTTGCCTGATGACCTGATTTGGGAACTGAAACGCAGTCCTTTTGGCCTAATCGCACGGCAAGAGTAGGGGACACCGATTTGGAGCATCGAAGCAATCTGACGAAGGAAAACGTACCTGTTTCATGCGTTGTGGATCTGATGCGCCTTCCATCCAAGTGGACAGGCTAATCTGGCAGACCGCCAGTGACGAGAAAGCGAAAGGTTTGAAGGTGGAACTTGTAAAGGCGCGAGATCGCCTTCTCACTGGCTGTGATTTTGCCGTGTTGGTTGAAGACGTCTTCCATTAAAGTGTCCTCCTCAACCACCGATTTCGGCCCCAGCTCTAAACTAGGCTGTGTTTTCATCCAATCGGTTATCATTTCTTTGGGATCCGCTTGAGCGCGCCATGGTCTTCAGGGCCAATAACTTCGGAGGTTGGGCATGGGATCCCACCCCTTCATGCGTCTTCACTGGCTCTCCTGGCAACAACTTGATGGTAGCGGTGTAAGCTTTGGAGCAAACCCCCATCTAATGCCGGGTATGAGTGCTTGGAAGGAATTTTCGCAGATGCTGTATTTCAAATATGTGCCGTGTCCTTTGAAGTGGTTTTTTTACTGCCTTCTGCACAAAATACACCAAATTGTTTTTTCATCGCCCGTTGCCATGACAGTTTTATGAATCCCCAGATAATGGTGGTTCCGGACCCGCCTTTGGAGCGCTTAATTATTGTTTTATTGGGCCTTGACTTCAACTTGTAGCTTTTTCAACCTCACGGTTGTTTACCGACCGCCGGTTTGACTTCGTCAGCACTTCCACTGATTGGGTTGACTGTAATACTGGCTAGGTGAAGCCCATTTTGTGCTTAATCGGGTTCTCGGGTTTGAGCCTCAGGGTTTATCCAATTCCTTACACCATTCTCCTAGCTATCACGGTTTCAGGCATGCTTCTACACCGCGTTCCTTGCTACCTCTGGCTAGACAGTCTCGATCATCCCTTAGTACGTCCCAGCCCCGTAAATTTCCCCTTCTGTCAGAGTGTCGGTCCGAAACCCTCGATTTGATCGCCGGTGCAAGCCTCACGCGCATCTCTTCGCCATCAATAATGTTCTGCCTTCCTACAATCGCCCAAATTCATTTCATCTTTTTTCCACTTTTCTTTCCTTTTTGGTCCACCTGGAAAGGGAGTCCCCTCTGTCAGTAAGTCAGTAACTCTTTCATTTTACCGCATGACAGCTCTCAGCTCTCTCCTTCTCTCTCCCCTTGCTCTTTTGGGATTTGACTGGCTAGAGGAATCGGACTCCTATGTCCTGGCCTATGGCACATCCCGAGTCTGTTCTCGATTGTGCTTGATTTGCACCGCTTTTGGTACGTTTTTTGATGGACGCAACTGCATGAGTTCCACTCCATACGTGTCAATTGGATTTGAATGGGCGTCGTGTGTGCCACAAGTGCCACTCATGTGACGCGCTCTTCATCGCCTCACGACGCTTAATTTTACCAAGCCACGCTGTAAATTGAGTCATTCGAGCAGAAAAAGGCCGTGCAAACGCTGCACTCATGATCTGTGGGTCATCACGTGTTTGGGTGGCGGTCAGTTTTACCAACAGCCTAATTGCAAGCGGCGTGGCATGTCAAGGCATTAAAGCACAAGATCCTGACAGCCAGTGTGCAGCTTAGGTTTGAAGCAAACCTTGCTCAGAATGTACCGATCAAATCGGAGTGGGCTATAATTTGTCTGCTGCCCTTCTTACTATTACCGAATGTCTCCCTGACCTGGCATTTAACCACCACAAAACTGCTAATTGTAGTGGAGAAAGGGTCTGATGACATGGCTTGATTCGGTCTTTGCCGATGAGTTTATTGCATCTTGCGGGGGGAGAAATGACTCCTGGAACTCTGACCTCTCCTCCCTTTAACAGGAAAATGCCAACTCCGGTGGAATTCTTCTCCTACTGCATCAATTTTCAGACAGTGCTGGCTGGCCCACCGTTGGCTTTCAAGGACTACAAGGTCTACATTGAGGGGACAGAGGCGGATGATAAACACCTCACCGTCAAACAGCGCGCCAACTTTGTACGTTCTTCCTTCTATCGAAAGGAGTGCTTGAGACTAATTTTCTGAAAGGCAATCGAAATTGCGTTGGATGGTCTCCTCTGAGTTGGGTCCGATTTTGGATGGGAGGAACATTCCCTCTCCTTGAGGCTCCCTCTTGGGCACAAGAGCTGTGTGGCGCCTAATCAAGTGCCGATGCCTCTGTGCTGCCATTTTTCGGGCGTTTCGCAATTCTTTAAAAAAGGCGGTTTTATGGGAGCACCAATTTCTTGTGACAAAGGGAGGCACTTTCACCTTGTTTACTTCATGCCTTCTTCTTCCAATTGTTCCACTGGGGTGGTGATCTGATGTCCACCAAATGAGCCGCTTCCATTCCCTTATGGCTGACACAGTTTTACCTTCAACCACTTTCTTCCTCCTTTTTTTGGTCAGCTCGTCGGTCAACCTTCGCACTTTTGTCGTCCTGCAGAGCAAATTTCCTGGTTGGATAGCAGTGGGAAGGAGGAGAATCTCCTCCAACTTGGAGCTTTGCGATGGGCTACTCACATGTCCAGTCACTTGTTGTTGCGAAACAGGCGATTGCCTTCTCTCGCTGGTAATACAGGACATTCTAGCCGGACCCGCAGCAATTCGCAATAAACATAACCGCGGCGAGCTGTCATTGTCTGCGAACAAAGTCGTCTAGTTGGAGAGATGAGTATAGGTGTGGCCACATTCGTTTGCTCTGCAGCCCATTCACCTCCCATCCGGGCTAGTCCACAGACAAAGGAATCACAGCAGGCGTTTTTATTAACTGATGTGGGTGAGTAAGCGCAGACGGGGATTTAAGGTGGACGTGCACAATCCTAGTGCCTGATTGGCTGAGTCCCATTTGGTTGCCCCAGCTGTGTATTGTTATGGTAACGGACTGACCTTGACCCCCAAGGAGTCTGTCGGCCCACTTTTAATACATCCCACAACAATGGCACGATTCTATAGCACTTTTGGCACTTTCTGGAAATCGGATAAGGTCTCTTCCAGGGTGGCAGGGATTCCAGACTGTGTAAGTTGCGATGCACTGCGCCTCATTATGCTTCTCATCTTGAACCCATTCAAATCACGTCACATGTCATTGGGGAAGGAAGTGACGAAGGCCACATCTACTCCAAGGACCAAAAAAGGTGTGCTCCGCGAGTTTCCAGTTATGCCCGTCGTGGATAATTGGCTTTGGAGGCTGGTCAGGAGATTCACCGATTTCCTTTTTACAGAAGAAGGACTATGCCGTCTGAGCTTGAATCTCGTCGAGTAAGGACTTGAGTACTTCAACGCAAGACTGTTTCTGTGTAGTGTTGTCAGCATCTTTGTCGTTGACGCAGCTTATCAACGACCTCGATGGAACCGCTACTTCCTCCACCAGCGGTGCTTAAGCCTTTGAAATTGATTGAATGCTGCTGCATTTCATCACCGCCTTTCCGCTGTGCTCAGGTGAGGGTGGCGGAGAGGAGAATTCCGTTAACCGTCTACTTTAAAGTCGTTCCTCATGAGCTATTTTCTCTTTTGAAGAGAAAGATCCGCTCGGTAGGTTCCTGCCTTGTTGTCATTCTAGGATCCCTTACAAACCTACATTTGTGGTTTTCCACTTGAGTTGATTGTCGACTAACTTCGTTGTGTTTCCTCTGGCCCCACAAGAATCGTTCTGATCTTTGCTTCAGGTCTGTTGCTCTCAACTCTACCTTGTGGGGAGAAGTATGTCCTTGGAAGTCATTTTTTGTTGTGACTTGGTCTTCTGTTTAATTGAAGATTTTCCTCCTTTTCCTGTGATTTCATCATGCATGGCAGGCTGCTAATGGGTGAATGCTTCGGTCACAAAATGAACCGGCAGATGAGGTCGCTCGAATAGTGGCCCGTGTCATCATTTTGTTGTGTTTTTTGGTAAACTTTGGAGGTCAGGCCAATGAATGCATGCGTGTTTGAATTTTGCAAATGCCAACTCATTCGGTTCAGCAGAGCGCACCAACAGGCCACTTACCTCTGGATTCATTCAAACCTACGCAAGTGGCGAGTAAACTCCTTTTCCCGGTCGATTCGTTGTTCACCAACAGAGGCCGAAGTTAGACGGCTTTCTTTCCAGCTGAATGGCTTTTCAACCACTTCAGTAATGCATGGTAATTGTGCAGGGGTAATTGAAAAGTTGTGCTTTAAAATCACCCACACTGAATCGAATAATTGGCTTGCTTCATATGATACTACTGATGCCTGCTTCCTGAATTCAGTAGCAGTTAGCTTTGGGTGTAAGGCAGGAAATTCAAGCCATCTGATGCAACTGCAGATGGTTTTGTCTAGCCATTTTTCGTCATCCATAAAATCAGTCCGACTCATTTGGGTAGAATGAATTGACTAGGAAGTGGGAGCTAATCGTGCCGTAGACGAGGAGTTAAATAGGTCGTGATTCTGAGTTGTGAAATGTTCGCTTTGTTTGCAATTCCATCTTTAGCTCCCCTCTCCCCTCCGCTAAATCAAATTAACTATCGCTGATGGAGTGGGTGATAGGAGGTTTTCCTTAAAACTGCAGGGTGTTCGACTCAACGGATTTCTTGCTGATGCACTGGTGCCGCACAGGGTAGAGTTGTTGAAAATGAAGGAGGAATTGTGGGATGTTGGTGCATCATTCGAACAGGGTTTCCCATGAATACAATTGACTATTCAAGGCGTCCTAAACGTCATAGACCTCGCAACTTGAAGAACTCGGCGGTCAACAGCCTCAAATGTCCTTCTTCTCCTTATCAACTTAAATGCATCCATGCCAAACGTAGTCAGGCGTAGAAATGGTATTCTGAGTTGTTGCCGAAGTTGACTTGTTTCGAGGATCCTACTTAGTGTTCCTTGAACGCATTCTTTATTTACATACCGCTCCTTCTCCACCAAACATGCAGAGTTTTTCCAAAAACGCAAGAATAAATTACTTTTTTCTTTTCAAAACATTGCTTGAAGGGTGAACAGAAACCCTTGCAGGCACATTCCACCTGATGCACTATAGCGTTCTGTGTGATCAGCGTCTCCACCTTCCTCGACACTTTTGGTGTGTCTTTTCAAGCATTAAAATCAGCAGCCCTAACGTCAATTGGCCAAGACAACTTACAAGTGTCTACTTTGTTAATAAATGCCTCCCTCTCCTCAGCTCTGCCTTCTTTAAGCGTAAAACGAGCCTTTTTCCACAGTATCTCCTCTGTTCAGCTCACAGGCAAGCACCGATAAAATAAACCCTCTTCCTGGCGAAATTCTTTGGTTAAAGAAATTTGAATTCGTTCCTCTTTTACTGATATCCAGACGATATTCAGCGGCTCTAATCTTGTTTATTTTTTGTTTTGCAGATCAAGAATCGTGACGCCATCCTTCAACCCATGGTAAGTCCTGTTGGTTGAGGCGTTTGTTTATACACCTCCTCATAACTTTAGAATGAGATCCTGAAGTACTTCCTACAAGCCGTGGCGTTTCTCATAGTCTACCTCTGCATCTGCCAATTTTTCAGACCCTCCTTCTACCTGAGTAGGTCTTTTGGATTCCTTTTTCTTATTCCCCATAGGTGAAACGTTTAAGAAATTTGAATTTTTCCACAAATGCTTCTACCTCATGTTCACGGGTTTCACCATGCGTCAGCACTACTACTTCGCGTGGTCTGTTTGTAAGCTAATAAAATAGTTTTTACTGTTATTGTTACAAGTAGTCTGTTTTTCTCAATGTGAATTTTGCCTCTTTCAAATAAGGTGCTGTCAGTTGCCTAGCGGCTGGTTTTGGCTTCCGTGGTTTTGATAAGCATGGAAAACCGGATTACTCGTTGGTAAAAAGCTTCAACTTTATGGAGGCAGAGGTGAGTGCTTCCTGTGGCAAATCCCCAATCGAAAAACCGATGTTGATTGGTGGGTAATGAATCTTACCTGATTTTAGTTCCCTCGGAGCGTAAAAGAGCTGACGGATAATTGGAACTTGCAGACGTTGAGGTGGCTACGGATCACTGTATTTGATCGGACGCCAAAGAATATTGCAGTTTTTGCAGTGTTTTTCGTTTCCGTTCTGTGGCACGGCTTCTATCCCGGTTACTACCTCTTCTTTGTGTCGATGGCTTGGTTTTCAGCGGTGAGATTGCTGTTATAGGCATTTGAGCAAGAGGTCTGTCCTTTTGTTAGGCTTTTGGTTGTCTGGATTAGTAAAAAGAGGAGTCAACGAACCTGGAGTAGGCCTTCAAGCTTAATTACTACTAGCTCTCGGTGGTGGTTGACTGAGTTTCTGTCTGCACCTAGTTCTCTATTTCTGCACCAGCGTACCGCAGCTGTCATTTGAATGGCAAAACTATAGAATTCGCTCACTGCTAATGTGTGCTACCTCTTTACCAAGCCAAGTCTGTTGTTGTAAGCTACATTTTTGCGCATGGCTGTTGTCTTCGTAGGCATTGTTGCTATGTTATGCCGCTTACAATTCGCCAGTAAGTCATATTGGAGTGGCCTGTTCGCATTAAAGATTGGTCGGATGGTCAGGAAGCACCTACGTCCCCGCATTCTCGAGTGGCTACCCGACACCAAGTGGATTTGGACTCCCGAGGACCGACGTGAGGGCACATCGCGCGCCTATGACCTCATTACTCGTGTGGTGACTT
This sequence comes from Taenia pisiformis, assembly GCA_023968675.1. Taxonomy (NCBI): domain Eukaryota; kingdom Metazoa; phylum Platyhelminthes; class Cestoda; order Cyclophyllidea; family Taeniidae; genus Taenia; species Taenia pisiformis. The sequence goes on along the minus strand of CM043739.1, from coordinate 7,118,302 downwards.
ACTTTCTGGTCAATTACACGGCTCTCGCCTTTGTCATCCTCTCGTTTCGCGAAAGCATCGTTGCGTGGTCGTAAGTTTCTAAGTTTCTGTCCCGTTTCCAAGCTCAGAACTAATGTGAGCCCACAATTACTCCAATTCCTCATTTTAGTAGTCTCTGTGCCTGTTTGATTTATGCTTTCCATATTTCTTTTGCAGCATACGCGTGCTTTTCTGTCGTATTCCCTTGTTTCATTTGTTGTCATCCTTGTTTGTACAGGTTGCGCGCGGCAGCAGTTTTTTTGCCTTTCAACATTTTTTTTACAGTTCTTTTATTACTTTCTCCCGGTAATCAAGCTTGAAGTGATCTAATTTACCTTGTTATTTTCCACTTTAGGCGTTTCAACTATGCAGGCCATCTGCTTTGCCTAGTGACTCAACTACTGATGCTTCTCTTGTTGCCATCCTCAAAGACGCCTCCTTCACCGTCGGCATCGAAGGCCAAAAAAGTGCTGTGAACTTCAACCATCCGATCTGTCGGATCCAGGTTAACCATATAGATATCATCGGTGACAGCGGTACATATCCAAAGTAAACTTACTCCTCCTCTCGTTTGTTTGCTTTTTCAAGCAGTCTTCTCCCCTTGTGTGTATGTGTAGGCCTCGAAATGGGTTTTGCTATTGTAAGCTCTTCCCCTTTGTCTGCTAACAGTTCACCACTTCGAGTTGTCATTTTAAAAACCTTGTTCTCCAGTTGGATTTGTGCTTCTTTGCATCACACCTTGTTACGATTTCTAGTAGTACGTGGTCACGTCAATCCGTTAACGTGTAACACTTGGGTAGAATCGTCTCACACCAGTTATCCGAAAATGCAAATGCACACATACAGCGCGCATCTCCTGCACCTGAGCTCGAATGCGACGCGGACAGCATACGAAGGCGCGCCTTTCATCAAGTTTCAGTGGCAGCGAGGTCGGTGAATCCTCCCCTGCTTGGTACGTTCCACTCAGTACGATCACTTGTAAAGAGAGTGGTGAGTAGACTGCAGTAATTGTGACAGCCACTTGGCAACCAGGAGAGAATGAGTCTGCAAATGAACACCATTTTGAGTGCTTTCGAGTGGAACGGGTGCCTGCAATCAACCAAAGGCAATTTGTTGCCGCATTCCTTGCAACAGTTGTCAAAGGACCGGTCGAGCTGGTGGTGGCACCGCGATGCGTGCAGTCCTCCAAGGACTAACTCCTGACGCGAAGTCGAGCACAGCCATTGAGCTAACCAGTCGTTTAACGAAAGCATTCATACCCTCCGTGCATTTTATAATGGGAAGTTTGTTGAAAGACGTGAGTTGGAGGCGAAATTCGGTAGGCAGTGATGCAGGCGCTGTCGGTGGCAGCGAGTGAGAAGCGTCAATCGAGAGCTTGGCTTAGCCTGTGCCAACTCTGCCCTCCGATTGACGCATCCCTCGAGACGAACAGTGTGGTTTTTGACGATTGATTTGGCACACCTTGCTGCCATCGTTGCACAGGCACACAAAGGTGGCTTGCATCGTGTGCAGGAGGAGGAGGAGGAGGAGGTGGTGGTGGTGCGAGTGAGTGAGTGAGTGAGTGAGTGAGTGAGTGAGTGAGTGAGTGAGTGAGTGAGTGAGTGAGTGAGTGAGTGAGTGAGTGAGTGAGTGAGTGAGTGAGTGAGTGAGTGAGTGAGTGAGTGAGTGAGTGAGTGAGTGAGTGAGTGAGTGAGTGAGTGAGTGAGTGAGTGAGTGAGTGAGTGAGTGAGTGAGTGAGTGAGTGAGTGAGTGAGTGAGTGAGTGAGTGAGTGAGTGAGTGAGTGAGTGAGTGAGTGAGTGAGTGAGTGAGTGAGTGAGTGAGTGAGTGAGTGAGTGAGTGAGTGAGTGAGTGAGTGAGTGAGTGAGTGAGTGAGTGAGTGAGTGAGTGAGTGAGTGAGTGAGTGAGTGAGTGGGTTATTTCTACAAGCATCACACCCTCTTTGTCGGTGAAAGCGCCTACAAGTGAGTGGGACTTGAGTGCCAACCGCGTGGGTAGAGATGTGGTGTATGTAAAGCCATGAATCGATTGTAGGAGCATCAGAATGAGCGTAAAACATGGAGATCGAAGTGTGACTTTGCTTGTCTGCATCGGGAGGGCGAATAACCTTCCCCAGTGTGATTGTAGCTGATCTGGCCGTGGTGATCTGCACAGGTGGCGCTTTAGCTTGACTGGGAGAAGAAAAGCGGTCGATAGACATCGTCAAATCTTGCGCTTAACTACCGACAGACTGCTTTGCGTGAAAATTGATGCGGCCCCAAGAGATGCCTTTGAGGTACTTAATTTCACCACCCACAATTTGAAACCTTGCTCTCCCTTGAAGGGGTTCCTGGAAGTTGCGTCCCCGTGTTATGGTCACGCAAGTTCGTCGCAGTTGAGGGCAAGAGGTTTTTGGTCGGTCGTGAAGCATTTGACATTGGACGCGTTTTCGAAGTATGCCGAAGCATCATGGACAGCGTAGGAGGCCATCATGTCTTACCGTTACACACCTCATTGGCCGGCATCGCCATCTACACAGCGCAGCCCGACGGCCTCAAGTTTCACTTTTGAGTAGCCTTGGTTGTTCACTTATGCGACTCACACGAGTGCCGAGCGCACACTCACCTTTTTGCCCCGTCACCTCAGTGATGTTGTCCACCCAAGCAGGAGTGGAATGTTGATAGGCTTGCATTTGATGGCACTTGAATTGAGGCAAGGAGAGCTCAAGTGGCAAGGCTTTTGGCTCTTGATCAAGCGTGTTACGGTGGTCCGCGTTCACCGAATTTATTACAATACGGAGTCGCGTATCACGTTGCATACGCGTCCATTTATCCGTGCGTTGCTCATCCGTCCTCCTGTCACCCATTAATACATTGAGTTGTCAAGGCAACCCCTTTGTCATGCCGACTCTTCTTTTGCACTGAACCTCACCCTAATTGGGTTAGGCACATTGACACCTCCCATGCCGTCTATCAGAGGCTCGCTCTCGGGCCTCTTCTAAAGCATAGATGGAGGGTCGTCTATTGGCTTGCTGTAATTGGTATCCTCTTTAGGAGCACCTCTACAGGATCCGTGTCGGCGACAGTTGTTTAATTATTGTGGCTGTGTTCACACCTACCCACTCCTCAATGGCTAGATGTCAAGTTACCTCTTGTGAAACAGTTAATGGCTGCAATAGGAAAGGTTGCATCCTTTCTTTTTATCCGCCTTGTCATTGTATTCTTCGGAGGTGAGTAGCCCACAGGTGAGTTTGCGATCTCGTGAATGCCCAGCTCTCCCTTGCCATCCTCTGATGCGAGCGCTCTCCATATGTTGACAGCCAATGGGCGCTCGCTCTACTGGACCGATGGGTGCTGTGCCGACGTTGAGATGAATCATGCGATGGCGACCAATTGCACTACTGCGTGGTGCCAAGTGCAATGGGCAGCCACGGAGACTATCCACTGCCTCCAGCACAATTGGCTAAAACCCTTGTGTTGTCAGTCCCACTGGTGAAGACACTCGCATTCGGGGAATCGGAATGACTGGCTTTATGGCACCGTACGTACCAGTTATTTCTCACACTAATCGCCCCTCTTCCTTCGTCTTGAGCTTACGCTGTTCGTTTGCAGTGATGAAGGGTTGGTGTTCCATTTCTGACTGTGAAGTACTTTTGCCACTCCTTCTAATGTTTTGCTGATTTTGGAAAGTTGTTTTCCACTCTTAAGCTTTGCATTCCCAATCTGAATGGTGTGGACGAAATTTTCGAAACGAGCATATTTTAGGATTTTGACAGGTTTGGCAGGTGTCGCCTTGATTGACACACAGTCCTATGATTGCTTGATGCCGATGCATTAATCGCGAAGGCGAGGAATGCACACCGTCTCTCTCTTCGCCGTCCCAAGGTAAATCATGTCACCTTCTCATTAGTAAGACGTGCAGCAGTATGTTGCCTTGTGGTAACAAAACTTTTCTCCCGCCGTCCAGTCTCTGTAATGCCGCCTGCGTACAGGTCATGCGTTTACCATCAGCGTGGTGTGTTCTTTGTCAATTCACTGTGTTTGGTCGTTCTGCCTCACTAAACGTCGACTCGTTTGTTTGGTCTCTAATCAACACACGTGTTGTGAATGTTCCCGATCGAGGAGTGTCTACGTCTTGTCTATTTTCGGTAGCGCAATCGTGTTGGATTGGTCTCTTTGCCAGAATACTACCATTCCGCCTCTTGTCCACCCCAAACTCTTCTTGGGTAGTCCAGCGAACGGCACACGTAGACGTCCACTTCAATGGATATCCGTCAGGCATCGTAGACCTTTTCATGGGTCAAGCACAATTACAAGCCACGGAGCCTGGCTGAGGAAAGAGCTGCCATTGAACTTGCGCTGCCTTCTTCCCATTCGATTTGGTGGACCTATCGCGCTGACGATGTGCAGTTTGATGCCTTGGGGCAACTGTCACGAATGATTTAAGGTGAAGGAGCTAGCCCAAAGGCGATTAAATGAGTGTGGTCAAGTACGCACCCGGCCCTCTACTGCTCGGTGGTGAAAAGCAAACAGCTTAAGTAGCTGTTCTCCCTCGGGTTCCAATACCGACGGAGTGGAGTGCGGGAACGGCGTCAAAGCGTCTATCATAAATCCAATTGGATAGCATTTGGCTGGACCGCCAAGGCCAGGCGCTGGATCCGGCTCATTCCGATGTCCTCATTCGTATGATTGCATCATCCGGAGTATCTCATTTTAATTGACATAAGCTACATTTCAATACCTCTCTCGAGTGCGTGGCGCGCAAACACTGCCAGCGCCACAGCTCCGTGGCATGCATGCATTCTTTGTCTCCCACATCGGTAATCGTAGACGTGGTGGCTGGGCTCCCGACAACAAATGATGGTTTCGAATGTGCTGCAGAAGTTGCGGTGGCTACGCACGGCTGTATTCGGATGAATGAGATGGACTATTCCGGCCTTTTGAGTTCCAGAAATCATTCGTACGACTGTGGAAATGCTCCTGCTGCTAAATACGTTTGAGCGAGAATGGTTTTGTGAGATTAAACGCCTTCACATCGTTTCGTTCATCTCTCCGTCCGTCTGCCTGCCTCCACTTCTACATGCCATGCGTCATGTTTGTCGTGCGCTTCATTGTAGTCACGACAAGTAACTCAATTGCGCAAGGTTTGCTATCCCCTGCTTGCTCTTTCTCAAGCTAACCTGTACATCGTAAGTTCATTTATAAATTGCATTTCCACACCCAATTGATGATGAGCTCGAATCATTGCAGATCATTGGTATTGCAGAATGGTTGGATTTGGGAGCACATAAGACCGCATCTTCGGGTCCCTACAAATGGCGGAGCGTCCGCGGGTCAGTGCGGGCATAAGAGCAGGCGTGGCTGACTTTTCCGCTCATTTATTGGCAGTTTTTTTGCTCAAAGCTGTGGTCCCCATCCCTTCTGTGCTAGCTCCAACGCATGGATGTAAGCCTCCAACTTCTTACCACCTCACTTACCACCCGCATCCTTCCAACTCCCACTTATTTACTCTCCTTGAATCAGCTTTCTTGCCTTTTTTTTTCTTATCGCTTAGTTGTAACAGTTGGTAAGAGCGGTCTCCGTTGCACACCAGGTGTGCTGTCCGGCTTGAACTTGCGTCACTTTCCATTCGGTCCCTCTTACCCATCTACCCTCTCCCTCTAAGGCATAGCACATTCGCCTAGCTTTACTAGTGCTTAACCCATTGCCCTCCTTTTTCTTTCCTTTCAGGCTACTCTTCGGCGTAATTGCTCTAGTTTGTGCAGTTATTGCGGTTTTATCTACTTTTGGAAATTTCAGAAAGAGGACGAAGTCCTTCCCAACACTATTACCCCTGCATTTTAATCACATCAATCAGAAATTTGAGATTCCCCATTTTACTTTACGCAAACCGCAGTTTAAACCTTTCCACTTACATTGAATGCGCTCACGAACATCAACACAAATATGTGACATGTTTACTTTTTCTACTAATCCGAACCTTTTGGCAAAAATCTTGGAACCGTCTGCGCTGTGAGTAGAATTCTTTAGAAATACATAGTCAGTTTGCGCATTTCCCCCGCCTTCCCTTCCTTTGTGTGGGCCTTGGAAGGAGATGGTTTCGGCAGTATTATTCGTTTTCATCCCCTGCTTCCCTGTCTACAGATCGTGCGCTACTGTGCCCAAGGCTTTCTTACCTGTTGGGAAGGGTTTGATCCGCGCTGACGGTCTCGTCAAATGGTCGCCAATCTCGTCGCAACTACTTACTCACGTTTTAAGTAGTATATCTCTGTGACAATTTGCTTTGCTGACAGAACGTGTGGTTGCCAAATAATCGTGGCCACATGCACACATACAGCGCGCATCTCCTGCACCTGAGCTCGAATGCGACGCGGACAGCATACTAGGCGCGCCTTTCATCAAGTTTCAGTGGCAGCGAGGTCGGTGAATCCTCCCCTGCTTGGTACGTTCCACTCAGTACGATCACTTGTAAAGAGAGTGGTGAGTAGACTGCAGTAATTGTGACAGCCACTTGGCAACCAGGAGAGAATGAGTCTGCAAATGAACACCATTTTGAGTGCTTTCGAGTGGAACGGGTGCCTGCAATCAACCAAAGGCAATTTGTTGCCGCATTCCTTGCAACAGTTGTCAAAGGACCGGTCGAGCTGGTGGTGGCACCGCGATGCGTGCAGTCCTCCAAGGACTAACTCCTGACGCGAAGTCGAGCACAGCCATTGAGCTAACCAGTCGTTTAACGAAAGCATTCATACCCTCCGTGCATTTTATAATGGGAAGTTTGTTGAAAGACGTGAGTTGGAGGCGAAATTCGGTAGGCAGTGATGCAGGCGCTGTCGGTGGCAGCGAGTGAGAAGCGTCAATCGAGAGCTTGGCTTAGCCTGTGCCAACTCTGCCCTCCGATTGACGCATCCCTCGAGACGAACAGTGTGGTTTTTGACGATTGATTTGGCACACCTTGCTGCCATCGTTGCACAGGCACACAAAGGTGGCTTGCATCGTGTGCAGGAGGAGGAGGAGGAGGAGGTGGTGGTGGTGCGAGTGAGTGAGTGAGTGAGTGAGTGAGTGAGTGAGTGAGTGAGTGAGTGAGTGAGTGAGTGAGTGAGTGAGTGAGTGAGTGAGTGAGTGAGTGAGTGAGTGAGTGAGTGAGTGAGTGAGTGAGTGAGTGAGTGAGTGAGTGAGTGAGTGAGTGAGTGAGTGAGTGAGTGAGTGAGTGAGTGAGTGAGTGAGTGAGTGAGTGAGTGAGTGAGTGAGTGAGTGAGTGAGTGAGTGAGTGAGTGAGTGAGTGAGTGAGTGAGTGAGTGAGTGAGTGAGTGAGTGAGTGAGTGAGTGAGTGAGTGAGTGAGTGAGTGAGTGAGTGAGTGAGTGAGTGAGTGAGTGAGTGAGTGAGTGAGTGAGTGAGTGAGTGAGTGAGTGAGTGAGTGAGTGAGTGAGTGAGTGAGTGAGTGAGTGAGTGAGTGAGTGAGTGAGTGAGTGAGTGAGTGAGTGAGTGAGTGAGTGAGTGAGTGAGTGAGTGAGTGAGTGAGTGAGTGAGTGAGTGAGTGAGTGAGTGAGTGAGTGAGTGAGTGAGTGAGTGAGTGAGTGAGTGAGTGAGTGAGTGAGTGAGTGAGTGAGTGAGTGAGTGAGTGAGTGAGTGAGTGAGTGAGTGAGTGAGTGAGTGAGTGAGTGAGTGAGTGAGTGAGTGAGTGAGTGAGTGAGTGAGTGAGTGAGTGAGTGAGTGAGTGAGTGAGTGAGTGAGTGAGTGAGTGAGTGAGTGAGTGAGTGAGTGAGTGAGTGAGTGAGTGAGTGAGTGAGTGAGTGAGTGAGTGAGTGAGTGAGTGAGTGAGTGAGTGAGTGAGTGAGTGAGTGAGTGAGTGAGTGAGTGAGTGAGTGAGTGAGTGAGTGAGTGAGTGAGTGAGTGAGTGAGTGAGTGAGTGAGTGAGTGAGTGAGTGAGTGAGTGAGTGAGTGAGTGAGTGAGTGAGTGAGTGAGTGAGTGAGTGAGTGAGTGAGTGAGTGAGTGAGTGAGTGGGTTATTTCTACAAGCATCACACCCTCTTTGTCGGTGAAAGCGCCTACAAATGAGTGGGACTTGAGTGCCAACCGCGTGGGTAGAGATGTGGTGTATGTAAAGCCATGAATCGATTGTAGGAGCATCAGAATGAGCGTAAAACATGGAGATCGAAGTGGGACGGGAGGCATCCGTTTGTCGGCAACTAAGGCGGAAGCTCTAGCGGGAGTTGTGGGAATGGAATTGGTGAAGGCGGTGTGCATAGGTGACGCCTCTATTCTAATCGCCTGCTTTGTGCTTACAAATTGTCGCTTGATGTTCAGGTCAACTGCTTATAGCTTTAAGTATAACACAGCCTCTGCGGAATTCCTTTCAACTGTCTAGACGGTAGACCATCTGAACGAGGGTCAAACGCGCGTTCGGCGCATGTGGGCCAACGGTGGGGCGTTCGATAGCCATTTGGCGCTGCCAAGATCAGATCTACAGAGTGTAACGTCATTTTGTGCTGTCTCACTCATCCTTCAACATAAAATTACAGTTACGGAACAGTCTGACTACATTATGTGTCACTTTTAAGCTCTCTCGATTGTTAATTCGCGCTAATTATCCGGCTCAAGAGGTATGTCAGCACTTGTCTTGTGAGGCGATGTTGATGGGCCTCCATTTGGCAAGTTTTGAACCGGGCTTGGAATGCACTTGAGTTGATACAGTTTGAGCTCAAGTGGCAGATGTCTTGCCTCGCGGCTGAGTAAACCGGTGTGTCGGTGCATTAAATGATTTTGCTGAAGCGGAGGATCTATCGCTTAGGCATTTCAATTGCCATTGAAACCACAAAAAATTTTCATCTTTTTCAACTAAATTAATACTTTTTTCTAGGTTAAACACCCACCGACTCCATTGCCATCCCGCATTTTACCAGCGTCCATCACTCCATCGGGTCGTCAATGCGTCCCATCGCATTTGCCGAACCGAGCTTAACGCTTTCAGCTGGTTGGACGCATGGGAAACTCACTCCTCCCGTACTCACCGCCTCTGACTTGGGTTGCGTACATGACCAACGAGAATGGAGAGAGCTCTCGAAGTAGGTTCCAATGCTGTCAAGGTAACGAAAGCTCGCCATTGTCTATTGGCTAATTAATCAGCGGCGATAACCAATCAAACGGGTGCATGGCGTTTGGACCAATCGGGTGTCGAAGTTAAAAGTGAGTGCTAAATTTTGTGTTGTCATCCGCAATAACGAAGGCACTCACACTCAAGATTCACGTAATGTCGGGTTTCATTGGTAAAGTACGTGCCTAGTGTTTGTCAACCTTCCCTATTTCATCCCTCTTTTCCATTTGTTCTGCCCATCCTGTGTGCTTAAGACAGGTTTCAAGTGGAATGCCCAAACCAATAATTAAAAACCACTCCTACACTTTTATCCGCCTAGAAGTAATTCGTTTTCTATACTTGAAATGTTTTGTCTAAATGGCAGACTGTTTTGCGTTTACTTTTTGCAAAAATTCACTTTTAGTCTAAAGTAGGTTTATCGCATTGCTGAAATGGCAACTATGGAAATCTCCACCTAAATTCTACCAAGGAAGTGTCACATTTATAATTTATCGATTGCCTGGTCCCGACTTTACCATGGGAAAGAGTCGGTGCTTCGACAACTCCGTCTTGACATTGATTTATCCGTTTTCCGATCGATAAGTCATGCTGCTGCGTCCCTCCTGGGTGCCGTTAGCATAAAATGCTTAAACAGGTAGATAAAAGCGAATGAGTGATTAAAATAGTCCTAATTCCTCTCAATTTACGAGCCTCTTGTTTGATTGACTCTCTGCATTTATTGCTGCTGAGACAATCGTGGCAATTGACATTCTGTGCGCTTCGCCTTCCTCTGCAAAACAATGCGCACTGTGGGTAAGGTGGATGAGCTACGAAGAGCCTTTGTTAGTGAGTGTTGTAGTTTTTTGTAAGTCGTCTCTGATGCATGCACAACGGCTACAAAAGCACAAGCAGTCGCCTCCGCCCCTTCCACGTAGCCCACGGTCCTGTGATTGCCTGATGCTGGTGCCCAGGCAAAGATGACAATCACCTGGAGCCTGCATATATCACCAGTAGAGTAGGAAGACGCGACTGCTGCAGCATCTATCCCTCTGCACGCATCAAATTTACTTGTGAGAACTTGTTGTTTGGCGCACTTGCCTTGGTATCGTGTTTGAGGCCGACTGCTGGTCCACGAGAGCGGCGACTTCACTCGGCTGATTACTTCCTGCATTCGTTTGCAAAAATAATAAGAAATATTTTTTCACTGCATCTGCCCAAAGCCTAATAAGAGAATTTAGGGTCATTTTGTTAACGAGGCCCTTCCGTACGATTTTATGCGTTCCAACCAGAGATCAGCTTTCTTTTGTCACTGCTACCCCCTTTATTTTGCAAAATCCTGGTGGCATTAACTTAAGTTACCACTTATGTGAGTCGTTGCTCGTGATAGGTCTGGACACGGTTGGCCATATCCTTTCCTTTTCTACTGATCTGTCGAAAACTTCGACTACCATAGGCGTCACATATGCGTGACACGTGTTCGTTTTCCTCCCATTGTGACAAGTCAACTTACATCTCTAGCCATGAACCACTAAGTGGGGTTCCTTCCCTCATTAAAAGTTGGTACATTTCAGGGATGGTGAAAGGTGGACAAATTGCTACAGCCTACCGAATTGAGAGCTTTTTGGATTGGGGAATTTACGTCACTCTTTGCTTCTACTCCGTGATAATGGGTGTGTCACTAACCTTGCCACGTCTTTTTTTGTGCCGATGGCCTGGCACCTATCGTTAGTTCTGTTCCTTTTTCCTCCCGAGTTTCGTCCTCTGAGCGCTTCAGTCTAGCACTTGCCACTGTACCAGCGGAAGCAGGAGGAGTGGCAGTTGCCGTGGATTGCACGAATGCAACACCGATTTGCTCTCCTACGTGAAATGAGTTGTTTCGTTCTCACGCAGTGACCAGCATACCTTTATTGAAATCAGTCATTGCACTCGCTTGCGTAAATGGTACTTCCGCGTGCAGTTGTTGATTGCTAACTCAGGGTTCGGCGATATTTCTACTTACAATACATCAGTAGCACTCACTTCTGTCAACATTTTGTGCCATAGATGTGCGACGTTTTGAAGTGGGTTGGTTCGCGTATTTTCGACTACATCGATGCTCTCGTCGACGCCTTCGTAAACCGCTATAAGTCCACTTCTGCTTCAAGTACTGACGACGATGAATTTTTTCACTTCTTCTATATTTTCCTCAAGATTGTCGCTCCACTTATTGCTGAGATTTGTAAACGGATTCCTACGAGTCTGTAAGCATTTGACTGACTCAATTTGGTGTAATTTGAATTTCGTCCAATTTATTTTGTAATTCTTAGGTTGTTGAGTGTGGTTCCAATAGATCTATCTTTCAATTCGGCTGCGTCTACCTACTTTGTTTAGGGTGCAACGAATCTGCTTTTGATCAATGTCCAATCTCACCTGCTATTTTGATACAGAATTCAATTTTCACATTCCTTTTGTCCTTCTTTAGATGTCTTTGCGCTGCGACAATCGTCGTCCTTATATTGATAGCCTACATTATTAAGAAAATGAATGAAGCACGGGGATCGCCCTACCAAAATGCCACAGATTTGGCAAATTTGTAAATACAAACATTAACTTTTTCCCTTGTCCTCTTGGCTATTAATTCGACCGCCTTGGTTATTTTTGGGAGCCTTGCAGTACGGTTCAGCAGTGTTGGTTTTGTGTTTCACCGACTCGAGCAGTTTACGAGTTGTGTGTTCATGTTCAGCAAAAGCGGAGTCAGTTTTCCTGGCCTAATGAGGAATGCACACGCACACGCACACGCACACGCACACGCACACGCCGCATGTCTCCTACGTGGGCTTGGGTGTGACGCGGGCAGTGAGTGTGATGCGTCTACTCATCACTCCAGACGGTCTCAATTAACTCACAGAGGTTGCACAAAATGGAGCGTTGCTGGAGATGGACTAAAAATTGGTAGCTATGGCAAGTGAAATGTCGTCTTAATGAGGTCAGGTGATTGACCTGGACTGAGTTATTTGCTTTATCGTCTCAATTGTGGGTGAACTGGTGTTATGCCATTACTGGTTCTCCCCTCCTTTCTGTTGGGGACGGTCTTGGGGCAGCAACTGCAGACTAATGCTTATTCGAGGTTTTCTCTGGGGTGGGGAGCCGCTAAGCGAAGCACAGAGGCGCAAAGGAGACTGAACTGCGAGTGGTGAATGCCTCGTCATGCGCACACAGTTTGTGTGCGTGCAAAGCGGTGAACAGAACGGTGACAAGTGGAATGTCTCTGCTCCTGCCTTCCTCTCTTTTGGTCCAGTGAGTGGACTGGCTTGCAAGGCCAAACCACCTAACCGAAAGTAGAAACTGCTCACTTCCCCTTTTTGGGAGTCGACCTCGGTGCTCATCTCAATCCCTCCACTAATTCGGCTATCAAAATGCAGAGAGCGCCTACTAGGATGGGCAGTTAGTGGACTTTCACAAATTCCCACCCTGTTAAATAGCCGAACAAAACGGTAAAAGTCAGGATTAGCGAAATTTTCGCTTAGCCAGTAGCCCCTTGGTTTACCCATCCACTCAGCCAGTAGAGGCGACTCGTTAGTTCACGCGATTGACACACTGTGGGGTACGCGTTTTAGGATCCATCGGCCGAGGCTTAGCGTCAGCACTGAGGAGGCTTCCGGGGCGGAACTCGGATTTGCGAAGCCACGTGGACTGAATTTTCACCAAGTTGGGCGTCCACAAGGGTCGGTCGAGGCTACGGTTCACGAAACTAATCATCGCCAAATATGATACTCAAAGCTCCACCATGCAGATGCAGAACTGAGAGGGGTGTGATGTCGCACCTCCGGCCAGAAGAGAGTCAGCTTCCAATTCTTGATGGGGCGTAGTCAAACAAAAGGGGAAGTCACCCTGCCTCACCTCACGCTGGACCTGACACGCTCATAAGTCTTGCCCAATGCACGCGAAGTGGTCTGTGTCACGGTTGTCAATACAAGCTGAAATTGTCAAGATGTGTGCGCTTATGGTGCTGAAAGATATGGAAAGAGGCAATCTGGAAGTTGTGTTTTGCTCTAGGATTGCAAATGTAGGCGCGTTGAATTCGTGTGGAGTTATTCTCTCCACCGCCGCCTTTCGTCTAACAACCACTCATGCGTGACGGTGGATCGCGAACTTGGCCATCAAGGCGTAGGAAGCTGTTATGTCTGGGATAACATCGCTTCAAGAAAGGCGTTCATGACGGTCCGAAGTGATTCTCAGCATGCTGCCCTATGAATCACTCGATGCGACATGACAAGAACTGGACGGTGCCATGGAAGGGATGCAGGAAGGCAAGATGGGCGACTGGCACCCTCTTCCATTGGCACTTGTTTAAATCTTTGCTGATGTAAACACATTCGATCGTTTGGATTGCATCCTCCCCGTAATCATTCCATATTCGTTTAATTCGCCCTCCTTCATCTGGGCATTCCCTCCTTATTCGCCCATCTGTCGGGCTGTCGGGCTGTCGGCCTATTCCTCTATCAATGCCTTCGTTGAACCGGCTGACATCTACACGTACCAACCAGGGCAGGACTCACGCACTTCACTGCCACTGAAACCTGATGAATGACGTTTCCTAGTACGCTGCCGGCATCACACCGGAGCTCTGGTGCACAGATGAGAGTTGCATCTGTGCACGTGGCCGTCATAAGTTAACGAGGACGAGGAGGCGAGCTACACCTTCGTGTAGCAAATGACTGTGAGACTGCGGGCGCGGTTGTGAGCTCCCGCCGTCATGACAAAGCACTGACTATCGAAGAAAGGGTGCGGCTAAGCACCCAGACGCACAGTCGCAGAGTCGGAGCAATGAAATAACACTAAGGAGGATGGAGGCCAATGGAATAGCCCTAAAAGCGCGTAAAGAGGACGCCTCGATGGCGCCGTGTGTTTGGTGGAAGGGAGAGCGAAAACGGAAAGTTGAAAAAGGCATTCGTCCACCTTTTAATTGTATTCTTGACTGTTGAAGGGTGTTCATTCGGTGGTTTCACCTCTTCCATCGTACCGCGATTGTCCGCATCCTACAGTGAAGTGGCCACTCGGGGCGTTGGGTCTGCGTCCAGGTTGAAGTTCATGTCAGTAGTTTAGTCCATCCAACCCGATTGACGTGCCGATCGCCTGTGTGGAAAAAGCGTTGAAATCAAGAATCACTTGTTTCACATGACAAAAATTGAAACTGTTTCATTGGGTTGATTTAGAAGGCGAAAGGAAAACACCTCTCCCCTCTGCAACAGGAGGAGGCGACGTTGTGGAGTGTCGTAGATGAAGTGAAGTGTCACTGAATGCAGCCTAGATGAAGTAACCACGCCGCATTCATCTATCCACCCACCCACCATCTGACGTCGACTGGCAGTAAGAGACATTCAAAAGCGGTACACCTCCACCCTCAGAGAGCGATGAGTCGCTTTCAAAGTACAATCCATTGCCATTGAGCTAAAAGAGCCGCCAATCTCTTCACCGTTTATCTTTGTGTGTTCCAAAGTCAGGATCCGGCCTCCATGACTAAGACAAACTTGTCCAACCCGATGTCAAGTCACCTCAAGAGCCTAACAACTTGGACAAGTCAATAGTATTTGCTCAACTAAAAACGATGTTAACCGATGTAGAGGGAGGTGTTGATAGCTGTGGAGCAATGCGAAACCCCTTCGGGCAAAATTCTGGGCTACAGGTTCGAGGCGATGCTTTGAAGTGCCTTCAAGCCTTACTCGATTGCCCCGGTGCCACTGGATGCGGCAGCAGATTGCGTTGGCAAGACGGAAGGCGGAGAGCAGATTGCCTCAATGAATGGAAGTTGGTTCGTGCTCCTTTTACCTCACCGTCGATCGCCTCTAAGGTGGTGCGAATGCCTCTTCACCGAGGTGGTTGGAAGTGCGCATCCGTTGGAAACGACGCGACTCCCAATGGCCCATCACAAAGCAATTGACTGAGGAAATGAATGATTTGACAGCCAAGCCACCTACTGGCTGTTCCAGCTTCCGTTTGTCGTCGATCGGCGACTAATGAAATCATCAAAAACATTGACATTGAAGTGGGAGCATTTGAAGGAGTGGGAGCATCCACACTGCGCGCTGGATGTACGCATCACCCATCACTTGCCACATTGGCGACTTTGGCTTGACAGGCTGATGCCAAGTTTGCTGGCGGCACAAATGACTGCCATTGCCAACGCTCCAGAAAAATGAATTTATGGTGCAATTCTTGATCGGGGTTCATTAATCTGCCCCATGATTGTGACGGAGATGTCTACTCCCATTCCACTTTCCTTGAAGTTGTTGCCTAAGCATTTTGCTTGCTCGTTGATATTTTGAGGCGACGTCTGCAATGCACTCCACTGTACTGATGTCGGTTGGCTCGTGGTTGTCTTACGATGAAACTCAGCCTGATGAAAGGCTGTGTGTGCCAAGATCTTGCTATCCCACCTCTGTTTTTCTCGTATCGACTCTCTTTCATCACAAGGGGTGTGGCCTCTCCCTGCACTTGTATGCATGTTGGTTCGTGTGTGTAGGTTTTTTTTTTATTTTGCAATTTAGTTTTGATCAAGTACACGCTTTTTGAATGGCAAAACAAACAAAGTCAAAGGAAGCTGAGATGTCGGTACGCAGGCATCATTGCAATACCTCCTCCACTGGCTGCTTTGTGGTTGTGTCGGTTCAGCGATGGCACATCTCTACATGCTCTCTGGAATGATCTGTCTACAGCACACCTTTTGTTGAGTCGGAATTGTTCGATGGCCATATCCATTCATGAGCGCTCTTTTCTAGTTCGCGGTACTCCTCTCACAGAGTACAAACGGAGAGAGTGCTGATTGTGATGTATTTGCACCTCCGACATGACCGGACACATACGCGCATGTTTACTATCACACTCCATTCACCATATCCGACTCGAGTGATTGGCCAAAAGAGGTCTGACTCCTCTTTTCTCTTCGTTGTAATTTGTGCATAAAGTGTGCGTTTATTTTTACCTCAGGTAAATCACAACACCCCCTATAAGCTGTCGCAAAGGCAAGACTTTATTATCTGTCACACCCCAACGCTCTCTTCGTCAGTGGTCGTCGTTTCAGGTTGGCTGTATCGCATTGAGTTTGTTGGTCGACTCACATAGCGAAGGTGCAGAACGGAGGCAGGCGTTGTGAGCTGGAAATCGCAGCCTCCTTCCGTCAGTGTGGACCGCATCTTGCAAACCGGATCGTCCGGATTGCTCTCAACTGCTGATTCCCATATGGTGAAAGTGGCGATGGCGTTAAATGGGTGGGGAGTTTCTTGCCAATCTGACGAATATGAAGAGGGTCTGATTTCGCCTCCCCACAGAGATGTGGTTGGACGTGCATCGTAGAAACATGGCGTGGAAAACTCGGAGGGCATTTCAAGCGTAGTATTATCCGACTTGCAGAGCTAGAAAGCCATTATAATGGTCAGCTGCTTCTCCTCCTCCTCCTCCTATTTTTTATATTTCGTAAGCAAATGAATTTCGGCCACGATTTTGCACATTCTTTAGTGACATTATTCTTGCTGGTCATGTTTTTTGGCAAGAAAACTGCATTGCTTTCGTGGCAAAGTACCTCCATGCTGTTCTCACGGTGCTGTATGTCTGAAGTGCTACTTTTTTATGAATACAGGCATTTGGTGATTAAAATGTCTTTTTCAATTGCAAAGGCTACGCATTGCAGTCGCTTCCTATTGAATCTACTGTTCGCTTCCTTGTTGCTGAAGTCCCATAAGTAGCCTTCCGCGATTTCACCGCCCAACAGTCGGCTATGTTATTCCGAAAGGCAACTTAAAATAAGTAGTGCTTGCCCGCAGAAGAGCTGGGAGGGTCGAGTCCACTGGCGATTTGGCAGCAGAGCGAAATAAGTTTGGATGCGTCATTCTCTGTCGATCCACCTCTTCGCTTCTCTACCTTTTGACTACCTCATGACTGCCATTGCCAACGCTCCAGAAAAATGAATTTATGGTGCAATTCTTGATCGGGGTTCATTAATCTGCCCCATGATTGTGACGGAGATGTCTACTCCCATTCCACTTTCCTTGAAGTTGTTGCTTTTTCCGAGCTTCCATATGGTTTGGCCCGTGCACTCTCGTGCAGCTCCCCAGATCCACCCGAATCACGTACAAGCCGACTTGAAGCGTGCCACCAACTGCAGTAAGGAAGGAGGCAACCACAAATTCTCTCTCGGTCCCGTCTCAGATGACGACGGCTCAAAAGCACTCCTGGCCCCCATGGGACTAGAGAATACCGATAAGGCATTGGATTCCCTCAAGCACAAGCGCTACTTCCGCAGGCACTACCCTAACGGAGGGGTAATGCAGTATGCTAGGTTACGGTCCCGGGACATGAGAAGAACAAGGCGGGCCGGAAACGTGGGGGCCCATTCAATTTGCAGGAGGTTGAGGCCGAAGGTACCATCCGCCAACACCGTGTCACTAGAGTGAGCTGCATTTCAGTACAGGAGTGATGTTTTAGGGCCCCTCCATTTCTAGCCGACATTTATCCCCATGACAAGCGGATAACAGGTGCATACCGAACTAAAAAGGAAAGTACAGCGGGAAGTTATTTGTGAATGGAATGGTAATGTGACCATGAATTGATCCGCTTTCACGTCCGCATCAGCTTTAAGCTTCGTAGACACGTTGCGTTCTTCCTATGGACAAATACCAAATTACCCCACGTGAACGCGCAATTAAATGGAATAGATAGGAGCACACCGCCTCCCCCCGCCGTCCTTTGAAATGGCATTCATCAAGTCAGGCACTCCAAAGTGTTTCAAAATTAATCAACTGGCACAGTCAGTCCACACTGCATCTCGTCGTTCATTGGGTAACTAATCCAGACACCTAATCACGTGCACACGTGCATACGATTTTCGAAAAAGCCGCGTAGCACTTGGCCAATGAGGGCTACAACAAATTTTAGGTGAATCATGCACTTAAACCAACCATAACGCTGCATGGCGTCTCAGCGAATCAAGAAACGAGACTTCCTCGGACCGACTTTGCGATTGGTTGGTAGCTGCTGCGTTGTCATTCATGCACGCGTACCCACGAGGCACTCAAGCATACGGGATGAACGGCTTCAACGATATCGTACGTACCAGTTGGCTGTTCTATCTACCGCCTTTTTTTGTTGCTTCATTCTATTTTTATTTCCCATTTCATCAGCTAGGGGACACCTGAACGGGGGGATATTTTAAGCCCCAGATTACCCCAGTTAGGTAGGAAACGTATCGGTTATTTTCTTTGAAAAGAAACTGCACCTCCGGTTATGTGTTATTTTGTCAACGACTTCTACCACCTTGTTGGCTTTGCAAAGCCTCTGTTCCTATCTAGGTTTTACTACTAGTTATGCTTAGACTTAAATGAGAGTTGTCGCATTCTCTCTGTGAAAACCGTGGGTTATAATTTGTACCCAAGTCTCAAATTTTCTTGGGATTTTTTACTCAAATTGTTTCGATTGTCCGCTCGTCCCTATGCCACAAAGGAGCGATAATCAGTCGATAACTCCATCAAGACATCGATTTTCCGTTCGCCAATCGATAGTCTCCTCTCCAGCGCCCCTCCCCTCGTCTCGACAGTAAAAAATAGCAGACTGCTTTTTGCATTTTTCGCTTCATTGAGCGCAGTAAAATCGATTTCTCCTCGATCTTTCCACCACTTCTTTCAAATTGTGAATACAGGTTACATCCTGTCCCACATAAAATGAAGTATTATCGTATCCCTTCGCTTTGCATTCAGTGTCGTGAGAATTCTCACAGCTGTTCTTCCCTTTTCTTACACGATATGATGAAATATTGTCATTAGCCTTGGTTGTTGTCGCTTAAAAAACGTCTCTGCGGAGAGGTGCCGTTATCGTCCCTCTTGTGAGTTTTCTAAACACAAGGCGAGAGACAGGCGATTCAACTGGGTGAGTCGGAGGTGAGTGAACGCATCCAGAAGGCATGAATAAGCCTTTTTGGATGGAGAATAAACAGACGAAGTGATGTGTCGCGAGTGGATGGACTGACGGGGCAGGAATAAGAGCCTCTGATTCATTGCCAGATGGACTGCTAGGGCACAAGTCGATGAACGGTTTAGGACGAGGTAGACGGGCAGACAGGTGAATGAACGATTAGGGGTGACTGGACAAATGGTCCGGATTATAACGTGTACTGAGACAGATGAATGGTGATTCAATTAGGGGATGAAACGAGGTTGAATAGGATAAGCTAGTGATTTAGAGGTGGATTGATTAACGAACCATGGATGAATAGGTGGAAGGTGAGTGGGTGAAAGACTAACAGTACAAAAGTGCGGACCAACTCAACGTAAATTGTCATTTCACAGGACCTCTTCCGACACATTCTTGTCGAACTCCTGAGAAACCCTCACGATTGGTAATTTGATCCGTCTAGCTCCATGTGCGTTATTTGAGACTTTGAATTACGGCTTTAAAGTTATTGCTTTCTCTTGAAGCGACGCTGTGCTGTTTCATTTAGTTTGCGGGTTCAAAATTCATTTTTTGTGTCAAGCAAAATGGCGCAATGTGATGAAATTCTTAGTCTCTTTAAACAATTTTTTTGAGTAAAGCACTTTTTTGCATTGAGAAACTCTTTTGGAAGTTTATTGCGGCTTTATAGTGCACTTCAGGCATCAAATCTACTTATTTTCTACCCACGTCTCAGCGAGTAGTATGTTCAGCCTATCGTATGGGATGAACCTTTCCCACCCATTAATACGGTTCCTTCGTCTACTTATTTTTCAGTAATAAGAACTTATCGTACTGCTCTTCTTCAAAACCGTCCATTCCATTCCGGACGCAGCAACTGTCAAGCCTACTTATTTCTTATAACTGCAAATAAGTAGTATGCTGGGTCTTAAGTCATTTTCAGTGTCCCCAGGCCAGTCATGAATAAGCCTTACGAAAAAAACAATCCGGAGATCTCATCCAGGGGTAATAACTTAGTTTAATGGCGTTCCGACGGGTACTTATTGGTCACTACCACTGCCGCAGCTTTTTTGGCGTTCGCCGTAGTATTTTGCTGCTCAAAACGGCCTTGCCAAACGGAGATGGGGGTGTTGTTTTGCTTACTCGTAACAACCTCACGCCGACAACACACGCTCACAGCAACACAGTTTTCATGCAGGACACCTCTGCACCACTAATTTCAAGTCGGTACATTTGACAATAAAACACGTCATTGAGACAGGATCGGCCGAAGCGAAAGTGGAATGCAGAGTCCCGAACGTAATATTTTTCCTCCTTACCGAGCATTGCAAAAGGAGTAAGAATTTTCCTACGGAAAGCACAAAGGAGAATCAGTGATGCCATAAATTCGTTTGTTGACTCCATTTAGTATCTACTCATTCATCCATGACCCGTCTCTCAAAAGGAGCACACAAACTAGGCAGTCAGCTCAAGTTTTCCGCTGGTAGGTTGTATGCAAATAAACGAACACACCCTCACATGTGTGTGTAGTTGGAGCACTGATTAATGCGCATCTAGCATGTTCGTGGACTATAGCCTCTACGTCTTTTCGCCTTTTCCTCAATGCTAGTTTGAATGAACTGGATCTATCTCGAGGTGGCGAATAGTGATTATCACCAAACCCACTTTTGCTTCATTTGGCCTCCTTGTTTATCGTCCTTCTGCCCGTTTCATCAGGCTCTTTCACCGGTGCGGCGAAGTTCAAGTTATTTCATATCCTGCTCACTTCATTTGTAAGACCCACTTGCGTTTGTGTGCGATGTTTTCAGCTGCGCCGAATGTTGCCACGTACGCCCATTCCATAAGAACACATTGTTTGAGCTCAGTTGAAATGCTGGAAGTTTGGACATGAATTGGATCAGCTTGTCCTCTGGCTGAGTTGTTCCTCCCGTTTCATTCCTTTGCGTCAGTTGGCTTACTTGGCCTCTTTTAGGTCCTGCTTTTGCTACTAGGGAAAGCAAAGGCGCGTAGGGAAATTCGTGTAGCTATTTAATTCTCTATTCTGCCATCCTTTTTTCCCGGTGGGATACAAGCTGGTTGTGAGTTACGAGCACCAACTTACAAGCAGCTACCTCTGCCTGTTTTATCCTGCGCCTAGTCATGTGATTGTCTAATGCTGGTGCCAAAGAAAAGTGACAATCAAATGGAGCTGGCAAAATTCACCGTAATAATGGGAAGGATGAGATAGAGGATGAGGGTGACGCACTGTCTCCCCACCTTCCCCGTCCCAAAGGTTATAGTGTGGTCTTCTCGTAGATTAGATGCCTCGCCAGACATCCTGGAAGCATAGAACTTTCTTCCCACAGATTGGTCATGGGTATTCCTGCAACAGGAGGAGCGGGTTTTCTTGAACTTACTTGCGATGTAGCAAGTGGATAGACATCCCCCAAAATTTAATTTGATTCTGGCAGTCCGCAGTCAGCTTTACATTCGGGCTTTTGTAGTCAACTGAGGCCTGGTGTCTACGCATTAAAATTGAAACGCTATCAAGTCAGCCGCCAAAGGTCGTGTGAATGTCTCTTTTTAGTCTTTACCAGAATCACTAACTCAGTTTCATGGAGGGCCCTTATGAAACGATTACGAAAGAAGTAGTGCAAACTAAAAGCAAGAGTGTTTACCAAGGCGTTCCCTGTTGAATGCTTGTGACAAAATACACATCCAGTCTTCCTTCGTGAACTAGTAAACAGGCAAGTGGAAATATCGCCTGTTGACCACATAAACACGCCCTCGCGGGTCCAGTTGTTGTTTAAGCGGCGTGTGAAAATGCCATGAAAGTGAATCACAGTAACTTATTTGGTTGGTGGGTGGTTGAAATGTCAAGGTTAATCACTGGGTGTGATTTATTCTAATGTGCTCATTTGAATGACTCAGTCAAATGAGATTTTGTGCTTCAACTTCGTGAACCGCATTTCTGATTGGTAGACTGATCCGTAGGGTGATTGGTTGCATTTTGGCCAATAGTTTGAAGAATTTTTGTAATGTCTAATAAGACTTAAAAATTTGAAAAACCATAGGAATGCGGTAACATACGTTATAGTTTTCCACTTCTTAAGTAATTAATTAACTGGCCATAATTTCCAAATTCAGACAAACATGGTTTTCTTCAACCAAATAAATTGGTAGATTTTGTTCTCAACTAATAATTTGGTCAGAGATCAATTTCGGGAACTTGATGTTCTGATGTGTCGGAGATCAAAATAAACACCTTCCTTTAGCAGACGGAGGTCAGCTAATTGAAAGATGCAAATCACATCCGACTGAGCTGCCCGAACATTGGAGGCGGATTGTCGAAACGCTGAAAATGTCTTCAAAAATTAGCACTGGTGTTGGTCGTACATTATCAAGTATTGTCAGGGGTAGTTGAGCCCACCTAAAGAGCTATCCACTACTTCAACTGTCTATCCATTCACAGATATATATGTGCTTCTCCATCCCTCTACTCACTAACCTCTCTTCGCCCTTCCACTGGTCTTATGCCCGTATATCCAACTCTCACTTACTCACCCTTCTCTCCTTTTGCTCATCTACTCAGTACCTCTTCCGATAGCCTCTTTATTGGTTTGCTTGTCTACCTATCTCACCTTCTGCTTGTCTGTTAATTTTATCTCTTCTCCTTCATCTATTCTCGCTCCGTGTACAAATTCCTTTTTCCATCCAAACATCATTTATCTATCTGCTCAAACAGCACATCCGTCATCCCGTCCGTCTCTCTTCGCTCACCTTTCTACTCCAGATTCTTCCATCCATCAAACCTTTAATTGACTCATTCCTTCAAACTTCATCCATCCATCAAACTCATATACCCATCAACTTTATCATTCCTACGTCTACTTCATACTTACCCACTTCCCTATCCATCATGAGCAACTTTGTTGTGGAAGCTATGAAAGGTCTGGTGGTATGAAAAGACAGACGGGAGGCAGATGATCCGGTCATAACCATTCGTAGAGGCTGAGTGTCTGCAAAAGCAGTTTTACGCTCGAAGGGATGGGTGGCATTCTAAACCTAGTCAATCGTTGCCCCTGGCTAGACTTGTAATGCGTAGATTTTGAGCTTTAATCTGCAAGGCGATTTTGATGTCTCCGATGGAACCAATCGCATTCCTTGAAAGGTATTTGCATTAATTAAGAGTCAATGATATCGATTCAAAGCACCATGGGTCATTTCATACGAAGGAGAGCGACAGACAGTCTGCGGGTGTTTTAAGGGTGCTGGCACAGGAGCAGCAGGGTCCCCAATTTGGTTCAGTCGCGGGGGTGTCTGGAAGGTAGGTTAAGCCTGCGTGTTCATGCGCAAATGTAGATGTTTTTGGAGCATGCGAACGACCGTCTGTTCGGTCGCCGCCTGCCTCTGGTTGGCTTTGATGTTATTTTTTTCCATAAAGTGCGCAGTATTTCCAGTGGGTAGTGAGCACCACTTACCGCAGCCAGATGAAATCAACCATCTGTATGGTTTTGACCCACCTGTCCATTCTTTCTTGTCTTCATTCATCCATCCATGCGTTTCCAGTCCACCAATCCATTGCGATGATCACTTTTCCTGTTGACTTTGCATTACGTCTATTCTGCCACCCCTGGCCTAGACACCTCTTTCTCTCCCTTTGATCTTCCTGATTGATTGTTTTTGCCATCTTTCTGTAGGAATGTCAAAACTGAAGTGCATTTGAACTTGATGCACTACATAGAATTCGAGATTTGGTAAAACGTTAGGTTCGTATGATATTCCACTTCTGTCCACAAAGCCACCCGCCTATTGGCCATCGAGGGAAGGCTGATATTTACTTAGTCTCCTTGCTCATTGGACCAAGTTTGGCACTGTGACTTTGAAATTGGAGGGGTTAAATGGTTCTGTGTCTTTGGCATGTGTTTCCACTTAGTTATGCCTTCGTGGTCCATCGGTTCGTCCATCTGCCCAATCTTGGGTACCTTTTCTCCCTCCATCAAACAAGTAATTTGACCTATCGATCAATCCAATGTCGCATCCATCCGTAGCTTCATTCCGGGCCTCTTCATGCACGCCTCAATCCACCCATACGCCAATTCATTTAACTGTTCCTCATTAACTAGTAAGCCTTCCTTTCATGGTGCATCAATTCCCTCAACCCACTGCTTCAAGCTTCTGCATAAGGAGATGAAATTTTTGTACCGAGCGCCTTCTTACCCTTTTCGACCTCCTCTCACTCTCAACACCTAGTTATGATTGCGTGAAATACGTTGATTTCTGTCCAAATTTATTGGCTGAACGGGGATGACAAGTTTTAAAAACTGGAAAATTGTTTGTCGGTCGCCGAGTCCGTCGCCTTCGACACGTTTTATGGCCCTCCTTGATCTTGGTAACACCGCATGATCATCCAGTTCAGTCGGCTATAATCTCCTGAGCTTGAAAAACTAATTAAATGATGAGACGGAGTAATCCTTTACGATTTAGCCACTCATTGCCCAACTGTCGAAGTTGGTCGACACCTAGATGGACAAATGGAAACGCAGATCGACAAGCGGATGGCGGGGCGAGAAAAGGTATGAACAGTAATCCGCCTTCTCTTGTTGTTGGTTATTACTTGTAGCAGCTTTTTGCCCTCCATAGCGTTTCCACCTCTTAAAACTTGAGTTAAGCTTGCTGAGTGTGAACTGGGCTTGTCACATTTGTTGCGCAATTGGAGGGTGCATCAATAAAAAGTGCCGCTTCGGCAACACCTTGTAGGATTCTCATTTGGCATCGTGACGCAAAATTTGTCGGTGAGTGGGATTTCGCTCTGCTACCTCATTCTCTGCGTTCTTTCAGAATCCCATTATGTAATGTTTCAGCAGCAGAAGTAACCAAGACTTAATTGACCATTCATCCTGAAGAACAAAACAATTATCCAGATTGTGTCCCATTGGTAGGAGGAATGAAAGATTTTCTAGTCCAACAGTGTTACCTGAAAAAGCCTTTAGTGGCTGTCCTTTTTGTTCTTTATTTCAAAGGAAATGGAGCAAAACCGCACGCACAAGTGTTTTGTTTTTTAGACCTATTTATAGCCGCTGCGTTGTTTGTTACCCCCTACTCACTTTGTACATCCAGATGGGCTCGTTCGACACGCTATTATCTTGGGCCAATTATTTGGATTTTGAGCAATGTCCGTACGTGATCATGCAATAGGAGGACATTTCAGCATTGACTGATGTCTTAGCTCTATCAAAATCCATTCACCTCTTCGAGCTCAGTTGGAATCAGTGAGGTGACCCATTGGTTAGCATATGGATTGGGCAGACACGGAGATGGCTGGATGAATGAGTGGAAGTGGAATTGACGACTGGTTTTAAAACTGGATGCATGCTTGAGAAATGCAGGGGAGCGCGAATGACTGAATGAATAGGTCGGTTAGAGTGTGATTGGAAGGACAGATACTCTATAGGCTAGACAAACTGACGAGCTGAGGGCCCTGTGTATTCGTTCACTGTTAACGCAGTAATTTGCAGACACCTTGGAACGAAATAACACCCTCGTGGAATTAAAAAAGAAATGCGGGAAGAGGAGGTGGGAGAAAAAAATGTGTCAAGTACTTTGTGGTTCACCGATAAATAAATTTAGATGGGGAAAAGTCATGTGATCAGCACTACAAATGGAAGGGGAAAGGGGGAATAGGAGAGGTGGCCAAATGCCAAGCCCCAGTACCGGTCTCGATGTGACTGTTGAATTATAGCTGAATCACGTGATTTCCCCACTGCTGACTAGTAGGCGGGGAAACGAGGAGCTGCATTAATGTGTAAAAGTTCGTGGTAGGGACGGTTGAAGTACTTCCATTTCGTGCGGTCGTCGGTCTGTACCTCTAGTCGCTAACCCCAAACGATGACGTTAAAGAACACAGTCTTAATCTCACTTCCAAGAAGTCAGTACCTTTTCTGTTGTTGTTGTCTTCTTTACTTGCTCCACCGCGGCGATGACTCGGTCATCGGCTTTCTTCAGGGTTACTTTGGGTATGCGTCACCAGACCCCTTGCTGTTTAGACTCGGAAGGCTAAACGGACTCCGGTACCCTGGATTTACTAAAGGAGGCGATATGAGACTCCCCTCTAAATTGCAGCCCACTATCTCCTTTGATTGGAGCGATAAAAGGTCAATGACCCCCTCGGGTATGCGTAAAAGAAGGAAGTTGGGCAGTCTGGACAGTTGGGGTTTTTTTGTGATTAAATTCGGTCATTTTTATTATCTTCCAGTGGAGATAATCTACTAGGTATGTTGTCAGCTTTATTGCAATTGACTGAGGGACGAACTTAGCGAATTAAACTTGGGTGCTTTTGACAGAAGGTGGTTCATTAACGCATTTATCCCCCGTGTCACATATGTGTGACGCCCGAATTGTCATATTTGTGTGAGTAGAACACGACGAGTGAAGAACGGCATCATGTCAGAATGTCAGAACTTTCAGATTCGCAGTGGTTGACATTCGCTAGCGGAAAATCCTGACACCTAACAAGCATAACGAAAGTATATTTGTCCTGTCTTTGTGATTAGTTATTCGATTTTTTTTATTGGTGGTCGTCTGTCTCGGCTGTTTGGTACAGCAAATTTTACCACTTGTCGGGCCAATTTTCGCCGTCCTGTTACTTATATCCGAGTAAGTAGGCACATGGTCAAATGGAGCCTAGCCTGGGGGATGTTTCGCGTTTTTACCAACGGGACTGGTTTGCTCAAAATTCTGTCTTTGAATTTCTTTGATTTTATGGGAAGGTGGACCCGAGATTGGGCAATTTCGCTGTTTGGATCACTCAAGCATACACTAAAATCTGCTCTTCTGTTGCACCTTCTTAAGTGGCTAAAAGTCTTTTTCGCGTTAGTTATTTGCTTTTTCTCCAAAAACGCGACTTGCAGGCAGTGTTTTTGTTGTCAATGCCTTATCAATTTTATGGCAAAACCTAAGATACCGAGGATTACCTATCACCCGTTTCCCATCGGGGAGCTGCCTCAATGGTGACTTGTGCATCAGAGTCGAGAAGGTATTTTATCGTTCTTATATGACACCAGCACTGGTTTTACCCCACCCAACCAATCCGGCCTCTGCTCACGGACTAAAATATGCAATTGCTCTTCAGGCCGAGAACATTTGAAGCGTGTTTTATGGGTTGGAACTCCCATCAAGTTGTTTGTCACTCGCCTTGTTTGCCCTTGGGTAACGTTGAATGCGTATTCTACGCATTTACGACGCCGGTAGTAGTTATGCCAGTGGATAAACACTCACCCCAATGGAAATCAGAAAGCCTTTCTTGCGCATTTTACCGGCAAGAGAGCTGCCAGTAACATGACATGGTAAGAGTCCTTTTTG
The DNA here is from genome assembly GCA_023968675.1 of Taenia pisiformis. NCBI lineage: Eukaryota > Metazoa > Platyhelminthes > Cestoda > Cyclophyllidea > Taeniidae > Taenia > Taenia pisiformis. The sequence continues at coordinate 7,090,979 of CM043739.1, read as the reverse complement.
TGAAAGACTGACAGTTTGTCAAAACGTGGGAGCGCTTCAAGCCATACAGGCCTAAAACCGACTCCGGTTTCCTTCATCATAGCACATTGCCTTGCAGGGCAGGGTTGAGTGCTAGGCGAGTTTGCGGCACATGGAGACACGATGTTAAAGTTGACTTAAGTTAAGCGTTAATTTAAAAGGCCTCCAATTTTCTGGTCCGTCCGGTAGTCAAAAGCTTTCCATTCAAAGGCGCTTTGGGATTGTGGAGGAGCTTCTCTTGCTTTAATCAGATCAAAGGAGTTCGCCCCACCTAAGGTGCCTTTTGGATGCCCATGACTAAGTCCACTGAAACTTCCCCGTCTCAGAATTCGTACTTTGTGGCATTAAAAAATTGGCACTTATATGGATCCCAAATCATGCCTGTGTGTACGCCTGCCTGTTGCTTTTTCCTGTGAGTGTGAATGGTTTGTCTGCATGCTAGGTAGCCTTCAGGCATAACCGATCGTCTCGATGTTGGACCATAGAACAGCGAATCTCAAAGTCTGAAAGTCACCTTAGTCATTTTTGTCATATTGCCTCTGGACGTTCAACTTGTGTCTGGACTGCGGTAGGGATGAATCATCCACTGACGCCGCATTTCATTACCTTGTAGGTGAACTACCTACAAAAGAGACACTTCATAACGCGTACTTATGAATCTTCCACAGTTAGATGACTTTGTGAAGCGGGAGAGTTTGTCTTGGCTCGATTTAACAGCCTATCATATAAAGCCGGCCACTGAATTCAAGATGTATACATTAATAATGTTAGCGGACTTTAATCTAATCAAGCCAACAAAGCGGATTATGGGTTCATGCTTTCACCTTCTAAAGGTTCTCTTTGTAAACCATTTCAGAATCCCTCAGGGCTGTCCAGTCCCCACCCCCCTCCGGATGAGTTCATTATCCCGGATGAAGGTTACCGCACAGCCAATCATTATTTGCCCTCGATTCCCCAAGGGAAGGAGCTCATTATTCCTGTTAATGCACCGCCATGTTGCTTTCGCACTACAGACGTTGCTGCTGGTACCGGTAGGTCGTGTGCCCTCTGCCCTCTTTATTGGTTACTTGGTGTACCTTCTAGTAAGAGTTGATTGCGAATTTTGTAGCTAATGTCCTGACTACACGATTCGCTAACTCATTCCCCTCCACTTATTAATCACGTCATTGTGGTCTTTTGACGTCCAAATGTGCGAAAGGCCTTTCTTTTAGCTCCACGGACTTTCGATTCGTTCATTCATCATTTGCTTATGATTGGACGTTTTAGTTTTGACAGATGTGGTCTACCTTTTTCCTCAATTCTTCCTTTTTAGACACTTTTTTGGTTGGGTGTTAACCAAACCTCATTTAATAGCAAACCTCTACTACTTTTGATGCAAAATTGTTATTCGTCTGACTTCTGGAAGGGCGGCGATCGTTCTCTTCTGTGATTGGTTGCCTGCCTTTTCAAAATTGAAATTATTCCATCTCCCTTATTTCTGTTTGCTTACTTGTTTATCGTGGTAGAAACATTTTTATCACCTCCACACGCATCCTGCTTAACTGTGCCTAGTTCCGAAACTCCCTTTTCTTTTGAAAGTTTCTTATTTGCCGATTTTGAACCCATACTCATGTTTCGGGTCTTAAATTGCAAATAGATGAGCGATTCTACCTCTCTTCACCTAATTAGATGTGATATTTTCTCTTAGCTTTCTGGCTGCTTCTGAAGCAAAGTTAGCTTATGCTTACTTAGTCCAGGCCTTTAATTAGATTATTTGAAGTTGACCCAATCCGGCTGCAAGGTCGGTGTGCACTTCGACACGCAGGAAGTGATGCGGCTATTATTAATCGCCATATTAGTCTTTCCTCCCAATACCTCTCCACAAGCAATTCTACCATTTTGTCTTGGCATCGGCACAAGACACTCACATGATTACCGCATACGTAGTGTAACAGACAGCAAGAAAGTGCATGTGGGATAGGGACGGAAGTGGCTAGTGTTGGTTCATTTTCTTGGCCTCGAGAGGCAAAGCGCTTAATACAAATGGGACTGGCAGCTGCATGTGACTCGTTGGGCAATAAGCGGAGTTGCGCGAATAGCCCTACTTTAGCTGTATTAGGCTTTATCACAGGGGGTCGAGTTGCCTCACTTTTTAATTAATTACTTTAGGTTTTTAGGCATAAACCACTTCGGTTTACGTTGGCCATACCCTGCTTTAGAGGTTGCCAATACTGAATTAAGTAGTATGTACTCACTCTATACACCCACTTGCGCAGTCGCACCTATTGGTCACATTCGGCCCACCTTTCATGCTCAATTAATCAAATATTTCTTTGGCTCATCACCAATCTGGTCAGTCATTCAATCGTTCATTTTCTTGTTCAAAGTTCATAAACGCGCTCTTTGGGCCTCTTTCACATCAATCCGCCCATCCGTCATAGATCCACTCCTTTGTTTATTTCCAGTAAGAGGATAGAGGTGTGGGAATTCATGAAACATCCGACCTTTCATTGACAAGGAATAGCTAGATGTGGCCCCATTCCACCCACTTTGGAAAGTAAATTCACTTTGTTTGATTTCATCGGCGCCTTGCTTTGTGGGGACGGAAAGCTCAAATCCTTTCGCTTTTTTTCAATTGCAAATTAGCTCTCAACTCTTCTGTGTTTAAGTGCTCTCATGAAAAATTGATGTATTTGCAAGCCAGGAACACATACATTTGTGCCGCGTTCTTCCTTTCATCCTTCCCCGTCAATTTATTGAATTACCAATCTGTTGTCCTCGCGATTCCTCTCGCCATTGTATTTAGCCGAGTGCTCTCCGATTTGGCCATTTCCAGGCTTTATTCCTTTTCCACCCCCCACACCGAGTCCGCTCACCTAGGCCACACACCTCCCACGTCTAATTGCCTTGCATGTGATAAAACTACTTATTTTAATTCCACTACCACCTTAACACACCACTTGCATACTCCTTCTTCCTGGCCGACCAAAAGTGGACACGCGGCCCGCTTCAAACTCGAAACGCTATGGAGACTTTCCCGCTTATGACAAATTTTAATTTTTAGAAAGTTACCTGTTCTACATACTTAAAAGCCAAAAGTATTTCTAACTGTTTTGCTACTGCACTTCAATTCCTCCTCCCTCGGTCGTCTGCTTAAACAACCTCATTTTCCTTCCCAACAGTCACCGAGTTCAGCGCACGTCAAACCGCCCACTTCAGTAGCAGCAATGAGACCTTTGGTGCTGCGGTAGAGGTGAAGGAACAACTCATCATGGCGAGGGAACAGAAAAAACGACCTTCTTACAGTCCCAAAAGGCACGCCACAGTGAGTCGCGTTTGTAGTTTTAGGACCCTAAGGAAGTTTGAAAGGTGGCTGATTAAACAATCCAGTTTATCACGGCTACAACTATTATTTATACCACTGCAAGCAATGTGGTAACCTGGAGGCGGGTCGGTATTTGCTCAGCATGCGGCAGTCTCTTTTCTGCCCTTTTTCTGGCTGTGCAGTTGGGCGCATTTCCTTTAATTGAGTTAGATTTCAGGAAGTGGAACCATCCAACCACCATTTTCAGACGTTCGAATTGAAAACCTTCAGAGGCAGATTGTCTGTAATTTGTTTGGCTAACTCGTGGCAATTCGCTAGCTTTTTGGTGGCGGACTCTAATTTTTCCATGCAAAAAGGTGTCAGACTCAAAAAATTTATCCAATTCATTTGGCAGTGCACACACTACTGAATTTGCTCGCGAATGCCAAAAGACGTGTTTCTTAGCTTTTGTTCATCTGAAAATACTACTGAAGCTGCAAAAGTAGGGTCTAATCAGGTATGGAACCTTTCCCAGTGGCTAGATCGATAAATTGGAAATTGAGTGAATAGACCAACGAAAAGACTACTAATAATCGGTGCGACCAGCCGAAGGAATGAAACGCATGGATTGACACCAGAAAGAAATCGTCCTTTTCGTCTCACTACCAGCCATCGACTGACGTAAGTGAGGCAACACCCATGAACATTTCGAGCTCCAGCAGCAGCAGCAGCAGCAGCAGCAGCAGTAGCACTGCAACAGCAACAACCACCACCACCACCACACCGATAACAACCTCGTCCTGTAACAAATCCGGCGCTTCCTCCACAAAGCATCGATGTCTCAGTGAGGTGTCACCGCAGCCGACGACAGCGGCTAATCCGACTGCCTTGCAAAGGTTCAACTTTTCGCCCAAGCCTCACGGGTTCTTTGGACGGCTTCGACTGTTTTCGCATTACAATGTAGGTCGGCTCTTCGAATATTTATTAAGTGACCTTTTTAACTTCCTAAAGGAAGGTGGATGACTAATTGAGAGGATTGAGGCATTAGTTTGTTATAATTCTGGAACTAGTTCAGGCAGTAAAACAGCAGTTTCTTTGCAAATCAAAACCACGCATGGGTTTTGGGGAAATCGCTACCATCAGGTACCCATTTGTTTAGATGAATGGCTTTCGAGAAGCTCGACAGGATCGTTACGAGTGGCTTTGCCGTATGCTCATTCACATGCTTAGTTAGGAACGGGAAAGAACATTAAAACCAGCCCTCAGTGGAGGCAGATCTCCTTTTGTAGACCCTTCTAGTATTGAGACTGCATCAAAGTGATCTTTTGCAGAGACTTCGATCCTTGCCTGCCTTGACAAACTTGAGGTTTCGAGGGTCTCAAGTGACACATGGATCGGAACTTTAGTGATAGAGCAGTCAAATGTTTTTAGGCCAGGCTTCTAGGTGGATGGGAGTTGGCCAAAACTTTGTGAGATTAAAAATAACTCAAGTGCTTAATTACCTCCATCATTGCTTTCTATCAGACTCAGTAACTGCTGTTCCACCAAGGACAATTTTTGGAATCTGATGAAGGTGAAGTTTTGAAATGGTTTAATAAGTTTTAAACACATATTCTTTAATGCAAGTCTACCACCTGGCACGTCTCAACTGAGCCTCCTTCTCATCATCGTTGGTAGCTTTAGTCTTAGTGGAGTTTTGACCAATTTCGATGCCTCGAAGAAGTTTGAAGGTACTCTGGCGGACACCGAAGGTTCTTACCATTACTCAGCATTTCGAGAGGGGAGAAGTTGGAGTGTCCAACAAATTACCTGAATGACAAGCTGGTGAGCCCTTCCACTTTATCAGCGCGCCTTTGTGAAGTTGCGAAACCTCAGTTTTTGAGGTGATTTTGCTCCTCCCAGGTTGACTTTAAAGTGGCAAGGTGGTGAACTTTTACAAGACATCATAATCCGTAGTGGATTGGTGGCGAGGGGAAATTTCACGCTTTACTTCACTTCACCCCATCTCACATCATCAGATGCTCCTAACATTTGCATCACGGTCAATGGGTTAGGCGTCGCCATGCATGACTTTTTTCTGATCAATTAAAAGATCTTTTCTTTAACTTCATGCAAGTTCCACTATCACTGCAGAGACTTTGTCATATAAGTTTCTTTAAGCACTGACATTGACCATGTATTTATAGGGAGGATCTCTCATTACCTTGAGGATGCTTCGGCTTTTTTCGCTTCGCCTTCCTCAACTGTTGGCTCCCTTAAAACAAAAGTAAAGAACATATAATGAGCCCTTCCTCATACCCAAACCCCAATTTGAAAGCAACTTATCAGTTAATATCGATTGAAATGAATTAAATCGACTTTTACTAGCACTCTACACTCTCCATATTGGGTTGGCTTCCATAGGCCCTTCATACTCACCATTTTGTGTACCTTCTAGATACCTGCGCCTACTTATTCCTACTTCAGTAGGTTTGAACGGTCCACTTTTAGTTCACGAGGTTGGTAAGTCGTTTTCGGGTTGATGCATAAAGTAGGCGGGATATTTTTCCTACAGACCATTCACTAGACAAGAAACGACTCCATTTTTGGTCATTCTGGTCCTTTATCAAGTTGTATGGTTCCTCAAAATGCATTAATCTGAAGCCATTCGACTCCTTATTCCTCGAAATTGCCTTGAATCTGCTTTCTGTATATCTTGTCTACCTTGAATCGTAAGCTGAAGCTCTGAAACCGCGGCAAATATGTTAGCGTCGTTCTCAATTGGCATGAATGAACTGGTTACTTTGAAAAGCTTATCTGAACTTAATCGCGTACTTTAGGCTGTGACATCAAATATGTCGATTTTTCAAGTGAATATTTCAAAATTTCTTTTGTTGTCCAAATATAGTATCAACTTGTTTTGAAGCTTACAAACTTACCCGACTTCCGGCTCCTCTTTTTTTCGGAGGGAATGATGGACGCTATTAAGTAGAATCAAAGACTTCCGCCAAAAGTCAACTTCACTTGTTGTAACCTAGCAGTCCCAATGGACTCAATTGCCTTAATCGTCAGATTTTACTGCATAGACCCCTCCGTGTTCACTCAAAATCCTCCATTGATTGGGGGACCTAGAATTACCTAGCCGAACCGCAGAGTCAGTCATTTTCAAACAGTTTAGTCTACTGGATTAAAAAACTTGACGGAAAAGACATCCGTCTCCTAATGTAAACAGGCATCAGCTGTGATTTGAGTTTCCGTGACTTTGAAAAGCCGCGATTATTTTATAACTTTAAACGATGACATGAGGTACCACACTGTTGCCTTCATTATTCTCTGAGACACGTCCGAGGAGATCTCCGAATCGTTGCACTCATGTCCAACTTTCCGTTGAGATGAGAGCCTCGTTTGGGTTTTTATCGGTTCTCCTTCCTCCGCAATTTGGCTGCAGCCGTGAAGTTTAGATGATTTTCACTAGGCACTTGCGTAATCTGGTTCCACTTAACTGAAAGGTTTTTTTGGTCGATCAAAGGGCTAGATGATCCTGCTGCTTCTTCCAAGAAAGCATGCTCCATTGTTCCTAGATGCAATCTCTTCCCACGACTACGAGGTAGCTGATAATAAGGCCAGAGGTGCTAGTCGAGATTATCGATTAAATCAAGGAGGTTTAGGCTCTCAAAAATTTTCCAAAATCTTCTAAGATGGCAAGTAGTGAATCCTTGGAAGGAAAAAATAATTCATCGCAAGGATTTGTTCAGTGGAGGGCTAAGATATTGAGTTATACGTTGTATGAGGCCTCAAAACTTCACAGAATCTGTGGATGTCTTTTTGACGGAAAGGAAAATCCAGCAATCATTTCATTTTTGGCTTCGGTCTTAGAACCAAAGAAGTGTTGCCACACACTTCTCTTGTGGCATTTAGACGCTTCTCGATCTGTACTTTTGCTTCTCCTCTTCCCCCATCCGAGGTCACACAGGCCACAGCTGGAGGCAAATGGGATTGAACTGGCGAATGCTTCCTGGTAGAAAAAAGGCGAACTTAAGAAGACTTCTAACAGCGTTTTAATGCTTGAAGTAGTCATAGCTACTGCAGTCGATCACCCATCTCACTCCTCTAAAAGGCAACAATAAAACCGACTCCGCTCACTCTCATCTCTGCTGCATCACTACTCTCAAAAGCTCTTGCCCATTTAATTTCGCCTCCCACCATGTGACTGTTTACTGGGCATGTCAGGCAGATGCTGGTGCTTGCATACAGTCTCGACTGAAATGTCACCAAGGCAGTTCGGAGGGTGGGGGAGGACGGTATCTCCTCCTCTCAGCCTGCTCTCCTCCCACTCTAACTCAACCGCTGTCTGCGGAGGATGAGCCTCTCTTACCGCTTTTTTTGTCAAGTCGACCTGTTGCATAAAAAGATGCTCCCACATACATTTCGGTTGTTTTCTTCCTTCGTACTGAACACCTTCCTCACCCTACCACAAACAGCTCAGGGGAGGAGGGGCAATGTCCTAGAGCCAAAGTGGTGACTGCCTTAGACATGTGCTTCGCACGATGGCTTAGCCGTCAGGGCGAGTACGTCCATAGGGTGCGTAGCTTAGAGACTGGCGGATTAGGAATGGCTAACAATGCCATTTTCTTTCGTTCACTCACTTAATCCGCTTTTCGATGCAAAGACCAACTTCTCGGCACACTTCTCAAGGATTTGTTAGTCAGCAAGCACAACCTCAAGTACACACTGGAAATCGCAAACAGACAATTGATGGTCCCATAACCTCCTAAAAAAAAGACACAAAACCCTACTGAATTCTTTGCTTGTAAACCCTCATCCACCGTTGGATGACAGATGGTTACCACTTCCTAGCGCCCCTTTGCCCCTGGACCCACCGCACACCAAGTGCCTTACCATCTCTAAGCAACAATTCAGGCAAGGAACTTTTCCACTTCATAAATCTGCTATTTGGTGATCTTACACGGGGTGGGGTGAAAACAAGAGCAGAGGAGTGGAAATAACAATCAACGATGGTGTGCAATTCCAGGTCTTCGCATCGAGCTACACCGATAATGCAAATTGTTTTTTTGCGGTTTAACAGACAACATTCATACTATTGACGATTTTATGCCGGACAGATACCTTGAAAATATCTGTCCAACTCCATTCTCTCCAATTTGAGATGTGATTGGACAGTCGCCTTCCAGTCCTCTGACTGGTCAAAAGCGTTAAATATTGCGTTGTCAAAATGGACCGCATTTTCACCCTTTCTAAGTCACGCTTGCTGGCAAATCAGAGGCAATCGAAGGGGAGAAGGATGCAGACGTTTCGGAAGCATAACTCACTCAAAATCATCCAGTGATGGAGAGGTGTTGATGTCGCTGCTGTGCGGACACTGGCCATTCGCCAGCCTCATTCACAAACCCCTAAGTTCGAATTCAAGTCTGTAAAGTTGGATGTAACGGAATGAAGCAGCTTAGAAAATCTGCCATGCGTTTCACTCGTCGGCCAGCTGTTATCACAAAAATGTTGGAGAGACTCCACTTTTGAGTGGTAAAACGCAAGTTTAAAGTAGCTGCCGTGTTAGTTAAAACGTCATGCATGACGGAGGTAAAAGGAGGTTTAGAGGGACCCAAATGCTGGAGCTACACGGGGCCAATGTGAAATGGGATTAGAAAACCAACGGAAGCCATGAGTTTATCACTGTGCCGGCCAAACTGGCGTAACTCCCCGCACTTTACTCCACCATCAACTCACGCATTACACAACGGCGCAGCACTTTACGCTCAACGCAGTCGACACACCTTCTACTTGTAACCAACGCAGGAGGGAGAGAGAAGACGATGTGACTTGGACACACGTGGTTTTTCTGGCTCCTCCTCATCCGTCCACTGCATGGGATGACCACAGCCTCACCTCCTCTCCCTGCCTGCATTGCCACCGAGGCTAATCTTCGCCTGAGCACCTCCAATCACTTGTTCACTTGTCTAATCCCTCCATTTAGGAGACCCTTTGTTGGAGCACAAGGTAACTGGACGGACTACCACCACGGGGGGAACAAAACCAAGAAGACAAAAGGCGAATGGGTCACAAAGCCACGCCTGCGCACCGGTTGACGAAGTTGGTCTGGAGCAGGTCTCCTAAGGCAATTGTTCATCTATCGTCAAAACATTTATTCATTCATTAGTTGGTATAGGAGCCAGCTTAGACAAATGTATTGCCCCTCCTGTAGTCAACCTGGTCACGACCAGGCTTAAGTTCCGCTTTGATGGCTGGAAGGCTCACACCACTCAATCGCCTTCGCAGTTGCATGCTAAGTGGGCATAAATGGGTGGGACACGCACAACGGAGGTGACTAATGTTGTGTGACGGGATGGCCTGATTGGTGGACGTGCCAGGACGGTGATGACTCACAGGACGACCACCCGAACAGCAATTCAAATGCCGTTTCACAAACCGACGTAATGGGAAGACGGAGAAGGCAGTTCCACTGTAAAGGGTGTATAGAATGAATGGTGGGTTAGTGCTACCCCTTCGCGAGAAAAGTAGATTGTTTTGGCTGAAATGTGTCCAGGGCAGCGACAATTTAGTGACGCCGCCTTCGTCGCCTACTGAAATAAAAAATAGTAGGTTGAGTTAGTGTGAGTGTCTGGCATGATTAAGAGGCTATGAACGAATGCGTAGCCGTCTTGCTTGAGCGATAGCGAAGCATGAAGCAATTTTGAGACAAATTTTCATTATTTTTAAAGCGTACCTTTTTTTCGTACCCGCATGTACTACTGAAATAGCGAGTAGGTAGCCAGCAATAGTTGATTGCCTTTTGACCAGATAAAGCTCCGGTGCCAAAGAAAATTTGTTTTCATCCTTTAACTCAAGCTCCGGAGTAATTAAGTTCCAGAAATGCGGTTTTCACTGACTCCCAGGGGATTTCACAAATAATTGTCTCTGTGTCGACGAGCACATCACTTGTAAAAAGCAAGTGCTACCAACTTTTCAAGCCCCTCATGATCTAAGTCAAAGCATGCGTTTGTTCTCCCTGTGACTGCTTTATTTCGTCATATCGGACTCGTCCCTTTGACGTTCAAATAGCTGGGTTTAGCCTTTCACTGCGCTACGATATTAGCGGCTTTCGTGGAGCATATCGCATTCAAGGCAAATGGCTTTTGTCTAATTTAAAAGAGGTGAATTGACTAAATGGTGCCTCATTTGATGGAGATTCTCACGAAGTTTCTGTTTTTTGTGCCTTCAAAATGGCGTGTGGAGTGGAATCACCGATGACAAGAGCTCGGGTTTGTGTGCATGTCTGTGCGGCACGAGTCTAGATTCTACTCTCTCCATCATGTATAAACAGTTTTGGTGTGCATTCAACTCTCACCTCAAGCGGCTTAAGAGAATTGTCAATTTTACCGAGCTGGTGCGACGGTCGATCACATCGAGGTGATTCGAAGTTAACAAGCCTTAAAATTAATCCAAGCGAAATCAGTAGCATGATTTTAGCGAGGTATAAGGCCGAGTCGAGGCGCCTCGCCATTTCTTAAATCGGTTTACGGCGTCACTGCTGCCGGCATCACGTCAAATTCTGCGTCACGTGATCTTAAGGAGTATTGGTTGCTTCAAGGTCACCAATAGGAATCGTCCAAGTATGTCATTGGCTGATTGTATTTTGTGTGCACACATGCGCTGTTGCAGGGTATTTTATCAACTCAGCTTGTTGACTACTTGTGAGGTGTAAGTTTTCTTTGGTATCGTTGGGTGGTGATAGAATGCTATTTCCCTTCCCCTTACTTTGAGATTCCCATGTGCTTACTGTTTGCCAGTTTCGTGCATTGATTTGACTGCTTCAATTTAACTTTTAAGTGGATAAATCGAAGGTGAAGTAAACAGTCTTCATTTTTAAATTCCACCGTGCTGTTCTGCTTTGCCGGGAATTTTATTAATCCATGCATATAATTGACGAGTGTTTCGCTTCCACGGGATGGCTATTTTGTCCATTTGGAGCTGCTTTGAAGCGGTGGATTTGAAGAAGGAGGCCATCCATGTAGAAGGGTTTTTATCCACCAAATTTTGTGGCTAGTTCTGGGAGTTCTTGCATTTACCCTGACGTTGGGTGGCGCCCTCTAGTGCATTAGTCTGTTCACATGATCTCCTCAGTCCTCCTTGAAGTCCATGGACTCGATTTTACTACTCGCTTAAGGTTCCTACTTGTCTGCATTCCTAATGCGTTTAGTCCAATGGTTTTTGGGCCACAAGTCACCCTCAATTTTCCAAACCTCTGGTATGAACTTGTTCACTCAAGCGATCAAAAGTAGGCAAATGTGGCCATGGCAAGAACCACTTTGGATGGCCTCACGTACTTACCGTGGTGCTTTAGCTTGCATTCCTTTTAGTCATTGCCCTTGTCCGCACTTTAAAGCGTTTATTTCACCTGCAGAACAGGCTATTTCCGGTTTCATCTGTGACAGCATGAAGGAGGTACAAGTGCACATCGAATGGTTGGTTCGTTGCCTTCTTACTTTCAACCTTTTTTAAGCTGTTCGTCTTACAACACACAGATTTAGGCGTTTTGAAGGTTATTTAGCGCTTCTTTCGACATGAAGAGCCGAATTGATATTGTTTTCCTCTTGTATCAATTAATTTGGGTGTGGGGTGGACTGCTGCTGACCCTCTTATTTGTTCTTTTGTGATGCCGTTAGCTTTTGATCAAATGAAAAGGAGTTAAGTCGGTAAATATGCATCAAAATGAATCGTTACTCTGGCCAGGGGTTGTTTTTGAATTACTGGTCGTCAACATCTAGGTGCGCCTTTCATCATCCTTTTTTAAACAAATTTGACTTTAAAATTACTCAGGTTAGCCGTTCACCCCTCTTTGGAGGAAGTGAAAGGTGAGGAGAGAGGTTTACATTGACAAGTTTTCAAATTTGGTCTGTTGTTGTTGTTGTTCCTCTTTGTTGTAAGGTGTGGATGCCAGTCAGGGGCACACAACCGTCAGTTCTTCGGGGGGGGGGGGGTATTTCTCTCATTTTCGAGTTTCACTTTCCGCCATGGGATGCCAGTTGAAGCTGACGGATGCAAATTGAGCTTCTCAGTTTGATAAGCAGTAAAAAGGTGCACTGGGCAAAGCTTCTCCAAAATGGCTGGAAGACCATCCTACTATTGGAGGCTAAAGGAATATATCGTATCACAAATCTCTCTTGAGAAGACCTCGCGCTGCACTCTGGGAGGTAAGGGAGGGGCTGCTTTGACAGCTCTGACCAGTGGTCAGTCACGTGAGCGTAAAGCCAATAAATTAGACGGTTGAGAAACAAAGCTGAGTTGGAAGCAGGGGTGGATTCAGCTAGGTTCTGTAAATATCTCAATTAATTCATACCTTGTCAGGGAGGCCTCAACCGCTTAACTGTCAGAATCTGGTCCACATTTCATTTTTTTTCCTCTTGGGTGGGAGGCTGTCGTACTTACGGTTTAAAATGCGTCCCTGGGGTTGTCATTATTTTCAGCCAAACGGAATACTGCCAGAGGGGAATGCAACAAAAGCAACTCCGTTTATAGAGCATTTTAATGCTTTCAATTCAGTAGTGAAGTCGAATGATGAGGCGTGTGAGGTGAATTGCACCTTTAAAGGGCGTCTTTCGATCGTTTCCGCCTTGTTTGCCACTTTGTCGGCCATTATTTAATTAGAGGCGGTTACGGTGTCTCAATTACCTCTTTTTTTTGCGTGTTTTTTGGCTTACCTCCGTTAATTAGTCTTTGCCAGCCAGAGCTAGGGCTTCTTTCTCACGCGGTAGTCTAGACAGTGCCGTCATCTCGTGTGATTTAACAGGCCTCTGTTTTTGTTGTTATGGTGCATCGCTGGGATTCCTTTTTTGTACCCTCTAATTGCTGTATTGTTGGGTGGTGCACCCTCACTTTGCGACTGCTAGGCTCGTCCCAATTCCAGCAGATTCTTCCACCAAGTGATCCACCCATTCATTGTTCTCTCGCGTGTCCTGCTGTCGATGGAAGCAAGGCACGTTCCATGGCTTTTTAATTTGATAAAGATTTTTCATCATTTATCGGCGGACAAGAATACTTATAAGGGAACAACTGAACCGAATGTTGGACGACATTTCACGAGGAGTGAATTATTCTGTGTGCCTATCACGTTCCACTCCACATTCTCCTGTCTCCCCCTCCAAATGTTTTCTTACCTGTTTCGTTGGGCTCGTTTGTTGCATCGAGGATGGACGCACGTATCTGTGTCTCGGTTGCACCAGTCATTCACTCATCACTTAGTGATCACCCAGGCCCCGTTGACGTTAAATTAAATCGGTAAGCGTGTTTAATTATGACTCTCAAGAGTTTCCGAAATGCCTATAGGCCAAAGCCCCCACGAGATGTTGTCAGCACGTCCTCCTCTCACCTGCCTGGCCGTCCTTTTTTGCCCCTCCTCCCCCCAATGGTAGTTCCAGATACAAATGCACTTGAACATTTCTGTCCCGTGGATCCTTTTTTGCACACGTTCTGTTGCATTCAACGCCACGTCATGGTATCCACACTTGTTGGCAGACGAGGCCGTCCATGTTTTGACAACACCAAGTGATTTTTACTCGCGGAAACAGATCGTTGATAAACGACGGTCAATTTTAAAGTTTTTTTCCCTAAATGTGTACCAAGTAGTGTCCTGGGTTCCGTGCCAGTTGGTGGTCGTTAAGATCGGTTGCCTGCTTTTGCATGGGTGAATTGTAGAAGAAGAGAAATTATTAACTGTTAACCTCCATATTATATCATGTCGAATGCGATTGGAGCTTGTCTTGGAGTTCTTCGTCGGATTTGTTGCGTAGCGCTGCGCGGAGTATTTGAGGTATGCACTAGGGCTCGAGGACAAAGTGGCACCCGGAAATGGCATTCATCCATCGCTATGAATGATGGGTGAATATGTGAATGGTGTTGAGGAAGACTTTCTACCCTTGATAATGGAGATTGACGAGTAAAGGAGGCCTCATGACTGTGGTGAAACAGATGGTTTGCACGTGATCCGACTGGAAAATAGTTGCAGGGCCCCACCCGCATACCTCCATGCACGCGATTGTGTTAGCTGCAAATTATCATGACACACACTTGTTTGACGAGCGATGAGAATTCGGTCTTTTTGTTTGAACGTGGATTGAACGATTGAACAATCAACGAAACTGCCCTCGATTGTTAGTTCCTATCCCCAAGCGCCTTACACTGCATGCCTCGTGGGTGTATCCCCGCCCTATTCTCCATTCGCCCCCAGACGGCCTAGTCACCGTGTTCCTTGTTCACACACGAGGAATGGACGAAGAAAAATTGTCTAAGGCCTCTCTCCTCGGGACAGTTGGTATGCACGAGTGAGGAGCATCTTTTGTAAATAAAAAGATGATAAAGAAGTTGAAAGTGGTTCCATTCCTCCGGTAAGATGGTAGATTTTCTCGTTCGTTGCTCATCCACGAGGGGATCTTCGCTTGAGTCCGAATGAGGGGCGGAAAGGAGGGAGAGGTAGAGGTAATGCCTCACCTCCATTTTCATGCCCTTCCTCGTCTCTATTCTCATCCTCCTCGTGTCATTTCTACAAGTCACCTGTAAGCGTCATCGTCTTCCGATATCACCGAATCGGACAATGGTGAGTGAAGTCTGTTTGATGGTTTCATGGGGCGAAACTGTTTCCGGCAAGGAAATGTCCCATATGGAAAAGGGCGGTAGCTTGTGATGAGGGTATTTGCACCAGACCTTCTTTGATTTCTTCTCAACTTCTTTTCCACTCATTCGAAACAAATATCCGGTCACTTCAAGCTGTTCGCTTTTACTCCTCGTTAGGATCGTCCGAAAAGTATTAATTCCACCCTCGAATCGATGGAGGAGTCGACGTCCACTTCACTCTCTCCGGGCGACGAATTGTCACCACCGCATCTTCTTCCCAAGGCGAAGAATTTTGCCTCATCCAGGCTGGAATTCACTGGGAAGCCCATTCTCGCTGGGAAGCATTTATCCAAACAGCGATCACGCCGAGTGAGTGAGCCTTTCTTTGCCAACTCCCGTCTTTGTTCATGCGGACTGATAAGTATGGCTGGTTTTGATGCCGCCTAGTGGTGCTTTAAAAGTGGGCTATTTAGAACGTAAAATTATTTGCTTTTTAGCTTTTATCTCTCTCATTTGGGCTGATAAGGTCCTTCCTGTTGTGTGGTCGGACCATTCCCCTTCGATGATGTCAATTTCCAGAGGTTTGTGTATGTGTTTATAGCTTCTCGGTTTTTAATTCCCTTAATTTGGACAAAAAAAACCGGACGGCAATAAGGACACAATCCACTGCGTGGTTTGCTTTTCACCCGGCCCAACCTGGATGGGATGCATAGGCAGGCTCCACGATCAGTGCTTGGCTCCCTTTCGTCGGCTTACTCCTCCCTCTTTTCGCTCTAAAATTTGGTTCGACGATTTTCAGGCATGAGTGCTTTGCTTTTGGGGCAACCCAAAGGTGTTCGCTCTTGTTTAGAGACTACCTTTTCGACTAAATCCATAGCAATCAGAAAGCGGCTGTTCACCTCGTGCCTCGCTTTCCAATTTCTTTTATGAATGAGTACGTGGACCTTTCATTATTGTTATTTATTTGGAAATCGCACATCCATCGGCATTGAATCAGCCGTCTCACTTCTCACTCTGCTACCTGGACGGCTAAATGGGGATTTGGTTAATTTTGTGGATTGACAAGACTCTCCTTTTTGTGAGGAAGAAAGCTCCTTCAAGTTTGATCACTCTGCAGGAATGCGCCAACTTTTTGATGCTCAAAGCCCCTCCAAAATGGACCAATCGGCGCTCAAATTGTATCTCTCCTCCCCTCTTCCTTCTCTCTGCTCTAGAAACTGCCGATTGGTCATTTCCTCAACCTTTTAATCACTCCTTAAGCCTTTTTCTGCTTTCAGTTATCGGTTCGTTGATTTAGGAAAGGCTGTATGTGATTTTTTTTCTGCTTTCAACTGGAGGCATTCCGTTTCTGTGGACCATTACACGCGTCTGAAATGTTCTATTTCCTCACGCGAAGGATTCACGACTTTAAAATTATCAGGCAATGCCTCATAGTGTGCTGACGACTAACTTGGCATAAATCTCTCTTAAAAACTTGGCCTCAGTATCTCTGTTCCGACCTCTTTTTGTTGAACCCATAAACACTCACGAAGGGAGACGTGTCTGTTTACCTGTTTTTTTGACATGAAAGTTGGATAGCCAATTTGATTTACCCTTGTCAAACCGTCCTCTCATCCTTAGTCCATTTGAGCGTCTGTCTCTCAGATCAGTCACTTGTCATTCATCCATTTGCCCACTGACCCACCCTGTGCGCATCCAGCCAACTAGTTGAATTTCCCAACCGATGTCCAACTTTTGGTTGTCGACTGGTATGCCGCGTGATTGATTGCTTGAAGGTTGAAGGTGATGCACTGGACAAAATTGTGACCTATTCTTACATGCTTCATGGCTGGAATTGTATCAAGAGACAACTTTTTGGTTGCCTTGCCCAAACTGCCTGTCTGTCTGGTTAAAGCGTGAAATGCCCAGAAATTAGTGCCTGTCAGTGCCTGGCTCCGTGCATAAGAATTGGTTCCAGGTTGGGATTCAGTCATATGATTAACTGGATTGTCCTGAATAGGATGGGAAGAAATTGGGTTGTTTCCCAA
Source organism: Taenia pisiformis (assembly GCA_023968675.1). Lineage (NCBI taxonomy): Eukaryota > Metazoa > Platyhelminthes > Cestoda > Cyclophyllidea > Taeniidae > Taenia > Taenia pisiformis. Next base: position 7,074,050 of record CM043739.1, on the reverse strand, counting down.
TCCCTTCCGATATCGCTTGACTGAGGAGATTCTTTTACCAGTATACGAGTCCCAGCATGCTGGGATTTGCCCAGAAAGATGGGATTCTTGAATGCTTTGCTGATATTTCCTCTATCATACAGCCCCTAGCCCGCTCATCAAAGATTTGGTCCGTTTTTCACCACCTTCATTCGCTCATCAATCTGCAAATTCACCTTTCACATCCTCGAATTCGAGTGCAAAGTCAGGCTTCCGGTCTCTACTCGCACGGCTACCTTTGAGTTAATCATTTTTAACGGAAAATAACCGTTTTCCCTTTCTCAAACATGTTCACGCCTTTCTCAGCCCGTTCTTGTGTCTGAAAAAACGCACTCATCGACTTGGAGTATTGACTACGACCACCCTCTTTGGCCAAAGCGCACCTTTAAAAAGTGTGGCCATATTTTGTCTGGTCGTCGGCTCATCCGTCTGCCTATCCGCCTAACCGAGACAAGCCTACCTGACCGCTATCGGCATCGTCATCATCACCTGTCCATGTTTTGTGGTGATTCATCGGAAGGCGGGTTTAGGGGCCGTACTTTTATGACTTAGTCCGTTTGAAACCTTAAGCTCTTCAACCTGGGTGTATTAATTTGTGGAAGTGTTTCATCATCGGTTTTCGCCCATCCCCTCCACGAAAAAACGGGACACAACTACCACAGCTACCCGCTTCGGTGCACGTACAACTGGACAATGACAATATGGAAGACGTTCGTGTCATTTGGGAGCACGGAGTCATTCCTCAGTGTCAGTCCCCTTGAGCTTAGTCAATTACCGTGATTCGCAGGACATGTTTTACCAGCTGCATGGCGGTGCGTGGGCACCGTGCGCAGCTAATGCTGGTGTATGACAAAGACGGCCGGGCACTCAGTAAACACTCTTGCTAATGGTCATTTAACGATTTGAATGGATGATTTTCGTCGGTACGTCGGCCTTCTGTCTTCCTGGCTTTTCTCGGTGTTCTGATTACGCAAGAATCCAGTCGGTTGAGGGATAAGGGCGAATTATCTATCCCGTCTTTTGCGAGTTGGCGGCTGGTCGTCTCCTTCTCACACGTTCCCGTCTTCCAAACCCATAAAAGCGAATTTTTCCCGGGGTTATTTCTGTTGCCCGCCTGTGCTGTTCGTATGCAATTGGGCCAATCAACAGGTGACACGTCACCGAGGGGAAGACCAAATGGGAAAAATGGACGAGTGTACAAAATCATCTCTGGTCTCGTGGCCATGGGCATGGAACTGAAGAGGGTGTTTTTGCGCCCCTTGCCTTAGCAAATGGTTGAATTGAAACCGGGAAAGTCATCATCGCGGGCGGTGGAGGCTCCATCTCTTGTGGTGGCGGCTCATTCGTGGAGACCATCCAATTTTGATGTCTAGGCAAATTGTGAGGATTGTAAGCTAGCTACAAAGCGCACAACTACGGGTTTGAATTGACTCTTGCATGGCTTCCAGCCAAGGTGCTGGGAAAGTGTTTCGGAGTCATCATAATAGAGAAATGCGAAAGAAAAGTGATGATTGATACTCAGGTGTCTCACTAGGTGAGGAGCAGCAAGACTTCCAGCTGACAAGTTGTTTGGCGAATAATTAATTGCGAGATGGAGAGGACAGTGTCAGTACTAGCCGAGTGATTGGAGCAGGACCCAACTGGAATTAAGCGGTGGAATGTAAAACTGTTTCTAGTGTAGGCGGTGAATCACCCCCATGTTCTTCTGACTCATTCAAGCCCGCATGCACAAGTGTATCGAGCGGAGTAACCAGTGTATGACGGCAGACGGTGGTTTCGAACCTTAAGGCAATTCATGTGCACGAGCAACCCCATTAGATTGCATTAGTTTTTTTGCCGAATTGCCAGCCCCCATGGGACGGAAGTCTTCACAGAGCACCTGATACACAACACACTCGACTAGAACATATCTGGTGAAGGGGATGTTAGGAGCCGCACCAAAAGCTTCCTTGTGTAGGTGTGTGAAAGGGGTCGCCCCATCAATCGGCTACCTCTCAATCTTGCTGTCCCCTTAACACTTATCACGAGAACCAGCTGAATTGAAAGGTCAGAGTTATCACTTGTCTCATATGGCAGACTCGAACATTTGCTTTTCAAAGGAACCACCAAAAACCTACCACGTCAACAATGTAGGAGGAGAAGTTCTGTGGGAGTTTAACTAACAAGTAATGTAGCTGCTGTCCTCGCCGAATGACTCGTTAGAAGTGTGCTCCTCTGGACCTGGAGATGGTTTAATCTGTTTTTATTGCCCATATGCCACGCACAGGGCAGTTGCCACCACACAAGCACGAGTTGAAGGCGGTTGTTTGGTCGCTGTCATCACCCACTTCTAGTCGAGCAATGGAGTGTGCTGCACAACGGAGGCTAGAAAGTGGGTTTGCGCTTGAAGTCACAAGGTAGTCAGGAGTGCTTTTCTACCTCAACTGCTTACGCAAGGCTGCCTGTCATGCCTCACTACGAGTAAGTGGGTTATTGCGTCATCAGCAAAAGTAAAAACTCGCACTTTCGCGCTCGTGGCAGATATTAAAATTGTACTGATCTCGAGGTCGGGCGAGCGAAATGGTTGGAGGGTGATGAGGGTAGATGATTGGTCAACTTGTGACGGCCCAATGAAAAGGTGGGGTTCGGAGTGGTAAATAATTTTGGTTGGGTTTTAGGTGGGTCATTTACCTCCTGCTTAAAACTACTACAAAAGTACACTTTTGAATTATTTATCTGGTCTGTCGTGGTCCATTGGAGGGTGTGGAAGGAGAGGAGGAGGAACTTCTACCCCGTATATAAGGTTGCCATGGCAACACCTTGCCCATGTTTACATTGCATCGGTTTACAAAGCGACTGGAACGCACCGATGCAGCAAATGCGAAGGCGTTAGCCTGTGGGTCATCGCCCTACTGGTGACGCTTCGACTAATTCGGTCGTACCAACTCTGTGGTGTTTGGACCCGAAAACGTTTGAGTGGTGTGAACCTTCTAACCGGTAAAATGGGCTTCTGATCGCGTTCCACGCAAAGTAGGCGGTGAGGACCTGCTCGTTCCGTGGCTAGGTAGTATGAACTGGCCTACTAGAAGACCGATTCCTTTGTCTGGGCGTTCAATCCCATTCGCATTCATGTGACGAGGTGTGGAGGCTTCCTTTCTACAGCATCTGGCCTTGTTACTTTTCCACCAGAAAAATGCGAAATGCAAATTAGCTCGATTAAATGTTTGGAGAATGGATGAGTGGCTTGTGTGAATTTGAAGGTTGGGGAGGAAGTTTCCCTTATTGGTCGTGCTGTCTGTTATGCAAAGTGGCACGGGAGATGTCTACAAGTCGTCGGGCAGGAAGCACTTTATCCAGATGTAACTTGCTCCAACAAAGGGTCTCCTAAATGGAGGGATTAGACAAGTGAACAAGTGATTGGAGGTGCTCAGGCGAAGATTAGCCTCGGTGGCAATGCAGGCAGGGAGAGGAGGTGAGGCTGTGGTCATCCCATGCAGTGGACGGATGAGGAGGAGCCAGAAAAACCACGTGTGTCCAAGTCACATCGTCTTCTCTCTCCCTCCTGCGTTGGTTACAAGTAGAAGGTGTGTCGACTGCGTTGAGCGTAAAGTGCTGCGCCGTTGTGTAATGCGTGAGTTGATGGTGGAGTAAAGTGCGGGGAGTTACGCCAGTTTGGCCGGCACAGTGATAAACTCATGGCTTCCGTTGGTTTTTTCCTTTTATCGGGAAGCGCTACCAACACTACTTCCCACTGGTCTAGTGTGGTGAGGCCATTCGAGTAAAGTTTCCTCCTCTTTCTGGTAAAAAATCAAAAAGCGGGCCAGGTGTATGGTGCAATTGTTCCGCGTTGCTCTATTCCACTGTGGTCCATTTTATGTAGGAACGGAACCAACTAAACTTCTTATTTTCATTCTGTTCCTTAGCTAAGCGGCCAGTATCCGCGCAGCAGCGACATCAACACTTCCCTCTCTCCGAATGATTTGGGTGAGTTGTGTATCCAAAGCATCCGCATCCTTTTTCTATCCGATTGCTTTTGTTCCACTGGCTGGTGCACCTTAGTACGACAAAAATTTTGGCCGATTCCGACAGCGCTATTGTTATTGCCTTCTAACCAATCAGATGACTGGGAGATGTCTACCCAATTGCATGCCGAGTTGGCTTTTATTGACTTTTACTTAGTGGTAATTTGTTACATCACAACTTTATTAAAATCAGTACATTTTTTGCACAACTTGATGACATTTAAGATGCCTGTATTCGACAAGTCAGAATTTGGGTTGCAACGGAATTATTCCAAAAGTTCCTACCAAGTTCGTACTCCAGTTTCTACCACCTTATAATTCGTTGTCGGGCACAAAGCTGTTGAGCCATCTCCGTCGGCTCAAAATGCCGGTAGACATTGATCTAACCTTCAGGTAGTGGAGGCGCAAGCATCTTTGATTTACCTCCCGGTAACTTCCCTTTTGATCGTGGATGAATTAATTGATGCCGATTAGTGTGGCTGTTCTAGCCTTAATGGCTGCAAATGTCTTCTTTGATGAGGAACTTTCGCCAGCGCTCCTAAAAGCACTGGACGCATTCGAAGAGGAGGCGAGTTCCCGTTCACTTGTCCATTCGCCAGCTTTTAAGCATAGCTGGCGGCTTTTTCAATTCCTGCCCAAGCATGAAATAAGCGTGCAAGAGTGAGGTACTTAAATAGGTCTTGTGGCTTGTTGACATGGTCGGGACAACTGTTCTCCACATTTCAAATTACACTTGACTCTGCTAATGTCGAGTTCAACAGACCTAAGTTGGTAAACATCCTTCTGTAGGAGAGAGAGTTTCGTTTTCCCCCCTCCGACTCGACGCTGCTTCAGACTGTATTTGTGGACTGCTACGTGGCTAGCAATGACCTCAACTGTGCCTTTTGCAGTCTTGAACTGATGCCTGAGGGTATAATGCTCGAGGTCATTCATTCTTTATTCCCTTCATTATCGACTGAAAGAGACCGAGGGAGGTAGAGTTGGTGATTTTTCCATCTGGACTACTTCATTTGTGGAGTAGCTTTAAAAAATGATCAATTGGAAGAAGGTCTGAACTGGTTCTCCTCGAAGCAGAACTCTCGCATCCATCGCGGGATAGGGGGCTTCGTTGAACGTATCCTTGTGTTTAATTGGACGGAGATGGCTCCTTGGAATCGTAGATTGATGGGGCTTCAAGGCAGTCGGAGGCCCTGAAGATTCAAGAAATGGAATAATTACGGAGAGATCCCAGTGGCTAAAGGTAATTGAGGCACTTAAGGTTGGTGATGGATGGCAGCCGAATTCCGTCTTTTGTGGGATTCACTGGCATCAATAAAGAACGACTGACTTCTTCCCTTTCCGTGATGGTGGCTAAATTCCATTCTACTGAAATTGTAGTGAGTAAAAGGGGTGAAAGGGAAAGTATTCGAGGTGGCCAACGTGGATGGATTTAAGGTGGCAGCTGTTAGTGCGTAATGGTCACTCGACTGCTACTGCTTCGGCATACCAAAATGGTTTTGGCGTGGAGTGGCGAGAAGGTCGAGCCTTAAGCATTTTGTTCGCTGTGAGATGTCTCCGATGAAGTCTTAGGGCAGCAGTGAGATTACACGGTGCATGCATTGCCGATCCTTGAGGTGACTTGTTTGTCGAAGTCACTTCAGTGCAGGTGGCGTCTCCTTGAAGTGGGTGAGAACCCCTAATGGATGTACTGGACACATTTAATGAAATGGGATGACGTGAAGTGAAGTCAAAAATGAAGTAAAACCTGGTTAATTCAACAGATCGTCCCTCGATGAGGATATAGATTGGTACCATTTTAAGTGCTTCCAAAGGTTTTCCTTTTGTCCATTAATTCCGATAAAGGTACTGTTCCATATGTTGCTGTCGTTGATATTACCCTGGAAAGGCTCACTACTTGGATGCTTTGAAGACGACGTCAGAGGTGGGAAGTGATACCGGCTTGTCACCCAGACGACTTGGAGAAGTGGTGTAATTTCTCAAAATGGTAGGACCTTGTCAAGAGCCTCCATCGATCTCCAGATCGGCTTGAAAATCCATTCGAAATCCACGTTTTCCGAGGCTATCTTCGCGCGCCAGAAAGCGAGGGCTCTTGAACTAAGCCAGGGGCGTGTACTTTTCAGTGGAACCATCGTAGCATGTGAAAAGTGTTTCAGCCTTAACGGGTTGATGCTGCTTATTACTTTGAGGATTGTCACTACTTGGTATGCGTTAGTGGATGCCCTTCCACCTTAACCCTTGGATTGAAGATCTTCGGCCGTTTAATCTTCCAAGTCCTGATCCGGGCATCGCTTAGTGCCTTTGAAATCTCAAACCAACGGAGGGAAAGAACTACACTGAAGTAGTGTTTTTACCTCGGACTAGTCATCACCCCTATGATTAATGCTTCGGTGAAGCCATCCGTCATCTTTTAGTCAAAATTAATTCCAGTATTGATGTCACCTCATGAACCAGTGGTTTTTCAAGCATTCCCTTGCTGGAAAACCATTCATTCCTTTTCCGTTGTCGTTCCCAATGCACCCCTCGCTGTTTTATGATCCTCTGTAACAAGGATGGGGCAAGTAGTTGCACTGACAATTTCGTTTACTTTGAACCTATATGGCTGGTTTACACCCCACCACCCGTGCCAATCCAGATAAATAATCCAAAAGTGTACTTTTACGAGGGCTCTAGGCAAAAGGTAAACGATTCAGTCGAAATCTAACCAGAATGGGCTTTACTGTGAATTCCACACCTTCATTTGGCCGCCAAACATTGGCCACCTTTCTCCAAGCGTTCCCCATCGCGATCTCGATGTCAGCTAAATTTAACCGTCTCTCGAAACGGTGGAAAGGCGCATTTGTGTTCTTGTAGATGACGTATTAATTTGGTGTTTGCCAAGTTCAAACTCCCTGCTCGTGGCAGGGTGTGGCAGCCACCCTTAGGCTAGCAGTCAGGGCAGAAAAGTACGCTCGACTGTGTGATGCCATGCGCCAGTTGAAGGCTTTAAGTGTAAACGCCCTTTCTAGATACTTTCCAGCCTCTGTGACATGGTGCGCTTCATCACTAGACTGTAATTTGTTGTTACTCGTCCGCGACCAACCAATCAGCAGCATCCCGTCGTAATGTCATAAATAACAGGGCACATCGTACTTGTGCGATGGCGTGGTGGAATGCGGGCCTCCTCTCTGTGCGTGGCATTTGGGGAATGGAAAAAAATAAAATTATATGCAGGCTCAGTGAGGTGCACTTTTGATGGGGCTCCCAGTGGATCGGATAAGGAATGCAATTGCCTTATCGGCCATCATCTCCGCCGCCTTTGAAAAGCAAATGGTGCTTGCACTTGGGAGGTGAAGATCGGAGCCAGAAGCAGGAGGGGCGCTAGGGCATAAAGCGAATGGGTTGCTCTAAGCGACATGTGACCACTTTGATCCGACAACTCAGCTGATCCTCGTGATCAGCGCCAAGGCATTTGACTGACATTGGAACTCCTTCTCGCAGGCCTACACAGTAAGGCCCCTGGGTGCCCTTTTGAATGTCTCACCGACTGATTGATTGTTGCAGTCGAATGTTTCACTTGCCTGTTGAGCTGCAACGACTTTCGTACTAAGTGAGCTGACAACTTGGAAATGGAATTGACGCAGTTGAGTGGGGTCGCTTACGGGACCAACAGCATGTGGATTTTATTAAGGATTTGAAGGAATTGGGTTCCTTTGCCTGCTAGTCACTGTCTCGGAAGATTCGTTTACATTGTCAGAGTTGTCGGTGTTCATTGTACCTCGGGGAGATTGGTCGTCGTTTTTTGGTAGTTGTGCTGTGGTATGTCCCACCCTCGACCATTGGCATTTGCCCGAGCTCAGTTTTGACTCGGCATCTGACGCTGTCGGTGTTGATGCTCTGGAATCATATGGAAGGCTTTCAGAGCCTTCGAACTTAATCCGCCGTTTAGGAGGATAAGACCACTTGAGTCTTCTTTTGCATTTCATTGGCAACGCTTTGGTAATTATCTTATTTAGAAGGTGTCCAGAGCTCATTCCATCCAAATTCCTGGATATTTTTTGCACTGGTATGCATTTACTTCCTTTCTAGTCTGGGGGGCACAAACGATCTCAGCCTCTTCGTTATTCTCCACCCTTCCCCCCACCCTACTCTCCTCCTTCACATTTCCATCAAACACCCGTCTGGCCACGTGTCGCCGAATGAGCCAATTAGAAATTAGTGTGCTTTACAAGCACACGCGAGTCCGGATTGGCTCATTCCCATTGATGTGCTAGTCGCACACACATAAGTTACAAGTAGCATAGGTACACACGCGTGCACGTGCTGTGAGTGTGTTCACGTCGCGGTGCAAAAACACACAAAAACACTAACTAAGACGATGCCGAAAGTCGTCCGCTTTAAATCTCTCGACCTTGGTAAGTCCTCCTTTCTGGCTCATTTGTGTTTTGCAAGATTTCTCTTTCACCTGTCCTTGTCCCCTCCCCCCCCCTCATTTAAAAGTAGTGAAAGACCCTCCCAGAGATTTTACCCTACTTTTTTGCCTTTGAAATCTTGGCTATGCTAGGTAACTTCGCTTTGACCTGCCTCGATCAAATGCCATCAACTTAACCATCATGCGGTGGCATTTGGTGGCTAGGCCAACCAATCACGGAAAAAACGCCAATTAGGCGTGACTCGAGGCGTGATTGACCTTTTACGCTTACTTTCTTTTTGTGTTCAAGATGACCCCATTACCAACCGGTATTTTGTACAACCAGAGGACGCGTGATTGCATTATTTTGGTCGTACTAGGCTGAACACCTTTTCTGACGATTAAATGTTTGATGGATTGTCGATTGTCAGTCGACATGGATGGCATTTCAAGGATCCTCCGATGGCAAATCAACAATAGGGAATTGGATGCGATGCGCGGCACTTCCCTTTTTTTCCCCACCAGATTATTCACTTGGGCGTTTCTCATTTCCCATTAAGGCGTGGAGATTACTTGATGTGGCGCTTGGCTTGCATTAGGTTCCATTTTTCATTTACGTAGGCGGGAAGTTGGGTGATATTAGCACTCCTCGCTGAATAGGGACACACCTTTATGGAGACGCATCCACCTTCTTGACAGGACTTTCACTGCCAAATTCCCTTGCTTGATGTCATGCCGGTCTCTTCTGCCTTATTCTGCAAGCTCCTTCTATCAGGTGTCACTTGGCACCGAGGGAGGAGACGTTGGCACACCTCGAGGAACTCATCGCTACGGAAGCGAAAAGTGGTCGCCTTGTGCCAAAACTGTTCCCTCCAAACGGGGATGTGGGATTGTGGTGAGAAGGCGCATACACGTCGCTGTCACTGAGTCGAGGTTGGGTCACTGAAGCAGCATTCAATTGAATTGTCCTCTGTACTTCCTTCGCGGTTAGGGGCTTGATCAGAATGCGAAGCATTCCTGACTGAATCTTTTGAGATGTGCATGGGTCTTTGCTTCCGGGCTTGATAAGCCCCTTTGAAGATTAATTGATTGATTTGTGAGCCTGTTCCACCATTCGTGCCTTGAGAGGCCGAAGGACTTGTAGCATAGCAGCTCCGACAACCGCCGCACTTTTTTTGTCATATTTCTAAAAAAGAGTTCCTTGGACTTTCGACGAGGAAACACTGACTCATTGTTAGCTCCCTTTGCAACTGCCCTTTGGCGTGTCTGTCACCTTTTTGGTTGGCGATCGAAAAGACAGCTCTGACGACCAATTAGGTGCCACGTTTTCTTTCTCACTTGTTCATCCAGCCTCTGATCTTAGGCAATGACGCTTTGCAATTAAAGCCTCTTGGTAGCTTTAAAGAACCAGATATGTGGCGCTTTGCGTGTCTGCCTCTCTGTCTGTGTCCTTAGAATCTTCGATCGAGTGCTAGTGTACAGTGAGGCGGAGGAGATAGTTGAGGTTGAACAGCCCGCATCGCAGCGAAGTAGAATGCATCGCGCACTGCAGCCAGTCACGAGACAGTTTTGAGGCCGAAAAGGGCAGTGAAGCAAAATTTGCCCTCGGGAAGTACTCGGTTAGAGTGAATCACCTTCAGTGCACTTTGAAGGCCTGCTTGGCGGGAGAAAAAAATGGTCGACTGTCATCATCCGCATATCTGTGAGGAGGTTCATTCCGTTGTGTCCTTTTTCCCATCTAAGCGGCTGCTTCGATGGATAATAGACGGCTGTCAAGATTAATGATTGATTTAACATTTAGTCTCTCACCCTATGTGTCAATCAATCAATCAATCAATCAATCAATCAATCAATCAAACGATGGCCTCTTGGTCCTTTAACCGTCAATGAACTGTTTGCTAATCTCCATTTGCCAAGATTTTCCTGCTGAATGCATGCCACCTCATTTTACTTATTGCAATATAAGTAGTAGCGCCGATTATTAATGATCGAGTTGAACCAGAAAGTTCATTAGACTTTCTCCTTGTAAATTTATTTGCATTGAGGGTGAAGAGCAATTATTTGCAAAATTCTTTGCCTTTTCCCATGAAATGGGCAGTTTAATAGCACATTTTCTCACATACCTATCACTCCTTTAATGTGGGCGCCACGTGTGCATATTTTTTCGAAGAATTCGTATAAAAAAATTATGCTGCACTCAACGAGATCGTCAGTAAACCCCCGCTTTCTTAAGGCAAACCTTTATTTGCTCTTTTGGGGGAAGAATAGCAGCAAGTTAAAGCGGAGTTCTTGACACGCCTTGCCTCTGAAATCCGATTTTATAACTGGTGCAGATCTCGGTCAGCGATTTTCTAATTTTCACTTTCTCGCCTTAGCGCCAAACTTTGCCCGCAGTTGTCCCGACCACGAGCCGATGAATTGCTTCGGTCTCATGAGTGAACTCATGTCTGCTGTGGACATTCTCTCTGGTAAGTTGGCCCTGCACCTACTTAATTGCGTGGCACAAGTAGTATAGTCGCAATCGCAAGTTTTGGTCTGTGCTAGTTTGAACCACTGCACGCCCAAATTTGCTGTTCGATGAACACTGGATAAGTTGCACTGAAAGGGTGGCTGAAGTAGATTTAAGTAGTGCTCTTCACATTTCTAGCTCGACAAAACCAGTGGTGCTCGTCGAATGATGCAAAGAGCACAATTCAGGTGTTGAAGGCGGCGCAGAGTTCGACGCTGTTGTTTGTTCAAAAGTCAGTGGATGAGGTGAGTTATTAAAAGGCAAAGTTGGTAGGAGCCGTTTCCGTCGAATGAATGCCGTTACCGAGCTTAGCCCTTTTCTCCCCTCGATCCATTCGTCGATGTTTGCTTCGCTCCTCCATTCGGTTTCAAACTCTCTCTCACTCTTCCTGCACATTCTTGATTCGTTCGTTCGTAATCCATTCGCCACTGATTCGCTCAAGAATTTCTGCCCTGTCTGAGGTTGTTCAAGTCTCCACCCTCACCACTTATTAACTTCGCTCCACTCTTGCCACAGGTTCACTCACTCATTTACCTTCCTGTCCTGAATGCATTCATCCACCTTGGTGTGGGGGTTATGCCGCCAAGGGCCTCTTTCAACATAGCTCGAGCTGTTTATGCATGCAATGATGAATTAACCTTACTCGACGTCAAGGTGTTGACGAGTTGGAGGCTTTAAGGCAAGCACTGGCGGTGTGTAGCCATAAATCGCCCAGCTGTGATGGAGTGATGGCAGTATTCGTGACGTATTGCGTGGGCCAACCCCTCTCTCTCGCCTTCTCCCTGCACCACTCTAGGCATCTCCACAGTGGATACATTGAAACCTTCCCATGTTTTTCGAGGGGCCGATTTATCATAAAACCGGGACGGTGCATGTCCAGAGTGGGCGTTCACTTCAGTAGACACGTTGTCCACTAGCTTAAAGGTAAACACATTCGTTCATCGTGGGTTAGGGTGTGGATTATATTATGTGACCAAATCAACACACACACGGAGGGATGTGAATGGGTGCCTAGTCGGTCGACTTGGTGTGTGTATGCGCGTTCGTGAGGGAGGATGAAAGACATCAACCTCCCCTCTCTCCTTTCTCGCTCTCTACCTGTGTGTGTGCTTCCGTTCGTGTTTTCAGTAAACAACCTGTCAAATTATGCCTACTTCGTACTCTATTCATCAAGTTAACCATCGGTCCACTAGCTTGTTTCTAAATGGTGACCTGAACCCACTAGTGCATTCGTTCAGACCCACCCGGTTCACCGTTCACCCTTTCAACCCCCTCCCCCCATAGGTGGTGGGAGAGGTAGAGGTTTTTAAAGAATAGGCTCATGAGAAAGATGTGAAGCGTTTATAACCACACCAAGGGAAAATGCAAATCTCGAGAGCGATTCACTGGGCGGTCATTTAAGTAGTACTGTGGTAGCACAGGTTGCACGATCAGCCTACTGATAAGTTGTTTAAGTAGCATGTCCCCTACATCTGCTTTCATCCCCCTTTTAGGTGGATGAAGAGGCGGGTAAACCGAAGGATCTTCGTTACTTTGGTAGGCCTTTCGGTCCTCGTTATGTTTTGCCACAGTTAAACACTCTAATCCTTCCTGTCTTTGCATGTTAGACGAGGATTCCGCCTGCTCCGTGTTCTTCAAACACTCCACTTGCTACGATGTGTTGCCAGAGAGTGGGAAGCTCCTTGTTTTGGACTCTACTCTTCCTGTAAGTAAGATTTCATTATCCTCAAGTGCACAAAAATGGTTTATTTGTGGTAAAGTTTCGCTTGAACATCATTGGTTGAACAGTTTTTCCTCAGCGTCCATATCACATTGCATTATTGTCTGTTAATGTTAAAGATTCGCCGGGGCATGCAAGCTTTAATCGACCACTCGTTGGCCGCTGCACCGATCTGGTGCAGTCGTCTTCAATGCTACACTCAATTGCTCACAACTGGCCTCTGCCTTCGTCTCCTCGCCCAAGCCTTTCCCCTCATCCCTCCAACTGCACAGACCGATAGCGCCGAAGACGACCCGGTGACCAAGAAAAATTCCGATCCCGCGGTTACTATGGGCTACTGGGAAGAGAAAACCATAGGCAGTGTGTTAAGTACGGTTGTACGATAAACCTTCCACTTAGTTCTGCTTCGGGAGGCTTTTTTTGCTGTTTTTTACCTCCTCACCTCCCGTAGATACGTTCTTCAACTGGGCTCATTCTGAGTGTCCTCAGGAGGCCGTGCCAGAGGCAGTTACCGTTGTGACGCCACAGGACCACCTTTACGGTGTCACACGGATCCTCACTCTGGCGACAGTTGTTCCTATCAAGGGTTCCGCATCCACCTTGAACGTGTCACCACCGCCCCGCTATGTTATGATCGCGGATCGCTATGGAAGCGGCAATTTACTAGGACTACTGAACACTGACCGACTATTGGCGTATTTGCGTGTGAGGATGAGGAATCTACCCACTCCTAGCAATCTAAACGTAAGTGGCGATGCTACTTATTCAGGGTTTTCAGTAGTTGGTACTTTTGCCCGGTTTTTTCGCCTCTTTGGCGTCCACAGGGGGCTTGGCCCATAGAGCGTTACTTCTTCTAAGTTTATTATTTTTCCTGGAAGTCGCGTCCCTGATTTGCGTCAACGAATTCTTTTAGAAAGATGCAATTAGACCGTCGTGACGAGCCTCCATTCCTGGTACGCGATGCCAAAAGGGGGGGTAGGGGAATTGCTAAACAAGCGGAAACCGCCTTGCTGTGGAATCTTTTCGTAACGTGTGCGTGTCCATTTCATGGCTCCGAATGAAATGTGAATGAAGGCGAATATTTTCATTGGTTGAGGAAACCCTTCAATGGCATTGCTCAGAGTTAATTTACCCTGTCGATTTGATGAAGTAGGCGAAGTGGAGAAGGCAATGGGAGTAGCACGAGTGGATCCCAGTAATCAGTCCTAAATTCCTTTGACATAAAATGGAATTTACCACTACGGTCGAAAAGAGGGGACGGGCATAGATAGTTCAGAAAACTTATTCAATGATGCTAAAAATGGTTCGAGAATAGAGTTTTTGTTGTGTAGGTCTTTCTTCGGCCCTGGGAGCCAAAAAACGACAGACGGTGGGACGAATAAACTTGTCTCTTGATAGCATGATGGAACTGTCAAAGGAAAAAAGAAGCAAATTGAGTTATTTTTTAGTTGCTGCTAATAAAGCTGTTGCGCTGGCAATATGGAAATTCCCGCAATTCCAATTCTCTACTTCTGTGTCCAGTCGATACTACTAGCAACTGACTCTTCAGTAGCGAGGGGGTGGTTTTGCACTTCAATGCGTTTTGAGTTGGTACGCCAGCATCACCTTCCTCAAGCGGCAATTTCACTTCAGGTGAACGTAGGAGATTTGCCGGGCATTCGATGGGAGGAGAGAGGATGGCTACTGGCCGATTCTACTGATCTCGACGACGATGACACCAACGCCACCAACGATGATGGTCGTTTGCGTCGACGAAGAATTGTTTTTCCCGGTAATACTAGTGGGAATATCTTCTACCTTCACCCTGCCACTACGTGCCGTGAGGCTCTGCACATCCTCAATGCTGCGTGGAGTAGGGCCGGCTTAGCTTGTCTTCCTGTGGCCGGGGAGAATGGGAAGGGATTTCAAGGCATGTTCACCAAGCACGACATCCTTGTGAGTCTAGTTAAACTCAGTGTTTATTTTCAAGCAGTATCAAAACCATCTGAAGGGAGTGGAACGAATGGTGGATTAAGTGGAGTTCATTTCGAAAGAAGGGGAGAGACTGGGAAGGGTTACATTGTTGGATACTTTATGAGGTCGTCTTTAGGCGACATTTCGCGTCGTCTCTGAGGTCAGGAAATGCTGAAGATGTGTGTTGGTAACACACTTCCTTTTTCCAGGGCGCCATCTTTGCTGGACCTCTGGAAGTTGCATTGAACGCCACAGTCGGCACAATAATGGCAGTCCGTCCTAGAGTGAGTGAAACGCCATTCCTCCCACTTGTAAAGCCTCCTCGGGTAGGACGCTACTCTTGTTTTTGCCTCCTTAGCACACTGGGTGCACAAACCAGGCGATGTGTTTCACCTCTGAGTGTCTTGTAGCCGTCCTCGACCGAATGTTCCGCCAAAAAGTACGTTTTACCTTTTTAGGTCATTTAACAGTGTCACCTCGCAACAATTTTACAAACGGCATTTTCTTATCGTAGGCCCCGTGTCTGGCGGTGTTCGAGAAGCCCAGCCCAGGCGCCAGTTGGAACGGGCAGGGAGCTCTGGGACCAGCTATCGGGGTCATCACTTCAAGCGACCTTCTACACACAATCGTCCTTGACGCACCAACTCCTCCCTCCTCCGCCGCCTCCATTGAGACCCCTGACGATGTCTTTGTGCAAAAGCTAGCACCCACCAAAGTCACTGGAGGCAAAAATGCCACCTACAGTGGCCGAAACAAGAGATTTTCACTACCGGGTTCGGACCTCTAAATTATTGTAGCAATTTTAGTGCCGAGAAAGCATTCAGCGAGCGTTTTTTTTTTTTAAATGGCTATAGTGGACCAAATTATGCCAAACTCAGTGTCCGGAACACAGGCTACATCACCGTTTGGAAGTCACCAACATGGTCTAACGCGAATCTTCCATCGGTCAAAGTAAGCCAATTCGATAGCTCATCAGTAGCATGTGTACACCCCCACCAGTTTTTAAGCATTGATTCCCCGTTGGGAGACGGGAGGCGAGGAGGAACAGACGGCTGGTCTGACGCAAAATAGCGATCTTTGTTTATTTTAGACGGTATTCAGAAGGTGAAATCTCTCCCTTGGAAGGGCCCTATGCAACCACCACGAACAGCCATGCTCAACGGTCCCAAATGCACCAATCAGGCCGAGGAACCCAACGTCCCACCGAGGAGACGTCTCCACCCAACCAGCAACGGCAGCAGTCGCAAGCTGTCGACGACGGAACGCTCTTCGAGATGGACGAGTGTGTATAAGGTAGGAAGGAGGCGGGCAAGCGGGCCATGCAATCGTATTCTACCGATGTGCTTTCCTTGCGAAGAAATGTTCACAACTCTCTCCCCACTCCCCAGCACTGCGATTGGCAATTTGATTTATCTGATCGACGCGCCCTGTCTTTGCAAAACAGTGTCCGTTTTTAAGTACCTGTTTAAATAGTGCTTGATGTGTACACGGTTGAAAGTGTTGACTTGAAGCGATTGAGTGGTACTATCAACAGCTCTGCAGTTTTCGGAACCACTGAAACCACGAGTCTACACTCTGACAGGCGACATCTGTTTGAAGTAGCCATGAATATGATGGAAACGGGGGAAGATAGCAATCCTAGCCTGCCTCCAGACGTAGCTTCATTGCGTTGGATGCCCGCAGGGAGGAAAGTGGACCATCCTCGTCAGCCTTCACTGGAATGATTGGCAGAGACGGGGCTCTTCAAGTGCTGAACGTGATGACTGCTGTGGGATGGGAACTACCAGGACTGAGGCCGCCGTGCTGTTTCTTACTTGAATCAACTGGATGGACAAATGAGGCGGTTGGGATGGTAATAAATGCGAGTTGGGTTGTCACGAGGCGTGAGCTTCTAGAATCGGTTGTATCAAGTGGACGAACGGGATAGAAAGATGGGCCGGAAAGGGTGGATGGTAGCTGGAAGGTTAGGGGTTCTGGTTGATCGGGTTGGCCCAGTGTGAAGAGGTAAGGAGCGCGTAAATGAAGTCGAGATACCTGCGAATCGGAATAAGGCTCGAAGAAGATTGAAATGAAGTGGTCTTTATTCGCGCGTGCCTACGGATTTCGGTCCTCAAACCTCCCAATGTAGGCACAAATGGCAATTCGCCTTCCACGCAACCAGTACTCCTCGACTGCCACTTCCTCTCGTCCCTCCGCACTCTCCAGATTCTCCCCAGTCCATCCGAGTTTAAGCACCTGCCCCAATGCACAATTCCGCGGCAGATACACTGCAATCCTCGGGTGTGTTTGAAACAGACCTTTAGCCGCCACAATTGCCTCCGTCAGACTTGGGATATTCGCCGCGAGGTCATACACACCGTCGTCTTTGGCCGCTCTCATCTCAGCAATGATGTGCTGACGCCGCCGACGCTTATTCCAACTGGCAGAACCGGGAGGAAGGGGGCGGTGGTGGGGATAGGAGGGACCACCCCATGGAGGTGACATGAAGACCGTGTCGACGCAAGCGTCAGAGCGCAAGGCGCGAAGAATACGTGCTGCGTCGCCACAGATGCAGTCTATGCGAGACGAGACACCGTAGACGTAGGTGTTTGGTGTGAAGACGCCAGCTAGCCGGTCCAGACAGTTGTCGATGCCGATGACTATGGAATGGAAAGGAACAGGACTTGAGACAATTTAATTCAAGAATTTGACCAAGCCGCGAAATACTGGTGCAATTTAAAATGAAACCGCTCCAGCTAAATAGTTGTTTCAGTTTATAAGTAGACTAATTTAGAGGAAAGTGTGAACTTAGAAAATAACCAAAATATGCGCACGGTAGCCAAAGACCTACCAAACCCACAGGTACGTGCAAATTGGATGGAATTCCCACCAGCCCCTGCATAGACGTCCACTATTAGGTCACAAGAGCAGGTATTTGCCTGATTGCGGGCAATCTCTTCCGGCGTTACACTGTACCACGACTCTAAACGGAAGGCCCGTCAAAGGCGTGTGAAGAAAAGACCTACCCTTGTCCATCTGAATGCCCTCATCAAACCGCTCAAAAAGGTCAAATCGACGTTTCCACCAGCGAAGGATCTCCGGATCACGCATGACATCCTCATGACCCTTGAATCTGAACTGTGATTAGGGAGGGGAGACCCACTTTTTGTGCCGCCTTTTTAAGCTTCGTTTGGATTGAGGCTGGACCTGCTGAACTTCCGCCGAGAAAGGCAAAGCTCGCAAAGTCGGTTCTAAGGAAAAACGAGGTGCTTCAGAGCAGCTGTCGCTATCAGAAACATCGGAAAGTGTGTCGATGGGGAAGGCACTCATTGTGGACTGAAATTGGAAAGACGGTAGTTATGATAACTTTCCAACTACAGAAGCGAAAGGAATCAATGCCAAACAGTAAGCCGATGCTTAAACCTTGAAAAAAATTGGTATGAGTTTACGTCTACCCAACTGAAAATGTTGCAGCACACCGACCACTGCTTTACGGATCGCGCACCAATGACCTTGTGAGTTTGCCGTTCTTTGCGTATTTTGGTGCTCGATTGCGGGAATCCTGAAACGGAATTAAGAAGTAAAATAACTAAGATAATGATGCGTGGCAGATAAAAAAGGATTGACAAATGTTAGTTACACTCTACGTACTTATATTGCGCGATTGCGACCCAGTAAGAACTAAGAACACCCCACTAAAGTTTTTTTTGAGAATTGACAAGCATGAATGCCTTAAAGTTTGTTAAACCACCTCATGCGAATATTGGCTTTAATTTTTGGCAAGTCCTAGTGCTTAAGCTATTGTTTGATGTGTACAATGTCCGGTCATCTCAAATTACTCTACGACCACCACTCAATAGAATTAGAAAAAATGCTAATATGGTAATTCCATGACTTGTTTTGGTGTAATTTATAGTTGTATGACATAGTGTGGTATTTTAGTGAGAAAATACATTTTTGGTCTGGTGTTTTTGACCAGCTCCCTCTTCCGAAATTTTCGTGTTGGCACTGCGTTTAACCCGGTGGCATGAGTCGTGACGATCTTCCACCTTCACTAGATTTCCCTAAGGAAGAGGAGAAAATTCTTCAGTTTCACAATGAAATTAAGGCTTTTGAAACCTCCTGCAAACTTTCCGCGAAGCGTCCACCGTAAGTTGTAACTTTTGATTTGACGAATGGGAATGTGTTTTTATGTCTTAGGTTCACATTTTATGATGGACCACCGTTCGCGACAGGACTGCCACACTACGGGCACATTTTGGCAGGTACGATAAAGGATGTGGTTACGCGTTTCGCCTACAGCGAAGGCTACCACGTGGAACGCCACTTTGGTTGGGACTGTCACGGCCTGCCTGTGGAGTACGAGGTGGATAAACTGAACAATATCAATGGGCCGCAGGACGTCGAGGCGATGGGCGTGGCAGCTTACAATGCTAAATGTCGTGAAATCGTGATGCGATATTCCTTGCAATGGCGCAACGTCGTTCAACGCATTGGTAGATGGATCGACTTTGATGATGACTATCGCACCATGTACCCCACTTTCATGGAGTCTGTGTGGTGGGTCTTTAAACAGCTGTACGAGAAGGGTCTTGTCTATCGCGGTGTAAAGGTGATGCCCTTCTCCACGGCCTGCTCCACACCACTGTCAAACTTTGAGGCAGGTTTGAACTACAAAGACGTTCAGGATCCTGCCATCGTCGTGTCATTTCCCGTCGAGGATTTTGAAGACGATGCATCCACCGCCTCCGTTGAATTGCTTGCGTGGACTACCACGCCCTGGACGTTACCCAGCAACCTGGCATTATGCATTAATCCGGAAAAGGACTACGTCAAGATCAAGGGTAGACATATTTTCTCCTCTCTCCCACTTTTATCCTCCGATTGTTAATATGCATGTGCTTACACCTTGCAGACAAAAGTAGGGATAGGGTATTTATCATTATGGAGTGTCGTCTGGAGGGGTTTTACAAAAAGGCGGAGGACTACGAGATTCTAGAAAAGTGAGTCTGACCCGTTTCCATTATCCTCCCTTGATTTATAAAATAAGAATTTTTCATTAATTTCTCTCTTTTACAGAATAAAAGGCGAGAAGCTGGTTGGCTTGAAGTACAAGCCATTATTCGATTACTTTATCAAGGTGAATTTTGAGTCATTTTACTTATAAAAATGCATGATAATTCATTTCCTAGCTTCCTAAATCTGTCGCTCTGGTTGGCAGTTTAAAGAGTCGCGTGGCGCCTTCCGTGTAGTTGGTGACGCCTACGTGACTGAGGAGACGGGAACGGGAGTTGTACATCAGGCACCCTATTTTGGCGAAGTGAGTGCCCTCTTTGTTCCCTTTGGGCGCCCCTCGGTGAGCACTACTTAATTGTTGGGGGGTGTGTTTGCAGGATGATTTTAGGGTCTGTCTGCGAGAAGGCATTGTGGCAAAGGAGATGGCCCCGGTGTGTCCGGTGGACGCGAGTGGTCGTTTCACTGCCGAGGTGGTGGATTTTGCTGGACAGTATGTGAAAGACGCTGATCGGTCGATCTGCCAGCACCTCAAACACACTGGCCGTCTCGTGCATCAATCTACGCTTCAACACAGCTATCCCTTTTGTTGGCGGTGCGTTGCTGTCATTTCTACTATTCTTCTCTCCTACCCAACTTCATTGAAGTCCGCAATTTAAAACTGTTCCTGGGTAATTGGTGGATTGGGTTATAGATCAGACACTCCTCTGCTCTACAAAGCGGTGCCAACGTGGTTTGTGCGTGTGGAATGCCTGGTGGAGCGCTTATTGGCAAACAGTGCGGCGACGTGCTGGGTTCCCGAGTTCATAAAGGAGAAGCGCTTCGCGAATTGGCTAAGGGACGCACGAGATTGGGCTGTCTCACGCAATCGATACTGGGGTACGCCCATTCCCCTTTGGGTGTCGGAGGACTTCGAGGAGGTGGTCTGTATCGGCTCCCTTGACGAGTTAGAACGATTATCTGGCCATCGAGTCACTGACCTTCACAAGGAGTTGTACGGCCGTTTCCCTTCCTTATTCACACATTCGTGTCCTCATTGGTTCTATTTCCTTCCACGCCTCTGTTTTAGCGTTGACCCGATTACCATTCCATCACGCATGGGCAAGGGCGAACTACATCGCATTTCAGAGGTGTTTGACTGTTGGTTTGAATCTGGTTCAATGCCTTATGCTCAGGTACGTCTTTACACACTAGTGACCTTTTCTTATTCTGATTCGCAAAATAATACTGGCTGATTGACTTTTCGTAGATGCATTATCCCTTCGAGAACGTAAGGCGCTTCAATTCCGGCTTCCCAGCAGACTTTGTGGCGGAGGGAGTGGACCAAACGCGTGGGTGGTTCTACACTCTTTTCGTCCTTTCTACTGCCCTCTTTGATCAACCGCCTTTCAAAAACCTTATTGTCAACGGGATTGTACTTGCTTCGTAAGTATACTTCCTCCCTTCATTGCATCCCTACTTTGGTAGAGATTGTGGATGACCGATGGGTGGTGTTCGCTCGGTGGTTTGTTTTAAGGGACGGGCAGAAGATGAGTAAAAGACAGAAGAACTACCCAGATCCGTGCAGAATAGTGGATCAATACGGGGCGGATGCGCTGCGGCTTTACCTGGTCAATTCACCGGTGGTACGCGCTCAGAGTCTGCGCTTCTCTGAATCGGGTGTGCGCGATGTCCTAAAGGACGTCTTTATTCCATGGTATAACGCCTTCCGCTTCCTAATGAAGGTTTGTACATTTTTTTCCGTCCCCCTTTTTTGCTGTTTGATTCTCCTCTTGGTTTGGAAACGGTCTCCTTTCCATAGCACGGAGCGGATTTATTAAAAGAATGCCTCAAATGGGTGTCAGGAGGCAAAATTTATTAAGCTGATCTAGAGCATCAGAATTGTGGGTCGGCAATTGCCTATCTGTGCCTCCATAGTCATTGGGCGAGTTACTGAGGAGCACTTCAGTAGCTCATCAGATATCCCAACTGACGAACTGACGGCAGCAGAGGGCAGTGATTTGAATTGTCCCCTTCCCTCTTCAGTCAGGCATTGAGCCATGGGAGCGATCGCACGGCACGGTATTTCGAGTACTTCCAGAGGCGTGGCCGAAGTCGCGCAACCTGATGGATCGGTGGGTTCTATCCTTCACTCAGAGTCTCCTCTCCTTTGTGCGCACCGAGTTGCGCGCCTATCGCCTATACACGGTGGTGCCGCGACTAGTGTGCTTCATCGAACAACTTGTCAATTGGTACATTCGCATGAACCGTCGCCGACTGAAGGGTGAGGCGCTGACGGAGACTGGGCTGGCGACGGACGCGGAGGAGGACTGGTACGGGGCACTGCACACTCTCGTGAAGGTTTTCTTCCAACTCATTTTTGTAATGGCGCCCTTTGCACCCTTCTTCACGGAGTTCATCTACCAACGTCTCAAGACTAAACTCGACTTCTCCAAATCCCCTCTCGGTGAGCATGACCGCTTATCTTTCTCTTTCGATGACTGTAATTTTCCAGTGGTGTTGTGTATGCGGACATGAATTACAGGGGTTCAAAGTGGTGGTGAGTCAGGCGTTGTAGGAGCGGACGGCGCACCGGCATCAGTGCACTACCTGGTGGGCGTGTCAGCAGAGAGTGAGGGCATTGATGAGGCTCTGGAGGCACGAGTCGCCTGGATGCAGGCAGCTGTGGAGTTGGGGCGGAGTATCCGTACCCGGCACGACCTCCCTCTTAAGGCACCGTTGCGCTCCGCTGTGGTGATCCATCCCCTCGCGGAGGCACGTGAAGCCGTCAACGCGTTGGCATCTTATGTGACAGAGGAGCTTAACGTACGCAACCTTACCGTCACTGATGATAAGGCTACCTATCAGGTGCGCCTCCGTGCTCGTCTCAATCCTGTCCTCGGCGCTCGCCTTCGTGCTCGTCTTCGTCCTCTCGCTGCTGCTGTTGCCGCTCTCCCACAATCTTCCCTAGAGGCTTATCTCACTGTAGGTCCTCTCCACCTCGTTCAGATCCATCTCCTTTTTCAACAAATTGGCTGGTCTCTTGGGCTTCCTTATTTGCCCTCACTTCAGATCCACCTCTTGTTTAAATGGTGGGCATGAGCTTTATCGCCCTTCCTGCTAACTCCTCGCTCCCCTCTACCCCTGTTCGTTAGTACAGCACTAGTGTAGTTCTAAGAGCTGTGCATGGTTGGGCTCACTCGGAGTTCCCTCCTTCAGTTCCTGTTTTCACTTCTAAACCACCAGAAAGCTGAATGAGTGCCTCGACGTGGACGCGCTTTTTTGTTGTTTCGATACCAGATCGGATACTTGGAGGTGATTGCAGATTTTGGCATCCCTCCCAATCTTCTTGGTTTTTTTGACTATTGTCTAGATTAATACTGTCTCCAGTTCCGACCGACGTTCATGTGGCTGCCATTGATAATCTTTGTGAGTTACTCGGCGGCGATCGTCTTACCGACACTGCTCTTCACCGCTCATCCGGCTAGTCACTTGGGTTGCTTACTGTTTGGTCCCGTATTATGCTGCTGTTGTGTCTGATAGTGGGACTAAGGTGTAATACACCTCCCAGCAGCTGCTATAAACTGGTGTTTGGGTGTTTCCGTGAGCATAGTTCCCGTCGAGTTCCCAAGGTGGGTAGTTAGGACGTAAAGCTGGTTGATTGACAGTGCTGGAGGGTCGCGGGTAGCTTCGAACGTTACCTCACTATAACCTATCCAGATATGATACCGCCAATTGGGAAGTGAACAAGACGGTTTGAGAATTATTAAATTTAACCGGTGAAGTTTTCTGGACCCACAGCAGGCACTTTCACCCAAAGCACTGTTTGGACCTGACACAACGTCCTACTCGCCCCAATCGAATGTCCCTCTTCTACCCACGCAAAGTGACGCCTTTTGATCTCTTCCAACTGCCTTCCTGTTGGTTGGTGAATTTGGCTTTCTATAAGAGTCTGTTTTGCTTCTTTGTTGTTAACGCGTTCGTGGAATTGGGTCCCAGCCGACAGAATCCAATTCTTCACTTTTGTCCTTTGTGGTGAAATTTTGCCGCTGCTTGACTTTGGGGTCAATGTCTCACACTCTTGATCTGTCTCAACGTCACTGAGTTACGTACGCCCGATTTCTGCTGTCGAATTTATTCATCAAAGGACTTTCAAGTGGAAAGCTACTTAAGTATGGATGGTTTCTACTCTTATTTGGGATTGTATTTCTGTGGCTTCCAAGTTTCATTGGAAGTGATATAAGGGCGGTTGAAAGATGAGCTATCGAAAACAGGGGAAGATGTTTCCCTGTCTAATTTGGTGTTAGTGGTACTGATGCTGTCCTCATCTCTTTTCGCGACGTTGGCTGCCGCCGGTGAACGCAGACAGGTGAGATGACTGTCGAGGGGGAGTTATTGAGTGGCGACGACGTGACAGTCGACTACGTGGTAGGCGACGAGGCAAATGCTGAGACGAACAATGTCAAGGCGAAAGGAGCGAAGGGTAAATCGAAGGAGAATGGGAAAGCACCACCACCACCGGACGTGTCGGAGGGACCAAAGTACAAGGCTCATGCAGATGGAAGGGGCTTGCTGGTGCTATTGGACGTGCGTGCAGACACAGATTTGGAGGAGGAGCGGGTGGCTCGTGAAATCATCAACCGCATACAACGTGCTCGCAAGAAGGTCAGCATACCACTGTCCCCCTGTCACCATTCAGTTCGATTATTTGATCTCTTGACCTACCCTCCCCCCTCTCCGTTGCAGGGCAATCTAGTACCAGAGGACGCCATCCAAGTGGTAATCTCAACGATATCGAAAGTGCTTCCCCGTGTTCTTGTCTCCCACGCCGCACTCATCGATGCTACTGTGAAGCAGCCAATCGTTTGCTGTACCACCGAAGATGCTGCCTTGACGACTGCTACTGCGGCTGTTCAGGCAAAGGGCGAGCGATTGGGCAGCATTGCAGTTGCCGATGCCACAACGGTGAGTCTGCCATTCATCCAGCTATCCTCTTCGGATTCTCTTTCTAGGGAAATGTTACTTAGGCTTGTTCCGCGAAAGGAGAAATGGAAAGTTTAATTATTGTGGGTTCTCCGATCCTTTCTGAAGTCGGCATCTTCTCTGTGAGATGTTTTGAAGTTCTACAAGTTTTGGAAGTTGGAAGTTCTATGTCCATGTCTTCCACGAATGGGTAGTCCCAAGACCCCCAGTACTTCTACGATGCCTAGCATTTGGCGATACACCTTCTCAATGGAAGCTACTCATTTCGCTACTGAAGAGCGGTCAACTCCTAACTCTAGAACTGGTATTGTACTAAATTTCCTCCTTTTCATTTAGATCCCACCAGATGACTTGGTTGTCACCATCTTTCATCGTATAGTTGCTGCCGAAGACGCGGTCAACCGCGACACCACACCTGTTCCTGTGATTTCGAGGCTGAACGCGTCTGGTGCATGTTCAGACGTCAAAAGTCTGAAAGTCTTCTGTCCAGTCGTGAAGGAAAGCATCAACGTTTGTCTTGTGGACGCCGAAGGCAAGCAGCTTGTCACTGACATCGTGGAGCTTCTTGATGTAGTGAGTTGTGACCTCCGGAGAACGATTAACCTGCCTTCTATTTATCTCCCGCGTCGACTTTGCTTATTCCTTGATCTCTCTCAAATTTCCCCATTAACTGTTCATCCTTTCATGCGCACTCAGTCTACTTTGCCTGTAAGTACCATTTTCCACACTTTGATAGGTTCGTGGAGCGTTTGACTGGCGTTTGGCGGCGAATCTGCGGCTAATGCACTCAGGGGCGGAACTCACCTGCAACTCGACGGTGAATGTGCTCAATCTGGCTGGACAGGAGTTGTGTTTGGCGTGAAGAAGAACTTTTTACTCTCCCTTCTTACCCCTGTTGCTTGAAGTCAGTGTATTTGTTGTTGTGAAGGAAGCGATTCTGGTGGTACTCGAGACACCACTTTTTAAGTTGTGACTCATCAAAACTTTCCAGCACGCTGGGTCATTCAAAGTTCTGTGAAATGGGCATTTTTTAGTTTGAGGATCTATTATGCCACGCCTTGGACACATGCTTCTGATCGTTCCAACACTGTGAGGCTTGTCGTTATTGTTAAGTTCTCCTGAATGAATGAAAGTCGTGGATGCTCATAAATGGTTGTGTTCACGTTTTCAGGCGAATGGGGTGTCTTCTGGCAGTGGGAAGTAGATCGGCGGGAAATTGGGCTCGGGTGTTGAGTGAATTGATTGAAGGGAGTTGAACAACGCCTGGAGGGGTGGGAGTTAGTCGACTTCAGCGTTCGTCACATCGCATATTGTGCTCCGGATACTACCAAAATTCCATCGAATCACCTCGGGCGCGTGGCGGTCTTGTATTGCCTCGCACTAAACTTAGGAAGTGTTACTGGTGGGAATGAACTATACAAACCACCTGTGCAGCGACAGATGCCCCTGGATATCCGCCAAGCGACTGGATGAGAGGGGGTGATCCCAGGCCCCTCTACCGGCACAACTCATATCTTGCCTGCCCTAACACCAATTCATGCGCGTGTCACAATTTCGTCCCATCATTAGATTGCAACTGTAGAGATGATAGGACGTGTGTTCGCGGACAAGTGCCACCTCACCTACTGTCAACAGATCATCTCTTAGCGTTCCACAAATTCGCTTAGTTAACGCTTGCTTTGTGTGGAAAGGAGACCTCTAATGTATCACGAAGAGATTGTAGATGCATGCAAAGGTGGAGAGGAATTGGTCGTGCCCTCTTAGCCCAATCCATGTTCAGCAAGACAGGCGTAGCACCACGGCGGTTAAGCAGTCGTCAGGACGGGATAGAGAGAGCAACAATTTACCCATCAAAGTCGAATCAGACCTTCGTCAATACAGTAGCATCACAGCAAGGAATTTGAGGTGACCATTACTGTAAACGCAGAGCCGCCTCCATTAGCATGAGGATTCTCGATGGGCATTGAGTGTTCTGGGGGTGATGCACATGCGGTACACTGCACACCAAGTGGATGCACCAACCACAAGAAGAGGAAGAGCCGAATAACACAGCAAAGCACATGAATGCATGCAGAGCCATCTCATCACCTCGTCGCTCTGTCACACCTCTGGCCCCACCCTCAGTCCTCCTGACTGCACAAATCGCCTTGCCAAACCACTCCAATTGGCGCATCGGTCGATGGCACCGTCACATTCCTCGCGTGTCTCGCTGTCACTTCGCGCGAATGCCACGTCAAGTTGTCGCATCTGCTCAGAGGAGAAGCCGGCAATCAACCCACCGCCTTGGAGGGAGGGCAAAAATGAATGTGCCGTTTTCGTGACGCTTCCACTTAACACCACTAGTACTGCAAATCAACAAAATGAATAGATAAATTAATGAATGTATGAATGAATAAATGAATGAATGAGTTAAGCTGGAAGTTGTATCGAACACGAACAGAGCTTGTAGGCCTCACAACTTCTGGCTGCCGTCCGTAGCGGTGTGGAATGTCTCCACGACCACCGGCAGTGAAAGATTGAAGAGATGATCACTCCATAAACTCGAATCCTCTTGTGTAGGGAAGACGAAGTGACTACAAATAGCATTGTCTGATGCTGCCATCGCTCAACCATTCAACCCCACCATCCGCTCTCCCCTCCCCTTTCCTCCTCCCTTCCCTTCCTCCTCCCTCCATCTGGAAGCAGAAACGAGGGAGCTGTGGCTGACACCGATGTCGAGCCTTGTGCCGGCCAAAGTGACTAATCATGCAAGTGGTGTGTGGAACAGCGCGATTAACTCGTGTGGACGACGAGGGTGCGCAGAGAGTCACCCGGGACGTAGATGGGTGTAGAGAAGGAAGTGGAGGGGGCGTTAAGAAGCACAACGGAGACAGTAATGCGAACGGTGATGGGACCGCATCGCTTTCACCGTGTGGTGTGAGATCCTGACAGCTGCTTTGACGCCACGAGGTGTGCTGACTTGAGTTGGATGGCAAGAAAAGCACCACTCTCACCATGCTACCTGAATGGTCCTGTTCGTCCCTCATCCGGGACGAAGAGCCCCTCAGCATCATTAGTCGTGAAACGACAGCGTTCTGGGTGAATGGCATGTACGTGTCACTCGAAGTGGCTGCATGCCAATGGGCAAGATATTTGCAGCCAACAATTCCACTTGTGCACAGCCACGCACTCTCGGACCGAGTGCCCACCTCGGACGCCATCGTGGTGCACGAAAGCGTGCCATTGCCACCTCACAGTCCACTGCACTGTCCTTCGCCCACCTGGCCGCGCACCACGCCTCCTCGCCTCACCCTTTTATGCTCGGCATAACGCTGTGCTATTGTGTCTCACAACTGCGCGTGCTGCCTCGTTCCTCCACCGTGAGGTGATGAGAGATGCTGATGCACTGGGTGATAAGCATGCCGTGTTGCAACTGAGACAAATGGCCTCCAACTCCACTTGACCACCTTCCCAATAGCCTCACGAGGCGGCGCAGCAGCAGCAGCAGCAGCAGCGGGAGTGGGAGTGGGAGCAGGAGCAGAAGCAGTAGGAGAAGTGGGAGTATGAGAAGGAGCACCGTCACCCAATAAGCACTGATCAGTGAGTCAGCCAGTAAGGTGGTTGTGCTGGTGGTGGTAAGATAGGGAGGAGGAAGGAGGATATGGAGAATGGGCGACTGCACAAGTCACGTACTTCAAGTGGTTGATCGGGGCGACCCAGTAAGGCGGACGGTGGTACGTGAGTGAGTGAGTGAGTGAGTGAGTGAGTGGGTGAGTGAGTGAGTGAGTGAGTGAGTGAGTGAGTGGGTGAGTGAGTGAGTGAGTGAGTGAATGAATGAGTGAGTGAGTGAGTGAGTGCTCACAGGCAGCAGATTGACTGTGCTGCTTCAGTCTCAAGTTGACAGATGTCAGCTTCTCATTCACACCTCTCCCCTACCTGTCATACTGCACGCACATCGTGGATGATCCCACCTCACCTCACCCAATGCAGCCTGAGCTGAGATGATCTGAGTTGAACTGCGATGCCAGACACAAACCCACATGAGACAGTGGTGCCACCAAATGCAAACAAATATTTAGCAACAGTCGAATGGTGGTGAGGAGGTGAGGGAGGCATGGACGGAGGGAGGGAGGAAGGAAGGATGGATGGATGAATGGATGGATGGATGGATGGATGGATGGATGGATGGATGGATGGATGGATGGATGGATGGATGGATGGATGGATGGATGGATGGATGGATGGATGGCACGAGAACAGGTGGTCTCCTTATCCTCAACACGTCCTCCAACAGAAGTCCACGCACTGTTGAATGCACAATGTGATAAGTACAATGGGCAAGAAGAGGGTGCTTCACGCACTCGCCATTCCACTGATGCAATGGACACCTCCCCTTCCACTCACCCCGATGGAGAGTGTTGAGCAGGTGAGGAGGGAGGCAGATAGCCATGAGTGTGTGTGTGTGTGTGCGTGCAGGGAAGGGAGTTGTAGGACAGGATTTGCACCTCCGTGTACCTTTGTCTAGGAGAGCACTTCCACTCCAATTCTAACATCCCAGTCGGTGTCACAGACGGCGTGTTTCTTGTCGTTCGACAATTCATTCGGTCTACAGCCGTCCAATGGCAATGGTGTTCCCGCCTCTCTTTTCGCTCGTTGCGATGGAGCACCACACGCGGGAACGCATTTGAAGCGCAGCTGTGTTGCACATCCATTACCACCCAACTACAGGCCCTCTGCCTCAATTTAGGTCCTCACCGCACTCACGTAGCAGCAGCTCATCACGCAGTCAGACTGCAAGTAGTTCCGCTCTCCACTTGTCGTATTCCAACACCTGAGAGGGAAATTGCAAGCAGTCCTCACAATGCGCGTAGGTCGGTGAGGCGTGTAGTGTAGAGGTAAATCTTGCATCGACGGCTTTTGACAGAGGAATTCAGCCCTGACGTTGAGTGGGTGGACACATTCTCCAACTGGAGCCACAAACGAGGGGTGTGTGGAGAGCTGTGATTTGCATGAAGAGTAGGTCAGATCCACCGAAACCTGCTAAGAGAACATCATTTGACTCATCGGATGGAAAAATAATCGCCTTCTACTGAACTGAGCTTAGTTGACTTGCGTTCACTACTTAAGTCAATTAAGCGACATCGCATGCAGTGAACACCACGTTCATCAAAAGAGGAGGCTTTTAAGGTGGTGGATCTTGAAGCGCACTACGGCGATGCACTTAAAACACTCTACTCTCTGCAATGGTAGGTTGCAAGGCGAGTTTCTTTCCACGTTTGGACTTTGTTTTGATTGTTTTCAACTTTCTGTTGACACAAGAGCATTCAATGTGCCTTTAGGAAGTGGAACGTTTAGAAATGCGCTTGTCAAACTGTAAAAGCAGTGGCTTTTGCCTGTCTTACCAATTTTTACCATTAATATTGACACTACTAGTATGTTGTGCAAGCTCAATTTATCACACTTTTGATTCACTTTACTCCATCTGCATCACTTGCCATTGCTATGGCCGTCCACCTCAATTAAGTCTAATTAAGAAGGGGTATAAAAAAAGCTTGCAGATGCATGGGGACCGCACCCGAGAGAGGCGCAAATTTGCAGTCTGAGGGCCAAACCAGCCAACTTATCCTTTTTCCATTTGTGCTGATGGGTGAGTGGTGGAGGGCCCCATCGCCACGGCTGAAACGAAATGCGATTATGTGTTCGGTAAAATTTATTTCCTCAGCCATAACTACCCTTCTTAATGATGGAGGGATGCGTGAAGCACAACTGCAGGCTCCGTCAGTACGCGGGCACTTGATTGAGGCGCTCAGTCCACCAACTCCGCGTCCTCCTCCGCGAGCGGCTTGGATGCACCGACCCGGTGGTAGAGGAACTCGACGTCAGGGCGAGGAGTGACGTGCAGCAAGAACAGGAAGGCGGTGGCACATGGCGATGCCTCACGGCGCACCATTGGACAGCACGACTGTCCCAATTCTCCTCAAATGCGGAAGGCAGAAGGCGGTAATCAACACACCGCCCTGCAGGAAAGGCTAAAAGGAAAGGAGGCCTTGCGTGACCGTTCCACTTTACGCTAGAAATATTGCAAATTAAAAAAAAATAAATAAATTAAAATTGAAATTTGTGCTAGACACGAACAAGCGCCGTGTGTTTAAGTGCAGCTACTTTGCTTCGGTTGAGAGTTCTCACAGCATTTACAAACGTGGACGCTTTTACGTCGATTTTCTCGGTGACTGTCAGCAGGAAGAGGGCGAGGGAGGCTCCTTGTTTGATGGAAGCAATGCGACTGTGGGCGGATTTTCGTGCCTCTGTTGTCGAATGTTCTCTGGCGTTGGAAACACCATTTCCCTTTTCCTGTCTCACTTTTACTGTCCAATTGTCAACTTCGTTTCTCCCGCACGCGATGTTGTGTTTGTCTGTTGTGGAAGACAAGAGAATATGGCAGTCGGTTGCGTTTGAAAAGGGTGGAAAATCAAGTAGGGGACAATGGGAATCTTGGCACGGACAAAATTTGTGGTAATGTAGAGGGTTGGGATTGGGGCTGTTTGGAAATGTCAGAACTCTCTTCCATCTCATTAAAGTGCCCCATTCGCTTACTGTTTATAAAAGTGAGGAAGAAGGGGACTTGGAAAGGCGGTTTGCATTGGCTGTATTGCGTAATAGATGGCGGCATAGACGAATGATTCGACTACCGGATCCCCAGCTGGGCACTGCTCATTTCGGCTCAGCTCAGGTGGACTCACCGACGCACAGCTCCGCCGGTGCCATTTCAAGAGGGATGGGAAGGCCTCCAACAATTACCAATTTCAATTTCTTTCTCCCGTCTGCGCAAAATCTCTCATCAGTTTATAGTTTACGACCACAGTGAAATGTGGCAGGACATTCCACAACTGCGTGTGCCGCCGTCATTCCCGCGCCGATAGGTGAGAGGTGTAGATGCGATGGGCGATAAGCTTGCGCTGTCGCCACCGAGAAAGGACGGTTTTGCCACGTAAACGCATAAATAGTCCAGACATTTGGGCAGCGTGGCGGTATCGCATCGATTCATCAAAATGTTGAAGTGGGGAATAACCATCTCGACCGCTACCTCTCCGTCTTTGCGCAAGTTGCTTAATGCGCCGAATCAGTGTCCGCAGTCGATCAGCTGGCAGTCTGCCAGAAGTTTATTTCTTTGAGGCGATGCTGGTGGGTGTAAAGGCAGCGAATTCAAGGGACTCCAGAGGGAGGCTTCACCTTTCTGTTGTTCTGAGGTGAATTTAGGCTGGTGACGGGCAAACAAACAGAAAAATTGTGGAAAAGGGGGAGAGTAATGAAGAGAAGGGAGAGAATGAAGGAGGCAGCAGGTAAGTCTATGCATCTCATGCTACCTACACATACAACCGGACGGCGTCAACCTATGATGCCCGTAATGCTCGATTTGCATTCTTTTGGTCTTGGAAACAGTTTCAAGAACGTTTGAGGGGAGAGGGGAACGATGACTCATTTGAGTGCGATGCGACAGACCACCAGCGCCGGTGATCACTGCAATCCCTTCCCACCAACACAGATGAAATCGCCTCATTTCTAAGATGCTGTAGTCGGTCTTTCAGTCCGCAAAATAAAGACGAAAAATTCACTGTCCAGAGCACAGTGAGGTGGTCACAATTTTGCAAGAGAAGAGGATGCTGCACACCCATGTCCTGAAATCTGCCACAGAGGAGGAAGTGGGCTTCGGGATTGAGAGTTCAGTGGATGGGAGGAGAGATGAAGGAAGGAAAGAAGGCGAGAGGGAAAGGAGGAGGAAAAGGCGAAAGAATTTGTTTGCTGATCAGGTTTTATTCCCTTGGAATAGCGCCTTGTTCCACCTCTCCAGCCTGACTGGGCAACACAGCCGCCTGTGTCCGCCGGTCAATTGTTAGTGTTGCATTTTTCCGGTGCGAATTCAACCAACCGGTCAGGCGGAACGCCTCTGTCTGAAGGTGAAGGAAGGCCCATAAAACTCGACAAAATTCACAGTGCAGGAACTTTCCAGTTTCGTCCATTGTTTTCGGAGATGTGGATAAGCGTCCTTCATTCAGCCATTCCTCATCCCTTTCCTTTCCTTGCATTTTTAGCCATTAGCATTCCACAACCGCATCCATGTCCAACTTGCCTCCATCCATCTACTCCCTGTTTGAAATTCATCCTTTTATTACAGCCTCTCTTTTCCAACTTTGCCTTCATTAATGCATAGCTGATCTGTTTAACATTGTCATTTCGCCTGCTATTCGGTCATGAGCACGACCATCTTCGTTCCATTTGCATTCCTCCATTGTGTTCCATCTGCGTCACTCTTTCCGTTGCCAATCCCCATGCGGCAATTTATGCAGGCTCCCGAGGTCGTGTTTTGCATTCACTGCGTGCTGATCTGCTCTGGTGTGGTCATAACCGCGTCAAAACGTGTGTGTGTGGATTATGCTACGAAGGTTGAACCCATTTTATCAGGAGAGAATACGCGGGCGCAATTCATCGCCCCACAATGTCTACTTCCACATCGCCATGGCTTTGAGGTCGTTATCGACGCTTCGGAGACACACAGCTCAATGGCCCCAACAACAGTGGTGGAGTGCAGACACAACCAGCAACTGGATGCTGCTCCGTTATTGACGGCCGTGATTG
Source organism: Taenia pisiformis (assembly GCA_023968675.1). Lineage (NCBI taxonomy): Eukaryota > Metazoa > Platyhelminthes > Cestoda > Cyclophyllidea > Taeniidae > Taenia > Taenia pisiformis. Next base: position 7,040,895 of record CM043739.1, on the reverse strand, counting down.
CAGAATACCAACCATACACAACTCAACTCCCTTTCAAACAACCAGAACTAGCCACTAAGGCAAAAGACAACTCTGTGATGCAGTTTTGTATGCTTGAAGGCTTTAGGCCACCTCGAGGACAGCCATAGCTCGAGTCTGCAGGCCTTTTGGAGGAGGTCCCAACCAAAGCAGCCACAGGGATGGCACCGAGAGGGCGGTAACAGCTCCAGCCACATATTCTGTCGACTATGCCGGGATTCCTATGGTCTGATTTTCTGGTTGGATTTCGCGGGGATGCATCTGTACATAAGCAAGTGGAGGAGGAAGAGGTGAGGACAGACACCGTCTCTGTTTTGACCTTCTAAAATCTGCATCAGACGTTAAAATGGAATGAGTCAGCAGAGGAGGCACGAAGCAGTCTAGAAATAGCAGCGTGTTCACGGGAGCTTCCACGTGTTGTTTATTTTGTGCGAGCATGAGCGAGATGTTGCCAGGGCAAAGCTCAACAAAGTAACCTTTTTGGTAAATAAAATGCTTGTTTGGCGCTTGAGGTCTAAGAATAGTCCATCCTCAACTCTCGGTACTTTTGCGTATCGAAGGGGTTCGCGAATACATTCAAGGGTTTATGATGGCAATTAGCGGAATTAATGGCCATCGTGATATGAACTTAGCCAGCTTCCAAACTAGAGGCAGCAAAAAGTTGAGACATAAAACTATTTCAGGCTTGTAGATACACACAAAAGCGTCATAAATACTTTGTCAATATGCAAACAACTCCAGAGGACAAATTGGCCAAATCCCATCACGGGGCCTGCACAGCACCAAGCCGAGGAGGTAGGTGATTGCAATCTGGAGTTTCAATTTAAAGGGCATGGCTACGAGTGCGGAAACACCTCCATTCGAAGGTCCGAAGACTCTCCACATTAAAAGCATTAAAACACACCGCAAAAAAGACAAATACGATGGCAAAATACTGGAGTAATTCCAGCGAGAGCTGCCAACCACCAAAACATTAAATGTTGTGAGGGGATCTTCTTGTCGCGGTAATGCCTCTAGGGAGCATTTTTAAGCGATTTCTTCCCTTCCATCCTTCCAGCCAATCACATCAAAGGGTTGTTAATGTGCGGGTCCTGTAAATAATTCAAGGGAAGGAGCTGGACTACTAAGACTTTTATTGACTGGACTCTGATTAATAATAAAAGGAGGGATTTTGGCGCTTCGGGTTAGATAGCTCACATTTCATCCAGAAATGGTCAAAGCCTCTTTTCAACTTAAATCGTTATTTGACTACTAAAAGGGTTTTTTTAATGCATATATAAAGCCTCGTAGTGAAAATTTGCCATAGCATTACCAACTTTACATGCACCAAAGAAGGAAGCCTCGGTTGCCCTCTCAAAGACTAGCCAATCAGAACACGAGGCTCTAGCACGAAATGTTAGCCAATCACGTCTAAATTTAGGGAAGGGAAGTAGTGTGTAATTCCCCCAAAATAAGTTCGTCGGTCTCTAAAAACTGAAGTGAATTTAGTCTAAGTCATTTGATCTTCCTGCAAAGTTAAAAGCAACAATGCATTTTTGACAGGCAAATAGCTGAGTTGGAAAAAAAACTCTTTCCTGCTATCCAAGCGTGTAACCACGACCCCTAGGGCCTTCTACTTCATGTCCAAAAAGTAATTGCAGTGCTTAAATAGAAACTTGAATGCTTTTTACTCTGCACATCACACTTAGTAATACCAATGGTTGTCGTTCGGCACAGTACCAAGGGTGCAAAAGGACAAGCTATCTGGTGCACAATTTTTTTTGTTCTAAGCGAAAAAGTTGATGATTTTGGGAATGATCACGACAACATGTAAACTTTATTTAGCCAACTTGGCTTGATTAAAAGTCAAGTAGCTGGACCACAAAGAAATGGGAGAAGATGTGCAAGCAAGTAAGTCTACCATGTATAATTACCCTCTAAATTAATAAGGCCGTCTTCTCTGTCAACTCTCCCGACACAGCCATCTTTTTCATCCAGAGAGTGAAAAATAAACAAGAATGGAAAATTTCTTACCTAATTACCAATCGTGGTCAAAGGTGTGAAGAAGCCTTTATTTGCGCCAATTTGCCGGCCCTGCGAGTAGCGCGTATCGATTATCAATATTACAGCATGAGTCATGTCCGCCGATCGATATGATGACCCCGTGACAGACCAACCACCGAACAAATAAGTGCGATTCGTTTCAGCTGGAACAATGGGGTCCACAACACGAATTTAGAGGACTAATTGAGCTAATGTGGTCCTTTGCATGCCAAACAATGCCCGCCGACTTGTGCTTCTCCCGGATGATGCACTTACATTTCTGGTGCTCTTGGCGGCTTACAAGGTATCGAAACTCATTTTGTTCTTTTCTTTGTTAATTTGGTGAGACTAAGGTGGATAGCCTTGACAATGGTAATTGATGTAAATGGAGTAAATTGAACGGAGAAGTGATAAATTAAGTTTGAGCAGAACAGTTAAAACGGCTTTTGGTAGGTGGAAGGTAGGAGAACAGGTAAAAGCCAGAGCATTTTTCATTTAACTACACCCTTTTGATCCTGACTGCCTAAATCTTTACCAAAAAATTTTCATTAGCATCAGGAGAGGGTGTGTTATGCTCTGCGGAGACACGTTAAATGCGCTTTGACGCACGGGGAGCTCAAAAGATATCGACGCAAAGTCGGACGCTTAAAATTGACTTGCCTTCCAAACTACCATTGCAGACGGTAGTAATATTCCAATGTATTGTCATGGTGAGCATCAAGAGTCACCTTTCAAAAGCTTCTCAATTGTTAGACCCAATTGGAACTTTGATGGTCACACCTATCAGTCAGGAAAGGATTAGAGATTTGCACCAAGGGCATCGTCGCTTAATTGACTTAAGTAGTGAACGCAAGTCAACTAAGCTCAGTTCAGTAGAAGGCGATTATTTTTCCATCCGATGAGTCAAATGATGTTCTCTTAGCAGATTTCGGTGGATCTGACCTACTCTTTATGCAAATCACAGCTCTCCACACACCCCTCGTTTGTGGCTCCACGTGGAGAATGTGTCCACCCACTCAACGTCAGGGCTGAATTCCTCTGTCAAAAGCCGTCGATGCAAGATTTACCTCTACACTACACGCCTCACCGACCTACGCGCATTGTGAGGACTGCTTGCAATTTCCCTCTCAGGTGTTGGAATACGACAAGTGGAGAGCGGAACTACTTGCAGTCTGACTGCGTGATGAGCTGCTGCTACGTGAGTGCGGTGAGGACCTAAATTGAGGCAGAGGGCCTGTAGTTGGGTGGTAATGGATGTGCAACACAGCTGCGCTTCAAATGCGTTCCCGCGTGTGGTGCTCCATCGCAACGAGCGAAAAGAGAGGCGGGAACACCATTGCCATTGGACGGCTGTAGACCGAATGAATTGTCGAACGACAAGAAACACGCCGTCTGTGACACCGACTGGGATGTTAGAATTGGAGTGGAAGTGCTCTCCTAGACAAAGGTACACAGAGGTGCAAATCCTGTCCTACAACTCCCTTCACTGCACACACACACACACACACACACTCATGGCTATCTGCCTCCCTCCTCGCCTGCTCAACACTCTCCATCGGGGTGAGTGGAAGGGGAGGTGTCCATTGTATCAGTGGAATGGCGAGTGCGTGAAGCACCCTCTTCTTGCCCATTGTACTTATCACATTGTGCATTCAACAGTGCGTGGACTACTGTTGGAGGACGTGTTGAGGATAAGGAGACCACCTGTTCTCGTGCCATCCATCCATCCTTCCTTCCTTCCTCCCTCCCTCCCTCCATGCCTCCCTCACCTCCTCACCACCATTCGACTGTTGCAAAATATTTGTTTGCATTTAGTGGCACCACTTTCTCATGTGGGTTTGTGTCTAGCGTCGCAGTTCAACTCAGATCATCTCAGCTCAGGTTGCATTGGGTGGGGTGAGGTGGGATCATTTACGATGTGCGTGCAGTATGACAGGTAGGGGAGAGGTGTGAATGAGAAGCTGACATCTGTCAACTTGAGATTGAAGCAGCACAGTCAATCTGCTGCCTGTGAGCACTCACTCACTCACTCACTCACTCACTCACTCACTCACTCACTCACTCACTCACTCACTCACTCACTCACTCACTCACTCACTCACTCACTCACTCACTCACTCACTCACTCACTCACTCACTCACTCACTCACTCACTCACTCACTCACTCACTCACTCACTCACTCACTCACTCACTCACTCACTCACTCACTCACTCACTCACTCACTCACTCACTCACTCACTCACTCACTCACTCACTCACTCACTCACTCACTCACTCACTCACTCACTCACTCACTCACTCACTCACTCACTCACTCACTCACTCACTCACTCACTCACTCACTCACTCACTCACTCACTCACTCACTCACTCACTCACTCACTCACTCACTCACTCACTCACTCACTCACTCACTCACTCACTCACTCACTCACTCACTCACTCACTCACTCACTCACTCACTCATTCATTCACTCACTCACTCACTCACTCACTCACTCACTCACTCATTCATTCACTCACTCACTCACTCACTCATTCATTCACTCACCCACTCACGTACCACCGTCCGCCTTACTGGGTCGCCCCGATCAACCACTTGAAGTACGTGACTTGTGCAGTCGCCCATTCTCCATATCCTCCTTCCTCCTCCCTATCTTACCACCACCAGCACAACCACCTTACTGGCTGACTCACTGATCAGTGCTTATTGGGTGACGGTGCTCCTTCTCATACTCCCACTTCTCCTACTGCTTCTGCTCCTGCTCCCACTCCCACTCCCGCTGCTGCTGCTGCTGCTGCTGCGCCGCCTCGTGAGGCTATTGGGAAGGTGGTCAAGTGGAGTTGGAGGCCATTTGTCTCAGTTGCAACACGGCATGCTTATCACCCAGTGCATCAGCATCTGTCATCACCTCACGGTGGAGGAACGAGGCAGCACGCGCAGTTGTGAGACAATAGCACAGCGTTATGCCGAGCATAAAAGGGTGAGGCGAGGAGGCGTGGTGCGCGGCCAGGTGGGCGAAGGACAGTGCAGTGGACTGTGAGGTGGCAATGGCACGCTTTCGTGCACCACGATGGCGTCCGAGGTGGGCACTCGGTCCGAGAGTGCGTGGCTGTGCACAAGTGGAATTGTTGGCTGCAAATATCTTGCCCATTGGCATGCAGCCACTTCGAGTGACACGTACATGCCATTCACCCAGAACGCTGTCGTTTCACGACTAATGATGCTGAGGGGCTCTTCGTCCCGGATGAGGGACGAACAGGACCATTCAGGTAGCATGGTGAGAGTGGTGCTTTTCTTGCCATCCAACTCAAGTCAGCACACCTCGTGGCGTCAAAGCAGCTGTCAGGATCTCACACCACACGGTGAAAGCGATGCGGTCCCATCACCGTTCGCATTACTGTCTCCGTTGTGCTTCTTAACGCCCCCTCCACTTCCTTCTCTACACCCATCTACGTCCCGGGTGACTCTCTGCGCACCCTCGTCGTCCACACGAGTTAATCGCGCTGTTCCACACACCACTTGCATGATTAGTCACTTTGGCCGGCACAAGGCTCGACATCGGTGTCAGCCACAGCTCCCTCGTTTCTGCTTCCAGATGGAGGGAGGAGGAAGGGAAGGGAGGAGGAAAGGGGAGGGGAGAGCGGATGGTGGGGTTGAATGGTTGAGCGATGGCAGCATCAGACAATGCTATTTGTAGTCACTTCGTCTTCCCTACACAAGAGGATTCGAGTTTATGGAGTGATCATCTCTTCAATCTTTCACTGCCGGTGGTCGTGGAGACATTCCACACCGCTACGGACGGCAGCCAGAAGTTGTGAGGCCTACAAGCTCTGTTCGTGTTCGATACAACTTCCAGCTTAACTCATTCATTCATTTATTCATTCATACATTCATTAATTTATCTATTCATTTTGTTGATTTGCAGTACTAGTGGTGTTAAGTGGAAGCGTCACGAAAACGGCACATTCATTTTTGCCCTCCCTCCAAGGCGGTGGGTTGATTGCCGGCTTCTCCTCTGAGCAGATGCGACAACTTGACGTGGCATTCGCGCGAAGTGACAGCGAGACACGCGAGGAATGTGACGGTGCCATCGACCGATGCGCCAATTGGAGTGGTTTGGCAAGGCGATTTGTGCAGTCAGGAGGACTGAGGGTGGGGCCAGAGGTGTGACAGAGCGACGAGGTGATGAGATGGCTCTGCATGCATTCATGTGCTTTGCTGTGTTATTCGGCTCTTCCTCTTCGTGTGGTTGGTGCATCCACTTGGTGTGCAGTGTACCGCATGTGCATCACTCCGTCATCTAATCACAGTGGTGTCTTACTCGATCCACCCACGGATCAGGGGAGGAGAAAGGGTGAGGAGGACACCTCCACAACACTCAATACCCATCAAGAATCCTCATGCTAATGGGGATGCACTTGTCTTTGCATAAGTTACAACCTTTCACCCTTTTTCGCGTAAACACAGCATTTGCGCAGGGCTTTTCATCTCCAGCCCATTTGGTTCACTCGACTTCGACGCTCAAATTGCTGCTATCTTTATCTCCAGCTATTTATCCAACGTCATTCTGATTGGCTGTTCACATATCAGCAGTAATTTTAAGTGCTGTCAGGTTTTTTGCGCAGTTCCAACGTCTCTCACATACCCCTACTCTCTAACTGACACTTTTTCTTGTCCCTTTCGCAGACAATGCAAACACCATTGAAGCGGTTTCTTGGTAAGCATAGAGGAAGTCTGTTGACAGCCCCTGCAATCTGCCAGATGAGAAGGAACACTACCACAGGGAGACGTCTCATTGTTTTTAAGCCACTGCCCCCCTCCGAGGCATCACCTGTGCAGGTGCATTCTGATTGGCCATTAGCGACAAACAGTGAGATCGCGCGAAGCTCAAACTCTCCGGCGAAGTGAAATCGGTAAACACGAGTGACTTGCATCGGGACACGGAGGCGGGTGAGCAGGCGGGCAAGACACGAAGCTATGCCGACCAGCAGACATGGAGTCTCTTTCTAACTCAACGGGAGGGCATTTCGCTGCTCTTAATTCAGTCTGCAGCAGCATCTTCAAGGATGTCTGCGATGCCATTAAGAAACAAGGTAATGACCTTGTCATATTCACATTTTTCGAGTTTATTTTACTTAAATTGTTGCAAGAATTGCAAGTTTATGCATAGTTAAGCGACTCTGCTTCACATCAGCCTTACTCAGAAGGGAAGATTACGGATTGACAGGAGCGAATCCATAGACTAGGAGAAGCTCTGAAGGTAGTTTAAACTCAATGTTGAGAGTTGACCACATTGTAGTTGATGGGTCGTTGAAGTTGCCTCTGGTCTTGTTTCCATATGGAGAATTCCCCTCCATCTTTACGCCTTTGTTGTTATTTACGTCAGATTTGCCCTCGTTTTATTGCAAAGGTTGTCACGTGTCAAACGTTAATCGTGAGAGAAAATATTTGGCCAACTTTACTGTACTTAAATTGCGTAAAAAGAATTCAGACTGTTTTTGTCCCTTTTTACTTTATGGGGTCATTCATGGGGAGGCCGACAACTTGTCGAGCTCGCCACTGCTGTGCGGCCTCAGCCTGAGGTGTTTGATGCGCTTCCCTTCCACAAAACAGAGGCCTCCCACCGCTTTTTGTTTAATCCACCTGGCTGGTGCTTCTACAGCTGTTCTTTGCAGTTGGTGACAGGACTTAAATGCCTTACCTCACATAATTATGACCAGTCGCTAAAATCTTGCTTTCGCTGCTCCAACTGCTTCCTTATCCATCTAATTCGAAATCACGCTCGGGGATTTTGGACGACCGATGCATCCTTTCGGCGGACGAGCCATCAAAAAGCGACTTTATTCCCCCCATAAAGCCCATCTGGCCGGTCGTGTATGGCGATGCTTCTGTCTTTTACTCGAGGCAATTTCTGCGGCGTCGTTACCGGTAATGTGGCGTCGGAGGGAGCGGCGGGCGACAGTTTATTGTACCATCCATAAAGTCGGCACAGGGACATGGGCATCTGCCCCTTCATTACAGCGCACCACTTAGGGCCACCCACAACAACAACAGCAACGAGGAAATTGATTGAAAGCCAAAATGCTGTCTCGTAGGCCATCCGGACACCAAAATATGCTGCCTTCTCTAGGACCCAAAGTATCCAGGAGCTTGTGCTTGCAAGACTGGGGGCGGGGGGGGGCGACAGGTTATTAGCTGGTGCTGAGGCGACGCACCTCAGCGGGAAGCCGTCGGTTTGGAAAGTCGGAAATTGATCCGACTTGTTGGATGTGGAAAAACTGACGAGGGTAGCACACAAATTCTTTTGTTTGTTTGTTGGATTATTTTAATTCAACAAGACTTCATCCTACGCCACTTTTAGCCGAATTTTGAATGCCTTTAAAAAATTTAACAAAGAAAAATTTTTTTTGGGGGGGAAAGGAGAGGAATATTCAACCATGCTAGAGGAGAATTTGTGACTTCATAATTAATGGGAACGAATGCAGTTGTTTTGCTTCAAATGCATCCCCTCCCCTTCCCTTATCCTCATCTCCACCGAATTTCCTCCTTTTGCCTACATTTTGCATGCATTTCCCCCATTTTGCCGTCTTCGTCTTCTTCATAGCTGACTTGGTCTGATTAGAGTTGGTTGAAACAAACCTTCTTTGTGCCCAACTTTCATTACGAAAGACTTTCTCTTTGTAGAATGCTTTTTTACCTACAGATGTTTTGAAAATCATGCCTTTAAACTTATTTGCTAAGTTGTGGAGAATTTTGTTTGGAACGAGCGTTTCTGCTCCTCTCGGCTGGGTGACGATGCAATGGAGGAAGCCACACGATTCAACTTCTGGTGTCTTTAGCTTACAAAACTCGTGGATGGGTTGCAGCATCTGGTGGTTCCTCTTTTGGGAACGAAGGCTCTAGGCGGTGGGATCAGTTCAATGAGGTTGCACGTCTCGATGAACACAGGCTAGGAGGGGTGGATGAATGCAGCCGCTCCACGTCGAAGGGAAGCGTTGACGCAACCGCACGCCCTTGGGCTGGAGGCTCCGACGGACATTTGGTAGCAAGTCCAGTTCATGTTTTTGTCCAGGACTGCGAGAGCCCTTGATTACTATGAACCGTTGGTAAAATCGACACAAGTGAGTTCACAGACGCACCTTTTGCGCCCTCTGCTCGGCTGTGTCATCGCTCCTCCATTTCAAAGTAATACTCGGACGAATTATTGCCGGTCGTCCATTTTGTTCCTCGTTTCCACACTCGGAAGCGATCCAGACGCCAATCTGTGGACTTCTCGATCAGTAGAAATCTTTGACGTAATCCCCTCAGTCGACCTTACACGCTCCTTGGGTGGGAGGCTGACGTGTTGCGTTTTATCGCCAGGATAGTGCTATGCTGAATGGTTGGCTGTACAAACAATTTTTTATGGCAGAGCTTAAACAGGAGAATAACAATTAAATGATCAAATTGGATGGGCAATTGGACTTGGGGTGGATATGAAGCGCAGAATGATGAACTTTTGATGAGCAGTTAATTTTATGCATGGATTAGGAAAGAGGATGAAAGGAAGGCTCGAAATCCACAGGGGAATAATAAAAAAATGATCGACTAGAGGGCGATGCTTTGAGCTGAAAGGAAGCAGAATAGTTGCATGACTGCATGAGGATGGAAAGCACGCTTGCCCGTAAGTAAATGGGCATGAGGCGGAGACGCCTCCCCCCGCCTTAGTGACAGGGAACAACCGAGGCCGCTACGAGCCTCTCTCCCAGGGCAAGTCGCTTCTCCCTCCCAATTCGTCTCATCAAGAGGCAAAACCTCGTTTCACCCACGCTCTGCATGTCGGAGGCGCGGGTGTTCCGCATCGCCCCTTTTTGCCACTCGAATTCCCTGCCTTGTGAAGGGGTGACCGACACCGCCATGGTAGGCGTCCAACAGCCCGTCGCCACCACTTAGCCAGTCTTGAACGGCGACCCGTCGCGCTCTCCTCAAACTGCCAGAAGGTGAACTTGCCTCTTTTTTCTCCCCTAAAATTGGCAATAAATTTCACCGGGATTCTCTCCACCAAACCAATCCACTCGCCTCGCCCCTCTCTCACTCCACCAATTTCGCAATCCCCTCATGACAAAGAGAGTTGAACGTTTTTTTTCCACATATTCATTTAAATGCCTAGCATGAAGAATAAGGCGGGTGTTTACGACTTTTATGAATGTCCCCAATACCTTTTCTCTCCTTTTCCACCCTTTTTGTCCACAATGGAAGTACCTTGAACGGATACATTTTGTTGTCGCTTGGGTTAACAAAAGAGAGGCATGAGGCGTTAAAAGAATCACAATGAAAACACATTCGATGGAGAACCTCTTTTTTGGGGGGGAGAGGTGAGGGGGATTGGCAGCTCAATGCCCTGCAACTGGGAGGCGGAAGGCGTCGCCCCAACGAGGCAAACGTCGAGGAGACTCCCCGCCTGACGTTGTTTAAATTGCTGGCACAAGTGCGCAAGCAGATAAACGAAGCCATCAAAGCAGACGGCCATTTCTGCTGTACAAGCAGAATTAATTACTTAGAAAGGAATTGAAATGTCGTTCGCAAAATTAGGGAAGTTTGTTGATCAATTGCTATGAGCAACCGTTTCTTGGTGATGTTGGATTGCCACACGATTTGACGGTTGATGTGAGGGGTTTGCTCGCGCAGCACCGAGAGGCAAGGAAGCTCGGTGCTGCCTGAATGGCAAGAGAGGCCTCCTCTTGTGCCTCAACCTCCAACTTGAGCGCGGGCGGCGGGGACGTGTGCTGTCACGCCTCTGCATCTATTCACACGCCACCAGCCGGACGGTCGCAGATTCGCCTGCGAGGCAGAGCGGAGAGTTGAGGAGGCGGAGGCGAGATGCCATCAAATGAGGCCAAGCCGTGGAGTGGTTGCCGGCTTCGGGTGGAAAGGCGCTTCAAAGCCATGCAATCCGCACGCATTCTAAATCCCTTTTTTCTTACAAAATAACACTATTCGGAATGGCGAGAGGACATTTGCTTGGAAAAGCCTCAACAACTGCTTTTCCGACACTCGTTTCCTCAACAAAAAAGCCCAAAAACTGATTTCCGAGTGGCAACTTTTGAAAAGTCGCGAACTGCAATGATAGACATTAAGAGCATTCGAATTGCTAACTCAAATATGCGCCATGGATTAGAAAAATCTGCAATTTAAATTATTGTAGAAAGAGTTGCATAATTTGAGCTTCGGGTGTAAAGAATGAAATTGCGTCTTAAGAATTGAAGCTTGTCGCGTTGAGCTTACGGCCCACTTTGTCTTCATTAGAGTAGGTCTTATGGCTTAACTATAAACATAATTAAATTTTACAAATAAAAATTAAACATTTTTTTGCGAAATTTAAATTTTGCGGCAATTCAAAGCGTGTGTGCAAAGTCGCGAGGCGGATGCCGGATGGAGTGGACAACTCACTCCAGCAAGCCGCTTAGTGTGTGCGGCGGCGGGGCACGGCGAATCCCTTTAATTAGCTGTCGCTCAGGCAACTCGTTCCATTGCGTGATCTCAGCAGGCTATTTCAGCAGCCAGAGATCGCGCGTTGGTGGCTCGGCTGGCCTCCAAGTCACGCCAGTGGCCCTTCGCCTCTGTTCACTGCTGCGCCTGCTGTTGCCTTCATGACTGCTTAATAATTGGGACGTCTCAAGGGTATTTGTAGGTCCTGAGCGAGGCAGTTTTTGCATGAAGCGAAATTTTGTGTTTCGAATCCTTCAGGCTTAGCATGAAATCAAATGCATTACTCTAAGGTCTACTTGAACAATAATAAATGTTTTTAACAAACGCAAATCTGTGCGAGTTTCGGAGTCGGTGCCAACAGAAGGGCGCCATGCAATCCTCTTCCCGAGGGTCACTACTTTGTCACGGCTCTTCTTTACCTTTCCCACACACACACACACACACACAGTGAAATCGTCTTTCAATGTGCCATTTGTCAAAATTTAAATCCATCTCTGTCAAATTTTACTGTGGGTTTTGGATCTAGCATCAACGCTAGTGAGGTCTTACAAGAAGTAGAAGCTAGGCTTTACTTTGAAGAGCATTTATTCCGCTCTCTTCTACCTTCATGGCATAGCAGGATGAGATGAAATCTGCCACAAATCAACAACTCCGATTTTCTTCCTTCCCTGGGTAGTTTCATCGGTCGACTAAGCCAGTGGGTAATTTTAGAGCTGGAAGGATTCGGTCCAGTGACTGCAGTCTCCCCAACTACCGCTGACAGGTGAAAATGCCTCTTCCCCTCCCCACAGTTCCCACCCTCCTCTGCTAACCCTTCAGTGGACAGCCGGAAGCGTCGTTTCATCGGTGCCTTGACCACCCTAACAGCTCACCATCACCAAAATTAGCAAGGAAGACCGCTTTTGGCTTTCTGAGACATGATGGAAAGAAAACAAAATAATTGGGTTTTTTTCCGCCATATAAAACAATAACGTAGAGAGCACTGAATGTGGCCTTTTTCCTCCTCAAGTCGTCCCGACTAGTTGGATTTACCTGGAGTGAGGTGCACCCTCTTGAAGTGTCACTCAAGGTCGGTAGACAAGGCGATGTCAGACAGGGAACCTGACAGTAGTCAAAAGAGGGTGTCTGTGCACATGGAAGCTTGCTGGATCTTTGTTGAACCATTGGAATGGCTTCATCCGTGGACTTGATTGCAGGCTTTAGGCTATTTAGCCTGTCTGCACGTCACGGTGACCAATAGGGTTGAAGTTGGCAAGGCAGCAAGCTGTTAAATGTTGCTAAGACGCTCAAAAAGTGACTGAATGTAGCTGAATGAGAAACTTTGTTTTATACAGTGACCGGCATAACTCAACCCAGTTGTCTGTCCCGTCCATCCAGCATGCAGTCTTTTCCACCCCTTTCCGTAAAATCGCGCATCCGTCCCACACCCACCTTTCATCAGGTTTATCAAGCATCATTCAGTCTTGCCATCTACTCCGATAACAGTTGAAACTGTTTTGGGGAATCATGACTACCTCTTTCAATTGCTCCCGTAGGATTCACCAGAAGGCATCTTGAGGTGCACGACCCAGAAGACGATCTTGACAACATCCTCCAAGGTGGGGATAATCGACAAAAGTTGCTTTTGATAACGGTTTCCAGGACTTCCACTTTGAGCAGCTTGCTGCTCCAGATGAAATGCAAAGCACCTGCCTCGTGCAAGCGTCATCTTGTTCCCCAAGACGAGCCTTAAGAGTGTCGCCAGTCAGTGCGAATTTTTCGTTCGTCTTCGCCCCTTAGAGATGGCGCCTGCTCCCCACGTAGCTTTGTAAAACCTTATATTATCCGTTAGAAAGTTGAGCTGCTAGTGGCAGGATTTCATAGCAGGTGAGGAAGGGGGCGACACAAACACAATGTTGGCGTACCACTTGATTTTATTTGTCGGCTTTTATTTTAGGCATCACGGATTACTGCCCCGCAGTGTACGATGGAGTGATGTGCTGGCCTCCTGCGTTGCCAGCGTCAACAGTTCATCTCTCCTGTCCAGCTTCTTTTGAAGGCGCAACTTACAATGCATTGTGTAAGTCCTTCAAAAAAAAAAAACGCAAATTTAAAGAGTTGTTCAACTGTGCCACTGCTAGTAAGCGAATTGTCTCCCCCACAACTCTCGGCTGTGGGGAGCCAATGGAAAGACGCTGTGGCCAAAGAAATAATTGCACCACAATTCGTACTTTAATACCGTTTGCCTCAATCCCCCGCACCTGGATGCCATCATCATCACCCACTTTCATGTGCAGTGAAGCATGACTATGAGGTGGAACGGCTTCGCCTTCTTCCTGCTTATTTAATCAAATCACATCATCTCCATCCTTAGGAGTCGCTGCTAATCACACACACCTTGGCAGTGCTTTGAGGTGCACCGGAAGCGCTTCTTCCCCCCTCCTTTCCGAATTCTTACCACCCCATATTTCATCAAAACAGTTCAAGACCCTTTCGTAAAAGCAAATGCTATCCTTGCAAGCCAAACCGCGTGCAAAAGCTCTCATACCATCAGGCGGCTTTTAGGGCAGTCACTTTCAGCGCAGTGTCCCACGTCCCCGCCCCTCCCCACGCCGGGTTTGTATTTAGCCGCGCCGCTGCGGCGGATGATTTATTCCCTAGGGAGAATGAGCAAAGCAGCTCCGCCATGTAGCGTTTATGCAGTGAAACAGATCACCAAATCAAAACACTCTTTCCAAATCGGGTTAACTTTTCACCCATTTACAAAATACGTTCTGTTACATAAAAAAATCTCTCGTTTTGCCTTACGATGCAAGCAATTCCTATATAGTCCTGTTTTTACTAATTATACCAAAAAAATCAAGTCTCCAATGAGAACTTTGCTTGAGGAGATCAAAATGACCGCGCTTTGGAAAAACCACGCAAATACACCATTCAATTTCTGAAAGGTCAAATCAACACCTCAATTATTAGGAGACAATGAATTTAAAGCTAAAAAGTTAAGAAATTCTGCCATTTTTAATAAACATCATCCGTAGCATAGTACAGAAAATCGTTACGCAATCGTGCTGTTTTTTCATTTGAGTTGAAAGTTTGTGTGTTCACTTGTTCTCCAATTCATAAGATTGCCAGTTGACACAATATAAAATTACAGTACCACAAAGGTAATTCATTTTAAAGGATTGCTTAAAGGATGTAAACTTTCATGGGTCCGTTTTTATATTTATGTAAATATTTGACCAGACAATTTAAGTGACCCAAAAGCCAGTGAAGTCTTGCCAAGCCACAGACATGGATGGTAGCCTATGGATATCACCTCGGCTCCCCAGGCATGGAAATGAGTTAACAGAACCGAGGAGGGTGGGAGTGAGGGGTTTCGGCACAGCAAAACTTTTCTTGAAATGGAAAAGCGACACAATAATGGGAAGATAGACGTTGTATCATCGAAGAGGTAGTTCACTAGGCGAAGCTGTCGTGACGAAGCACCGAAGTGGTTCTTCGATCGCAATCGAGACTTGAGCACACAGATAACAAAATCACAGAGCAATCCATTCGCTAGGGTTTATTACAATCCATTCACGGAGTGCACTGATAACGTGGCCATGGATTGCTTGAAGAAACCTTAGTTTCAGGCATGCATCATGACCAAGCAAACTACCGTCAGTCACCATTCAAACCTCCAAGAACACGATGAACTGCACACCCTACCTGTTGCTGCATTCGCCTTCCCTTAAAAGCCGCTAAACTTTACAGCGAACCATCCTTCAGGTTGGAGGATAGAACGAAGGTGATGCAGCTCATTGTAGAAAGGTTGTGTGCCTCTATTTCCCACGAAGTGGAAATTTCCCTCATCCATAAAACCTAGCACTCTAAATCATGGCGCTCTGTTGATCGGAGGTGGGGAAACTCCACCCCAATTTCTGTTCCATCCCACTAATTAAAATGTGTTAGCTTTAAGGTGGAAAGTAAAAGTCAGCCATTCTCTGGCTGTTCCGCTTCCTCCATCAATCCCTTCTGATTAAATTTCCTGACAATCACAAAAAGGTGTTTAGAATTCGCCCATTTTATTGAGAGAGGATAGAAGGTTCATTTTGAAATTCACCAAAATCACATCGAGAAAATTTGCTACTAACTAGCGCGATTAAGCAAATACTGTTGCCACTCACAACAATTGCTTAATGCCTCAGCCTCACTTCTCCCTCCCTACACTCACCTCCAAGGCAACGCTGCACCTTGCAAAACTACACTAAGTGGCTTGCGTTGGAAGGTGCCTCCCCACGCCTCCCCACGCCTCCCCACAGACATCCACCCTTCTCCCATCCACACACCACCAGCCCAGGCCACTACCTCAGGCCAGTGGCGAGAGGTGTGCGTCCACGCAAAACGCTTCTGGGTGAGAAAGTCTCCACACACATCCACCACCTCACCCACTCACCCACTCACCCACTCACTTACCCACCCACTTACTCCAACACTGACTGACCACCTCAAACACACTCCGAGCCACCACAACCCAGAACTTCTCTCCCACGTGACATCTGACCAGTGTCCTCTACTACCTACAGCCCAATCTACCGGTAGTGGAGGTGCGTGCCACCACTCAAAGTGCTTCGCCACCGAAAGGCATGAGCGAGGCGGTAACCACATCCTCACTCCATTCCACCTCCAACTACTCACACCACGCCAACCTCTCACCCATCCCACCTCCACAACCTCCACCACCTCCACCGCCTCCAAGCCATCCACAAGAGCTACTGTCAACAGCTCAACAGACCGCCGAGGTCCACCCTCACATGCACACACTTACACCGACTCGGACCTATTGAACCGCGCCGAGAGCCGAAAGCGTGAGCGGCAGGAGCTGCGCCGTTGTCGCACGTACAGCCAACTCGGTTTGCCATCACGCGCCTTCGCCACCTCAAGGTCATGCGACGGGAAGGGGGGCGACGAGTTCTTCGGCACCTTCAGTCGGAAGATGAGGGCGTAGATGATAGAGATAAGGACAAGGGCGTTGCTCTACAAAGCATCAGTACAAATTGTGCTTGCGAGTGTAGAATGCAATGATGGGAGTGAGTTGATATGATCGCCACTCTCGTCTCCATGCCCTCTCCATCCCATCCACCTGAGTGTCCACTCATGAGGGTGGCGCCCACTGTCCTTGCAGTCGTCCACTGCTTCTCCATCTTCCCTTCCTCCTTCCAGTCCCATCTGTGAGTGTGTCAATCACAGCCTCCACCATTGCTCGCATTTGACAGCTTGTCACTTTAGTGTGGAAGTGGCTTTGCCAGACGTAAACGTGAATCACGTAGCTTTGATTCACCAAATGGTGTAAACAATTTCAGCCACTTTGCACCCTTCTTCATTGATCATGGGAAAACTGGCGCCACTGCCCAGCCAACTGTCTGTCCTTCCATCTATCCGCCTAGCTTCTGTGGACCGTCTCCCGAATATTGCTCAACGCGTGAAAGGGAATCTGTGCCAGCAGAGGGATCGGTGGGGGTGCATCGATGGCTGCGGGAGTGGAAAACTCCCCCATCCATAAAAAAAGGGAAGAGATCTTAGTGGAATGTGCTGATAACACTTCTTACTGCGCTGCCAAATTTAGTCCTTCGTTAAAATATCTAAAACCTTATACGAAGCTAATGGAAATGTCAAAAAAGGTGAAAAACTATACCGCTGATAAGCAGCGCTCGTGGTTTCTTCGCCTCGTGCGGGAGGGGAGGAGGACGATGAGAATTAAGCATTTCCATTCGGGTTGTTTACAAAATTTGCAAAATTGAACCCAAATAGGATGCATTAAAAGTTGGCAACTTCCCCCGGCTTATTAGCTTGCACGTAAAACGCATTTCACATTGTTACTTCGCTGCCAAGGCTGCTGGCTCTCCTCGAAATAACAAATTCGACTAGGGTAGGCGGAAAGGAAGCTAATCGCAGTCAACCCGGTGACAGCTGGTTATCAGCCTGTGTCCTTCTCCACTCTTTACTCCACCCGTTCCTCTACCCATTTCTTCGTCCATTTACCTCGAATCCCTCCAACCTACACACACCCGCCCATCCTCCTCCTATCCTTTCTTTCTATTACCTTCTATTACCATCACTCCCATATTTTACGGAGGTTCTATTTTTGAATCTCAGACTGGCATTCTGAAAATGTAGCGACTCTTTGTTGCTCTTTCTAAGTCAGCGGAGCTTGCTATTCGTGCGGACAAATGAGCCGAAATTTGACTTGCTTGCCATCAGCGCCACACATATGTGACATGCTCACTTCATCAGTGTATGCTATTCATGGTTGCGCTAAATTGCAAGACGCGCAATTATGCATTTACTTGTTGGTAAATCATTAAGGAAAATGAGCCACACTGCCAAATATGCTTTCATTTAGCCAACGCTACAAGAACATGTGACGCCCACGGTGCTTGGGCTAATCGGACTGACTACTCGGCGTGTGTATTGACGGAGACCCCAACGGAGGAGGGTGGGACGCTCTACCTGCAGGCGATTTTCTGTACTGGTTATTGCTTCTCTCTCCTTAGCCTCCTCATTGCCCTTCTAATTTTTCAACATTTCAGGTGAGTAAGTAAAAGATAAAGCGGAAGGTAAAATGGGTAGAGAGGTGTCTCAATACAGAGGATAGGCATTCCAAAAAGTAGTCTAATTTGTGCAAAGTATAATGGATTAATGAATGTTTACAAGTAAAAGAAATAACTCCAATGAGATGCCCACATACTTTTAAAGTGCTTACTTAATTGTAGATCCCTACATTGCCTGAGGAATCACATCCACGTCCACCTAATGGTCACCTTGGTGATTCGTGTAGTCGCTTGGCTAACCCTTTATGGCACAACAAGGTTGGACACGCCAGTCGTAACGGTAAGTAAGCTACTGAAATATGAGTTATGGCGTTTAGGTGGCACATCAGGTTTTGAGCCTCCAAAGTGAGCTCAAAGCACAATTAACTACCCTCTGAATTTTCACCATTAAAAAAGCAATGCCTTGCCTCACCTTCATGCACATGCGCATGCATAGTAACATTTATCAAAGCTAGTTGGAATGTGTGCAAATTTGTTTTCTACTATCAATTTATTTTAACCAGAAAGTAATTCATTACAAATTGCTTAAACTTAAAATTGCTAGTATCATTTAATGAAAGATTAATTCCATACTATGCCACAGTTAACTAATAGTAATTAAGCAATTAAACAAATTCGATTTGACCCCACAGTTCTCTTAAGCGGTTATATTAACCTCAAGGCCATTGAAAAAATTAGCTGAATATAACTGGCCCGCAGCCAACGCTCCCCATTGAAGCAGCCTACTAAATGACGTGTTGCATTTCTCTACGGTCTATATGAGATCGATCGAAATACTGTACGGTCTCATTATTCTCTTCTCAATTACGTCACTCCTGCTCCTATGTGCAAGGGGACCATCATCAAATCTGGTGGAGGTCAGTGATTACCTTGATTTCGAGGACCCCCTTATTGTCTCCTTAATTAAAGCTACCTCCTACCCAGTACATCTACCTCTTCATCTTGAACTTCTTCGACACCTCGCTCTTTCTGATGATGCGAATTTCGTGAAAGTTCACGAAGAAATTGTTTCGTGGTATCGCTCATCGCTCGACCCACTCGTTCCCTTCTCATCCTATTCTGGCTGCACTTGTGGTGGCATTAACGAACCCTGTAAATGTTTGATCCAGCTGATTCGAAGTCCCGTTCCCCCCTTCAAGTCCTTGGACCCCATAGTTTACTACCCTCTCATTAGGTTTAACAGCTGCTATGCGAACTTCAACTTTGATATCACCTTTATACCCACGCAGAGAATTGCTACAGTTTCGGGCTTCATTGGCAGGTCGAAGGAGAAACCTGCGTTAGGGATGTGGGACGAAAGGATTGCCATTTTCCGAGAGGTGTCAATTTGTACAGAGGGCGTTCATTCACTTTGTGCAGCAGATCAATCTTTGGTAGAAAATCGGCCGCAGATATCTCTCTGTTTAACCACATTTGGCATTCGGCAGACTCATCTAAATACTTTATCAATCCTTTCTTGGTGTGTTAATGGAACCGTTCTCGTGAACAATCGTCTGATTGTGGCACTTTATCCCATGGGCTGTTTTGAAATATACTAGGCTAGTGACATTCTTTTTATTTGCGAGCACATTGTTTTCCGTCTCATTTTTGATACCACTTTTTAACATTATCTTTGTACTTAAATAAGGGGAATCCTATTTTTAAATTGGCACTTGAGCTGATTGAATAGTTGGTAAATAAATTTGTACCTGAAAGCTTTTGGCGTTTTTTGGGCGTCGGTTGTTTATCTTCTGGCTTTCAGTGGCAGCGCTTGAGCGCTGATCCGCGACTGTAGTGGCTGCACCTCTACAATTTTTGACTTCTCCACTCAGAGCCGAGCGCCGTCAATTATCTGGCAGTAGTCTTACACTTCCTCCCCACTCCAGACGACTTAGAATAAGGAAAATAAGACCTTTCAGTTGCTATCGTGACGACAAGAATCCAGGATGTTAAATTATCGCGCAATCTGGGTCAACGGGTGGGAGTTTCTTTTCGCACCCCTGTGGAGCAGTTGATGTTTGATTGCCTCCTTTATGGTTGGTTTTCTTCCCATAAGATCAGGTCGGTGGGGGTAAGCTCGTGTGAACTCCGGTTCACCAATCAGTTACTATGACACTCGGGCTTACAACACACCATCGTCGATTCATTGACAGTCAAGCAGTTGACTAGACAATGTCTGGGATCGCTAATTTTGGTAAAAAGCGGGGCTGATTAGCTGCGACTTAAATGTGGAGGAGGAGCTGAGGGTGGTGAGGGCTGGTTAGTCGTTGGCTCCTCTCCCCTTCCCGCCCACCATCTAGAGTTGAGGTGGCTCACCAGTTTTCTTCAAGCTCTTCTCACTACTCCATCCGTAGTACCTGTACAACGCAACCACATCGGTTCAGGCGTGGGCCAGTCTGGCGATGCTCTGTTGGATGTTTGTGGAAGGCGTCTACTTATTGAACATTGTCTACTGGACCTTCCGCCTTCACCGAGTGCGCATTTGGCACTACGCTCTCTTTGGATGGGGTAACTTTTACGCACCACTCGTTAATTGCATTGATCAAGTTGTGGGCCTCTTCCTCCTCTTTTGGTCCTTTCTTTTTCTTCCTTAGGTGTCCCAGCGATTTTTGTCTCCATTTGGACCACCATTCACGCCGTCACCCATCCCAACATGCGAGTTGCTAAACTTTTCCGCTAAATTTACCACTTTACCCATTAAATGACCAGGCTCATTCTTTTTAGACGATGGATTGAACAAAGTCAAGACTTTTACCTCATCTCTCTGCCCTCTCTCATCATTTTGTCGGTGAGCTGGCTCATCTGTTGCATCCATTTGGGTGTCACGTGATCAACAAGGATGTTTTCATAGCGTGTTGATGAGACGGCCTACCATAACAAATGCAGAGGCTTGCAAAACCAATTGTTTTAATCAGTTTTTTACTTCTCCTGTGCCATTAGCCAGCGTCCTGGTGGTTCAAACCCAAACATTGGATAGAGTAGGAGTTAGCCCGCCTTAGAGCAACTGCAAAGCGGCTGAAATCTCGTACACCATTTGGTGAATCAAAGTGACTAGGGTGGGAATCTCCCTTTTGATTAAAGCACAGTATTTCCATCCACGGTTGGCAAAGCCACTTCCACACTAAAGTGACAAGGCGGATAGATGGAAGGACAGACAGTTGGCTGGGCAGTGGCGCCAGTTTTCCCATGATCAATGAAGAAGGGTGCAAAGTGGCTGAAATTGTTTGCACCATTTGGTGAATCAAAGCTACGTGATTCACGTTTACGTCTGGCAAAGCCACTTCCACACTAAAGTGACAAGCTGTCAAATGCGAGCAATGGTGGAGGCTGTGATTGACACACTCACAGATGGGACTGGAAGGAGGAAGGGAAGATGGAGAAGCAGTGGACGACTGCAAGGACAGTGGGCGCCACCCTCATGAGTGGACACTCAGGTGGATGGGATGGAGAGGGCATGGAGACGAGAGTGGCGATCATATCAACTCACTCCCATCATTGCATTCTACACTCGCAAGCACAATTTGTACTGATGCTTTGTAGAGCAACGCCCTTGTCCTTATCTCTATCATCTACGCCCTCATCTTCCGACTGAAGGTGCCGAAGAACTCGTCGCCCCCCTTCCCGTCGCATGACCTTGAGGTGGCGAAGGCGCGTGATGGCAAACCGAGTTGGCTGTACGTGCGACAACGGCGCAGCTCCTGCCGCTCACGCTTTCGGCTCTCGGCGCGGTTCAATAGGTCCGAGTCGGTGTAAGTGTGTGCATGTGAGGGTGGACCTCGGCGGTCTGTTGAGCTGTTGACAGTAGCTCTTGTGGATGGCTTGGAGGCGGTGGAGGTGGTGGAGGTTGTGGAGGTGGGATGGGTGAGAGGTTGGCGTGGTGTGAGTAGTTGGAGGTGGAATGGAGTGAGGATGTGGTTACCGCCTCGCTCATGCCTTTCGGTGGCGAAGCACTTTGAGTGGTGGCACGCACCTCCACTACCGGTAGATTGGGCTGTAGGTAGTAGAGGACACTGGTCAGATGTCACGTGGGAGAGAAGTTCTGGGTTGTGGTGGCTCGGAGTGTGTTTGAGGTGGTCAGTCAGTGTTGGAGTAAGTGGGTGGGTAAGTGAGTGGGTGAGTGGGTGAGTGGGTGAGGTGGTGGATGTGTGTGGAGACTTTCTCACCCAGAAGCGTTTTGCGTGGACGCACACCTCTCGCCACTGGCCTGAGGTAGTGGCCTGGGCTGGTGGTGTGTGGATGGGGAGAAGGGTGGATGTCTGTGGGGAGGCGTGAGGAGGCGTGGGGAGGCACCTTCCAACGCAAGCCACTTAGTGTAGTTTTGCAAGGTGCAGCGTTGCCTTGGAGGTGAGTGTAGGGAGGGAGAAGTGAGGCTGAGGCATTAAGCAATTGTTGTGAGTGGCAACAGTATTTGCTTAATCGCGCTAGTTGCGCAGTAGAGTAGCCAAACTAGGCAAGGCTTTACTTCTTCCATCCTCTGTGGATTTGAATTTCTCAATCTGCGCATCTTTTTATTTGGCGTGATTTTTTGGGACGAGATTTTAGATTGAATGCATTGAACACCCAACCGATTGGGATCTCTTGTCTATTCTATCTTCTCTTCGTCGCTGTGCAAACGTCTCTCAACGTCATTGTGTTGAAAGCCTGTCAAGACACTTTAATTGGTGCTACAGCGATTTGCATGATTTGTCTTGTTTTGCATTGGCTAACGCCTTCTGTGTTCTTCTAGTGTGCTTAGTAAATATAGTGACTTAACTTGGAAGTCATGTCGGATGGTTTATGTGACTTATGTGACTTTTATGTGGCTTATCACCGTGTGGAGAAGGGAAGAGAGCGATATTTTATTGTGCCTCCGAGTTGAGAGCACAAATTTGGCCCCCTCGGTGGTGAAATTGTCCATTCACCATGAGGATACGATTGTGTGATGACTGAAGGTCTCTCCGGTCACGGTCATGCTAAGCATGGCAGTCTGGCGCTTAATGGCGCAGGGGCTTGCAACTCACGGAGGAAAAGGCGTTTAAATTGATAAGCCTCTCTAGCTGAAAGAGATTGCCGTGTAGGACTACGGAAGAAGGTGCAATCGAACCTCTCTCAGCCATTAAATTAAAAAAATTTGGGTGCAATAAATGAATGAGAGCTCTTACGACTATAAAATTTTGAAGTGAATGATGGCTATGATGATACAGTTGCAATTTATTTCGAGAGGTCATTTTTCGGTCTCAGAGCATGCCTCCTGACTCATTGTTTCACCCTTCTGTCAAAATAGGAAATCGCTGAAGGCCTGCCTCACCCTCATTCCGTTGTTGGGCATCCCACAAGTCATATTTATTGTTCCCTACCATTCCTCGGTTGTACAAATCTTCACCTATGTCAATGCTATTGTAACATCTACTCAGGTGGGTTGGAAATCTTGGGTTATTTCTTGCTCAGAAAATAGACACTTCTTGCCATCATTTGACATTCCACATTCGCATGACTTATTCAAAGAATGTGTAATTTTGCGGTAATTCCGCACCAATCGTAGACAATGGCAGAATTAATTATGAATAGCAATCTGGTCGATCTACGTTTTCGCTCAACAGCTGCTATTGAATGTCTGATTGCTTACTGAGTCAGTTAAAACACAGCAGAACTTTAGAATCAAACTTGAGAGGAAGAGAACTGACCCACTAAACCATTTCATACGAATATTTTTCCTGCTGTATTAGCAAACTGAGCTGTCGCGAAGTGTGCAGGAGAATTCTTTAACCCCGATTTTCAAGCAAAGAGTAGTTAGGTTTTTTCACCTCATTGCTTTTTACCCTTCTTTCCATGGGACAGGCATTGTTGTAAGGCCAGTGCTTATCGCCTTAGCAAGAAACTTTCAAAAAAAGAAGGGAAAGCAAATTTAGGTGCACCCAAACTTCCCTAGTTGGCCCTACGCTGTGGACGACCACACTACTTGCTATTGCACAGAGCGGCTCCGGGCTAGTGGCATGACCGGAAGGCCACGCAACAGGGGCTTGAATGCTTGTTTTGTGAAGCACTGCGTAACTACGATGCAAAAAATTAGCCTTTCTCTGATTGTAGGGCTTCTGGGTTGCTCTCATTTACTGTTTCCTGAATGAAGAGGTGAGAAATTGTGCTAATTCATGGCTTATAAACACACAAAATTTAATCGGTTTTTCGTCGCAACCACTTTTTGTGCGATGAGTGATGAATAAAACTTCGTTGTTGAGCTGATTTATGGAGTTAGGGAGAGACTTATCCACTGTTTCCCTTTGTGAGACAATTTTGCAGCTCTTTTCTTCCACAGAAGACAAGGGTACCAAAATCGCATTCCCTTCCTAGGTTCGACTGCTTCTACGCAGTACTCTGCAGAAGGTGCTTTTACGGAAGCACCTTAGACGGCATTGGCAGAGTTGCCCCACGTCGGGACGTCCGCGCCAACGATCCACGCTTGATTTGACCGGAAAATTTGTCGTTGCATCAGGAAGAGGTGCCTCAAGTACCGGCTCCGACATTTAGATGGGAGGCCTTGAAATTGCCGATAAAATACATAAACTTTTCTGACTTGATGTTGGCCTGTCGGAGGCCTAAGTTCTGCCTTGGTGATGGGGGCTGGTGATTTTAATCAAGAGCAAGGGGCATGTTTTGAGGTCGTGTGTGACGTGATAGACTGGAAGGTTTATTTGTGAAATAAGTGACCTAACCAGTGCTACTAGAGTCTCCGTGTTGGTAGGGCATTTCCTTCCGTTCGCTGTCTTCGTCGTCAGGCGAGGAGAAGGCGGTTGATGTGGGTAAGCAAGAGGGTCGGCGGGAGGGGCCTAGTCAGGCAGCTGTGGGCGATGCTGACGAAAAGCGGCAGCATTATCCACACTGGCCTTCTGGGATTCTTAGAAGTCCATTCTTCCAACTATGAAAGACGGCGCTTATTTAGGGAATGAACTGACGATGGTTAGCTGGCGGATGTGGAGAGGGGACGATTTTTGGGGGTTAGGGGAGTGGGAAACAAAAAAACGAATAGGTGGATTGATGAAGGGAATGGGTGAATGCCAAAGTTTGAACGGGATGAGACCATCCAACTGACCGCCCATTGCTACCGTGAAGTCACACCCGCACCACACTAAAGATCAACCCAAGGCGATCAAGGATTTATGCAGCTCCGAAAAGACGAAAGCGAAAGCATCGGTGATTCCCTATCGTCTATTAAGAATTCAAATCCTCAATAAGAAACACCCAACCAAACCTCCGTATTTACAGCCTTCTGAGTCTACTTCTCACCGGAGTGGCGTATTTGAACAATCTTGACGAATGATTTGAAGCATTGCAGGTCCTTGCGCCACTCAACCGGACGGTTTTTAACTTTTCCAATAACTCCCTCCACCCCTCAACGCCTAGGACCTCAGGCAGCGCCTGGAACGAGGACTCGGTTGCCGCCTCACATGCGTATTCAGGACTCCTGACTTCACCACTAGCACCAGCACCGCCACCTTTAACTACAGCTTCTTGCAGTTCTGAGAACAGTGGACGCGTCTTGATCAATTTCCCCACCAATCCGTCGTTTTGCTCGTCCAGTTCCAACAGTGTCTGAACTGCTTGATGTGTGGCCAAAAGGCTTCCCACTAACTGGTGTCGACGATTACTTAGTTGGTCGTTCAACGTTCGATGAAGTGACCTTGCCTCCTCCAAACTCTCCCGTCTGCGTCGCAGTTCAGTAAAGACTTCATCACCCAGTTCTTGCACCTTAGACTGAATCATTCCCAGAGTGGCGGGCGTATCATCAATCTTGATGTGACGAGTTAGGAGGAGAGATTGTATGGCAGCCTCTCGACGGCGAGAAACCTCTTCACTAGGACTTTCTTTCTTGCGACTTCTTCGACGAAAACACCCAATCTCTTCTTCGCCTGAATTACTTTCCGTGAGGTTGAAGTTGGAACACACCTCCTCGGTCCATAAACCCAGCATAAGGAAACTGAACTCGGCATGTCGGCGGGAGAGCTCACGCTGGACTCGACAGACCCAATTGTGAAAATCGTTTGAGGCCTGTTGAGATGAGAGAAGTGAGGTGATGGTTACATCACCGTGCGACTTTTCGGTGTTATCGTGAATCCAAGCTCGGCCTAGGGCCTCTTTAGTGGTCTGTGGAATGCGGTACTTATTTGTCATGCATCTGGAAGCATTCAGTGTTTGCTGACTGCTCTCAATGCCATCAGTGGCTTCGTGATCCAAATTTACGAGTTGTTCGTAGAGTTTGAGGTTGAACTGTTCACTCTGTTTCAGAGCCATGGTCAGAGTGTGAACCTCGTCTCGAATAACAATGAGTTCAGTGAGTGCACGGGAAAGAGCCTCCTCCAGTCCATAGACTGCATAATGGAGACTTTCAACTTCCCCTCCAGTGCGTTCAATGTCCTCCAAAGCAGTGAAGGCGACCTCAAAACTGGCCTGAAGGTCAACAATTGGTCTAACCAAGTTCCTCCTGTCTGCACAAACAAATGGGTAGTAGGATTGAGCCAATTTTTTTGATGCATCACTGAAAGACGTGTTGCATGCACTGTCACTGTCATTTGAGACGAACGAGGTTGTCATGCCTGTAGTAAAGTGTTTTTAAGGCACGAGTGCGGGCCTTTTGAATTAAGTCTGACCTTGGAGTTGAGGAATCAATAGTTCACGTGGAAGATCAGCTGTTCAACTTCTTGGAGGGCAAAAGTTCTGGTCTTTCACTCCCTTCTCAGCCCAGTAAACGAGCCGCTCATTTTATTTTCTGTAAAATTGTTCACACTTCGGTTCAATGCTATTCTGTTTTTCTTCTGATCAACATATAGGTCAGCACAAATGAGGTAATGACCCCGCACACGCAAGTTCATTTATCTCCACACTTTAAAAATGTGTGGTGCCAAGTTCCTTCGTTCCAAAAGACAGGAGTGTAAGAGCGCTTATTTCCTCTAAATGTGCTTTGTAGGCCCGGGGCGAGGGCAATTTTTAATTGGTCTTGTCAGAGCCCGAAACGCCCAAGTCCTAGGTACTTCGATCCACTTACTCCGTATCTTACTTCCCATAATGGAAAAGTCGAGAATCAACCAGGGAAGAGGAGGAGAGGGAAGAACCATCCACAACGAGGGTGAGATAATTTGAACTTTAAACGGTGAGTGCAGACGATGAAGATCTGCCACCATTTCTAATAATTTGGCAACGAAGCCGACACATCTCGTTCCACCACTGCAGTTTCAGCGGCTAATTTGACCAAAGATTGCTAGATCCACGGGGATTGACTGACAGCCCAAGGTCGTGCAGCTTCCCGCCAATCACTGGCGAGGAACCACCCCCAGCATTTTGTTCCCAACTGCAGCCGCAGTGTTTGTGATATCTTTTGAAGTATAAACACACAAGTGGACCACCACTAGTGCCTCAATGTGACCCAATCGGCGGTTAATTGGTTCATTTTAATAAACAAAGAGGGAGAGGTGGTGGTTCGTGCTTGTCCTATTTACAGACGTGACGAAACAACTTTCAGCCACAAAATGAACTTTTTGGTTCAGAACGAAAACACCGACGGCCAGATTTTTGAACTTACTAATTTGCTCTTCCAACATCAACAAACGCGGCTAATATGGTGCATTCCCGCATTGATTGACAGGATTTTTAGGACCTAGGTGAAAAGTAGCTCGATTTAGGACCTCGTTGGTGCCAAGCAAGGAAGAAAGCACTGGAATTGTTAAAAGCCATACGCTCAAACAGAACAGCGGAATTGATACGCAACTGAGTCATTTCGTCCAACATTGAGAGGGTTGAATTCGTCTACTTACCTTAGCAAAGGAATGCAGACACGCACCCACGCTTATAAATGCACCAGTTCTAGTAACGCTAACAGAGCTTTCGGCTATGATATGCGATGCAGCCGCAGAAACAAACCCCGATTACACAGCATTAGTGACCATGAAAGCAGGAAAGAGGCATCGCAACACGCAATGAGATGTCGAATATGGAAGCCATTCTCAGTTCCAGATAATTCTTACATCCACGCCTTCATCAAGCATCCTGATGTTCATCCACCTCGCTTACCTGCTCAACCCATGCGTTTCTTCACCTCAAACCTACCCGTCCCTCCCAACTACCTGTAAGGGAGCTCATAGGAGGTAATGTCATCAGCACTGTGCTGACGACTAATTTATTAGTTAGCAATTTCCACATTAGATATAATGCATGATCGTAGGCAAAAATTATCGTTAGCAGTTGGAACATATCAATGAGAGCTTAGTAGCGGCGAAGTGACGAAGACAGCTGATGCCCTTTTTTGGTAATGTCGCGGCGGCCGTGGCCTCATATCACAAATGGTAAATGCGTTCTTTGACATCGGCAGCTAAGGTGGCGGAGGGGGAGGAGGGGAAGGATCAACAGCGCAGCAGCAACAACATCCCGGGGTGAAGACAACTACTTGTAGAATATGTGAGTAGACAAGGAGGGAGAAATGGGAACTTTACACAAAAACCGACGGGGCGTTGGCATTCATGCCGAGGATGGCCTGTGTGGCCTCCTGCTGCTGTTTCAACACCAATTGACTTGTATAAGCCTTTGGTTGCAGCACTCCAATTATCTCCGTATAATTTCCTTCCCCATCCTCGCTCCCTTGCGTGTGCGATCGTGGCAACTGCTGCATGGACGCGGAGGATGGACCTATTTGAGACAAAAATTTCTACTTACTACAATTTCAGTAGACTAAAAATGGTATCATGCAGAATGACGAGGGAGTGCCTTAATCTCCGCGGTCAAGGCGTAAATAGTGCCCTAAGGGGGAAGCTCGCAGCAGTATTATAAACCACATTGACAGCAGTTAGGGCGCAAAGCTCTAGAGTGAAATCAGCCTGATTCCTATCGATCGCATAATCAGATAATCAATGAAGGGGACCACAGGTCAGAGAGCTCTATCGATCAACGTGGGTGAATAGGCAGGGAGCGCCTGCAACCTGGCCAGGGTAAATGACCGACTTTAAGTTACTCTATCGTCTTAGTTACTGAGCCGTCTCGAAATCCCAGTTGATCATGCAGAGACTGAGGGGGGGGGGGAGAACGACATTCAAACGCTTAGGAAAGCTGTGTGAAAGGCCCTTTCGGAGTCACAGACACCCTCTGGAAGACAGGGCCACATTCACAATGAAGCTTGGCGGTCGAAATTTGATAAATCGCCGTCCCAGGGACCGATTCAATGAATTGCAGGAAATTACATCAGCTTCAATCGTCAAATAGTCACAATATGATCGCTAAAGTGGTAGTCAAGATCACGTATGAGCATAAGAAAGGTGATGAGAACGACTGATATGACCTACCAGAATTAGGATCGCATCGATAAGAATTTTAAGGAACTCAGCCGCCCAGAGGTGTGGCAGACTCACCGGGCAGTGGATCCCGCTTCAGCCGTCCCGCCGAGCTCCTTCGACCGAGTGTGGACGCAGAGGCAACATGAACCCCCCGCTTGCTCCCATTAAGAATTCCGCGATCCTCCGAGGTCGAAGGGAAGGTCAACTCAGCATACTCCACACCGTCTGTGGCAGTGGTGGGTGGACTTTGCGGAGGCGGTGGTGAACGCGACATCAGGCCACGATGAGGTGACTCGGTGTCGGCCACGACGGAGGAGCGGATTTCGGGATGTTTTCGATTGGTCTGTAGAGTAAGACAATGGAAAGATGAATGCCTCCACCGAACAAACACTTGCCCACACCTATCCGGCCCTTCGTTCGTCTGTCTGTCCTTGTTTCTCTTCGCAAGTTCAGCGATGCAATCATAAATAGCCTAGAATGGCACCTATTTTGGGAGCCTCTGATATAATCTGACGCTCTCCAACCACTTCCAATGGACCTTCTCAACGATGCCCTAGCTTTGCATGTAAATACGAAATGACAATGCTTTGGGGTGCTCTACTGGCACCTGGAGAGGCAACATGAAGTTACCCCGAGCTGTTTAGGAAGGGGGTGACTCAAATGGCCTAGTAACGCCATGTCATGGTAATCAGTCGACAGTGCCTTTTTTTCGAAGGCGATGAATCAACACCGGTAATAAGACATTCCCACTTAAGAAGCATCAAGGGGTTGTAACTGGATACCCAACTTCTTGTAGAAAAAGTACACTTTAGAGCCATCGAAAGTGGCTTCGGATTGGCAAATGAGCAAATACGAAGTGGACTTTGCTTCAACAACTTTGATTTCCAAACGACGGCGACAATGATTAGTGTTACTACGACACACGGTGCAGTATAGAAGCGAGTCGGAGTTCGTAGCTAGCATTAGGCCAGACAGGTGGAGAGAAACGAGGGCTGCGACACATCGTAGACACTGCAACAGGAATACGCGACCTCAAGGATGGCGATGCGACTCGCAGAATGAGATCAAGCTCATCTGGTGCCCAACTACATCCACGCATCGTCTTGGACTTCCAGTGCCACTACACTCCATCTTAAGACATTATCTTATCCAGGCTATTCCTTTCGCCAAAAATTCAGGCCTTCTCCCCCAAGAAATCTCTAAGTTTCGCTTATTAACTATTTAACAGGGACTTTCGGGAGCCAAAAGCAACAATGGGAAAGGAAGGAACTCACGGTAGCAACGAGTGAACACCAAAAACTTACCAAATAAATGGAAAACGCAACTTACTTTGGAACGAAGTAGCGAAACATTTTTTGCAGGCTTAGGAGTGGCCGGTGTGAAATATCCAATGCTTGAAACAATGGAGAGAGAATTTCGAGACAAGGAGGTATAAAGTCCAATTCTTGCATTTTTACAATCTTGGAGGGTGCGAAAATGGAAGAGATTGTTTAAGAAATCGCGCCACGTTCTTTACTTGCATTCATTCCGATTCAAATGAAATTGAATAGATATCTGTACGAGAATTCATCGCCTCTGTCCATAAGTAACGTTATGTGTTCACTGCGTTGTCAGTCTAGTCATTTCCTACCTGGCAATCCACTCCATTTATTCATCAACGGCATTCAGCTGCACTACAGAACAGAACCGCTTCTAGTTGAGTACTACTTAAATATGAATTAAGTACCCAGGCAGGTCTTACGAAATGACCACCTCAGCCTTCCCCACTCACGTACCTATTCGCAAATAAGTGAGAAAAAAAACGAATTATGTGTCAAACGGAAGAACTATCGGCTCAAAGGAATGGTGAAAAAGTAAAAGACAAATAGACACCCTGCCGATAAAATTGCACGACAAAACGAGGAGCCCATAACTAAGATAACCCCCTGATACCTATTGGTTAAACGCAAACCCACCAATTAAAGGAAGGGAATGTGGCAAACCAGTTGGCCGATTGGCTGTAGATTGCGACTGGTGGTGGGAGACATTCTATTCGTTTCAAGAAGGGAAGAAGTTCAGTGCGCAAGGGAACGATCGCAGAATCCATGTACCATTAGAAGCAAGTTGTGCACCATATAAGGCAGGTTTGGGGAATTTAAATATCTCGTCAAACCAAGAACATTCCATTTTTTAGACGAAAATTAGTTCACTCTCGGATCGCGCTGCCTAGGGATCCAAAATTAAGGGAAGACGGTGGGAAAAAAGACGCTTTCTTTCCACAAATTCGCATACCCAATATTAGCTTTTCAGACAAGCGTGGTAAGCAGAGAAAGCAACTGAATTGAATTATGGAGAACCGAGAGAAGAGGCTTGAGAAACTCACCAAAAGCAAGCGATGATGCCAACATGGCATAGCCAAGTGGACTTTTAAAGAGGTGAAGGTCATACCCCAAATGCCAACCAATAGGATGCGAGAGGCACAGAAAAGGCCGAAAAACACCTCTTGGCTTATCATTAACAAAAAACGATTCGTTTACTTGCCCATGTGGGAGCAAATGTGCAAAAGCTTGAGTGAATTGGTGGAGAGATGAATGGGCTGGATGGGCAAATAAGGGGAATGAGGGTTAATACATAAGTGAGCAAAAGCGCTTTCAGGAAATGGATGTGTCAGTGGGCGAATGCACAACGGCTAGGTAAGTGAAGAAGAGGAGGAAGAAAGGTCCAAAATGGAAAAAATAGACATATTATCGGATGGATAGATGTCTGACCGGAGAGCTGCACTGAGGAGGAATTGAAAGTGCTGACGGGGGAGTGACGAATGGATGGATAGTCACAGGAGATAAGATAAAAGGGAACCAAGGTCGAACCCAAATTTTCAATAGCCCCAATGCAAGGGGGAGAGAAGGAGGAAAGATCAGTTTTATTGCTGTTAACAAGACACCGTCCAGTTTGTCAGTAGGTATTCGAGAGTGGCGTTGAAACAACAGCCCTAGGCAGTTCATTTGTTGGTGTGCGTGTGCAAACGTTATGCTGGCTCATTATTGGACTGTCTGATCGTATGCGATCATATACTACTCGTTAGCATTGAGTAATACGCAAAACCTCCTCCTCTTCCACTGCCTCCTCCTCGACATGAGCATTGGCTGGCTTTGCATTCGACCTACCACCTCCCACAGTCAGTTCTCGACCCTGGTGATGATGATGGTGATGATGTGTTGGATGCGAATGTGTTTGCTATGGTGATGAGAGGATTCGACGTGGGTTTGTTGAAGCAGAGGAACAGGAAGGTGTCATTGGATGGACGGAGGCGGTGGCGTGCGAATATTTCAGAAGATCGCCGTATGAAGAGTTGAGAAAAAGGAGATTGAAACAGCGTGAGAATTCCACAGGACATGAACCAAATTTCCCATTCAGGATATCATTAAGTAGATAGACCGTCGGATCGTCGAACAGATGGATAAGAATTTTTTGTGGGCGCCGTTGAAGGAGGATGTAAACGTCAGGCGCACGGCCAGTTATCACACCAACATTTTGCGCGAACAGGCCGCATGCATTCAAGTTGACAGATGCGTATGGATGCGTGTGTGTGTCATGAGTGCCGAGATGACAGGATTTCCGATACGTAAGGTGGAGAGAATCAAGCGCAGGCATGCATTAAAGAAGTGGTTGGTTAGACGAACGTCCACATGCAATCATGCAGAAGAAAGGAACGGACAGGCAGGCAGACAGACCGAATGGTAGACAGATAGACAGACAGACGGATAGGAAGGGGAGGCGGACCGAACGCACGACCAATGTTGCATTTCGTTTGTCATACCGACAAGAGAGCCCGCAAAAGATGGAGATGGTGATGATGAATTTGGAGGAGGAGGAGGAAGAACCAGAGAAGATAAAAAAGAGTTAGAAAAGACGAAAAAAACTGCAAAACATTAAAGGTTATAGAAATGAAAATACAGTAAAAGTGACCGGACCATCTGCCTCAAACTCTCGTGTCCTTTTTATCAGCAATAACAGGGTGGCAAGACAGGGAGGCAGTTGAGCCTTGAGTGGAATGGAGGGATGAACTGCCATTCTCAACCTCCTTTCGTCACCTACTTACACCATCTGCCGTCAAGGCCGCTGCATTTGCAGACTAGACATTTGGAGGGCACTGCGGTGCCTCGCGGACCTCATAATTCAAGCACCCACTTTCCACATGATGACGCGGATGAGTTGACTAAGGGTGATGGGCCAGACAGAGGTAGGCACATGACATGCTGCGATATGACCCAATTTTTGAACTCCCCCTCACATTCGATGCCAGCAAAGGCTACATGCTGTCTAAAAAAAAGCGAGATTATTTCCAAAAAAACTTTCCAACTGCTCGGCTTCTACTCG
Source organism: Taenia pisiformis (assembly GCA_023968675.1). Classification (NCBI taxonomy): domain Eukaryota; kingdom Metazoa; phylum Platyhelminthes; class Cestoda; order Cyclophyllidea; family Taeniidae; genus Taenia; species Taenia pisiformis. The sequence goes on along the minus strand of CM043739.1, from coordinate 7,007,185 downwards.
TGATAATCGAGGCGAAAGGGTCACAGGGACAACTGCCATTTCCAGCCTGATGGACCGAAAAGGGAGGGAAGGGAGGGGATGACAACAATGTGACAAGATGTTGTGATTGCTGACTTTCTTTTTCTTAACGATTTCTTACTTAAAAAATGTGCAGAGCTGACGATGGTAGAGGAGATGATGATGAAATGTTTTTGAAACCACAAATGGGGCAAAAAAGTGAGATAAAATGGGCAAGCCACCCCCAGGGAAGGGGAGTGGCAAGCAGGAGGAAGGAAAAAAGCAACAACAAATGTCGTGCCTCTTGTGAAAATCGCCCCCCCCCCTTGATGGGGGGGAAAAAATTCCTCTCCAGGCAGCAAGGTGTGCAGAAATTAAGGGAGGGTAGTGAATTAGCAATTAAATGCACGACTTGCCCATTTTTATCATTAAAAGCTTGCGTAGTATGCGTTTTAATGCAGTAATAAGGAGAGTACTAATGATGACTACGGGTTACTGGGAGAACCAATAGGAAGGCGCGAGAAGGAGGGGGGGGGGATCGGACGGTCCCCGACCTTCCTACAAATCCGCCCTTTCCGTCCTGTGGAGCTCAATTTTTAATGCAAACGCCGGTGTATCTGATTAAAAGCCCCCAACAATACGATTTTTTCCTGTAAAATTCTACTAAATCATGGGGTAGTAATTGGAATAGTGGGAAGCAGCAATGCGGAACCGGATGCAAAATCTCTGACAATTAACGGGCCGGAAGAGCTATGCAGTGATAAATTCATGTTTTTGTTGTTTTTATTATGACAATGGGTGGGTTGTGCATTCGTGAGGATGCAACTAACACCGGCAAATGGATAGAACGTAAGATGAGGAGGGCAGGAAAATGGGATGATGCATGGTGAATGCCTTCAAGCTATTTCTTCAGCGAATTCCAGATGGCTGCCAGATGACGAGGAGACAAATGAGCACGGTAAGGCTGAGTGAAGTCGGGATGGACTAGTTGAAGATCCACGCCACGATCTCAGTGCCAGCTTCAGCCATTCCATGACCTAATAAACTCTTCACCCCCTGAATGACCTTCAAAGTCGCCTTTTCCACCAATAGAAAAACGAGTAGTACTTGCTCACCTTCTCTCCACCAGAAAATTAGCATTTTCGGGGAGAAAAATGCCTTTTAGTGCATACGAAACTGCGTTCCCCTTTTCAGTTGCGGGAGGAAAGAGAAGTGATTTATCTTCATTGCAAAACATTGTTAAAACGAAACACAAACAAGAAGTTCCCAAAGCCTTTCTGCCATGCCTCATCACAATTAAGGCAGGATCAAGCAACTCAACTGTTTTAAACCTCGATTCGGTACAGTAAACAAATCTGGCGTCCTTTCAACACCCCCGACCTACAAACAATGATAACCTCAAATGACTTCGTGTACTTTCAAACCTCGAAGCGCAACAAAAAAGTTCAACGACAAAAGCTTGTTTTACTGGGTGTTGTGGAATCGAGGCCTCAAAATGAAAATTACGCAATTTCATGGCCACATAGGCAGTGAGTTCTCTGGGCTAGTCAAACGTCCGGTTCTAGTCTTGTAGGTTTTTTGGAGAGAGGGGACAACTGATATCGCTGGTCTACTGATCATGGGCTCCGTCAGGCTTGCTCGAGTCCAAAGCGAATGAGGAAGGAGACTTGTTTTATGCATGAAAACTCAAAACGCGTCTATCGACGACCTTAAAAATCCGTGTAAGTGTGCGTTTGCATACAGAGGAGCTAATAAACTTACATCGGTGGTCGTAGCAACAGTCGACTCTCACCCCTCCAGCCCCGTTCAAACGACGACGCGACTTCGGGGGAGGAGGAAGAGGGTGGCATAATTAAAAAAGGAAAGGTCGACAACGCAAGCCAACGCAGTTACGCTTAAAGCAACGACTAACGTGAAGGTTGAATGAACGACTGGTGGTTGGAGGTGGGTGTGCGTAACTACGCAGTGTACAAAGCTGAACAAAATAATTAGAATGAGTCACTTTGTCACCGCCAGTGACCACCCAGTTACGGTGGCTTGAGTGAGAAGTTTTACGACCGTCTGGCAGATAGGTCAGCCATTAAGAGGATGAACTGAACTAAAGTGGCAGCGAGGGAAGGTGGGCGGGAGGCAAGGAAAGAGGGGGCAGACTCACTGCCTCCACTTTCCACCACATCAGGCACTGGAACAGTATCGATGGCAAGAGCCACTTCTACGGGTCAGTAAATGCTTGTTCATTTGGCACTCCCTACTCAGGATGGAAGAGGTGGAGACTCGTTCACTTCCTACCAGAGGCGGCGAACTGAGCCATTCCTCAAGAGATTGGAAAAGTGAAAAACCCAATGCTTTCCTGGGGACTTGGGGCAACGAAGTAGAAGGAGGAGGTCTGATGCTTTCACGCCCCACCATGCTTGGCTATCTCATAAAACGAAACGAAAGTCTATCGTCCCAGGAGGGATTAACACCGCTCCTTAAGCCAGCGAATTCAGTTTCTTGCATAAAAGATGACAAGAAAACCTTAAAGGAAGAGGTTCATGTTTCCAACCCGCGTGGCCAAGTGAAGTTGCGCGGAGGAGGAATAAAAATGCACCACATGGAGCCACATAAAGGGGCCATAAATGACCTGAAAGCGCCGAGATAGAGATGCTATCGTGGGTGGGAGGCGACTGGGAAAAAAGGGCATTAAATTTGCACAAAAAACAGTCACCAGTAGGACTAAGAGAAAAGTACTTGGTGATGATGTCGAAGTAGGACCGCACTAATGATCATCTGTGAGAGAAAAATGAAAGAACACAGAGACACGAATGAAGACACTGATTCCAAGTAGAGCATTCTTTTTGTTCAAGGACCTGACGCATTTTTGGGCCAAGAAAAATGGCGCATAACGCAATGATCAGCCAGCATAAGAGGGAATACAGACCTCCAATGTTCAGCAAAAAATGCAGAGCAAGAGGCACCAAAAGTGCGACTAAGTGGACCACAATTAAAGAAAACCACCCCCAACTGTAATCCCCGTCAGCCAATGAAAAACCAGCTAATCTTTTTGCCTCTTCTCCTCAATCGTGGAGGTAGTCCAGACACACTGACAGCAGTAATGAGTCTTCTCTGGACAAATGAAAACAGGATAAGAAGGAGAGGACGGAGTAAACACCACCTCATTCCTCCTGTCTAATAGCATCTGCAGTTTTTGGCTGTCAAGGTTGTCAGACGGAGGGTAAACCCTTTTCCCCTAGTAATGCGACTCTGTGATGAAGGGGCAAGAAAAAGAACGAAGGAGAGAAAAGAATTGGCGAAAGAGAGGCAAAAAAGTCATGGGCACTAAGAGGGTCGCAATCCGAGGCAGTGGATTAACGGTTTTCCATATGACCTTGGGACTGACGTGGGCCCCCATCCAATAATGCAAAGGGGAGATTAAAGTTCAACCTCAGGCGCCTTGTCCACAGTATTCCAATGGCACAAATGCGGATGCACCATCAGGATGGCAACATGTATACTACTAACGTACACGAGGAATTGGAAGCCCGCTTAAACCGAGCTACCCATCACGTAGTGTTAAGAGAACATGCGCCTCTCACTTCCTCGACATGGATAAAACGTGATTTTTGGAGAAGCAGTTAATCCCTTATCCGATTCTCGGTGCTGAGGCAGTCCCGTTTGGTTTAAACTAGCCTTGATGATGATGCCGTCGAGAATGGAAAAGAGAGCGTTCCAGACTGTGGCGTCTTCGGTGGGGCAAATGACCCCTCCGATAAATCCATTTGATCCTTCTACTAGTGGCGGCGATCGCGAGTGTGGTGGAATGCTAAACATACCACTGAGTGCTTGACAGTTCGCAGACTCGCCAAAAGTGCTCACGTGGATAACTTCTGAGGATCACTTGGATCACAAACACTACATGACCACCTAAATGACGCAAGTGTATGGACACATGGAACCGGCTACTAGCGTAAACAAAAGATGCAAAATCAGCACGAATCAGAGCGTCAGCAGTGCCGTTCCTTGATCGTGGTAGTAGTAAGAGTATTAACAGCAGGAATCAAGCTTAGCACGATTAATTTGGATGGAAATACCTGGGATCGGTGTGAAGCAGTGGAAATCGAGGAACGAAGTGATGATGAGGAGGAAGAATGTGAAGGGGGAGCAGTGTAGAAGCTTTGTCTTCGTGCCCACTTTTCGCCAACCGAGAAACGCAGAGGGAATTCCTGTCCAAGATCTGTCGCCTGCGACGTGGTGGAAGATGATTGTGAAAGGGCAAAAAGGCGATTTGAAAATTGACTGACGACTAGAGCTTCAATAGTTCGAGTAGACGCCGAGGAACGATGTTTAAACATGAAAAGAGAACCTACTCGACTTGGTCTTCTCACTAAAGCATGAAAGACTCAGTGCATAAAGGGAGTCGCTGCTAAATCAGAGTGCTTCTCAGACTACTACTGGTGGAAATATTGCCGTGGAGATTGAGTAAGCGCATGGAATGGGCGCCAAACCATCCATAAGGTAGAATTCCACGCCTCTGACGCCTAACTAAACACCGAGAGAGAGAGGGAGGCGGAACCGTGATAAAAGGAGTTTATTTGTCAACAGTCACGTTTAATTTGAATAACACCTTCAAAGGGGAAGATGGTTACCTTGTAGAGGGGCATAGCCTAAGATTTCCGTGTGAAATTAACAGAGGATTCTAGTGCCTTGCGCGTAACATGGACCTAGACACTAAGGAAAACGCAAAGAAGCAGTTAAAAAGGATCAACGATTAAAAGTTGGAAATTTGACATGAGAGATTACGTTGGGAGGATATCGTAAAAGGATTTCAGCAAGCATTTGAGAGAAGATAAGGAAGATAGCGTCGACAAACTCTAGAAGACCCCTCGAGATGGACCCAAACGCCCAAGATGGATAGTAGAAACAGTTGAATAATGCGAAAAATAGAGGCTTGGAGACACAGACGTCATTTTGGACAGAATTAGATTAAGCCATAGGCAATTCACATAATCGAACGGCCTACTTCAAGATTGTGGATACGGGTAACATAGAAATGACAAATCAGGTTTTGCGTGCAAGTTGTGGTGGTCACTTCCATCGGGAGGTCTTGGGAAATGCAGATAATCAATCAGTGGGATTCAGCAGAGAGGCAATTCGGTGGGCTACGACTGTTCCTCACACGAGGGCCAGCATTGTGTGGATGTGTGTGTAGGTGAGTGTAAAACTCACATCGGCCAAGGGAAGCGCGCCCGACAGGACGGCTTGAGGAGCACTGGGACGCGGATACCGATCCCTCATCCACACGTCTTCCAGATTGGGTAACATCTTAGCCAAAATCTGACAAAAAGAGCTCCGAAAGGAGTTATTGTTTTATTTGTGCACAATCAAAAGAGCTAGCACGAGCACAGTCAGTCAGTCAATGAATTTTGCATGTGTAGGCACGAGGAAGCACGGCCTCCTCCGTGAATGATCACTACTTGCACAATTCGCCTTCTTCAATGCATTGTTGAAGCAAGTGCTGCTGGAATGGACACTAGGGTGAGGGGAAACACAAAAGAAAGGATGAGAAACTGGAAGAGGTAACAACAGTAGTGTAACAATCGTGTACTTTCAGACGGAACTGAAGGGGTGACACAATCATCACAACAAACAGACCAAGTAGGTACAGATCAACAACAGTTAGTGTCTATCCCCTCCCTATCTACCATCAGGTGCGCAAATGGAAACTAACGTTCCCCGAACAAGCCGGAGCTTGGAGCAGGTGGGCAGACAGAGCAAATTCGACACGATACTTCGAAGTCTGGGCAATGGGAATGACTGGGTGAATGCAGTCCATCCCCCAGTTTTAGCGCAATGAAGAATAAATAGGCACTAACCTTTGATCCAGGGGCGTAGTCGCCTGACCCAGACATCAGACCTTGTCTAAAAACAAAGTAAAAAACATGACGGGAAAAAGCAAAGAGGGATAGATAGTTAGATGGACTGAACAGACAAATGGTAAGTAAAGGCCACTTTTACAACATCATTCAACAACACTGGAACTGGTTGCTGAAAACGTCGGTTGGATTGTAAATCGTGAAACAAAATAGATGTGTGGGAACGAATCAAAGCGGAGAGAGAGAGAGAGACTAAGAGGGGGATCCGAAGAAAGAAGTGGGGGCGTGGATAAGGAAAATGGAAGGCCTCATGACCTATTCAAGCCCTATTCCCTTCCTGTTATTCTCTTCCATTTGACTGCCTATTTACGGTGGCAGTTGCGCTGGAAGCCAAAAATAGAATCATCGCTTCAACGCAGCCTATCGACCGGCTCAGCCTATTCCGACCTCGTATGCGACTCGGAGTTAAATGGGATTGAGAAGGGCAGGGCCTTCTGATTGGCCGCGTCGAAGAGACCGGGGTGGTGGGCAAGTGGGTTAGTCGGTGAATTGGACGAGAGAGAAAGTAGGGGGGGGGGGGGGGAAGGACGCGAGGATAGATGGAGCGGAGGAGGTAAAAAGCACTTGCTCAATTTCCAGCCCGTTAGCTAGTTAGTTCTCTTGCATTCACGCAATTCCCCGAGGCAGCTAGGCAGGCGGACAGAGTGACACAATGTACGCATACACGCACCCGACCTATAAATAGGGCCAATTTTGGAGTTGCCTTCCAAAACCACCGCAGGTGCGTGTGCGTGGGTGAGTGAGGTGGTTGCATTTAGTCCTTGATTGGCTGCGGAAGCAGGATTCGGTAGCTACAACCTGAACCGGTCATGAAATGGACAGATGGCTAACGAATAGAGGGTTGGAGGCCAAAAATGCTCCCAGAACAAGAATAACGGAGGAATGGATAAATATGAGATTTTGTCAGGCACTGACAGATGGAATGGGAGATGAGATGGATGGGTGGCACGAGAAATAAAGTTGATTGATGGATGGGGAGTGGGGGTTGTTGACAAGCTGAATGGATGCATTGATGCACAACTGACTAGCCAACCAGACGAGAAAAAGAACTACTTCACAAAAAGCCTTTGGATCACTATGTATGGGGTTGCAGCCCATGGTATGCCGGTCCAGTCGGGAAGAAGAAAGAAACTCACTTTCCATGCCCCGTGGGACCGCCAGCCTTTGTGCCATTTGCGCCACCTGCGTTTGCCACCGAATTTCGCGTCTGGATGGCGTTGGTGGCGTACTTCTGCCTCCGTCGCAGGTACACCATGAGGAGGATTATGATGATTGCGCAGAGGAGGATTGCCAAACAGATCCCGATGACAATTCCAATGCTGCTGTAGGAGATGGCTGGAGGAGGTAGAGGGGAGAGAAGCGGACGCTTAGGCGACACGCAAGCTATCAACGTCAAACCTATAATGGCATATGCTCTTCACCGCTTTATGACAAACGGTGACATCAAATCATGCCATAAATTGACTGGTGGGGTTTAAAGCAACACCAGTGCGATCGCCTCTATCAGGAATTGCTGGCGGGGAGTGTGTAAGGAAGGGCATACGAACATTTAAGTTAATTGCCATAATACGGCGAAATTCTCAGCGGCACTGGACTTCGAAAAGCACTTCAGGAAATAATAAAGTGTCTGGAACCCTTTGATAACATGGAGTTGATGAAGCCCACTTCAGGTCGATGTAAACACTGCGAAGGTGAAGATTTTCATCTAGACATCGGCTCAAGCCTAGTTCCTGCGTCTACCGACATCAATTTCGAGGCCTGTTAACAATTTGGCTCAAGTTTCGTATGCTCCAGGCCGAACTCTTCACAACATCTAATCTGCTTTGGTACTCTATGAACGACAGCTCCATATGGCCTATCGAGGCTTCGAGACTGGTACGGCGAGGGAAAGTCAGAATGCTCATCCTCTTCAATAACTTTGGTAAGTACCGCAGTCAAATGAGACCACTTTCAGGGTTGAACTGGCCTAGAACCGTAATTGTGGGTCTAACATGAGGAGACCAAGGCCGCGATAGGGCACGAAAGTTGGTTCTACTGCTCATAGGTGTACTACCTGGTGGGTGTTGACGAGGTCGCCGTCCCAGAACCGATGAGGATCTGGACGAGAGCATTTCAGAAGAACCGAATCTCATGAAGAGCGATTTCAAGCAAATCCAGACGCCTAAAATTTAACACTTCCAGAGAGCAGACAAAAGGCTGGATTTTCACATGGGGATCCTCGTGTCAAACCATGTAATTGCAGTCATGCGAACGACTAAAACTTCCAAGTTGTTGCCGAAGTGAAAAGGGACGCATCACGAAGCTACTCCGAACTATTAAATGGTGGAATCCCAAATTCAACCAAAGGTAGCCAACACCTTCAACTGGAATGGCACCAGTGACCTCGAAATCAAAGATGAGCTTCTAATCACAAAAATGACGAATGTGAATCAAGCAAAAATCAACGAAAATATATTTAGTGGGTAATTTGAAAGCACGAAACTAAAGGAAGTGGCAGGTAGGGACAGAGGGAGGGAGAAAGTGGAACCAAAATGATTTTGCTGCGGAGCTTACCAAATGATCTATGGCAGCCTGAAAGGAAAGGATTGGAAGGCAATGAATGATTCTTAATGACCCGATGAGCCTTTCCAAATAAGTCGAAGATTCAGAGGACACCTCAGTTTCCCGCCTATTGAATTTGCAGCCCAGTGGAACAAAGTGACTAAAGTAACAGGCACACCTGCGCAAATGGGGGGAAGAAGGCAGAGGACGCATTCTTTCGACCATTCGCGCCCAAACCATGAAGTTTAAGTGCAGCATGGAGAGCACTTGACTTCATCCCCCTGATAGAGTTCTATCAAAAGGTGTCTTGAAGGCTTCAACTTGGAAGCAAATTCGATCTTCCTGAACGCTTTCCACCTAGAGCACAAATCTACTTCTTGGTGCTTTCCCAAATAATCAGTGCCCTGAACTTCACATGGCTCCTTAATACCCAGCGTTTACCGAGACGGAGCACAAAGAGCAAAAACGCAAAGCATTGCCTGCGGAGCAAAAAAAAACAAGCTTAAAAGGCGTTATGGGCGTCAACGCAGGCGGAATACGGAGAAGCGCTAGTGAGGCTCGCTTCTGTCACAATTCCAACTAGTAAGTAGCATTCCCAGGTCCGAATGAATGCAGAACCAAGCGCAACACCTAAGCAATCCTGATCAAGTCCAATGAAACTACCGGCCACAGTGAATCGTGCCACCGCGATGGTTTTATTGTTGCCCAAAAAGTCCATTGCGTTGGGCAGAGCATTGCCTGCTATGCATACGAGCAACAGCTCCACTCCTGGAGTCGCATTATATGCCAGAGTGAACCTGGGTCCTCTAATCGTATATTCGTCTGGTCGAAGACCGATTCTGGAGGCCGCTGCGATATCCGAGTTGTCCACAAACTGCTCCACAGGAGGAACAGGACTGGTGGTGACCTGGTAGTCCTTCATATCAATCATCGGTCGACGATGGAATTGACGCATGGGTTGGCGAAGAGAGAGGACAATTGTGGGTTCGGGGAATCCATCAGCGTAGCAAGTCATGGAACTACCGACGCGCATTAGCCCGTCCGTCGGTGGAGGTAGAATGTGTGCAATGGTTGTTTGGTCTGGAAGAAAAGGCGCAGATTTTGATTAGATTGAGATCAGGAGCTTTCCCGCTGTGTCAAAAGAGAAGTCTCTTCATTACTTGCTGGCCGCAGTTGCTATAGCTTGAGGACATGGCCTCAGAATAGTTTAGAGAGAGGACACAAAGCTCAATTCAGCAATACCCCGAGAGGTAAATTCTACCACGTTAGGACTGTATATCGGCAAGAGGCCCCAAGTGTGTTGCCATTAGCTCAATACAGAATAAGGAGGAAAGAGTAATCTAACAAAACGTCACGAGCGTCCTAGAATCTACTAATATCGGTTTGACCAGCCCACAGCGATTCCTCTACATCACTTCTGTTGGGAGGTGAGGATCAAGAAGACAGACTAAAGTACAATCGGTGGCGAAATTTGCATAATGTGAGCTGGTCAGTTAGTTTGTCCCTGCAATGAAACACCAAGAAGGCGAAGGAATGAATGAACTTCTCAACGCATTGTCAGTTGCACACGAGGTGACATAAAAGGAATGCATTTGCATAAGAAGGGTGCCACTACAACCAGGCTATAAATTGGTAGGACAGAACGATAATGAAAGGAAAGGAGGGGAAAGAATGTGAGGCTCCGGTTCAATTCGACGCTACCCTTTTTAGCCTACTACTGTCATGCTGCGCGGCGCCCACGCCGATTGTGGATGGGTAATAGCGCGATTTCCAACTGCGCCTCGCCTAACTCTCCGAAGAAGCCTTGTCTGACTTGGACACCTGATAATGTCTTTGATGGCAGATGGAGCGCACACTGGCGGCGAATCTTACTTAAGTAGGACAGCTAGGTTGGACGCCAAACAGATAAAGGTGGATGCATTTGCACCGCCCTCTGTTTACGTGTGGAGAAGCTAAACAGAAGGGAGATAAATACACAAGTTCTGAGATATTCCTCAGTCAAACTTCACAGCCGCCTCCTCGAGTTAGTTAGGTAGATGGGGCAATTCCACCTTGCTTGAGCCGTCAAACCCTCCTTCGACGTTCAAACCAGCACAAAGTAGGCTTCACCCAACTGAGTTAGGACAATAAACCCGTGGACAGGTGAATGAATTCGAGAAAATAAGTCAATGCGTGCTCAGCCACCTCCCACCCAAGTTAGCAACAAACCGATGACCGATAAATAATCTGGAGGGGCATTGCAGTTTGTGAAACCTCGCCTGGCTCTTCGTCCATAAACATCACGGATCAAGAGCATCTACCACAGAATGGTGGAGAGTTCGGCCAACGTCCGGATCAAGGTTGGGTTTGTCAGCACAGGGACAACAAGATAAGCAGGCTTCAATTTGCTGCAGAATAATGATACACAAATGACGAATAGCCCGCGTAGACCTCTAAAATCAGAAGTAGCCCAACCTTCATTGTTGGGATGACAAACGATTAATGACAGCCCCACTGCATGGTCCGATAAGTGACACATCGTGAAGGGGCCATTCGGGGCAAATACAATTTCAGCTAACTCCACCCATCGCCTGTTTTTGACCAATAAGATCCACCCACCAACAATAGATCAAGCTCGAAATTACGATGGCCAGGTGTCTCTACCGTGTTTATTACCACCGTCACAATGCGTCCAATACTCCGACCTTCCTAGCTGACCCCCACAACACATTGCATGTTGTGTTCTCCATAAGTTCAGCATAGCTGGTGGCGTCAAATTGCGTTTCGCAGACAGGATTGCTGAGCTTAAGGCTATAAAATTGGCGAAACAGTGGAGAAGTTAGTAACCACCGTGCAGTGAAGATTAGTGTTGCATTGGAGCAATAAAACACGTGGACAGCATGGCGAAGGGTTCTCATCTGATGTTGTTTGACAGCAAGAGATAGACTTTGGCGAGCAATGAAGCTTTCCATCTCTACCAGGACGGACAACCAAAACGATTTCGGCAAAGGTAATCTCACCAAGGAGCCACGGCGAACGCATTCTAAAGCAAAATTTCTTTCCGGACTATTCAATTGAACAAGCTTGAGTGCTTATAACCAAGTCTCATTCGGCCTAAAAAAACCATGACCGGCCAAATGCTTTGAGAATACATCCGCTTACTCCAGTCATAAAATACGTAGTTTTTTAAGGGTTCTGCAACTAATCTGAGTCTAAGTCTGACAACAGAAATCCAAGGGAAGCACTCCTAATAATCTGACTGCTGAAAGTCAAGTTCCAAAGCCACGACTCACAGTAGACAGTCAACTGCATCTGTTCCTCCTTGCTCATCAGCCGACAATAGATACTGCAACCGTGCGCCTTCGAATTGATCGGTAAGGACGCCGAAAGCGTGAGATTGTCCTGACTCCGTGCAATTCTTGCCTCTTCCAGGATCCCCTGGGCATATCCAACAGCCATTCTCTCAGCCAATTCCTCATCGGTTGGTGGTGAACGAAAGTGGTAGAAGCTATAGCTGATTTCGTAGGGATAGCCGAGTTGTGCCTTCGCCTGGCGCTCTTGTTCAACAGCCGCCCGGGGGGGTTTGTTGCAAACGATTCTGAAGTTAATGGCCTGGGGTGGCAACGCACCGTCCGTTTTGCATTCCACCTTGGCCATGGAACCATCGAGAAAGGTGGGCGGAGAGAGTTTCAATCCGCCAGGAGCAAGACTCACAGAGTCAGGCTCGCGTTCCAAAGTAATTGAAATATTCAGAAAGGTCGGTTGTTTCGTTAGCTGAAGAAAACGCAGGTGACAAGCTAAGCGACTAGTTTTGAAGTGTTCAACTCATTCTGAATCGCATGGGTCAGTCAATGAAACGGTGACATTTGAAATTATAGGAAATGAGGACACAAGCAAGCGAACTTATTTTGCGACTTAGTTTGACGGCGAGGTATTTGCCAGTACAGCTCTATTATCTAACCCCAAACCTTTGTGGGTGCATTATTTACTGTTTGGAGGGGAAAAGATGGTGCTAAACTTTCACGAGAATGACTACTAAAGCTTGGACCTGGTAACGTAGCCGCCATGCCTAGATAGGGAACTGTGGGGTGGCCTCAACAATGCCACCTCCCAATGACCGGACGATCACCATCGGACTTGATCAAAGCGCTAGAGAATTCTATTTTCACTATTCACCGCAACCGATGCCCACTATTTGGATCGACATCTCGGTGCACTCGATATCACTCAACCTAGCAAGGCAGGAGGTACTTCAAAAGCAACGATTAGAATTTCCAATTTTGAGAATTTTGTAATTATGAGTACTAGCAGACGATTTAAACAGAACGCCTTTGGCATAAACCCTAAATCGTAACTAAACAGGACTAAGCGAACCCTATCAAGCTAGAGATGAACGATGTATTCAACAAAATCAAACCTTTTCGACTCATCTAAAGGGCGGAGGAAAAATAGCAGCAATACTTACAAAAGGTAAGCAATGTGTAACAAGAGACACTTAAAGGATTTCCACAAAGTCTGTTCTAGGATGTGCCATGTATTTTTAATCTCCAATAGTAAGTCCTCAGTGAAAGTACGTATTTTTTATCGACCGACCTTTTGGTCGTGCACTAATGACACCTGTCCATCACAAACCAGGTAACACGCGCACCAAACTCTGATATTAAGCTTTTCCAGGACCAACGAAACGCCCGAAACAACGAAGTTTGCTCATGCATGAACTACACAGCATTGGCAGCTAGCGAAAGCTTTGACATGATCAACAACTAAACAAACGTATTGCAATGAATACTGCACCGAAACAAACATCTAGCGTTAGCGGTTCGCATGTCCCATGGAGGAACTCAAGAGGTTCAAAACACGCATGCCATATTAAGCAAACATCGGCGAGGAATGGTAAAAATATGCAAAGGTATTCAAAAAAAACTAAAAAAACTATCAGTGATTGAAAATTTTGATAGGATTAACAGTAAGTCAGTCCTATTTAAAAAAGGATTGCCTTGTGCTCGGAACTCGAGCACGCACATGACATATAAGCAATGAAAATTATACATGGGAAATGATCAATTATATACCCTTAAAATTAGATAAAAAGGCATGATTCTCTCATATTAAACCTAGAGGAGATCTAAAAACACCCAAAAATCAGCCAGTGGCCTTACCCATAGCAATCTCTACAAAACCGAAGAACCGACCATGTAAATAAAATTAAGACGCAAACAAAATTGGAGTTCAACAACAATTCCGTTAGGAAAGGGCATCCAGTTCAAACAGTTCGCAAAATCACCCGAAACGACTACTTCTTAAAATAACTGACTGACTTATAGCAAAAGCTATTATGTACAGTAAATTTGCGAGTTCATTAAGAACCGAAAAAAACTCAAAAAACAGGTACGAATGACATTTTAAACATTAGTAAAGCGATAGGACACAAACCTGGACAGTGGTACTCAGCAAAACCGCACCTGATCCTGAATAGCTGGCAGCAGAATTACAATAAAAGATCACACTAATATGTTTTCCAAAATCTTCCCGCTTCGGGGTGAAATATAAATGGAGGAAAGGACCCTCCGCGACCTCGCAAGAAACAAGGGGATCAAGATTGTCTAGGTAAGATCGACATTCAGGATTCCAACTTCCAATAACTTTGCTATCAACAACGATGCTAAAGCCGCCGCTGTAATCGTAGGCGTTACCACTTCTGGGCGATATTCGAAAGCGTATGCGATTGCCTAACTCGACGGGAAACGGAGGCTCTTGTTCCAAATAAACTTTCCTTATGAATGCTAGTAGAGATGATAAAAGTAGACTATTCATTACCTGGTGTGGCGAAGTGGACAATGAAGGCCGCGAGCCACAGCACATGTAAAGTCATCGCATAGGGAGACCAGTATATGGAACACGCGGCACAATTTCATAAGATAAATTGATCCGCTTAAACAAGGCCTAGAGTAAAATAATTCATTTTGTGTGTTCCTAAAAAAATCGGTATTAGATAAAAAGCACGCGTTATGCAATATTAAAACTTTAATTTAGTTTAAGGTAATAACATTCAAAAATTAAATTAGCTTACTAGCAATCCGGTGCTATTCATGCAGCGTCTTAAACACAAGAACAAGTCGAACAAAAGACCAAGCGCAAAACATAACAGATGCATCCACCATGGGGAGCAATTAGACGGCAGGCTTGACCTGGCTGCCAACCCACAGCTGGACTGCAGACAGTCGCCGTAGCCCAGTGGATCTACCGACGACCCATACAACCAACACGCAACTACCACACAAGCCTCAACCCAGTGAGCTCCCCAGACCAGCTACGCACTCGAACCTCCGCTTTGACCAAATATGCGCGACCGCCCATCGCCGCCACAACACAAGCACAACAAACCAAAGTCCTGGTACCCCACCTACAGAAACTAAACATCGGAAGGCGAACCGCCACTCGGTCACGAGCGCCCAACAGGCCCAAGCTCCTCGCATTAACCTTGCATATCCGCATAGCTGAGCCATTTCATTCCACCAGCCTACATAGGCAGTAAAATGGACCAAGACCAACGTACCAACGGCCATGAGGTCGCGTACACCCAGACAGGTGCCGAGCCAATCCATCACTGCGCGCAACACACCGGCTCACCCAAGCAAACAAAGCGGCGACCCCATCCCGGACGGGCTGAGAGAGTTAGGCGCCGCACGACGGAAAGCCACCGAAGACCGTCCCACGCCACCCGGGATCGCGACGCAGCCACCCCTACGGCGGACCCCACTCATAACCAACCCAGAACGCTGAACATCAAAACCCATCCATTCCTGAGAGTGAACCCAGTAGACACGCACCCCTGCGAGACCTACAGCACGGAGAACCACGGCCACATCTAAGAATCACGTAAGCCGCTTCTTTAAACAGATTGTAAATCCGCATCGGAGTCAAACGCAAGAGCGTATTGGCCACGAATATGGAGAAATCCCTCATATCATCCTGTTATTAAAAAAGGTGCCTTTGCAGCATGGACCTTCCGGAGGAAACCACTAAGGTAGCGGCAGGAGCAAACCCGTCGTCCCCCGAGCACAGGTCCAAGGAGTAGCCGACTAAAAACGATCCTACTCTTCCAGCAGAAGGGAGAAAAAGGCGGCGGAACTGCAGTAGGGCGGAAGCCAGCATGCCCTTCTGATGCGATCAATGCGCCGAATGTAGCAGAGCATCCCAGAACATGGAATGGCTGACAAGCGATTTCAGGAGGAAAGAGCTGGCGCTTCCCACCTACGAAAAACCGGCACTAGAATCCGCTGCGTTAAAAAGACCAAGAGGGCTCACCAAACCCATACGCGACTAACGACGGTCTTGGCACAAGGGCATGCATTGGCATCAGGTAACCAAAAAGATTACACGCCGTCAATAAGTGCACCAACGGCAGAACAGTCGACTCCGATTGAATAAAGGAGCGTGGACCATTTGTCCCAGGTGCATGCGCGCTGAATAGACGCGGCAATTTGTCAAATGAAAAAACAACCTAATTCCACAGGGACCCGGTTTATTCGACAAAACTAGGATATATTTGGTGACAAGTTTTCTGTACAACAAGACATCACTTCCTCTAGCGATTCTTTATCCTAAATTTGCAACCTACAACAGAAGAGCGTGTAGATGAGAGGAGAATGAGGCGAAAACTTACCAGAGGTGAGTTTTGCCTTGCCGCCAGTGGGGGTGCAAAGGATTCTGTCACAGCCTGGGCAAACTACAGGAGTTTGTGCGTGACTGAACACCACCTGAATCTTCATACAATCCGCACACTTGACATCCATGAAATATGAATTTGGGGAAGGCACCAGACGTTTCAACTTGCACTTCCTCTTCTCCTCTGCGAGGGTTGGGTGAAGCAAATCACGTGCAAGCTAAAAAAGCATGGATAAAAGGATGCCACATCAACGTAAACAGCGTTGTCCACCGCAACACCAACAACCACACGGGACTCACCATGCTTCGTTAGCAAACGGAAATAGAAAAGTGCTCGAGACAAACAAATCAACACCTATGTACTAGTTAGTCTGAGAAACTATTGACCAAAACTAATTGGACCTTGTCCGAATCCGTTCTTTTTACCATTAATTTTGAAAACATTTTTACTATCATCGATGCAAATTAAGTTCCGTGGAATTTTAACGCTACTGTCCTTGCGCTTTAAGAATTCCCAATCCACGTCTATTATTATCTACGAAAATTTTTTCTTTGGGCTGCAATTCATTTATCCCAACTTGTCAAAAGTGCAGGTGTGCTACATGTGTTGTATTTTAAGCAGACAGTAATTAAATTTATGAAGGAGTTATTTATACCCAAGGGTCTACCCCTTTCTGCTACGAATAGAACAGTTTACTTCTTCTTTAGAAGAAAAAGATGTTGATTATTGAGTGAAATATGCATGTGCATATTCAATAGACTGAGGAATGCGTCTTACGGCTTGGTCTGTGAGTCAGCCCGCATCAACCCACAGGTCACACTAACAAAGTAGTGCACGGCCCTTCACTGCATTAGAGCATCATCTCCGACGCTCGCCTTGGGACACTCATGTGTCTGTCGTCACAACAGTAATCAACGCTGCGAGAAACAACAATGCGCAAACTGTTCTCTGCGCCGAAATTCGACTCAAATATGACAATGTTTGATATCACGTCAGAATTCACAGTTGTTAATGCGACCAAAATTACAGGCTTGTCCGCCTTGAATAATGCCCTGGAAGCAGGAGACTCTGCCGATCATCAGTGCGTTCTTTGATAGAGGATAGTTCACCGGGCGGTCCACGGCTAGTGTTACCTCATTTGTATTAGCGTTTCCTCCAGAATGCATCAACGATTTTTGGGAATGGAGTATCAGAGGAACGTCTACTCGCAGCGCGCTTACCACATTTTCGCGGCAGCAATTCCGCGTAGATGTTAGAGATAGTTAGAAGAGCATCGTTAATCAGGTCTGATTTCACTTACTACTTCTTTGGTGTCATAAAGTGCATTATGGTCTTCTGGTAACTGTTGACAATCCATAAGCCAAGGGTCAGAGGCAGAAGCAGACGGGATTTTATACTTGGTTTCGGGTTTTACCAAGATTGGTTAATTTCAAATATTTGCTTTGTTTAAGAATGTCGAAATCATAATAAACAAAAATTTATCCACATATTAAATTTCTGGACTGCTACTTGCTATGATCGATAGGCAACAGAAATATGCGACTGAATAATTAATCTCG
Organism: Taenia pisiformis; assembly: GCA_023968675.1. Classification (NCBI taxonomy): domain Eukaryota; kingdom Metazoa; phylum Platyhelminthes; class Cestoda; order Cyclophyllidea; family Taeniidae; genus Taenia; species Taenia pisiformis. The sequence continues at coordinate 6,989,528 of CM043739.1, read as the reverse complement.
TGGAATACCTAACGGCCCTGAAGTCTTAAATTGTGGATTTTATCTCCGATGCTATGCCCCCGCCATGCCGCTCTGTGGCTGGAGTAGGTGTTTATTAACTGGAACTCACCTATTTCGCGCGCTCCAAACCGCAGTAGTTGTTTCTTCATTTTAATGTCAATCATTACGACTTCGGCGCGACTCCATGTTTTTTCTGCTTGATGTTTAGGAAGCTAGTACGATGAACGGTGGCTCTTCGAAGAACACGAGCGGATTTTATGAGCTCATTCCTGAGGATGGTTCGGTAGTGGATTTAACTCAACCCGGTCTGTTTTCTTATCGGCAGCTCGTTGCAATTTTCCGACGAAGAGGCTTTGAGTGTTTGGTAAGCTCGAGTTCTTCTTCAGCCTTTAAAAAAAGGCTTGCTTGTTCCGCCAAAACGACACATAATTAAACTGTTGTCCTTCGTTTCTGCCAGAAAGGTTGGACTTTTTTCAATTTTCAGAATATCATTCACGCATAGACTCGGACATTTTCTGCCGTAGTCTAAGCTTGATTCAAGTTGATGTGGTAGACCGTGGGAGGCAATGATGTGTTTTTGATGCGATGTGGGGAGTCTCGCGGTCCCGACCGAACTCGTGCTAATTATGTGCTATTTGAATCTCGTACTCATGCAATTTGTTTGAGGGGTGCCCGACACGGGACTAGGTTGACTAAACACCTTCATTTCCCCTTGGCACACCCTCCGTCGTAAGTGAAATCCCCACATCCTCTGTCGCACTGTTCATTCTCGTAGTTTGAACTCGTTTCTCTCATATGCCTTTTGATTGTGAGGAAGCGAAAGTGGTGTATAACACAGTCCTTTCTCACCTAGTTATCCACAATCCATCCTGACACCAACTCCCTCATCAGGGCCTATTATGATCACATTATACCTTTACCCTGTCGAAGTCGTACCAAGCCTTCAATCCACCCACCAGTTAATCAAAAAGCGGCCCAAATACAACGATTGTCATCACCAACGGCAACAATGAGCCGCAACTTGGACCACGAGTGCCAAGTCGTTTCGCCGGCCACCCGACGGCTGGGGCGGGAGTCTGAGCCCCCACCTGCCAGTCAGAATAGAGAAAAGCGCCAAAAGGATGATCTCGACAAGTTGATCATCATTAGCAATCCCAACTGGCCCACTAGTGGTGTAACGCCAACCCCACAAAACCCATCCACAACCCCAGATGCAATAAAAAGCAGGCATCATGGGAAGAGGTCGCCCACTTCCTCTCCTCCGTCTGTCTCATCTCCTCCTCCCCTAAAACGACCAAAAATCAACCGAAATTTCGCTAACCTTGAGCCCCTTAAGTGTAACGGTGAACAATTAACTTGAGCTTGCATTTTTGGACTTTTGAATGCATTTTTACTCATGATGAGCAGTCTTGGATGCCAGTATCACGAGTCTTCACCTTTGACTTATGGAGGGTGGATGGGGTATTCGATGCTAACCCATTGCCTTTTGTTCATTCGCTAGGCGTTTGAGCCAAGTCGAGACCATTATGGAAGGAAAGGCAGCAGATTCCGACCTTGTGTGTTAATTTGCACTGTTCTAATATGTCCCACTTCTCCATTTCGAAGTTCGGCGTGTTGGGTCCCCTCGAAGGTTTGAGTTAGTAACACCATTCGCCTCCTATCGCTACGGTAAAAATAGCAAACCCGAGATCGCCAACTTATGCCCAACTCCTCTCTTGGGTCATGAGCCAACGGGAATAAGTGTCAATCCTTTCCCTAGGATTTGAAAATGAACCGGAAGGAGATCCTCACATATGGCGACTCCTTCACGAGAACAGAGGAACTGTTTGGCTATTAAATGTGCTTTCAGGGGATGTAGCAAAAGAAAATCCCAGGCCTCACACAGATAGGTCATGTAGCAGAATTAGTAGCTCCAAAACGTCCAGCAGGGGACACTGATAGCATTAAGACTCATCTGGACTCACTGGAAAGCAGCGCCGACGACTCGAAGGTTTACTAACCAGTCATTCCGAGAAGTCTGCGCTTAGATGCCATGGACCCTTACCCTGGATCCCGCCCTCTCGAATCACTGTAGCTACTCAGCGGGTCACAAATGAGACCCAGCGTTCCCAACACAGAGGGGGCCCAATGATAGTCAGCAGTAACAAGGAGCCAAAATGCCGTTTATTTCCCAATTCAAGCGGCTTGAACGGCACCCGTGGGTATGCTGAAGAGTCGTTGTTCAACATCTTCATAGTCAGGGTCAAAAACGTGAAGTCTAACGTAGCCGTCCTCACCTCCGGTGGCGAAACTGTCCAACAATGAACAAAAGGCCAAATTGCAACTCATACATCGAATGAAACGACAATTCTACGTACAGCTGGATAGACGATCACAACGGTATGCTCACCCACTGCCATCTGGATTGAAGGCGACGCTGTTGATTGGACCGAAGTGACCTTTAACTCGACCAAACTCCTCCGCGTAAATCATATGATAGAATCGGGCATCAAATTTACCCGTCTGAACGGCTGTAATGGTGACATCCCGAGCCTCCTGACCGCCTCCCAACAGAACCTGTGTTTGAGGAGAAAGAAGTTCATCTCACCTACATTTCGACCTCAGATCTGCATAAAACAAGCCAAGAAGATGCACAAACTTCTGCAAGGAGTGCAAAGGACCAAAGACTAGTTCCACATACTTTACGACTTTCAGAGCAAACACATCCTCTGTACACATGTATGGTCTACCCCGAGGTTAATTTGGGATGTCTGGAGCTTTCTAACTGTTGGCGGACTAAGTCAAAGATGTTCTGCGAAATCAGCAACAAAAAATGCCTAAAATGAGTCAGTAAAATTCAAGATGTCCGGGAAAGGCACTGATTTTGCCCAGCTCTCACTCCTAAAATGATGAGAATTTAGTGCGGACGAATCCACCAGACTTGGAAAAGTGAGAACCCAAAATGCGGTGCAAATTAAGAGCACCCTAAGCCGAATCGCTGCAAAGAGATGCGGGCACTTCTAGAAGTATGAAAAAATTCCTATAAATGCGCAGAAAAGGACTCGAGTAATGGCACTTGAGCGCCTTACATTGCGTTAAAAACCAAAATCCTGAATTCAAAACAAATAAGGCAAAAATACTATGGTAAGACAACTAACATGAGGTCGATTAGGAGAGATGGATGCCGAATTCACAGGACGTTCAGCTGTGTAGGTTCGAATACAATCCAGCTCATAGATGCCATGAAGCTAGAGAGACCACGAATGCAATCACACAGTTTTCACAAAAGAGCATGTCAATCGCGAAAACGAACATACCTTAGCTGTGTGATCCTTTGAAGCACTAATAAACATAGTGCCATCAATGTGCGTTTGCAAATCTGTGATTAATCCGCTATGTGCTCTAACCGACTTCACAGACGCCTTTTTTCGCATATCGATCATATTAAGTTCGCCGGCATCTGAACCCGTGATAACGAAGTCCTCCAAATCACCCCATATCGCCGCCTTCACGGGACTTTTAAGGCTACTGCCAGTAATCGAAAGGACACAGCTATCTCCTTTCATCTGAATGTGCAAGGTTTACAAAAGAAATATTCTCATACGTGACTCGGATCCCGAGTGTCTAGAACACAAACCTCAGCTGGATTTTGTTTAAAAACATCAGCAACAAAAAAGAACAAATTTCCTGAGTAGGAAAAACCACAGGCCCTGACGGAAGACGGCTTGGAAATGCAGTTGAGTTCCTTCCCTAAAGGGCAAATTAGTTGGAGGTAATATACCGTTGGAGACGTCCCACAACCTTACAGTAGCATCACCAGAACCCGAGACCAAGTGAGTCGATGTCCAATCAACGTCTAGGCACCAAACCACACCTGCATGACCATTAAATGTTCCCAAACGTTCTCCATTTCGACTGAACCAGACATTAGGAGATGGATTTTTTCCAGCAGTAAAAATTAAGTCACCTTCTTTGTTATAAATAATTCGCGTTATCGCGCGCTCATGACCACGCAAGCAAATTGGTCTCTAGAAGATGTTAGGCGAAACCTAAGTAGCAAGGACCCACCATTCCCGATCATGCGAAAAAGGCGGCTCCGAACCGAATTGGTATAAACAATAAAAATAAACAGTAAAAAATTGATTTATTTTAGGTCCTAATTTATTATATTATTACCATTATGTATCCTCAGTTGTGAATTTTGAAAAGGATGCAAAGATTTACTGCCCTTCTCTGCTGATTGGAGATTTGGCGTTTGAGCAGAAGATGCTTGAGTAGGCTGGGATGCTGGACGGTTTCGTAATGTTGTGCCCTATAAAATGCCTCGCCTGCGTCGGACTTTTTCTTTCTGAATGTCTTGCAGCAACGGATATACGCGCAGTCTACGTGAAGACAATGGACGGTACTTTACGTGGATTCGCATCAACGGTTTTGCAAAAACCAATAATCACCTTTTTGGGAATTCCATTCGCTACTCCTCCAGTGGCAGATCTAAGATTTAAACCTCCGATCCCACCAAAACCTTGGAAAGGCGTCAGGGAGGCATCGAAACCGGCTCCGACATGCATTCAACCTCTTCCAGAAAAATGTAAGCTGGGGGGTTAAGCGTGATCCGTTGATTAAATAATGTAACCGTGACACGATGTGACTTTATTGAAGAAATCGTTTCTACTATAAGATGCAACATTTACTCGGCATTGTGGTACAAATTACCCACCAACTTACAAACAGTACGGATTCAAAAGACCAAACTGCAAAGCAAATAAAACAAAATCTTCCCTTAATAGATGCACGTAATTGTGCTTGATAAAAGCAGCATTAACAAGTAATAGTTGCCTTTGAAATCCATAGCTGGATTTTCACTGCACTACTTCCTTAGTCGTGAGTTTTGGATAATTTGAACAGAATATTTATGTGCGGTGTCATGCAACTGTAAGATTATTTTTCGGCTTAATTTTTTAATACAACTAGCCATAGTCGAATTGTCTCCCTATAGGAGGCTTCCATTTGCCCGCTACTGTGTAACAGGTTGGATTGCTTTCAGTGTAGTCAAGCCACTTATTTGTCCAGTCACAAGGCCTCGGCAACACAAGTACATTTGCGTGCAAACGACTACAACTGGGATAAACAACGCTGCGTCTTAAATGGTCGAGAAAAAACGACGGGAATAGCTTGGCAGTACGCTTGCAAGTTTTGAGTTTTCTTGCCAAAATCTTTCGTCCCAATGGACCAATAGCGTTGTAAACTCGTGGTGCGCACGTGCACGCTTTATCCGAACGGAGATGAGCGTGCGCGCGGGCTCAGAATTATCGACTGGTACCTTGACGGACGACCCTCGTTCCTATGACTCAGGCTAAGGGGAGTCATTCAAACAAACTCTCATACATGGTTTGAGTGGGTTAATTGAAACTGAAGACTTTTTCTGAGGCAAAAACTGCCATTTGTCAGTGGCTGATGGTGGGCTGTTGATTCATGTATTACAGAAGAATCGTGTCAAACTTGGAGCGCAATAAGCTTTCCAACTAGTAAAATATTTACCATTTTTTGGCACATTTGACAGTTGGCTCTGTGACATTTAAACCAACAACTCTTACTTAAGAATACTAAAACGTTTCTATGGTAGAAACATTGCGGAGTTCAATTCGCATGCATTTCATTAATCACGGCAAGATCTCTGAGCACATTTTTTTCCACCTCATTCATCCCAACGGCTCAAATCCTTCTTCTGTATTCTGCCAAATCTCTCAAAAGAATGGTTTCTATTTCACCAATTCCATTCACTTCAACACAATCCAAGGGTTTGGTGGTTGGCATCTGTCTATGGTCGCTGTAAATTTTGAAGTGCAAATGCATGCTCCTTTCATGCCTCCACTAGGATTTCTGCCCACGAGACTCCATTTCATAGTGCTTAAGTCATCACAGTGGCGCTGCACTTTCACATACGGTAGTTAATATTGGACACACAAAGCCATAGAATCTACACGCTTCTGCCCCACTACAAAGCGATGACAAAGATCAAGCAATGATAGTCCATCGAACGCAGTTGGTAACCCTCTCTGTCGTTCCTTATCACACCCCTCATACCGCCATCCTACTGGCTAGATACAACCACGCGACCAAACGTCCCTGCGAATCTTTCGCCAAGTCCGAAGCAGTGACTGCTTACTCGTACACATCCTCAGTGGTGTAAGGAATCACTTGTTGCTGTGGCTAATGTCCTCATTTGTTAGTTGATTAAGGACTTATAAGAAGGGATCAACTAATAAGCGCAAGTCGTCTAAGGGAGTGAGCAAAAGGGCGCACCATTCCTGTAAACTCTTAAGGCGTGGTTGTATCACAAGCGGCCCAATCACTTACTCAGTCTCCATCCCTGAGTCACGCATTGCCTCTCTTTCCCAAGAGGTGCCTAAAAACCTCAAAGCTTTTAGCATTTGCCTGTGGAACAAGCTCACAACGCAGGTAAGGATGTGGATGACGGCGTGAGTGCGACAAGGGAGAAGAGCACCGATTTGTCTTGCAGATACTAATTCTATCATGCTGTTACCGCATGGCAATTGAATTGGCTGATCACATGGCCATAAGCCATGCAGAATAGAACGATGAGGCTGCAGAAAGATTGCCCTAACAGTGATACGAAGCGGCGCTTCCAATTTAGGGGCTTCCTCTTTCCCCTCTTCTTCTCTACATTCCCCCGCCCTTACACTGATCGCCTTCTGGAACCCCTGAAATTTTCAAGCCACTACCCTCAATCGAGAGGCTAGAGGTAGATTTGCACAAAATCTCCCATTGATCGAGCTGTCAGCTATCACCTGCCGCTACTGCACTTTTAGGGCAAAAGACCGATCCGATGACGCGTGTCTGGTTGAACACCACCGAAATGAGTGAGGACTGCCTCTACCTGAATATATGGACGAACGCGATCAATGGGAGCAGCAGCAGTGGCAGTGATACTGACGATCAAATGACACGGAGCGACAACCATGACACGCCGTTCGGTTGGCCACGACGTCGGAGCATCCAGCCAGCACCCAACTTCCAGCAGCTCAACGGACGTCCAGTAATGGTTTGGATTCATGGGGGAAACTTTGTATCGGGATCGGCGAATTTGGAGATGTACAATGGGGCTATTTTAGCCAGTGAGGCGAGTACAAACACATGGCGGGTTAATGATGGGAGAATGTGTAAAACTTTGTATCTCGGAAACTAATCGGATTTTATTGGTTTGAGAAAAATAAAAGCTCATCCTCTTTGCGTAAACTTAGCGTGACCACAGATACTAGTTACTAATAGAATACACGGGACGCACACTTGTGATGATGAAATTTGGTCAGCAAATTTTAGTGTCACCTCTGTGTGACGCAGTGTCATAGCACTTTACGGTTGATCTTTTTCTTCGTAGATGGGAGTGATCGTAGTCAGCATCCAATACCGATTGGGTTCTCTCGGGTTCTTGTCTCTTGGAACGCCTGGGGCACCCGGAAATCAAGGATTGTTGGATCAGGTGGAAGCGCTTCAATGGATCCGTCGAAATATCATTTACTTCGGTGGGAATCCTAAGCAGTAAGTGCCTCAACTGCCTCATGTCATCTAAAAGCGGTCAGGCTTTGATCAATTTTCCTGGAGTTGATCAGGGTTGAAAACCTGGACTAGAGTTCAACCTCGCCTCTGAAGGGCTACTTCGGCGTCGACGAATTTATCGGCACAGCTTGACCCCTTTTGAACAGCTCTTCTTGGCATTGCATAGGCCAAAATCACTGATAGGAATTTATAGGCGTCTATAAAATACCTTCATGAGTGGCTAATATTTTTTCTCGGCATATGGCGTTCAGCTCCCCCTCTTTCACTAATTGGGATGCGATCCACCGGTTTGTTGGTTTTCCTTTTCACAGAATCACACTCTTTGGTCAAGGTGCTGGTGCTCTCAGCGCATCACTTCACTTACTTTCCCCGATTTCCAGCCATCTCTTCCAACAGGCCATCCTTCAGAGTGGATCACCGCTTACGTGGTGGGCAGTCGAAAGTGCCCAATCAGCTATCAACAAGGTTCGCTCTTTGATTGTTAGTTGGTTAAGTTTAAGAACCAATCAAAAAGGCGAAATAATAAAATACTGATTGCTTATTGGTCAAATGCTAATAATTATTGCCACTCCATGTATTTTTTGATTGTTAGCTTGTCCACTTAACTTGGACTTTTTTTCTTAGACCTGATGGTGAAACGAAAAGTAAATTTGATTCATTTGCTGCCTTAGCTTAATGAGTGGCACCGATCTTGACCGTGAAGGAACCTACGCCCATACACGGCTTTTGAAGAAATCCTTTTGCTTTCATGCGTACACTTTTGGCAATTTCTCTTCCTAAAGCCGCGCAGACCATAGCCAGTTGTGCGTGGCCAGTTAAAGTTAAGGATGATAGCTTCTTCCGCATCAATGCCGATGCATACACAATTGTGCTCCTACCTGTTCTAGCAACAGTATTTAGGGCATGAATAGCATTTGCTGCTTCTTCATATGGAAAGAAGTGCCCGTACACAGCCTTTGTCTTGCCAGTTTTCCTTGTCATTTCGTTCCCTCAAGCCAAACTCAGTCTACTAATTAACGCAAAAAGGGTTGCAAAATTCAACAAGTGGAAGCTTTTAAATGTTATTTACGAACTAAAATTACGCATTACATGGTTATCGGAATTGCATTGAAAATACAAGCGAATTGGTAATTCGACTAATCGTTAAATTACCATCTACGTTTGTCAACATTCGACTCTTTCTTTTGGACGTGTGTTTCAAAATGCTAATAATTTTGCTGCCAAGGTGAGTCCCTTGTGTTTATTATGGTTGTCAAGGTTACGTTCACGCCAAAGAGCTTCCAAAAAGGGCTCTGATCAACTATCACAGTGGCAATATTTTGAAACTATTCCTTTGTAGCCTGAGTAGCGGGTGTTTTAGAAGCATGACCGATTCAGTTCGATATCATAAAGCGGGATAGTAGAGCTAAGATTTAATTACTTGCATTCGAATCCCTCAGCCACAAGTTGCTTAGCAATTTATGGGCGCATTTGTGACACAACATTTTTGCAACTGAACCCAGCGTCGACAATGTGTGGTATTTTAAAAGTGAGGCAACTTTAACATCTGAGGGCCGCGTATTTTCCATTCGACTGCTCAGAAAGACGCACTCACTGGTAAGTGTATGGTGCAGCTTTACTAGCCTTTTAGAAGTGAAGTTGGAAACGAGGCCTTGTTATATCGGAGTGACAGTTTATTAAAGGTACTACTTACCAAAGTTAAGTAGCAGGCTACATTTTAGGCTCGTCAATTTGCCCAACTAAGCGGTTGCCATGGCAACGATGAAGAAGTCGAGGCCTGTTTGCGATCTGTCGAAGCGGGTACTCTGGTCTTGAATCAATGGAAAATGCATCTTCTCCCCGACATGCCTTCGACAACTCGTGAGCATCGAATAGTCCGTCTCTACAGTCGTCGATACAATCCTGAGGTAAATTGGCATGAGTTTTAGAAAGAATCCATGGCCAAGCTAAGATAACGTTTTTTTTGCCTGCTAGATTTTAGGAACAGCTGGATTGTTTTTCAATATTACATTTCGACCCGTTGTTTCGGAGCCATTTTTGCCAAGATGGCCCTACCAAATAATCGGGTCGAATCGCGAAGCACTGCACCATCGCATTCTGCTCGGAGTCAACAAAGATGAGGGTATGTCTCACCCTTTTGTTAGCTATCTAAATATTGAAATTTATGGGGCTACCACCGATTCCTGTTAACCACTGTTTGCTCTTGTGGCTGCGTCTGGATCAATGACTGAAGAACCGGGCGGTAAATGCACTGGAACATCATAAATGAGAGATCGTTACAGAGAGACCATGCATTTTAGCCCGTGTTGGACTCACGTTACCTCTTAACACCACCGTTGGTAACCAAGGCAGAAATTGTAATGCAGCACGGCCAGATTTGAAGATCTTCATTCGTACAAGCTGCTTTCGACATGATATTGAAAAAGAGAAGGATAAAAAAATTTAAATGAGCAGAAAACAATTTATTACCAGCTTGATATTCTTGTCTTATTTGCCCCAAATGTAATTGTTTGGCCATAATACGACCTCAGAAATTTGTACAAAAACTAGTGAAACGTTAAACTTACATTTTTAGGCACATACGAAATGATTTATGGACTTCGAAAGTACTTTCTCGCAAATGGAAATACACCAAAGTTGCCAAAAGTATTCGCCTCCGATCACATTGGAATGGATCCGTTGGACATCCTAGCTTTCTACATCATCGACGAGGACTTTTTGCATCCGCTGCTGCTCCAGGCTACCGCATTCGAATATCAGGTTAGGGGAGCTAGGGGCTGTTAACCAACCCTCTCGACACTGTTTATTGCTGTTTAGTCGACAGCTACTATCGGACGTCGCTTAGGCAGCGCAATCAAAACATTCAGTTTAGCAGGGCGAAAATCGGGTAATTGAGGTGCAGCCGCATGTCTGCCACTGTTTTCATGCGTCAAACATACGAGAAAATTAGGCTTTTGGTATGTGAGAATGAGTTTGAGGCTGCGGTAAATAAGAATGAACTTTCCATTCAGTGTGGATATTCCTTCCTTTAAAAATGCTTACTGATGGCATTTAAGTAGTACATTTTACCCTGTAGATACCGAGTCGGGCATTTTTTTGGAAGGAGTGGACACCGCTGCAGGTGCAGCATGCACTGGCCGAGGTAGCAGGAGACTACAACATCAAGTGTCCTCTACTTGAATTCGCTGATGCATATTCGCAGGCTCCGAACAGTCAGGTAGGCGTCTTGAAGTCACTTTGACTGTTCATTGGTCTATTTAGGGTCAAAACCTGTCACAATGGCATTGAGCAATCAATTGCTTATTCTTTTTAGGTTTTTCTCTACTCCTTTGAACACAGATCCAGTGGATGGACATGGCCTAATTGGACGGGTGTGATGCAGGCCTATGAGGCCGAGTACGTCTTCGGTGCACCACTCAACTTGAAGTTTCAGGTGGACTTTTACAAGTTCTCGGACGAAGAGCGAAAGCTGAGTGCCAGCATTATGCAGTACTGGGCTAATTTCGCTGCTACTGGGTCCGTCTTGTTCTTCACCTAATTAAACTCGCCGGGTTAAATCTAGTTAACATTAATTGCAGGTGTGAATTCCGCTTTAATCTACATAAAGGCAAGACTTGAAACTAATCGTAACTAGCGGCCGCTGACCCTATTTAAGCGCCTAAATAACCACCACAACTTCCGCCTTGAGGACGTTAGTATTAACTGGGCCCGGAGCCAGTCGCTCTTGAGCACACCATAAGGCAAATTCATGCGGTAGACCTTGACTTGGTGAGGCTACGGTTAAGGTTGAGTTTAAGGGAATTCAGGTGATACTCAGGAAGAAGACGTGCTTCTTTATCCTCTTTTTTGTCTTGAACCTCCTAACAGCGCAGTTTTTGTGGCCTTTTGTCTTCAGATCACCAAGCTTGCATCCCGACGAATTTCACACCCGCACCAAGCGATTCCACTGGAACAACTACGAAATCCATCGCACCACCTTCAAGAATGACCTTGAAGTGGACGGTTCAAGGGAGTACCTCGTGCTGGAATTGCCCAATCCCCGAATCGCACGCAATATGAAGCGTCATCGATGTCTCTTCTGGCGTGAGCAGCTGCCCATGTTGAGGCAGCGGCTTGTTCCAAGTGTGCTTCCAATTAGCTAAATGCATTTCTCACGTAAAATTTGTCCATATTTACACGTTTTGGCAGTCGATTGCACCGGTTTGAGCACCGATTTTAACAAGTGCAGAGGGCATCGGGTATATTAGGCTGTATCGCGCGTCAAAAAACCATAAAAAAAGAGATGAAGTGCCAGGGCGGGAAAGTTGGGTTTTAGCGGACCCGTTTTTTGAGTGATTCTGTGAAAACTGTCATTCGCATTGCTCATGACTCGTTCATAGCTTATGATAACCGTTTTTTATGACTCTGCAGCCCATGCAAGCTAGCTTGACTAGTAATAGGGGCCAAGACTTTTGATCGTGACTAACATTTCAATCCAGGGTATTAAATGCATCCCCGCAGTTTGACCTACCATTCAAATGTTCAGCCTTGGTCCAAAATAATGAGAGATTTTGCAACCAGTGATGCGAGTCAAAAAATTTTACAGCTCAAGCCGCCATCAGGAGCAGCTGCACTGTACTTAAGGCACTAATAACTCTCGCATGTCCTACCGATATCCTGGGCCTCACGCAGTGTTGGTTATAAAAATCTTCTGCACAAATTCACATCACTGTGTTCAAGCCAGCTCTTTTCTAACGACATTAACCTCCACAGTTCCACGCCAACATGACCAATGTTTTCCTGCCTAATCTGTCTGTAGCAGTATGATCTCATGAGCGTAATTCAAAGGTTTGGGGTGGCACGAAAACCCCTGATAAAAACCCAGAGAAAGAGACAATAACACTTTTATGCAATCGGAATGATCACTACCATCTTGAGCTGCTGTCCTGATGGACATTTTCTGCGTCATATATAGACTCACGCTGTCAAATGAATCCCACGAAGGAAGCGGAGCTCAAGCAGGTTGAAAAACCGGCATCCCAACCATTACAAGCTCCACGAACCTCTGATTGGGAGGTCAGCGCTTTCCTACGCATCACCTCCTCGACCTCACCAATTGCACGTGCAGCCACGCTGCTCACTCTCGCATACAATATACTAGCTACTAATTTGCTTCTTCAGTAGCAGTTTTAAATCAACGACCCCTCTATCTCAAAAAGGATGTGAAAATGGGTTGTGAAACCTCGCGATTCCAATCATTTAATGTTTGGATACGCAAAAAAACAGAAAAGTTTTTCTCCTCTTACTACGTTTTACTATCCTCACTTTAAAGTTATTTGTGCAAAAAGTTTGGAGACATTTTTTTTTTCCGCTCTAACTTCACCCTCAATCAAGTAGCAATTGTATGACCTACGTGTTGTGAAAGGCTTCGTCCTTATTGACTACGGTTGTGATTTATTGCTCTTTCTAAGTCAACTTAAATAAATCGAATTTTGCTTTCAGTAATTGTTTTTTCCTGGAAAATTGAGACGTATTTGAGAGTTAAAAATAAACAAAAAGAGAGTGTGCGACAAAATATGCATTTAGACGCGCTTAGGTGCACAACGCATTGAAGACTTGGCGGAACTTCTGGGGCATTGCGAATTGCATTGGAACGATTAATCGGAGGGAGAGGAGGAAGACAGAACCGAGAGACTGTGGCGCCAAACAAGGCGGATCGATGTGCAACGAATAGACATGCCTAGCGCAAGATGAAGTTGCTGAAAGCGACTGTAGTTCTGCAGACTTTGTGACCGCAGTCAAATTGGTTCTAAAAGTGCAAAGGCACAGAGAAGTGGGAAAAGTGCGGTGGGGGGCAGAAAGAGTAGCAGAAGATGCGTGTTAGGGAGAGAGATGAACGACTAAGTGACTGGCTAAAGATGAGGCGAGACGAGCTGAGGTGCGCCAGGCGATCATTGGTTTTCCCCCAAAACCATTCTTCTCACACGCTCATGCCACGCCTACCAATTCACGGCTTGAAGGCACGGACCACCTCTCCCATCTGACTGTGCCTTGCAAGAGCCACCAACTGAGCTGCTACGGTACTGCATAAATTTTGGCTTCAATGCTCATCAGTGAAAGCTCAATTGACCGGCCCCTCTGGCATTCAACGACTCATTCCGTTTAAAGGAACGAAAGGAATGAGGGAAGCAGATCAAGTAGGTGCCGGTCTTCTGGACAATGGAGATTTGCATGTCCTGCGAGGCTCCTTTCTCCATCTAGTAATGTTTCAACTACTGGAAGGTTGTGCAAAACGTCCTACAAATTCCTTGCACGACGAGTAGCAGTGCGCGTTGGAACACTTTTACGACACCCTCTCATCTGACGGTTGGACATGAAGAAAGGAGTGGAGGCTTGGAGGACAGAAAGAGGCATGGATCAAAGAATCCGGTAAATGATGGCAGCGAATGGCATTGCACACACAACCGGCGTCATAGAATCTTCCCCTGTTCCACCCTGTCGCTTGGTTGATTGCATCGTCGCCGTGGGTGTGGGTGCACCAATGCGCCTACGACGATCAATCTGCAAAGACTAAACGGCCACAGGGGAAAAAAGCCGGTCTTTCTATTCTCCTCTCTACCCTCTTTCCACTTCCCGACGCTGTCCCATTCATCAGCCGTTGGCGGATATACCAACTCCACTACACACCCCGACAATTTGAACAGCTTTTGGTGAAAAGAATTTGATGATTATCCCTCAAGAGTGTTTTTTTTAATAAGAAGGTGATGGAATGGATTTCGCCTTTTCGCCTTTCTGAACATCGGGGAATGAAGCTTGGGAATGTCGGATTGAAATGCCATCCCAGCCATGGATACCACAGACGGTCGGGACCTCGTGATTGGCTGCCTGCCCGGAGCGCACTGACCACATTTTTCATCCCCCTCGGGTAGTATTACTTATAGAAGGCGTTTGGGCGTTCCTAATCCGTGTCGTTCATTTCCTGCCCACCTACACTATTTGACTATGATGGAAGGTAAACAGCTGGTGCTCGAGGTGGCTGCAAAAATAGCATTTTTTGGGAAGATTCGTGTTGTATAATCATTTGTTTGTTTACGTTAGGCAACTGCCCCCCTTGCATCCCCCTCGGGTTGCAAGTTGCCCATGGTACGGTGGATGAATGCCAGATGAGTAGATGAGTGGCCAGATGGCCAACGAGGCGATGAAATGGATTGAGAGGTGGGACAAATACAAAATCGTGATGTGGTAATCAAATTGTCCAATCACCAGACTCCAGGAGGATAGACAGCTAGATTTACCTTTTAATGAAACTCCGCGGGCTGTTCCTTTGACCTGGCATTACTTATCACTTCGTCCGGTCGCCCTCCAACACACAGGTTCAATTGCAGGAATCTTAAGGCAGTGGGTGCTGGTCTATGAGCAGCATGGATCCACACTCTTAAACTCAAGGTGTCTACTTTCCTTCCTGTGTCCGAACTGTATCCAGTCAAAGTGAGTAGCAAAGAAATCATCAAAGTTTTGGCAGATGTAGAGAACCGTGTGGTGACGAAACGTGGAGGCGGCACAATCGGCCTTCAGAAACTAACCATTTTTCTCATTTCTAATATCTTCCCATCCCAAAAGCCTTTAGGTGAGTAGGCGCACCATCATTTCTCCAAGATGCTTCAGACCAGACCAACACACTGTGTGCGCTACGATAAGAACTCACGCTGGGGAAACTGAGACAGTGGGGGATTGTCAATTCTCCGGAGCTAAGGTGTCCGTCCCCACGTTTTTTTGTGCAAACACATTTGTGAAACAGACCATTCCGGCCATTAAGAAGGGTCAAAATAAAGCTCAAAAGCTAAAAGCTTAAATCAATTTAGGGGCGCTGAGCTCCAATTCCAGTAATCACCTCGGTGCGCCCACCTACTTAAATGGGACGAGTAGTGCGGTCCAGGCCGATTAGTTTACAACTTCTAGGCATCCTGGATGGTAGCAGAATTAGTGAATTAATGGTGCGTTTCCTCGAAAGAAGATGACTTTAATATGAGGAGCTGCATCATCTTTAGCGCTAGCTCTGACATGAGCGTCTGGAGCTCACTAAATCTCTGCTTTAGTCATCAAAACTCTAGTTAGTGGGGGGTGCATTCTACTTACCAACAGGCCGAGTAGGCGGGAGGCCACTGGCATAACCCAAGTGTCACACCACCAAGTGGGAATATAAATAGCTGAAACTAAAGTGCAAGCCGAAGGGCGAACTGGGAGGAGAAAGAAACGGAAGCTTAATCTCCACTCCATCATAAGGAAAGGAATGCGATCAGCGACTCTTAAAAACGCGGTATTCTGATAACATCAAGAAAGGATCATGACATTGGATTAGGGTTCGTCAGGATGCCATAATGTGGCCAAAGGTCTCCGTTTATTGGGCTGGAGACAAAGCACAACCTAACTCTTGGTACGGCCGCTTCCACCACACACACATTCATCTTTCACATTCGTTACCCCTCCTTCCCCACAACACAGCCCCTCAAGACTGGTTATTCCGTCTCCCATGAGTTCGTAGTATCTTTAAGTACCAATACTGGAAAAGGCGTGAATAGCTGTTGAACATGGAAAATCACCATCAGGAGCGTGATTGAGGAAAGACCAGAAATCGGGTTGATGAGCATTATTGCCGCATTGAGGGTCTATCTAGTAGGAAAGGCGCGAGTATATTTCGTCTAAACTAACAAGGTCTCAAGGCGTAACCTTTGCTACGTTAACAATCCGCTTATCATTGGCAAAAAGAAGTAGAGCATATAGAAATGGTGGATATGGGCTGCGATAAACGCATAAATGAGTTTTCAGTCCTCATCTTCCATCCGACTTAAATAGCGGCTGTGGCTCACCATGCCGCCTGAATGATGCAAACACCTCTTTCATGGGTACCACCACAGACTCACAGCCAATGCGCGGAGGCTGAAGAGACTAGTCTGCCGTATGGAATAATCACACAGCGGAGAATGTTTATGCTAATGCGTCCTAAGGCGTGCAAGTGAAGCGAGAGAGAACTGCGTTGACTTATCCCCTGACTTACTCACTCGGTCCTTTCAGCGAATTGGTCATTGCTGTCAACTTCTCAGAGATGAAGGCGTGTTGAGGTGATCGGTCAACTGTTATGCAAAGCTGGTGATTGTGTTTTCACAGGTAAAAGTCACACAGAGACAAACTTGGTAGGAATGGAGATAAACGGGCCTTTGAAGTGTGCGATTGCGGTTTTGGTGGTGGTGGTGGCGGTGGTAGTGTGTGTGCGTGTGGATAGCAGATGGCATGGAAAAGAGCCACAGATATGGTAACGTGCCATACGAACGCCGCCGGCCGGTCATTCAGCTGGTCATCTACCTATTTCATTAGCCAGTCTCGAAAGCGACTTTTAAGCAGATGCTGCACTGCACGAGGGTGGTAAAAATCAGTAGTATGACAACCTTCTATGCGTGCATCAATTAATGCACCTATTAATTAATGTTTATCACAATCATTTTGCCTTTTCTTGCATTCCTGAGTCGTGAGAAATTTTGCTACACCTACCACGCCTGCTAGTAATACCAATATAAAGCTTCCGTAAGGACAATTTCTTTGGCCTTCAATCCACTTCTACTTCTACCGGCAAATGCGCACGGCTCAAATCACGTCCACGCGTTTCCTGACATTAAAGCTCCCAGAATCGTGTGTGGGTTTCAAAATAGAGACCTTACAGCTTGCAATAAACCAGTTCAGCCAACTGCGTCTAGCCTCGAAAGGTTTGACTGGTGAATCATTTACGAAATGTCGAATGATCAGGCAGACAAAGTGCGATATTTAAACAGCACGAACGCCATAGGACTAAAATTATTAGTCGGCAGAAAGTCCTTTACGTAACAAATTGAATTGTCAAATACCTTTACAACTTCGGTCGAAACGTGTGAGTATGACTTAATCTACATGAAGAAAGTGTATTATTATCGCCTTTCTCTTCAAAGCCGGCACCTCCTATTGCAACAAAATCCAAACCAATGCCAAATTTTGCATTTGGAATGTGATGTCTCCGTTAGTTCGTTCTAATTACGGCCAAATGGGCCAATTTTGGCAACTAAGATTGACCCTCTGAATGAGTAAAATCAAATCGGCGCACGCCTAATACCGAAGGTCATCTTTTCGTCAATTTACCTCAAAGTCTGCTTTTATTGAGTAAAACATGCGACTAGCTTTAAAGCAAAGCCCTTGATAAAATTCAAGGTTAATGAAGCACCGCTGTTTAGCTGAAGGGTCTTTTAAAGGCAACTGGTTTTGCCATCTATTGTTTTGGTGCTAGATGCTTTGCTTTATCCCTGCACTTTTCCCATTGCATTTTTAAACAATGCGAGTTTTCAAGAGCCATCTGGAATGTTAGCTGAATTGTCTTGAGTATGCGGTAAACAAAAACATTATCCCCTTTTAATGTCAGGTTTTTTATGAGGAATCATCTTCAACCACAAGGCAACAGCCCAACGCTTCAGTTCAGCGTGTTAGCTGACATAACCTGTGCAATCAATTTCACACCCCGCACACACGGCGACACAGTTGCGTTCATTGGTCAGCCTTCCCTTCCCACTGGCGACCAATCAGACGGAGCCTCCGACTGTGCAGGCCGCTCGAGGGGGAGGCAGGCAGGTATGCATCCAAGAGGGCACAAAACCCAGACGCCAGGGTGTATTTCGTCGTCAACACTGAAAGGAGGAGAAGAAATAGCAGCCCAGGAGACGTCGCGTAAATTTTCATTTCTCCTCCATCACTGTCACTGTTATTACTAATGAAATGTTCCCCAACACGCGACGCGCTTCGCTGCCTAGCAACCCAGCTGCAGAAGCAGCGACCCGCCGGGAATGTCGAACTTTCGAACCCCAGCAATGGCGTCGATCGGTGTGCAAAAATTGCTTTCGGTCAGAGCCTGAACACGTCGCTGCTAGTAGCGTTGCTGCTTCACCTGCTGTTTCCGTGACAGCCGCTTCAGTGCCCACGCTGGAGTCAACTCCAGTGGCGATCAATGCTTGGCCGGCAACACCGGCGTTAAGTCGAAAATCCACGTCAGTTGGAGTAATGGACGCACCGCAGATGAGGATGGGTGGACAGCCACAGGGGCCAGGACGAAGGAATGGGCAGAATGCACAGAGGTGAGTAAAATAAGTTGTCCAGCTGGTGCTTAAAAATGCGTCTACCCAACATTGTTTGTTGCCGACTTTGCGCTAATGACACCTGTCCATTTTAATGTGTGACATGCGATTATCGGCAGTGGGTGACGCTGTGGTGCGATAAGCCATTCCTCCTTCATTTTCATTTTATCACCAGTGTCACGTATATGTGACACGTGCCCTTTGTCAGTTTATTGCGTCTGATTGCACCAGACCGTAGTGACAGTAAATGCTAAAATTGGGGGCAATAAAACGAATGTCATGTTTATGGTCTAAGAGCAACCACATGCGTGCATAAAACGCACATTTGTGGACCGTGGTTGTCGAATTCCCACCTTCCTCCCCACCCCTGCGTCTTCGTATTCTGTCGAGCAGTAGGTGGAACCGCTTTGGTGCCTTTGCTTGCAGCGCAAAATGGAAACTAATCGTTCGAAGGTGCTGATTACATCCCCTCCCCTCCCGAAGGTAGGAGGATCGGGTTTCCACATCGTGGGCGGGAAAGGAATCCCACTGCCTAGGTGGATGTGTGGGTGATCTCCAGCAACTCTTTTTGTCCATGCATAGTGAAATCAATGTGATTTTTTCCTAGCAAACGAGTGATTATTTATTCATAAGCAAGAAGACTCGATGTGGAGGTAGAGAGCTCCTAGCCAATGCACAAGATGAGTTTTTGTCTAACTTTGCTCCTCGAGAAGTCGATTTTGATTAGCAACAAAACGGATTTGAGTGCTGTTATTGGCAGAGAAAGTAGCTGTGAGGAGATGTGTCCATTCCGCCTCAATCGCTGAGGAATGGAGAGGCTTTTGGCCGAGAGGATTATCAGATGGGCACCAGCAAAGGAGGATGAATGGACGATGTCGGTTGCACGGGAAATCTACCAATCCGCCATGACGGATCACCTCTTTTCCCATCACGTTGCGTGAAAAGGAAGAGAACAACGTAGCGACTGACATTTTGACAGGCAAATCATCCCTGTGACACGAAGTAAGGGAATTTCATTGGTCACTGTTAGGTTACGCGTCATGACAGGCTAAGGATTGGTTCAGTCCTGTCGTCCTCCTGTTTTTACACCCAACATAGGCACTGCTTACGTTATCATAGGTTGGTGGGGAGGGGGGTGTTTAATGGCAAATTTTGTTTTCGTTATCCAAAACAAGGCGAAATGTGATGGGCGCCAAAATCGACACGTGATTGGTCGGGATTCGCTCCCTTTAAAAACGAGACACAAAATGAAACTGGTGGGCAATGTTGAGAAGGACAACCAGGAGAAGGACCAATTTTTTACTTTATGCACTTTCAGTTCAATTTTGGACTCGGTAGAGGTGTTGAAGCTGTTCTTGTGTGACTCCTCTCCGGTGGAGGGGAAAGAAGGCGGACTTTTGGAGTAGTTGCAATAAGATTTAAAATAAATCTTTAAATTGTATGAAAGTGAAGAGCTATTCAACCAACATGAGGTGCTCATGCAGTTGAATCAGTGTTTGTTGCCTTAACCGCCCCACAGCAATCGGGTGTCAACTCCTTGACACAATTCAGTCGTTCCATGTGCCAAGACGGTGCGTATTTTGATGACTCGAAATGACTGGTCATTTCAAAGCTCACTTTTGTCTTTAAAAGAACTAATAAATTATACTACCTCGGTCGCCTTCGGGGGTTTGCGCAGCAGGAGAAGGAATCTTGTCCATATTTCCGTCCAGACGACTAGAAGAGGGGAGAATCACTTGTAAATCGTTTTTTAGGGGGAATTTATGCTCGGCGGAGGTCGGATTTGGGGCATCTTATTTTTGTCCGGCAAACAAGTGGAGGCTTTTGGAATCAATGAGGGGAATGAACACCCACGGACACTTCACGCTCTCGCCCTCTCTCGACCACTTAGAGTGTCCGAGAATGAGGCCTCGCTGACGATATCACCTTTGACTGCCAAAAAGTTATGACATTAATCACTTCCTTAAACACCTTTTTCATCGACAGTTGACAAGCTAAGTGGCAAAAGGGGCGGACTCCTTTGGAAAAACTAATATGGTGAAGGGCTTCACGTCCAAAATCCACCAACAAAGCTGTCCTTTTGCTTCCTTTAACCTTCAAAGATGTCAAGACACTAAATGAGAATGGGATGTGTTTATGTAAACTGCCCTGCCAAACATAATTATAGCAGTAAGTACAATTCTAGTGGCGCCTGGCGTCTTCCACAAAATGATGAGGGAAAAAACACTCCACTTACTACTGTAGGGAAGCGTTAGGGAAGGAAGATCATTATAGTTCATTAGAAATATTGCATAAAACGAGCGTGACTTACAGAGATGAAAGCATCCGTCTTGTTAAACAGCAAATTAAGCCTTCAAATCACTATGCGTGAATGGTTGCCTACTTAAATAGTTGAAAGTAGTAGCGCCGGGAAGTCCCTTCAGAGAAGTGGAGGGAAGACGAGCACAGAAAGGGAGACAGGACCACAGGCCATGGAGGCTGACTTCCTTACATGGTAGAGTCGACAGTTGGTCTTGCTTTGGTTTCATTGCACCACGGACTACGAAAAGGTCAAAAACAATCACACTGAGGGGTAGCAACAAGTCTTCACATTTGGGCATTTGACACTCGCTTTTGGTTTGTGATCTCAATGAAAGCGCATTCTTAGATCACGCTAGAGCCAGGGTTCTTGCTAAATTTTGAGGTTACGAAAGCATGATAAGGCCGAAATCGCCCAAATATTTGCTGCTTGTGCGAGGAACACGGGTTGATTGAAATCTCAATGGGCCGAAGAAAGTGACCCATCGAATTTTGACGATTTAGATCGGCTGAAGACCTGCACAGAGGACCTCCTACAGGCCATAGGGGCACTCCTGCCCCCATTCAGGCACCTCCACCGCAGGCAATGGGCCCGGATCGGGGCGCCCAGGTAGGCCCAGGCGGAGTCTTCTCGTCTGCGTCGAGTATTGACGCGAGATACGTGGAGGAGCTGGAAAACGACTTCTTCGATTTGGAGGACAAATATGATGCCCTGGCAAGAGAACGCAACGACCTCTCGTTGGAGCTTGAGGCCAAAGTGAGGAGTGTAGAGGAGCTGCAGTCCTCACTGGAACAGTACAAGGAGAAGGTTAATACGCTGGAAAGAAGATGTACTCACTTGGAAGAGGAAATTAAGACCTACAGGTGAATTAAAAACGGTCTTAGTGAGTTTACAAGCAAACGAACAACTTCCTGATATGCCCTGTGCTATTCCTACACTAGGGAAAGGCTGAGATTGCCAGAAAGTGACCAAGGTGGGGTGACAGGTGGCCCAGTTGACATGAAACCCAGTTTGAGTGTTGCACTGGAAGGCAGTGAATGCAATGATGATTTAAAGTCGCGACTGAATCAAGTAGAGCAGCTGTGTCAGGACGTGATGGAAGAGAACGAGGCCTTGAAGGAGGAAATAGAGGAGATGCAGCGAGAGATCGAAGAGATGCATGACCATTTTCAGGTTGGCTAAACTCTTTAAATCGGTTCAAACGGCAATGACCTCATCTTTCTCGATACGTTTTGACTTTTACGCTTTCGCCTTCTGACTGGTAGGAAGAGGATAGAGACAGCATGCGTGAGATGCAGCGTGACCTCGAGGCAGCTAATAAGACGTGCAGGATCCTTCAATTCAAACTGCGCAAAGCAGAGCGTCGTTTTGAGCAGGTGGAGGCCGAGAGAGCAAGTTTGGAAGAGCGTCTCTCACGACTGGAGTCTCAACTCTACAGCGAGACTGACATCGGTCACATTCGGACGCTTGAGGTAAAGTAATTAAGCAACTTTAGCAAAATAAATTAAAGGTGTTAAGTGAGATAAAGAGAAGGGAAGTGGTTTTCTGCCATCCGATGCAATCAAATTTAATTTTAAGCGCATGTCGCTGAAATAGGATTTAAGTAGTTTAACCAAAAAAAACGTTTTTAGCAACTGGTTTGCCCAGCCAATTTTTTTATTTTATTGCGATCACTTAAATGTGTGGTCATATTTAGACAAGAAAGTAGGTGGAGAGTGAATTTAGCAGGTGCACGAATCTTGGCTTACTCGAAAGCTGACAATCAGCATACGATTACTGTTGGCATTTCTGATTAACTTTAGGAGGAATTGCGCGTTGCCAAAGAGGTGACGGTTCGTCTTAACAATGAATTAGACATAATGGAGGAGAAGCGTCAATTCTACGAGGATGAGAACCACCAATTAAAGAACGAGCTACAGATATGCCAGAATCGGCGAATCACCTCTGAGAATGAAGTGGATCGACTGCGGTTGGAGGTGAGTCAAGCGCTTAGGAAATTTTGCAAGTATGTCAGTGTAAGGAGAAGAATAACGCAGTGTTGTCAAAGATTTTGCCACTGCCTCACTCTTAAGGAAACTCCCCACTGAATTGCCCCTCAAACGAACAAGTTGTCAGCACGTTGAATCTCGGGGGTTTAAGTCACTTCTGTGGACCCCACTGATCCATACCATCGGACTAACGTGCGTGGTTAACAGTTTGAAGACACGTTGCAGGCCTTTGAACGTTGCATCGAGTCAGCGAGTTAAGGCATGGGGAATACCTGACCAGCTTTCCCTTCTTACTGCCCCGCCTTAAGGACTTTAAGATAATTCTATATAAATCGAGGAGTAATTTCACCCTTAAGGACCACTTGTGCAGTTTTAGTTGACTGGAAATTGAATGAAGGCTGTAGGAATGCTAACCAAAGCAAGACACCCGCCACTGCAGCTTAGTTTTAGAGCTTCTGACACCTTAGTTAGGATGATTGTAATAATCCAAGTAATAACGAAGCTGAATGCCATTCCGCCCTGGAGAACTAGGAAAATTTTCACACTCGAAACCCAAAAACACTTCCTTGTCAGGGCCAGTTCAGCATAAAGAGGGTCTTAAGTGCTAAAGCAAAGAAGTGGCAACTGATGAGCCTCAAACTACTTGTCGCTGCATCTCCAAAAAAAGGGTAATGATGAGTATGAAGCAAATTTACTTACTGCTTTAATCACCACACAGAGCAACCCAACCCCTACTGATAAACTTAGTAAGTAACACGAGTCAACTCCATATCGGCCACACGAGTCTTCGTCAATTTTAAGAAATAGACAAAGTGCCAATTATTGCGACATTTTAAAGTATCTCAGTCTATTGGTGAGTGGCTATTTCAAGTTATGGAGACACTGCAATTGCAAGTTAGCTGCACACATTCGAAGCCCAAGTGATGAAGTGGAGCAAGGAAATGGCTGGGAGGGAGGGTCGCACACCTGCGCTGCTTCTAAGATGGAAATCTGGTGGCATGGTGACTAACAACAGATGCAAGCACAAAATCAATAAAATGTGCGAGTGGGTATTTTTGCGCGTGGGTGCAGGTGCACTTGTAGTTGTACGGATAGACACATGCACTTGGGCAGAAAATGGTAAAAAAGAGTTTGAAGGCGGTCATGTCGATTTTTGTATTTGGCTTGAAACATGATGAGCATGAACAGGTGGTGGCCGCGGCGGGGATGAAGGCCTTTTACCTAAACTAATACAAGACGAGCGATCGCCTTGATAAGCATACCTAAGCTTCCATTATTTGATGCAAATAATGCACGAAAAGGTAAAGAGAAATCTGTCCTTTCTTTGCTTAAAGATCAGTGCGACAGTGCGATGGAAACAGAGGCAATTGCAATTGGACACCAATGCTGGTTTAAGGATGCTATGTCAAGCTTAAGTTATAGGTACAAATTTATAACTAACAAATGCAATAATTTTAGACACATATAAATCTAACTGTTTGCTAAGTTTTGTGTATAGGTTAGCAAAGAGAATTTTACTCGTGTAAATGAAAACACGTCTTATATTAGCTATCAAAAGACTTACTTAAGAATGCAATGCTCACAAGATTTGGTAGCAAAAATATCTAAATTGTATAAATGCTATCGCTTTTTAAAATTAAAGTCTTGGAAAGCAGTGCATCCACATCTGACTTTTGAATGTGTTTTAAGCCACTAAGGTTGATGGGTAAATTTAAAAGCCTGGTCTTACGGGGTGGTAGTGCTGGTTGGGTTTGTTGTGGTCATTCCTGAATCGTTATGGTGTTTCTTTAACTAGAAAATATTTTGTTAAGGGTACTAACACGTAAGTGCAGTGCACTCATTCGACTGCCATATTTACACACTTTTGCGACAAAAGTATATTATCTTCTTCATTCCCCTTTAGCTTGACAAATTGAAATATGAGAGTCGATTCGCTGATCGTGGTCCCCTACAAGTTACCGACAAAAAAGCGGTGCGTCTCTTACTGGCCAAAGTGGCTTTGATGACTAGGGCTAAGTGGATATTGGTTTTTCCTTATTAGGGCCGTCAATCCGCGACGAATACTGCACCTTCTAGTGCTACGTTTTCTACCGAGCAAAGCGAACTTGTTCGTGCTCTTCAAACAACCAAGGAACGTGAAGCTGATCTCTCTGAACAGCTTCGATTTGCAGAGGAAGAGCTTCGCAAAATGAACCGCAGAATGGCGGAGGCACAGGCGGACAATAATTCTCTAACAAGGCAGCTAGAACGCCTTAGCATGCAGCAAGTGAGCCAATCATAACTTAAAGTAAAGTTCGATGCTCCCTTATAACTGACTTTCATTGCAGGTCTGATTTTTTACATGACTGATATTTTCATATTACAACCCATTTACCAAAAGGCAGGAATGTGACTTATTTCTGTTCACCAATTGCGTCATTCCTCTCTCTTCGATGCTGTTGTACACTAAGTCGGTAGAAGCCATCGTCTCTGGCCACTTGTCAGTGCCCTTCCCAGCCAGTGAGTTTATTCAAGCAGGAGGAAACGAGCATCGCAAGGGCTTAATTTTCCTGTTTCTGATGAGGCTTTTTATGAAGGTGGATTTTTCAACTAACCATGTATTTTAAGTTAAAATCGCGGTTTTTTGTCGCAATCCAATGAGACGAATCAACGTGACTGTTGCGTTGAATTCACTTTTCGTAGTATATGTCCATCGTTATGACATCTAATGGGAGCATCTTGTCCAAATGGTGAAGTGGACCCAATGGGCATCTCTGCACTACCCATGGGAGTGCGTTTCGAACTGTAAGAGGACTGATTGCACACGTGGTCCATTTGCCACTGTACTTTTGTTGCTTTGTTCGGAGCATCCGAATGCACTTGTCGTTGCTTTTTGCAGCATTTTGCATTTGGGGAAAACTAAATTAACCTCCTATTGTAGGTTCGTGGTGAAAGTCCTAGGGCAACGGCATCTCAGGTTAAAAAGGAACTGGCTGCAACGCATCAAGAAGGTACTTTTTCCTGCTGGCACCCATTTTTCATCACAATTAAGCAATATGAAAGGTTCACTCTTTTATTCAAGCCAAGCGAGCTGAGGTTGACGAGAACGCCGAAAAACTGAAAGCGGTGCAGGAGGAGCTGGAAATTTACAAAGAAACCAATAAGATAGCGACTAAACGAATGAACCAATTGGCGAATGAGTTTCTCACCCTCAAGGTCAACTATCGTGATGTTGATTGGTTAGCCAAATACAATGATGCCGTTGAGTCGCAGAAGGAAGCTGAAAATCAGGTAATTAAAGTAGACATTCATAATGAAACAATAATATTCATGGAACCCAGTAAGCACATGTTTTGTTCTAGATTAACTCGTTAAAACGTAAGCTTGCAGACGCAAGTGGTGATTTGCCCAGTTCCGTGGTGGCTCGAATTGAATCAAGACGACCTTCCTTGAAAACGTCTGATTCTAGGGCCGCTATGTCGAAGGAGTGGCTTTTACAAAAGTTGGATAACTATGACAAGGAGATGGGTGAGGTTGCTGCCTTTTAGTTGATTGTTTTTTTTCAATGGACTGCTAATTGCACTAATTTATTTCATCTTCAATTTAGCCGATTTGGAGACAGAGATGTCGGTGCTGCGAGACACAGCGAACAGCGTAAAAGCGCAATCACAAAGAATGAGTGAAGAGCTTTCTGAATTCAAGGCAGAAGCTGATCAACGGGAAAGGGAATTCAGGGAGCATATTGAACACTTGGAAAAGAAGGACTTTGTCATTAGTGGCCTCCTAGAACTCATGATCCAGAGAACTAGTCTTCTTCAGGAACAACTGGAAAGGTTGGTAATTTGTTGAAAAATTTGATCGCCGGATAGTTACAGAGTTGGACTTTGGACAGATAACACCCATTTGTTAATCAAGTTGCAAATAAGCCGCTTCCCAAATCTGTAGGTCGAAGTCAGCTAATACAGAAACTCCGCCTACCGAGGCTAAAGATGAAGTGAAAAATCTTCAACAGCTGCTGGAAAAGGAACGCGAGAAGGCGCAGATTTTGGAGAACCAGTTGAAGTCTGGTGCTTCGAGTATTCCTCGTCCAATGTTGAGCGAAAACGAACGGGCGAGGTTGAGGGAGATTGAGGTGTTGAAGAGTCAGGTATGTGCGTATCAAATGTTTGTGTTTAGTAGTTAAACATAGTCACTGTCAATATCTACAAAACATTGCTTTCAGCAACGAAATTGAGTAATCTAGAGGCCTAACTGGATCGTGCCAGTATGGGGTCGAGGGGCTCTAGGGGAGGCCAAAGAAGGAGCACAAGTTACATGAATTGAGGGTTCTTCGTCGGCAAATATCTACGTTCTCTTTGCTTTCTCAATAATTTTATTTCCTTAATAAGCCGATCAGTTTTATCTATGAGGGTTAGGACCTGCTTTTTTGAGTACCTCATTTTTTACCATCCATCACGTAGCTGGAAGAGAAGGAGGAGCAAATAGAGGATCACGAGAGTCAAATTCGTGAATTGAGGGGTCGCCTAGAGAGAGCCAAAAAGATGAATGAGGCAATGAAGACGTTGATTGACAAGGACTCCACGGAGACATCTCGAGCCTCCAATGCCATAACTTCATCTTCGGCTCCAATGGAGACCAAACAGACGGCTCTGGAGATATCGAGCTACCGACGAGAGATTGACTCTATGCGAAAGGAGATAGCAATCGTGAGTTTGCTGCATTCCAGTATTTGAGTCTAAAGTGGGGAAAAAGTTGCCAGAAATGCATGCATTCGACATTCTGCCTTTAAAAAGAAAGAGACAAATGGTTTCAGTTTGTCTTTACATGTCGTGCGGGTGACTCCATTGAATTAGTTGACTGTCGCTGCAGTGTGATATGAAGGTTGCCACCTCAAGGTAAGGGAGATTGTTGGAGAGGAATAGTTCCCTGCAGACATTAAAGGCTGTGTGTGGGAGGTGTGCCCATGTGTGCTCAAATCACGAGCCCATCCTTCCCAACGTGTATGCTCAGTCTGGGACGGAATTCTCCTCCAAGTGGGCTTCATTTCCGGGTATCTACTCTCGTCCTTTTTTACAGCTGCAACAGAAGGTAGTGCAAATCGAGAAGATTCGGGAGAAACTGCTGCTTGAGAATAAAGACCTCCAAGAGGAATTAAAGCTTCGAGAGGATTCTCTCTTTGATCAAGACGACGAATTGGAGAAACGAAATGCCGATCTGGCCAAGGCAAAACGCGCGCTTGAGTTGATGCAAGTGGAGGTGAGTGATTGGTTGTTCTACTAAGGATCGTTGTCTTACTGGTTACTATAGTTAACCAATTATTTGTCTGTAGCTCAACGAGGCTCGTAAGGGATTGGCTGCTGCCAGAGCACAGGAGGGAATGAGCATGAAAATAAGCTCAACACTGGCAGAAAATGAACGGTTGAAATCAGAGCTTAGACGTCTGGAGGATGAATTAAGAGGTGAGGTGGAGTAAAACTTTTTACGTTTAAACAGCCAGAAAGTTCCTTCTTGCAAAAATGGATTCATTATAAATGCCACCAAGGTGGTGAGGAGCACTGAACTTACTGTATGCATTGAGGGTGTTTCTTCGTGCTCTATCTATGCAGCAGATGAATAACGGTGTGTCAAATTTCTAACACTATTGTTAACATATGAAGCAGCATTGTTTGCAGCTTCCGAAAGCATCTTTAATTGCTAGATAACGCTCTGCATGGAGTGTATTCTACGCAGGGATTGCTGTTGTCATCATTCGTATGGGGGGAGGGTGTGAATATAGGGGCGCTGTCTCCTCCCCTGGGGAAAACCCGAGCTGATAAGGGCTTCAGGTGTCTTCATCGACTACTGACAGACAATGCGTGTGTGGAAGACCAAGATCGTTAAGGTGCAATCGTATGCTCCCTCTCAGCCCTGAATTACCAACGGGGAGCTTTGCGTACTGCATGATGATATGATTTTGGGCTAGAAATGGAGATTAATGCACCCAAGGAACTTCTCCACACGGTGCTTGCCAATGGGGAGGTCATAAAGGGCAGCATGATGGGTGAGCATCTCTTGAATGATCCTTAAGGAGAATCCGAGGGAAAAATTCGAACTTTTATGCAAAACTCCTTGAATCTCGCCTTTTATTGCAATATTTGTCCACAGGCAACATATGGAGAGGGGCGTCGTACCTTCTGACCTATTTTCAAGGGCCCTTATTAAGCACTGCCATAGAAGTTATTTCAATTAATTGGAACACTCTTTCACCTCATTGCCGGCAGTTTTGATCAGATTTTGGCTAAGGACAGGACCTGTCAAAAGCTACTAACGCTTTTTGGTGAGCGGAGTTTCTGGCGTTCACAGCATATGGCCTCCATAACTAACCATAATTTCCACAACCATAACTGCATTCAATCTTCATTCACATCCGCTGACATCATTTTGGTGACCCAAGTTATTACTGGAGTCGCACTGTATCATACTGCCTTTGGGGGGGCTGGTGATCTTGAGGGGTTATAGATATGGGCAGAGGACTCTAGCCTGTTGGATTACTTTGTCGACCACATCACTCGCCATCTAATTGCCAAAATTCTTCCCTCCCTCTGCAGTCTCCAACTCAAATCTGGAAAAGGCTCAAGCAGCTGAATTGGAAGCTTCCGAAAAATGCAAACAGCTAGCACAAGAATTAAAGAACAAAGAGGGTCTTGTTCGCGAAAAGGATGACCTTCTAAGCGAGGTGAAGAAGGATTCCCAGAGGCTTGATGAGGAATTGAATGCGGCTCGCCAGGCTAGCACAGAGGCACAGGCGAAGGTCAAGAAACTTGAAGCCACCATAGTTGAACTTCAGAAGAAGTGAGTTGGTGAATTTTTAGGCCGCCCATCTGGTAGGTGTTTTGTGCGGAAATGCATGAGCCTACATTGCTTGCAGACTTCAACAGAGGGAGGGTATGGGAGGGTGGCGGCCAGACTCTTCTCCCGACAGCGGAATCGGTCGTGATGGAAGTCGGGACAGTCGACGCATGGAAATGGATCGTCTTCGCCGAGAATGCACTGCTCTGCGCCAGGAGAGGGATGAAATCGCCAAGGAGGCGCGTCGGGATCGGCAAATGTTCGAAAAACGCCTTCAGGAGGCTTGCAATCGCCTGGTAATATTTTTACTAAATAGAAATCGCCTTTTGAAAGTAGAAGCAGAAGCCGAACCCTGATACCTTGTAGAATTCTTCGATGGACACACCGGTTGGTGTAGTAGGGTGGCTTCGGTATCAGCGGCGACCTCTATTCCCGAGCTGTTGCTGAGACGCAGATCAACAAGAAACTTAACTTATTCAATGAACTTGTTGCCAAACAAAATGGCATAATTTCACAGCTCAAGATCAAGAATGAAATAATTCAGAACAAGATGTTGGAGTATCAACGGAAGTATGCCAATTTGAAGGAGCAGTACGAGGCGGAGCAGGAGGCCTGGCTGTCGGAACGCGTTGTTCTCGAGTCCAAAGCAAAGGAGGTGGGTTGGTGGTCATTTCAATGCTGGCTTCAAACTCGTGGTTGTATGTGCGTTTTTGGGTCTTTGTAGCAGGAGGAAAGGAAGAATACAATCGCAAGCACAAGGAAGTCACTGCAAGAGACCTCCATTCGGTTGGCAGAGGCTGAAATCAACTTCGAGAAGGAAAGGCAGAAATTTGAGCAGGAAATAGCTAAATTGGAATCGGAAAAGTCTGAAATTAAGGTTAGGATAAGAGCGAGTTCTTATTTGAGGGAACGGAGGTTTTACAATTATTGGCCATATGCTTTTGTTTTGCAACAATTTTAGCAACAACGTCCTAAACTTTGCTACTTGCAGCTTGTAAGTAGGGCTATCGACAAAAGGCTCGCTAGTGTTTTCTAGTTAGTTGCTAATTTTTCCCCTCCAGATACAGTTGACTCAGCTGAAGGAGCAGCAGAAGTTGCCGAAAGTGTTACAACGCTTTAGTGCCTCACCAGCTCGCACCGGTCACATTAGTATGATGAATGCTGGCACCTCATCTAACGCCGCCAACGCGGAAACCGCACGACGTCTCGACTCCGCCGAAAGAACAATAGCTCGTCTGAGATCTGAGCTTCAGCACCGACTTGAGGCTCAGTCTCAAGCCACTATTGCTGCGATCCAGGAAGCGGAGGCTGCGAGGGCAGCTGCCGAATGTCAAATGGAATGCTTGAACGAACAGTTATTGCAAGTGAGTGAACGGTGCTCTGATAAACCTTTTCCTATCGCCCTGGTGGACTAAGAATAGGATTTTGAGCATTCAGTGGATCACCACTGTTGAAATGAAGTCTTGAGAGCTGCAGACGCTGGCGGAGATCCTTAAATCCGAGCTTTTTTTGCAGTTGAATCTGTACCGCGAACAGGCAGAGTTGTTCAGGGAGCGGTTACTCGACTCGGAACAGAGTTCGGATCGGGAATACAAAATTTGGACTGAGGAGAGGGAGGATTTGCTCTGTCGGATTGAGGATTCACGAATTTCCGTCGAACAGTGGTGCATTCGCCTTGCCAACAGAGTGAGCACTTTTCCGGTTCGCGGCCTACCGATTGCACTTAAAGCCTCACTCTGGGATATTTTTCGTTCGTTTAGGAGGGAATCGATGGCATGAAGTCGGAGGAGATTATCAATGACATTGTCGCTGAAATGGAGCGCTGGCGTACCTGTCGACAGCACATCCCCGTATTTCGAAGGTGGGTCTTCCATGTAAAATGTTTTTTACTTATAAGCTTTTAAGTAGCATTTTACTTCCATAACGCAATGTTGGCTGCTTACAGGACAGGTTCCCTTGAAGAGCAATGTCAACGGTAGGTTTGGTAGCAGAGTAGGCCTATTAACCCGCATACACCTACTAATTTCATTACTTATCAGTAGAATGCACATTCTGCCTTATTTATGGTCGGTGTTTTTAATTTAAATTTTTCTAGGAGTAGTTCTGCAGGTCCAGCAATGCTTGGGTATGTGCTACCTCCCTCTACTTCGTTGCGTTGCCAAAGACGCTTAGGCAAATTTGAGTGGTGCATATGCGCGCGCTTAGTTGCTTTCGAGATCGCTAACCGGCCTTAGTTCATCCGCTTTGTGCTTATGATCTAACTACATCACGAGCATCACTTCTTCAACGACGTCAGCATACTGCTCTAGGGCTTAAAGTGCCATCACTAGGAAATAGATTGCTTCGCACTGACATTTCCCCCAACTTTGTTTTGATTATTTATCTCGAATGTGTCAACATCTGTTTATTAATAAATACTTTGTTTACCGGTCGCAAGAGATAGGCATCGAGTCACCGCATCAAGGCCATCCAAGAGCGAACGGTTCCAATCCTAACTGTCAATTCGCATTTTTTTTCTGAAGCCAAGTGACCTCATCTAATTTTCTTGGTTATTTTTGCTCCACAAGCCGGCTCATATTGCTACCTTTACTATGCATGTGTTTATTTGTGCATGGTTTAAATCCTTTGCCTTTCTTTCAAAATCGAAAAACAAATGTCAAGACAATGATGCAGCCTTTGATGGATGAGTGAGGGGGAAACGCGGGTTTTTAAGGAGCATCGCAGGGTCTGTAAATTTGTTGGTATGCGTCTGTTTTATTCCCCCGTGGTTGAAGCACGGTCGGGTGGTCTGTGTGGTCTGTATAGACGCTAACAGATCCGAGGGACACTTCTGAGTACCCGTTGTGTTACGGGCCTTGTCCTCAATGCTCTCCATGGCCGTAATTCTGGTCTGATTCAATGCCCGAGTAAGGTGAGACAAACTACTGAACTGAAGTGAGGTTTATAGCCAGTGGGCACCCATTTCCTACAGCTGTGACGTAACGAGTCTTACTTTGTGCACCCACATTTTTGAAGGTACAGAGTTAGACCATGTCAACGTCTTTTTCAATGAAATACTTAGTAAAAGCAAAGTTTTTTCCCCAAGATCCACTTTGTAGCTCGGTTCTTCGACACTTCGTACTTGTTTTATTGGCTACGTTTACTTCTTTGTTCTTTCGATGCCTCCTAACTGTAGCAACTGGCCTCTCCTTGATGCTGTGTCCGACCTACCCATGTAATTACACAGTATTGTTTATTCAACCCATTTGTTCCATCAATTGGCTGGCAGTTGATGTGAACTCTCCCGCTCTTATCTTATGCCACTACACGCACCAGACCATATATGGCAAATGCTTTTCTTTCCGACAACATCCCCCTTTCAGGTGTCGGCGAAAATTGTGGCACTCTTTACGAAAGGGTCAAGCAGACCTATTGAAATAAGCATTATTCTTGGGATGTGTGATCCTCTACGCACCCCATAACTGATAAAGACGACTTATCTTTGACGAAAAAATGTGCATCACTTGTGAAATCAAGCTTCGATGTTCGTTGGTTATTTCAAATCGGGTGAAATTTAAGCAAAAGTTTTGATATTTCAAGATCACACACCTCCGATACACAGTCAATGATGGGTGATAGCATGATCAGCACCCCCGCTACCCAACCCAAGACTCCGCTCTCCGCGGGACATCGGTCCACTTCGGTGGAGTGGTTCAACAAGTCCTCCAATGGATTCAGAGGCAGCACAGTGAGCTTGGCTGCTGGAATCAGCCCTTCACTGGCCAGAAGCGTCACTCCCTCGTTGGTTCGTTGTGGTCGCTCTGTCTCGCCCGATGTCAGCATTCGAAAGGTGGGGTGCTACTGAAATCTCATTTAAGTAGTTTATCTTATTGGAACACTATTGGGTTTGAGTTAAAGACGATGCCGATATTATAACCATTTGTTGGCGTCTGATGGTGCATATTGGGAGAGAAAGCCTTAAGTTATGAGAATAAAGGGGTAAGCAACGTTAGGAACAATTTTCTGCTTCTGGCGAAAATCGGCCATTGTTATAACACGAGATGCCAATTAGCTTCACTTTCTGAAGGGATTCAGCTTCTGCTCAGCATCCGGAAAAATTACGCCCATTCGACTGATAACAAATTTTTCGTCTGTCCCCATCTCTTGTTTTCAGTTAATCAACTTGAGGCAATCGCGGGTATCCTTAATCTCACATAGGACACATATTTGCGTCGCCGCACTTGGATGAAATAATCAGGGCATTGCACAGTTATGGCGGTAGCGGGCGCGATAAATATGTGTTGAGACACTGACTCGCCTTCTCTGCCTTGTAATCTCATTTTATCTTATTTCACTAGGTCACTAATTATCCGGACCCTACGCCAGGCTTTCTTGTTCGCTCTCGCCAATCCTCTGTCGACAACCTTGGCAGCGTTGGTGACCTTACTCAAAGGCCTTTCACTTCTCCTGGTAACTATCTCACTAACGGGCATTTAAGTAGCTATGCATCCGCCTCAAACCGTCATTCAATCCCCTTCCAAATTGATGCTAATTCGAGGTGGTGAAATGACGTTTTTCGGTTCTCTAGGCAAACCACCCTTGCGCCAACCCATTTCGCCTGCTCGACGGAAATTTTTTGAAGACAGTGTTACACCAGAAACAGGCAGTCTGGTTTCAAAAACTGAATCCTTCACTTTCCCTCTATCATCCTCTGTCTCCTCCAATGTAATAATTAAACATCCTGCTGAACTTCGACATTCTTCCATCACATCCACAACCGCCAATACCACCAACGTCAGCACTGCTGCCCCAACTGTAGTTGCAACTGTTGAGCCCGTGAGAAAAAAGGCTCCTTCTTCCCCAAAGCCTTCTTCCACACCCTCGGTTCTTTCTCGACTCTCCTCCAAGCTGGCCGGTTCCAAAACCGACGTTTCTCGACGCAAGTCACCGCCGAAGGAGAAGCAAAATTCACCTCCTAAAACGCCAACTCCGACGGCTCCGTCTCCCAGATCTCCGAAACAGAAGAAGAAGTCTCCAGTTCGAACTTCTCCAGTGCTGGAGACACCTACGGTGCCGCCACCATCAACATCGACAGCCGCGTCGGATTCAGCTACTGCGCCCAAACGACGGGGATCCGAGATGATTCAGTCGATTGCATCAAAACTTCACTCCGCGGCAGAATCATCGTCGAAACCTTCTTCCAGTCTATCATCGGCTTTTCTGAAAACCGGTCGATCAGGCAGCCTTTCCTCCACGTCGATATCCCCCTCGTTTATGGCGTTGCGACAGAAGTTTGGAGGCAAATAATCAAACGGTTTCTTTGTTTCCTTCCTTTTTATGATTAAAGGTTTTCCTGAATCCAACTTTCGTCAAATTGCATTTCGAAGCGGAACACAACCGCGTTTTGTTCCTTCCGCATCTTCCAAGGTGTTCGTTTGTTTAATTCCTTTGCTCTTGACTTCATTTTTGGCGAGGAAAACGCAGAACCTGTTGTCTCCCGCCTCGTGTTTGTTTGATTTGCTCCGAGCTCCCCACTCCTTCCCTCTTCAAGGCGCATTTTTAAAGAGACAGATGTTTGGTACTCCTCTTTTTCGCTTCCTGGCATGCTTGTCACCAGCGTCACTAATGTGTTAGGCTCGGGTTTCCTTAGCTGAACCCAGGGTATTACGTACGCTGCCTATCGGAGGCCATCTGAGGCTAGCCAGAGACCTCATCGTTTTTCTGCTTCCATATCGCAATTTTCTCGTCATGAATCCCGAGCTGCCCTCAAAGGGGGCTGACGCCGGCGGCTGGCTCCTCTTTTCGCGTCTATTTCCCCACACTTCTAGAGCTCCTCGGAGCCCGTGTATCCTCTTCGACTGGCCAGCATCATTTTGGATGTGCAACTGATCACTGCGATGCCGGGTCCAGTCAAAGCGTGTTCCAGTAGTCATCCAGCAGTCGTCATTTAGGCAAACAGTGCTTCCGGCTTATGTGCACTCTTCAGCAAGTGAATTCGACTCTCAGCAGTGGTTTTTTTGCGCCCACGTTCCTTCGCACTGGATACTCCACAATGCCACTATGAGTAGTCGCCGAGTTCTGGCCCGAGTTCAATGGCCCTTCCACAGCAATTCACCACAAAATTCCTTTTCTAATGCTTACCTGATATCCATCCACAGAAATGATTCTCCTGTGCGCAGTCTGGTTGATAATTAGCGTCCAGAACGACCGATTCTATCCATAGGTTAAAAGATTATCGATGTTGCTTCCGCGACTCGTTAATTCCTAACATCCGCCTTATTAGGAGAAGTCGTAGATGACGTCACTAGGTAAATGGCTGATGACAACAGGCTCGGAACGCCACCAGCTTTTCCGCGTCCTTCACCTTAGCCCGTTTGCTACGCCAATGAGTCTCAGGAAAAATGGCTCTTACTAAAAAGGGACCACCAGTTTTACAAAAAATGTAGCGAACCGAGTGGCCCACAGGTTGTGACCTTGGAATAAACATTACAGTATGACCTGGGTGTACCGGACCTA
Organism: Taenia pisiformis; assembly: GCA_023968675.1. Classification (NCBI taxonomy): domain Eukaryota; kingdom Metazoa; phylum Platyhelminthes; class Cestoda; order Cyclophyllidea; family Taeniidae; genus Taenia; species Taenia pisiformis. The sequence continues at coordinate 6,953,256 of CM043739.1, read as the reverse complement.
CAGCTCGCACGCAGGCTGATGTTGCTAGAACTAGGGTAGTATATTTTCTGTCTTCCGGGAAATTTATTTTACAATGTAGCGATAATATAGTATGAATTCATTGTCCGAAAAAGAAATTGCGTTAAGACTCGCAAGCAACCCGCATTCGTCAACCAATCTCCCCTCAATAGCGGGTTGCACATCTCACTGATGGTTTGCCATAGACGGAGGCAACGGATCTGCTAAAAGACAGCAGAATGCCACTGGCTTTATTAAAACAATCTCAAACACTACAAGTTGCAAAAAAAACAAGGGGCAAGAAGGAGTGCAGTATGAGACTCACGCTAGAGAACTACACCGGTGAACAAGCAAAAAAATAGGGAACGGAGACGCCACGTTGCCTTCTCATCGTTCAATATCAACACCGAAACCAACTTGGATTTCTTCGACATCATTGAACATGGCCGAGACAGAGGCATTGACTCCTTCGGAAATTCGGTTTTTTAAGGAGACGCAGATGCGCTGAAGGTTGTCCAACTTAACTTTGAGGATGTGCTTTTGGTCTGGATCGGTTGCTATTTGACAGGCTATGGCCCAGTTGTAATCCGGAACATCACGGTTCCACGTGGCCTTGGGAGGAAGTGGGGTAAAAACAAGTAAGTTAGTGATTCTTACTTGAGTGGGAGTAAGAAGGGACAAATAGATGCAGTAGCAGTGCAGGAACAGCACAGAAAGTGGGAAGGAATAAGATGGTGTATGTAAAAGTGGAAGGGCCGATTAGCAGAGAAAGGGAAGATCCAAAGCAAACGAAAAAACCTACCACACAATCATGAATGGATTCGAGAACGACTGATAATAATTGGGAGATAAATATGCGCGATACGGACTAATAAAAGCGGGAAAACTGGGAGGAGGGACGAATAAAAATAACTGAACTATCGAAGTAAAGAGAAAGAAGCAGATGAGCAGACCAGAAGATGAACAGATAGATGGAAATCAGATCAAAAACACGATACTACGATGCGGTTTTATATAAACGGACAAAACGAGCAACACATTTCAAAGCCTACGACGACCTCAGCTATGCTACGAGGTGCTCAAGATGCTAAAACACATTAATTTTGCAGAAAAAATAATAGACTTGCCTCAGCAGCATATTCCAACCGATCAGTGAGTCGCTGATAGACTCCAGCAGTAAAAGTGTGCGCCCAATTCGTGATAATTCCATGAAAGCCGAAATCTTTTACGGAGTAAGCGAACGCGAAATCAACACGTCTCAGTTCCTTTTGAGAGGCGTCATATTGCAGATCAAAACCAGCCAAATAATCTTGATGTCTGGAACATCAAAAATGCTGCATTGAAACGAATTTCGGGTTTAAAATAAAGTACCTATCATCTGCCAACGACTTACCCAACAACCAGCGATTGGATTGAATCCGGTAGGGGATTACGAAATTGGAAATTCAACAGCCCATTAAGAAAGTCGCTCTTATATGCCGATTTTAAAGAAATCCGGTTAAAGCTAACTTGATTAGAAGCTTTTGAATATAAACAACGAACCCAGACCCCACATCATACTCAGTTTTCAGGGTATTACAAAGACCATCCATGACCTGACCATCAACAGACACATCAGCAGCCAGTAAACCCTTTGAAGACCACTTCTCATTGAGCGTCAAGCCATACTCCTTTAGATTATACTTCGACTCGAATGTTCCAAACATCTGTTATCGGAATTATAAAGTTTAAAGAGAAAATGCTGAATTATACCTTTCCAATACGAAAAGCATCGTCAACTCGACCAAGAAACTCAAGGTTGCCATTCTTGCCCTTGAAAGAGAAGAACCGAATCCCAAGATCAAAGTTTTTTCGGAGAAGATCACGGGCAGACTTGCCAATATCGGCAAACGTGGGAGGCGTCATTATACCACACCACCAAGACAACTTACTGAAACGCCATACAATGCAACCTTGAAGACTGACTGCTGTTCTTTATTTTGATTCGTAAATTTTAAGCACACAAAATATCTCAAAACAAACAAACGATTACACAAACACACAAATCTAAATACTCTTGATTAATGCTGTGCGACGCAATAAGTTACTTAGCTTTCTGAAGTCAAACTACCGTATATATATTTGTAACGTTTAGAGACTGTTTTTTAAAAAAGAGGGGCAAGTTTGTGGCGTCTCGGACATCCGTAAAAGACAAAAGCAGGCCAAGCCTACATCAGAACAAGTGTATTTAAGATAGGAAGGAAGGAGTCTGCTGGCACGGCCGGGGGGCCAGCCCACGCAGCCAGCTTCAAGGTGGCCGCCACTAATGTGTCCGACCAACCACCAATCCAAGCAAACAAAACACTACAAACGCACTGTACAATTGAGGTGTTTCATTTTCTATCACTAAGACTACCAAATAAAGAATCTCGTTGGCCGTGTGGCATTAGAGATGACTTTATAAGCAGGATTTTATAATGTCCAATGGTGGTGCCTAAATTTCTCTTAAAATGAGGAAAATCTGTAATTCTTTCGGCAGCATGTGTTGTAGTGTTTTGTTTGCTTAAACTGTTGGTTGGTCCTACACGTTGGTGCGGTTATCTTGAGCCCAGGCGCGTGGGCTGACCTCCTGGCCGTGCCACCAACCCCTTTCCTTCCTATCTTGAATACACATTTTCTGATCTACGCTTAGCCTTCTCTCCATCTTTCAGGGATGCTTGGGACGCTGCACATGTAAAATTGGTGCAGGGAATCCCCCAACCCATAAAAATTGCGATTGCGGAAATCAGAAGGAATTTTCTTTAACTACAAGTTAAACATATGGCGTATTAGAAGTGAGAACATTAGAGACAAGCGGCCCACAAGATGTAGCAAATTAATCATCCTCCAACCTTTATTTGAATGCGCTCGCATTTGCAAGTGCGAATGATCAACAGTTATTAGATGATTAAGTTTGGTAAACACAAGATAAGCGAAAAGCAATGAATTGGAATGGAATTGTAAATCCTGCATAAGCTGGGTCGTTTTAACCCATGAAATGTTTTACAACCGCAGTGCGCAAATTTGTGGCACAAGAAGGCTAAGCGTAGGTCAGAATACTTATTTTCTGGACGGAAAGGAAGGGGACTGCTAGCATGGCCGGCTTCAAGGTGGCCGCCACTACTGTGTGGGACCAACCAGCGGTCCAGTCGAACAAAAAGCTACAGCCATTGTTCCCACTCTTGAAGATTAAACGCCGAAATTCTGGTTCTTTTCTACGATTCAGCCTTTGCAACTTCAGGCATTGACGCCATCAATCATCTCAGCAACCTGCATGGTTCTTTGAATGTTGTTTTAAATGGCAGGGGATATGATCGCACAATCCGGATGAAATCGACTCCCAACACACCACCTTTAAGGATCGTTTACCATCTTTAATGAGCGGATGGTCGGAATACCGCGGATTCGGTGGCGGGGATGAGGACCATAATTTTGCCATCCTGTACTTGGGAAAACTTGGGCAGTTGTTGCGAATCGGCTCCCATTCTCGTGCATTAACATTCCAGCTTCGTGGTATTTCGCACGAGAAAACATATGCATAAAAGGTTGAATTCCTTTTCTCTTGAAAGAGAAGGCGGCAAAAGCGGTGTGGCCAACGACATGGTTTTGACGCTCGCATTGCCCGATTCGCCACGGGCATGGAGTTGTGGCCACGCCGCGGGGCGACGAACGAGTCACCGAGGCTCCGCGTGGTCGCATTATCAGCGTTAAATCACTATCAAGGAACTGAAGCAGACAGAAACAATACTTTTTTATTCGCAGAAGACTACACTAGCTACATTCATACTACCTGCTGCGTTTTAAATGCCAGACAGCGAATAAACGTAATGATTGAGGCACATGATTCAGCGAAAGCCTCTTCCGAGGAATGGGGCATTGGGGCTTGGCGAAACACATCCACACAAACACACAAATTTAAGGAAGGGAGGCTGTTGATGTAAAGGCGCAATAAAAAGCTTTACATCGGAAGCAGAAACGGAAGTGGTTTGGCGCTCGGACCGTTGCCACTTTGGTCGTAAAGGCCTAAAAAGCATAACGGGGAAGAGAGGGATGCAACATTGCGCCCAGGGAGGCGAGAGTAGAAGATTAATTTCATCTAGTGCATGCTGCGTTGCCTCCTTTTCGCTGTCCTTGCCTTTAGCAGCATTTTATCCATCCATCCATCCATCCATCCATCCATCCATCCATCCATCCATCCATCCATCCATCCATCCATCCATCCATCCATCCATCCATCCATCCATCCATCCATCCATCCATCCATCCATCCATCCATCCATCCATCCATCCATCCATCCATCCATCCATCCATCCATCCATCCATCCATCCATCCATCCATCCATCCATCCATCCATCCATCCATCCATCCATCCATCCATCCATCGGTGACATGAACTTTATAGACTCTCTGAATGTCAGTCTTCCTCGGCAACATTTGATTAGTGTGCATTTGAAGTGATTTTAAAGGTTTAAGAGGAAGTTTATTAAACATTTACCACCTGAAGCTGTATAGTCATCCCAACTGTGGTGCAGTCGCCATTCCCTTCTACTTTTATCCTCACTGTAGGCTGCGATCTTGTTGAACTTTCGTTTAGTGAAACGGCACTTGAAAGCCCTGTGTTTACTTACTGACTTAACGAAAAATGACAAGCTTGTGTGCGTGAATAATTGCTGAGGCCTTTTTTGGTTGCCATAGCAACGAGTTAATCAATCGACTTGTCGGAGCAATTAGACAAGGAAGGAAGACACCGCCACATGGTCCATAATTTCCAAGTAATCTTCAAGCCCTCGGTTCCATCTCAACAGGGCAATCAGAAAGCCATCCGTCAATTAGATGGGACAATCGGAAGGTGCGCATTTGCTAAAACCCTTCAATTGAACCTCAGAAAGACTCACTTCACCGCCTCCACGTGCCCAATGCTTTTGTCTAAAAGTAACAATGCGCGTTGTGTTTTCACCCTTCTACGCGTAAGGCTTTGTTTTACGAGGGAGTGGCATCGCCTACTTCTTTACTTCCCTTACGGCCCATCGCCACGTCCCCCCGGAGTCAGTGAATGGAGAAATAAGGGATGAATTCCCATTTGTAACTCCCCCAGCACCATCCATGCATCGAGTGCGGCCTGACATGTATGTGCTCCGCTTCGGCGGAAGGAAGCGCTTCCTCATCCACTGACTAAAGGCGGGAGTGTTTAGTAACCGTGTCTTGTAGTCCGACTGTCAGTTGGATGGAGGATGCATGATGGCTGGCGGCAAAAATGACAGTGTTGTTGTGTGATGCTATGGCGACAGAGATGACCTCGTTTGGTGTTGGGTTTGTTCGGTGGTGCGGGAGTGACACAAAAGCGGGCAGCTGACGCTATTTTGTGCTTCCCACCTGGCGCTTTGCTATGTGGCCAAAAGAGCACCGTCACATGCCACTCATTTGTGACGTCGAGGTCTGATCAAGCCGTCTTGGTGTTGTGCGTGTACGACCTGCTAATAGGCAGAATCTGAATGTTCAAATGTTCTTACTGCCATTCCTCGTAAAAGCCTGCCAAGTGGCATCGAAAGGGGGGAGGTCGCCTAAGTTCGATTATTGAGGTCATCTCTCGCCCCTGGACCAGATGCCGAGAAAGGCAGCGATGCATGCATAAGCACGTTTCAGCTTTCAACTTTCCCGTCCACTCTCTTTTATGTTGCCATGGAAAACAGCCAAGAATGCAAACAGCCGAACTAAGATGGAAGATCATTAATTAGCAATCAGTAAGTAGGACTGGTGATGTCACGGACAAGCACGGTCCCTTCCTTCCTTCCTTCCTTCCTTCCTTCCTTCCTTCCTTCCTTCCTTCCTTCCTTCCTTCCTTCCTTCCTTCCTTCCTTCCTTCCTTCCTTCCTTCCTTCCTTCCTTCCTTCCTTCCTTCCTTCCTTCCTTCCTTCCTTCCTTCCTTCCTTCCTTCCTTCCTTCCTTCCTTCCTTCCTTCCTTCCTTCCTTCCTTCCTTCCTTCCTTCCTTCCTTCCTTCCTTCCTTTCCTTCCTTCCTTCCTTCCTTCCTTCCTTCCTTCCTTCCTTCCTTCCTTCCTTCCTTCCTTCCTTCCTTCCTTCCTTCCTTCCTTCCTTCCTTCCTTCCTTCCTTCCTTCCTTCCTTCCTTCCTTCCTTCCTTCCTTCCTTTCTTCCTTCCTTCCTTCCTTCCTTCCTTCCTTTCTTCCTTCCTTCCTTCCTTCCTTCATTCATTCATTCATTCATTCCTTCCTTCCTTCCTACCTACTTACCTTCCTTCCTTCCTCCCTTCTTTCCCCCTCTTCCTCCCCTTGCTTTCTTTCTTTCTTTCGTTTTTTCTTGGCCTGACACACCACCGCCGGTGGGACCGATGGACCGGCTGTCTGCGCCGCCAAGTCGATTGTCAAAGCCGAATCGTGTCAACAAGTTTTTTCCAACCATCTCTCACTATTGGCACCGATAAACCGCTGGCTATCTAAGTGGCCAGCTGTAGGGCGGGGAAGATGCCTAATTCTGAGCTCCTGTGAGTTACCGACGAGAACTTTGGCCCTCTGACCTGGCTTAAAACAATGAAGGAGATCGACTGTTCAATTGCACAGTGAGAAGAGGGTCTTCAACAATGTGAAATTTCGGCGCAGTACAGAATTGGAAACCTGCATAGCGGCGTTGATGAATTATCCCACACAAACTCCTCAACAGAAAGGAACAGCAGCATTGTGGGCATCCTGTTTTTGAGCTAGCCAACTTAATAACCAGTGAGGAAGCACACAGAGTGCGGGATCCAGACCCGGACTTGGCATCTTGAACGTCATTACCGTCTTTGTTTAAGGCCACTGCGGAAGAGATGATCTCGTCCAGCAAGGCGGCAAGACAAATTTTGGCAGCAGCGGTCCAGACCATCCCCACGAGATGCCATGATCTTTCAGGCGCTTGATTTTTTTAGGTTTTAATTAACAAGAATTCTCCTCAAAGGATCGTAAGGAATGTTACGCCATGCAAAGGAGGGAAAATTGGCGTTCGCTCGACTAGATTGGAAGTGTCTTTACAAACCAAATGAAAATGAAAGTCTTTAGACATCGCGTCATGCTACTGGGCAGTTGGGCTGGCAATTGGCTGGAGGTTGCGCGATGGATGCTGAGAAGCATTAAATGGAGTGCATTACAAATGCCAGACGAAGCCGGTTACGTGCCGTGATGTCGGATTATGATGTCAGAGATGGCTTCATCTGGCGCTCTGTCAGATGGTGCAAAGCAGCTCTCAACAGGCGTCTGAAGATCCTTCCAACTTGGCCCTTTGCTGTGTGACAGAAGCACCGCTTGTGACGTGGAGATCCGGCCAGGACATTGTCATGCTGCATGTGGTTTGCATTGTTCCAACTGTAATGTGATCGATGTGACAGATGAAAAGCCAACACTTCTGTGAAGCACACTAACTCTTCCAGAATGGAAGAAAAAGGCACGTCTTACCATTTTTCGCAGCTCAAGCACATGGGATGAGACATCAGTTTCTCTAGCAGCTGCTATCCCATCTGTTCTCTGTCAAGAGAGGCCTGTCACCGAGGATGTCTTGATGGAGTGGGTAGCAGTGGCCTGTAGGAAAAAAAAGAGGCAGAATAATTGATGGTGGGAGTTGATCGTCAGGAGGGAGGCCACACACACGCCCACATCCACAATCGCACAACATTTGGACTGCCACATGCCCGCCTGTTGGACACTCGAAAAGTGCTTTTCGCTTGGGCTGTGGACACACACATAAACACCACACGGCCACACAAAAACCACCTCCAGTGCCAATCTACTCGAATGCCCATTGTGTCTTCAAAAACACGAGGAAAGAAGCAGGCAATAAGGCAGACGCAAAAGCCAACAGAGAGACCAGCAGCAGCAGCAGCAGCAGCAGAAGGACGCACAAGCCGACTTGCTAGCCAAACTCACGTTTGCATTGTCCGCAGTTGCCAATCCACTGCCCATTCCACCGCCACCGTTAGCACGTCGTGATTCAGCATTACGCATCGCCACGTCCTGCAGACGACTGCGCTCAGCTTGAGATTGTGCCAGTCACCGCCTGGTTGTGCACGCACCCCACAGTGGGGTGGACGCACCGCACACTGCCGCCAGTCCAGCTGCTTCAGTCGAAGGCGGACGTCGTCCTGCCCCGTCTCGGGTGGACAGTGTGCGGCGCTTCCCACCCGCAACTCACCGACTGCGTAGCGATGGGAGACGGTGGCGTCGCAAGGGCTGCCGAATGCGTCGGGCCGCGAAATGGGATGATAGTCTTGTATGCGTGCATATTCAATGAGTGTGTTGTCATGCCGACTTGTTTGTCACCACCCTCTTGATTCCATAACTTGCTGTCACGGGCCTCCGGCCAATGCTGCAACCACAGGCGCCTATTTCCCTACTTTTCTCGAATTACCTCAATAAACATAAAATCAAATAACCCGCTCTGATTTTGAGGGTACACAAGAAGGAAAATCCTCCTCAGAACTCTATTTTAGCGGGTTGTTTAGAGTTACTGGACACAGAAACAGTATTTTTAGCCATTCCAAACTGGTGTAGTGCACGAAAAAGCTTTATCAGCCCCCTAACGCAAAGAGCGCATTTATATTTAGTGGTCAGACCAATTGCCTTTTGTCTTGTTGTGCCTGTTCTACTGAAAGAAGTGGCATAATAGAAGCGGTGATGACCCAGTCTTGGAATACGGCAGCGAAGTGTACGCAAGTCATTCATCAGCGCGAGGGCAGAACAATGGCATGTGACTGGCGCGATGGATGGTGTAGCCAGAAGCCGGGTCCGAAGGTATTTGGGATGCGCAATCACCATGGCATGAACTACACTCTCCGTTCGTTTTCTTAACATCAAACAACCTTGCCTTACATGCATTTTTAAACATTACATGACAATTACCGTCTTCGATGCGCTTTGACACCGGCGTCTTATGTCAAAAGTGCGGTATCACTCGCGTCCGACACTGGTTTCCATCATGCTCGTCATAATGCTCTCCCAGTTTCTGTGCTGACTCTGATTCGTCCAAGAGTAATTCCTTCATCCATCCTTCGCTACCTGCAGACCAGGAGCATTTTGAGCTGCCCGAGTTGGGTTTTGCAATGCAAGAAAAGACTCTCAAACCAAAAATAGCTTCTCCAAATAAAACCCGCTACATAGCACATCGTTTTGACCATTCCTTCCGTTTATTTAATCACGCAATCCTTCTTCTCACTTCTACTTATTAAGCTATTCAGTAGTATGCACAGTGAGTGAATTAGATTGACTTTCTTAACTTTGCATACAGTAGGGTTAATTCAAAACGGCATTGGGCGTACTTTTTTCCGGCATTCAAGTCATTGCAATCCGAGTGATTCGCCTCCGGCCTTCCCCCTGCCATCTGTCAAAAGCTTAGGAAATGACAGCAAAAAAAATACGAAACGTTCAATTTTTTTGCTTATTTAAAAGGAAAGAAGATGGGCGGTGAAGGTGTGTTTTTCAAACCACACAAAATGATGTTACAGTTTGGGAGGCGGAAACTTACTAAAGTTTAAAATTTACCTTCCAGTCTGTCTAAAAATATAATGTAATTATTTACGCAGAATTGAGCCTGAAATTGGCTGCATATTTTTTGTTTTTCTTGCACTAAATGGGGGAGGAATTGACAATGTCAGTGTTTATTGCCACTCAGCTCACCACCATCACCACCACCGCCTTCTATTTATAGCCGCTGCAACGGGGAGGCAGAGACGGAGGGAGCAATGCAGCAATTTGCTTATTCACTGTTGAGAAATAATTTATTCCTGGGCAGAAGATTTTCCCTCCATTTCTTTTTGTGTGTACTTTTGGCGTAAAGCAGAACCGAGCCGAAGGAGGGAAGAGGCGGAGGGAAAAATGTGTTGGTCCAACCGGTGGCCGAGGCGTTTGGTTGGAAGAAACGGCGAATCCGAGTGCTGGCCACCGGAGAGAGGGAGATGGGACGAGGCAGTAACCGTTCCAGTGCTCTCGATAACGCCGTCCTCCACTCTTCCTTTTCCAATCAAACAGCTCGCCGACTATGGCGCGGTTTTTACTCTGTTTTTCTCTGTCAAAGGCCCAGCACATTAGAGGGAGGAGGAGGGCGAAAGACTACACAAACCTGCCATCAGAGAAGATGGTCATGGCAAAAGGACTCGACTGGCTTCCATGACCAACTTTGTGCAAAGAAGCCATTTTTTAACAGGAAGATAATTTTCGCCTTTCTGTGCCCCCTCCGGACACACACAGGAATTAATCGTGCCTGTCAAAGTCAACTGTCGCTTGATTGTTGCCTGTGTGAAGGCTAAAAAGAAGAAAGAAAACGGAAGGGCAGAGCGATTGATGGCAAATCATCAATCATAGGGCAATTTTGACGGAAAAAGAAAAGAATTGTTTGTAAAGTTGAGGAGATGTGCAGAGCACACGCGGCTTCCTTGCCAGCAGACGCTCTCCAGAGAGGCGCCAGCCCGTTCCATGAAGCGGCAACCGATGCGGTCGGTCCAGCTAGGATGAAAAATGAATTTGAAAAATCTTCCAAAAACGAGCTCGCCTCGGCGATTGCTCGGAAGATACAAAAATTTTGTAAGAAAATTAGCAAGCAAGTGCCAGCTCGTCAAGGAGTGACAGTCGGGCCTTTGGAATGCTGCCTGCAAAGTGTAATGAATGCGAAGTGAGCACCGCGGGGCACATTCCACGGCTTAGTTGTGGGGTGCTGAGGCGCTCGCGAAGGGGAAGAATTGACCCTAAAAGGCGTCAGGAGGGCTGCAGAGATGATTGACAAGAATCGCACTTAAAGTCGACCTTTGAGTGATAGTAGACAATACTAAAAACTTTAGCACACCGTCGGATATGCGATGTAAGATGAAAGGTACTTTCAAAGTGCCTACGAAAACGTTTTCTGGCGGTGCTGACAACTCCAGCACCACCAAGCTCGCATCCCCCACCCATGCACAATCATCCTGCGCCCCTAATTCAGCCTTCATTCCTCCATATATCGAATCACCCATCAATCCATCACGATCTATTAATCCGCCATAATTCTTACATCCATCCATACATCCGCTATTCATTCACCAATTCATTCGCTCAAAGTCATTTAACCACTCCTGACCATTAGAAATGCGATTTGCCCATTAAGTTTTGACACGCATAATTAATCCTTTTGATCTTTTTTACTTTTAATTTAATCATTCCATCAAATCTTTTGGAGTCCTTTTATTGTGTGCTTAACTTGACAAAATCATCCAAATAAATCGTTCAACTTTTCTGCGCAAAATTAATCTCCTTTCTACTTTTATTTTTTATTTCCATAATTCCATAAAAATGAACTGTGGGAAAGGACAAAGGGGAAGTGGATGGGTGGGAAGAAGAAAAAACTATCTCAATTCCCCTCTTCCGCATAAATCCGTCTCCGTGATACCCTCAATTACCATTGGTGCTGTCAAGGTCAAACGAACGTAGAGGAAACCGTCTGCGTCATCTGATTGGTTGCTAGTGAGTCTGCTGGTAAACGTTCGAATTTTTCACCTAATCCTTCACCTCATTTCGCTGTAAGCATTCACCTGGCCTCCTCACTCATTGTTTGAGAAATTGCTGCAAATTTCGTTGTAATTCTTGCGCATGGGTTTGGATGTTTTGATGGCCATGTAAACTATTGTGCTAGGCCAAACCAAAACTCCCAACTCAAAAAATGCATCAGATGGAAAAGTTGACTCAAAATTTAAAGGAGATTAACTTGGATAATTATAATTCTCTTGGGTGTTAGGTGGTGAGATGTAGTCTGTGCCTCTCATTGTGTTTTGAAATACGTTAATATTCCCCTTCTCCGGATGGATCCAGCATGTTTGCCGGTAGACCTTTGCAAACCCGCAGGCTCTTAGCAGAGATACTTTGCAAGCGCTCTGCCTCCAAAGTACCCCAATGGAATTCAGCAAGCGCCAAAAGCGGAGTTTTTTACGTTGCCATCCTTGGCACACTTCTTCTGCTCAGCAACTTTGGTGCCAGGCCACAAGGCTTCCTTCCACAGCAAAGCAGAGCATTTAAAACAATTCGCGAGCATCGATCTTTGTAGCTTTTATGATTCTGCTCTTAATAGCTGAAAAAAGGGACAATTTATAGCCTCATAAAAGCATCTACCAGCTCGGCTGTCTGACCTACCGGTGGCCGGTGTCTGAACAGAGCGTTTGTGGATGATTAACCGTTTGACGAGCTAAGGGTAGCCTAACAATCAGCAGCAATCGTTTTCTGTCTTTAAAATTGTTGAATTTTGTAAATAGAAGAGTTTGGGTTAGTGCAATGATCCAATGCTATGGATAAACTTTGTTGGTGAGTGAAATAGTGAAAGTGAGAGTCTATCCGGCTAAAGACCGAATTTTCTCTGACATTCTGTTGCTCTCAGAAGGGGGATGAGCAAGTGACGCCTATCATAACCTTCTGGTTTAATTAAAGTATAAGACAGCTGCCAAAAAGTTGGAGTCCGGTGCCTGTTTTGCCACCTCCATCCTCTCCCCGCCCATTCGTTGCAAGAAGACTGTGTTGAGCTGCACAAGAAGTGCCAGTTCAAATGCCATTGAGGAGCTGGTGGACGTCAATCAAGGCCTTGCTGGGGTTATGTCACTTTTTTGCCACCGCAAACCCCAACACTTCTTTGGGGCGGTCTCGCAAACTGCATGCTGCCTCTTTGAAGGGGAAAAGTGAGCAACTACGGAAGGCAGGAACACTTGGCGGTCTCAGTTGGTTCCCCGACGTTCCTTATCAATTGAAGTGTGCACACGCAATCTCTCGGCACTGCACTGTGCTTTTGCCCCTCGCTGTATGGAACACTGAAGGAAGTGCGTCTGTCCATCAGTCATTAGTATACCACCTGCAAGCAGCCCGGTGGCGAAGGCGATTCCGTCCAATGCTGCAGTAGCCACCTTCCGGTCGCATTTGTTGCCTAATGTTTGAAGAGGGCAGACAGGTGTTGGGGGGGAGGCGGGCGGACGTAGGGGTGACGGTGCGGCTACTGCGGTGACACAACAGGCCACCCAGGCATTATTTACACAAAAGTGTGCTGGCCTTGCAAATAAATTACTCGACAGTGGACGCGTCGCTTCCCAAGCGGTGTATCCATTCAAGAAATCATTCGAGCGATGCTCCTTGCCGTTGCATTTGTACCGACTTAACGATATCCTGACAACCCAATGTGAACTAGTCTTGCCACCTGGTCGTCAGGTTTAAAATGAAACGGGCTGCTTGTGAACGACTGGGTAAATGTGGAGCTGCAGAAAGAAAAAAAGGGTTCCACAATTTCGCTAATTGCTACCCCCTCACAGCACCTCCCTTCACTCATTCATCCCGTGCTATGCACCTGCTATGCATCCGTCGTTCATCAATCCCTCTAGCATCCATTCCGTGTACATCCTTCGGTCTGATTTGAAGAGTTCTTATTTGACTAAATCTGTTCATTTTGGCCGATTTTCTTGTAAAAAAGCGGGAGAGCATTCAACCCACTCCACCCAACAATTCACTCATGCGAAATGCTCACCCAATCTCAGTGGCATGCCTCGACGCCTCGGCGTTGCAACACAATCAGTGACGCCAAAGCCGCTGTCCCCTCGGCATTAATTTTTATGCCGTTTTTATGGCCATTTTTTGGTCAGATAGTTTGCCTTACCTGGACGCGCCCTGTTGGCCTCTGTGCTGTCGTTGTCGTGGTTGCTGACGTCACCGTCGTCGCTGTTGTCGTCGTCGGTCGACGGGTTCCGCTGGACAGCCTAGTCATTTAATAATTAATGGGGCACAATGAAGTAGTGACACCGGGCGCCGGAGAGGGGAGCAGTACGACGGCAAAGGAAGTGCCCAGTGCTTTATGCCCTCCACTAAATCACCATAGCAAGAGGCCGTAAAATCCTAGGCGGTGATCGTACACGCCCTTGGCTTGTTCACTCTATCAAGTGCCTCCATTTTCTCCTCTCTCTACATATTTCCTCCCAAAACACGAAATTATCCCACGATTTTTTCTCACCTGAGCGAAATGACTCCTACTAGGGAGGCGAATAAATTACTACTAGCCTTAATTAGGTTTTTTTTGGCTTAAAGGCACCTCTTTAGCGGAGCATTTCAGCCACGAACTGACCACGGATGAGGGCGAGTTGGTAGTCGAATCAACCGTGCAACAAGCTGAGCCTCTTCGCAGTTGCCTTTTGCCGCATGGCAAAAACAAGCATTTCTGGTGATCAAAGAATCCAATTTTCGGCGAATTCCCTTCTCACAAATTTTTACATTCCTTGGAGTGCTCTGCGCCTGTGCCGTTTCCGCAGCCAATCAAAGAGAAGCCAGGAAGAGTGCTTCCTGTGAAGTGTTTCTGTCGACACCCTCGAATGGCGACCTCGTCCGATCTTTTAGCACGTCGACTGGCGGAGAGTGGTGGACATGACGTGAGCTTGTCATTCCATCCACCACTGCATTCTCCTCATCTTCCCCAAAAGCCGTCTTGGTAATTTGACAGGCTGGAGGATGCCGCGTTCTGACACAAGACATAAGGCTCTTAAGGGAATAAAAAAAGTGGATTGTAGTCGACCTAATCCTCATCTTCTTCTCTCCAAATTGTGCCTTCACTTTTCAGTAAGAATGCCGGGTCCGGGCTGATTGTCGCTGGATGCTTCCGCGCGCCATCGATGGTGCGAGACGGAGAGCCCGGAATGCAGCATCTTTGATTAGGTAAGTTAAAAACAATCAAAAAAGCACCCAAAGTTCAAATTTCTCTCCGCAGAACCGTTTTCACTATCGCTGAAAAGGCAACAGGCAACACGGATGCGGAAGTTGGAGGTGATAAGTGGACGGCATCAAAGCCTTTATGCAAAGACGTGTAGTCCATTGCGGCTACCCAACCATCGCGCCCTTTTTACAATCGTTCTCATGAGAGAACATACTACTTACAAACTCAAATTCGCTTTGGCAGTATTTAATCGCGCGGCAGGCAGATCAGTTGATTGACAATCGAACAGTCTTGATTTTTTAGTTTTTCGGGACCTTTTAACTTGCTGTTTTCAGCTTCTATCTGCTAGACGTGGGCATTTGGCAAGACTGAACCGGTCAGAGAAGACTTCGCAAGATCGACTCCTCGCCTCCTCCCTGTCGGTAGGGAGGGCAAATTGGCTTCCCTTATTTAACCTGTTGTTCAGAAAAGAGCAAAAGCAACACAAATATCGGTTGAACTCTGACTTTGATGCAAAGGCGTTCATCATCTCCACGCTCTTTTCGTCGCCTTTGACCGCTTTGAACCTGGTCGATTCATTAGGCAAGCAGCAGCCGGTCTCCAAGCTGCACAAACTCCTCCTAAAACCTCGTTGTTTGCCAGCGAAGGACGAGCGTACATGGAGAATGCCAATCCCAAACGACAAAGACGTTTTGCTTGCCACCATTGATGAGTGCGACGACGAACTTGGTTGCAGGCTGATTGATCCAAGGTGCAAAAGCGCATCTGCATTCCAAGGCTCGCAGGGCAAACACAAACGTCGTCATTGGGCTTCATCCACTCCACCACTTGCACAACCCTCCCAACCTCCATGAAACGCATTCCTTGTGGTGCTTGTTTGAGTGCTTCAGTGCAAGCGCAGCTGTTCCTGAGGAGTGCCTTGCTAAGGGCAAGTTAAAAGCCACTAGCCCACTCACTGGGTCATTTGGGTGCGTCTTTTGAAAGAGGCATGAGAAGCCCGAAGGCTGTATCGTACTTGAATGCTGGTGAAAGACACCACTTCATTCGTTTTGACCTCTTCGTGCGACCTTTTATGATGGTGAGCTTCATGTGCGCTGACTTAATTTTCATTCTCACGGTCCTCCAACAGTCGTGACTCGGTTTCTTCATTTCCTTCACTGGGCCCAGAAATAGGTCAAACCTGCAAAGCCACTCACTAAGCACCGTTCGTTACGCCTAGCTGATGACGGAACTCATACCCAAGGACTTGCCACCAGTGCGCAGCGCAGAGGCTATTCGTAGGAGCTGGCACATGGTTTGCGTTGGCGATGCCCTTTCCATTGATGAGCTTTTGCTTCCTCCGACCACCAACATGTTTGGGATTGGAGGCGTCGGAAACTGCCCCTCACCGCTGGGGAAGAAGGTGAGGGGTGCTGCATTCCACTGAGATCCACTGCAGCAAAACGGCCTTTCAATACCTCCCGGGTTCATTAGATGCCTTGGCAAAGCAAAAATACTTTGCTTATCTTTTTTCGTGCACGGCGACCCTTTGTCTTAAAGAATTAAGGAACTTTTCCCCATAGCCCGCTTTCAAGGAGTTTTGCGCGTGGGTGATAAATTTGCAGATCAGGTGGTGATCTGGGACACACAAATGGCACAACAATTTTGCGAAAAAAAGGTGAAAAGACTGGAGAAAACAAAGCAAAGTGGCCGCGCATTCGCTCATCAAAGTCGGTGCAGAGTCGTGCGGCACAAGCGGACTGTCTCGGAGAAGTTTGCACTGATTACGCCGCACACTCATCCGCATTTCCCACTTTGCTGTGGATTCCAACTTGCTACTGCCATTTCCTTCTCCACGCTGGCCAGTTGGCCGTGAAGCATTACAAGAGGGAGCAATTCTTTTCCTTCTCCACCACAAGCAATAGGGTGCCAAATGGTGGATGTTTGACCACCTACCAACCGTTTTTACCCACAATGCCCACAATCGCCAGCAAGCAACTTCATCACTGTCGACTGTTTTATGCATACTTGCCATTCCATTTGCCTCTCCGTGCCGGCTTTTGGTAGGCCAGAGGCTACACAACTCATCCTGCGACGTGGAAATCGCTCTGCATTAATCAGCCACTTCCTCCCAGCAAAACAATCGCCTCCATTTAGAGAGCCAACAGTGGCGACTGGAAGGATTTATGGAAGGCGAGTGTCCACATAATTTGGGCTTTCAGCCCCAGTTGTGTTCACCGCTGCCTCGTATAGTTGACCAGGAGCATTGAAGTAAACTTTTTAGGGCAAAATCACTTGAATACAGCCCTTCATTACAAGGAACTGCGAGCCCTCAAAGCGTACTAAATTAAAGACAGTTGACCTTCCTGCAGAAATTTAACCTATTCGCGTTGAGTTACTTTAGTTTTTTGACTAGCGTGTGGTTTTATTGAGCTAACTTAAACGCGCCTCTTTCAAACTGTTTGGGCTGCTACTTCTGCCCTTGGAGAGGATCTGCCTTTTTGGCACTCGTCCACTAATCTGTTTGAAACTGTCGGAAAGCTTGGCTTTTGGACCAAGTTAGACTGAAACCAGTGCTTCATAGCTGCCAAAACGCTCCTCTTTTAAAGTCCTTTTCTTTTAATTTGTGGCCAATTGCTAGACGTGTTGGTGAATAACAACTTGGTGGGATTGGGCGCCTGCTTCTTCCTTTCTTCCCACGCAACCGCCTTCGCCTCCACCTTTTTTCATTCGCAGTAGATCCGACTTCCCGTAATTGGGTGAGAACGAGTGGCTTCGCCTCTCCCTGGTTGTCAGTGTCCAGTGAGGAGACCTCCGGTTCGCCCTTTTCTATTCCCCTTACTTTTCGCCTTGTCCACGAGTAAATACCACGTTCACATCAGACCCTCGCCCCTCCTCCCGCGCCACTTCCGACTATTCTACCTCATTTAGCCGGTTAAGATGATTGGATCTTAGTTAAAGAATAGTGGCACAAATAACAAATTGTATTCCACAAAGAATAAATGATAAAATTAAATGTGTACACTGGCAGAAGCAGAAGTGAGGCTACACACGCCTGGCAAAGGCTTGGGTCGGTTGACCGTCCGGTGGTGGCGCCGGCGCCGGCGCCGGCTGCGCAATTCCATCCCACCGGTGATGGCTGAAGGTGATTGTACGCGGTGCACCGACTGCCATGAGACGGGAAGGCATGTCAACGTCTTCCCCTCTCTCGATGCGAGGGAGGAGAGCGGGCGGGGAGGGGAAAAATCTCCCCGCAATCGTAATTATGCGGTGCAGTACGAAACCCAGCAATCGCCTTGTTGATCCAGCCATAAACCGATGTGTTTACGAAACAGTGAAGATTTGGATGTTGGGGAAGAAGAAGGGAGTGGTGGTGGGTAAAGTAATTGGCAAACAGGAAAAAAATGCATTTTGTTAGGTGATAACGAAAAGTAATCGAATGCCTTTTTTTTAGAATGAAGAATATAATAAGAATTCAAACGAGTTCTTCTGCTTCCAGTGTCTGGGAGCTTCCCGCGGTCATGCTTTGTCTGGCAGGCTGTGCCACTCCCCAATGTCGACCAGGATAGGAAGGCCATTCCCCGTCAAAAGAAGCTGAGGGGAAGACAACACATTCCTAGATGTACGCCTTGTTTAGTGGATAGGTAAGCTTTTTGCTTTCGCCTCCTGTCACTCTCCCTCAACTAGCCAGACCGTTACCTGTCTGCAGCTAAGACGAAGTAGAAAACAGGAGTTGCCGGTGAGGGTGAAGGAGACTAGGCGGACATCCAGCCGAGGTGCAGTGCAGACATCTTCATGACGGCCATGCTACTACCGTTGCTCTCCAATCCACCGGTGCTGTTGCGCATTCCTGCCGGTGGGCGTGGATTCGACCAGCCTCCATCCAATTATGCGATTATGGCTCTTGGGCTCTTCATAGTCAAATGTTTGCCCAGTGCTTTGGAAATAACAAATTACAAGCATGGCACTGCCGTAGCCAAAAGCATGGAGTCTCATGGAGTTCTCTTGCCGAAACACCTTTGCACGTGCAAACTGTCCATTGCGTGGAAGGTTGCTGTTTAACCTACTCTAACACGCAACACCGCCTAACACTTTGCATTCGTCTTCCCATCTCATATCGGCGCCTCTCGAATTCAGTAGCATAGGCGTGACGAAAAATGAACAATTTATTCCTAGGAAATGGTCAAACTAATGATCGGAATACGTATTCTTTGTAGTATGAAGGAATTCGACCTTTTTGCTCAAATCTCTGTTTCAAAATGCAAAGAGTAGCTTTTCCGTAGTTGCCCTACCCTTATTCTTTGGGTCATTTAAGAAGGGAAGGGCAAAAGAAGCTTCTCAATAGCAGCTACAGAACTAAAGCGACGGTGACTAACAAGCCGGCATGACAACACACTCATTGAATATGCACGCATACAAGACTATCATCCCATTTCGCGACCCGACGCATTCGGCAGCCCTTGCGACGCCACCGTCTCCCATCGCTACGCAGTCGGTGAGTTGCGGGTGGGAAGCGCCGCACACTGTCCACCCGAGACGGGGCAGGACGACGTCCGCCCTCGACTGAAGCAGCTGGACTGGCGGCAGTGTGCGGTGCGTCCACCCCACTGTGGGGTGCGTGCACAACCAGGCGGTGACTGGCACAATCTCAAGCTGAGCGCAGTCGTCTGCAGGACGTGGCGATGCGTAATGCTGAATCACGACGTGCTAACGGTGGCGGTGGAATGGGCAGTGGATTGGCAACTGCGGACAATGCAAACGTGAGTTTGGCTAGCAAGTCGGCTTGTGCGTCCTTCTGCTGCTGCTGCTGTTGTTGTTGTTGTTGCTGCTGCTGCTGCTGGTCTCTCTGTTGGCTTTTGCGTCTGCCTTATTGCCTGCTTCTTTCCTCGTGTTTTTGAAGACACAATGGGCATTCGAGTAGATTGGCACTGGAGGTGGTTTTTGTGTGGCCGTGTGGTGTTTATGTGTGTGTCCACAGCCCAAGCGAAAAGCACTTTTCGAGTGTCCAACAGGCGGGCATGTGGCAGTCCAAATGTTGTGCGATTGTGGATGTGGGCGTGTGTGTGGCCTCCCTCCTGACGATTAACTCCCACCATCAATTATTCTGCCTCTTTTTTTTCTACACTTCACGGTAGGGCGATGGTGGTTTTGATCCTGTGTGAATGGAGGCATAAAAGCCAACATTTTTGCAGTTCAACCAAAAGGTGAGAGGGAAGCATTGCTTTTTAAATGAGGGATGCAAGTTGGGGAATTTTTTTAGCTTAAAGCCAAATTGGAATGTTGCTCTGAAAAGGAAAGCAGTTGGCAGTCCGTCGCTAGGGTCAGAGTGGCGCTGGGACATTGGAGACCACCTGTTGCCAGCGTTGCACACGCACAGCACTGCATTCCTCTGGTCGGACCTCTTTCGGTGGAAAAGGCGGTCACATAGCAAGGCACCATATGGGAAAGTACAAAAGAGCTTTGCCTGCCAGCTTTTGGGTAAATCCCACATCACCGAACAAACTGAACGCCAAACGAGTTCGTGTCGGGCTCCATGGCACCGCACCACCACATGCCTCCGACCATCGCTGTTCTTTTTGTTGCCCTTTATCATCACCTTCGCAGCATTCTACACGACACGACGGCTGAACACTTCTGCCTTTAGAGGGTCGGCGAGGAAGCTCCTCTTGTCCATCGAGGCGAATCACCTGCAACATCAAGCCGCACTCGGCGGGCGGTTGGAGGAAGCGGAGTGCGCCTGCTAAATGGACGCATTAAACCGCGCAGATTATATCAGATTAACTTGGACACACGACCAGTAAATTAATCCGCCCATGTCTTCACGGCAGTGATGCTGGCGGATCAGGCGATTCGTGGATTGAAAAGGGGACGGGTGAGCGCTGGCGACCGGGTGCTCGCGAACCGCCTCCATGGAAGTCGTACAACTCGTACGTAGTAAGCAAATTGTTCCCGAGACTGGTCACACACACTTTGTCCAGTGTTGGACTTTGTCCTTGACGAAATCGCATTCCCTCGCGTCATGATAAGTCCACTTTTTTACCCCTGGGCACTATAGTGGCTGTCGCGGAGACTTTGTGAGAGTCGGTTCGTGGTGGTTCATGCATTCGCTATACCTGACAGTGGAATGTGGACATTCTTCCACATCCTTACTGTTGAACTGTGGCTCCGTGGGTGTGGTACGGAAACACTGACCACGGAATGCTGACGCACATTGCAAGAACCAGAGCTATGCCAGAGGTGGACGATTCTCGTCGTGGAGACCAGTTGGCACTCCTATTTCAGTGGCTTCTCCTCTAGGCAGCGAATTATCACCAGTCGGACGTAAAATTCGGTCTAGACAGTTGGAATAGGTGTAGGTGATGCCATTTGATTACAAACCACTGCTCGTTGAGGGGATGAGAGGAACAGAGACGGGAATGGATTGTCTTTCCTTGTTAAAGGCTTTGAAACTGTTAAAGATGAAAATGAGTTCTAAGACTTGCAACTGCACATCACATGCAGTCTTGGGGCTTCGTCAATGCAAGCGAAGCAGCTGTTGTTGACCATCTCCGAAGGTAACCACACGCGCATCACTTAATTGGGATTGTCAAGTGGTGTCGGGATTACAACAGTAAAATGAGAGAGTCGGGAGTGGCTCTCCTTCTCCTACCCCTCACCAACTTAATTTGCTATACGCTATCGTTTCCCACCGTGAAAGACCGAAACCTCAAAGCTTTCTGTGCAATGAAGCCTCTCTTTAAGTCATTTGGTTGGTTCTTCCTCCTCCTCAATGAATAACATCTCGTCAATCCCATGAGGTTGTGCCACATTGGACTCGCTGGTGATGTTGAGAAAGGCATGCCAATGCAGGCACCGGTTTGAGCGGTGAAAGGGATCGTGAGTCACACGGCAGTTCGCACCACAGGCCGATCACTCAACCGGTTAATCAGTTCTTTTAAGGTAGGCAAAGAGCAGCCGCCTTCACTTTGCCTGTCCGTCCGTGTGACACCCACTTGCAGTGCCTCCTCCTTCCGATGCTCCCATTCCTACCGCCTCACTGGTTGTCTAGTCTTGACATGAAGCGCCGCACCCTCTAGCGTCTGGACAGTTCACCTATCAACTCCTCCAAGACGGCCAACATGTCGTGGAAAAGGAATGGGGAATCTCGGATTCCGTTTAATTCATCTAAGCCTTCTTCCTACCGCCTTCCACATCCGACGAAGACAACCGTTTATGCATAAAGACAGGTGATTCTTGATGAGCTAATTTTACACAATATCGGGAACCTGATGTCACACATATGTGACGTGCCCTTCTGCCTACAGCGCATCCCACAAATACAAACGAAATGGCGCCAGCACAGAGCGCATCCAGTCTGATAATACCCTTTTCCGGTTAGCCAATTCTTCTGTCCTGCTTTTACTCCGGAAACACATAACTACTTTGCAGGCAAAAATATGCTTCTTCCCCAGGTTTTATTACCTGTACAATTGTCGAATGCCACGTAAAGGTGATAATCATTTGGGTAAATATCACGATGCCCCTCTCGTTACACAAAGCTAGTTGCCACGCCTCTTTCAGCAGTGATCGAAGCGTCTACAGACGCACCTGTCCAGCCTTCAGTGAGAATGAGTCACGCAACCCAACACTGGACAATCACTCGGAGTTATACATGTCAGCGAGGTCATTGTGATCACCCTTGATGATCATCCTCTAGCCGTATTGGCAGACGGGTTCAGGAGTGATGCCGGTGGTGCAACAATCTGCTCTTACCCGCCTTAACTTGTCTAGCCAAGCTACTGGTTACCAAACACATTGACAGATGGCAAGAGACGTTCGTAACACAGTGACTGTGCTATTCCACCACATCCTAAAGCATTGAACTCATCGGCCCACTCCACAAGTTTGCAGGTGGGGGGGAGGGGAGGAGGCACAGCTTAAAGTTGCTAAGGCTCAACTCCTCTCGTCCGAATCAGTGCAATGCAGCTGGTCAGCTAGTTAGTCAGGAGAGAACTCTACTTGTA
Source organism: Taenia pisiformis (assembly GCA_023968675.1). Taxonomy (NCBI): domain Eukaryota; kingdom Metazoa; phylum Platyhelminthes; class Cestoda; order Cyclophyllidea; family Taeniidae; genus Taenia; species Taenia pisiformis. The sequence continues at coordinate 6,930,581 of CM043739.1, read as the reverse complement.
TTCCTTGCTCGCTTTTAGGAGGTGACATCAGATTGGCCATCACCAAACTTGTCTGTGGGGAGGTGAACTTCAAGGCGGAGGAAGAATTCAGCCTTCGAGGCAGGAGAAGGTTGTACTTGTTTCTTTAAGACTCGTGTAAATTATTCAACATTCGCATAATCTCTTCCTATCTACACCTTCATTTAAACTCTCAACCAATAAAAAATATGAGCAGATTGTTTTCTCGCTATGAAAAATAATGAATAAATAAAAACAAGCGCTAACAACTTCATTAAGGCAAGGCGCATTGCCGACTGATTGACTGCGAGAAGAGAGCAGAGTGAAAAAAAAAAAAACAATCAAGCCACGCAATAAACAAAGCAAATTTTTCTTGCACTGCCAATTCTTCGCGTGAGAAAAGGCATGCGAATCGGAGTGGGAAGAAAGTCATCCTCACCAACCACTCTTGTGAGTGCCTATGCGATTACTCCCCCGCACAGGACTCAGCACAGCAATGCTTTTGCCTTAAAGCCTTAAAGGGTTTGCTCTTAGGCCACCACTACCACAACTTTTATTACCACTACCGTAAATGTCATTGCACCAATTTGTCGACCAGAATCAGTTAAAATTAGGTTAAAATTGCCAACTTAATTTAGCATGTGTTCACGATTTCAAAAAAGGGGGGTTCATAAGCACAACCATGTAGAGGTGGAAATTCAGAGCGAAATTATGTCCCTGCAATTCAGTGCAAATGCAATTAATCTTGTCCGAAAGCCCTGAGCCAATCACACACCACCTTCTCGCCAACCAATGGGCACGTAGTGACCGACTAGGAAAGCCAATAACATGGCAGTGGGACAACCAATGGCAGCAGCCGGTGTGTTTGCATTGATTCAGCAGTCAGCGCTGGCTAAGAGCGCATTCAACCAGACTTAACTAGTGAATAAATAAATGAATGAATGAACTATTGAATTGAACCAGCTCAACGTTGAAAGACGAATGACTAAGTGAACCCCCTAGGTGTCAGCGTAAATCAAAGGCGTGACGAACAGAGCGCGCACACACACCCACAAACAAAAGGAGGCGAGACAAGAAAGGAAAGGCGCAAAGAAGAGTCGTGTGCACATGACAGAAGGCAGAGAGGATAAAGCGGCAGATTTGGCCAGTGAGGAGATTGAGGTGCCACCTCCTCTCATGGAGAATGGTGAAGCCGATTTCGGGGAGCTGGAGGATGTGGACGTAAGTCCTGATTACTTTTCTACCCTATTTTTAGCTATTTATTTATGCCCCCTGTTTTGCCAACTCGATTAACCTCCGAACACATTACCGTTAATAAGGTAGACATGCAAACAAGCAAACCGATGCGATGCAGGGAGGTAGATAGGGTAACTTGGGTCAGCTACCCAGTGACAAGCTCCACTGCCCGCCTCTTGCCCCACCCACCAGTTTTAGCGGTAAAAATAAACTATTTTAAGGGCTTCGTAAAAAAAGCAGTGGTAAAGTGTGCATTTGCGAATCCCAACCGCTTTTTCCTTCTTTCCATGAAGACTCGAGGTTGATCCTATCAGAGATTTATTTTTGGCCAGGTCTAAGTATATTCTGGTCTTTTCCGAGTCAAGAGGTGGTTGAACATTTCTACTTTTTTAAAGAAAAACATGTGATATGGTAAATAAGCGGAAAAGCACTTTTGTGGTACGGTTTTGAAAGGGATGACCTTATTCATTCTTTAAAAGTCCACAGGCAACTTCGTGGAGAGGTGTTTTTGGGGGGAGGCGAGGAACCAAAACAAATTTTTTCCTACCGGGAGTGACATAGTCTTGTCATCTCGGGTTTTGGAGGGTGAGAGTTAGGCCAACTGTAGGGTGTGCTGATGCGGATTGAAATGCGGGCAACTGGACGTGGATTCGTTCGGCTATTTGACCAGAGCCACAAACCCTTGCCTGGAAGGGCAGTCTTACGTAGAGGAATGGACGATAGTCACTCGGCTAGGCCAAAATTCCTCTTCTTTGACCAACCCAACGACTGGATCGAGGTTGGCTGTCGACTTGGTCGGGAGGAGGGCGTGCAACCACGGGGCCTGCTTCGGAGAGCTTAACGTGGGGCGAAAAAGCGCTCTTCCTCAGCCACCTTTCGGCGGGGCCACAAGGTCAAGACACGTAAACAAGTCGGGTGCGTGGACGCTCAATGAGGTCTTGATACGATGCTGAGGTGGTGGTCCCAAAGCCGGATCAGCGTGTCAATGGCATGTGCATGCATTCATCGCATCTATTTCTCAAGCCGCCTTAAACACCTTCGTACGAAAAAATCTAACGCACGGGCTTAGTAGTTGTGCAGAGACTTTCACCTACGGAGAGGTGCCTAAGTAGCGGACCTGAGAAGAGGCCACTGGGATTTCCACCACAACTGGTAAAGTTAAATAGTACGTTTTTGGGGTCTGCGTAGATGAATATTTTCACCGATTATCAAAATAGCCGCAATTTTGTGGAGGCTAGTGCATTGAAAAAATGACAAATTCGCAGTCTCTTAGGAAAGGCATCAGGCGTAAGCATGAATGCTTGCATGTCACACATATGTGACTCCAAATAAAAGTGTGTATTCTACAAAGTTTTCCACGACATTTAATGATAGAATCCATTTTCTGTTCGCACAAAGTCCTCCGTTTATGTACTTTAGAAAAATGGATAAGTAGAAAGGAACGGGGAGTCTTTAATTTCCTCCCCGATGAACCACTTGATAGGGCTTTATGGCTGTCAAAATAGGTAAAATTGCTCCCATTTAAAAGACTCGAAAGCAATGGATATTTGCATGTGTTTGTCCCGATGGCAGTGACAAGCTCTTCTGCTGGGAGAAGTACAAAATCAGCACCGTGACACTCGTGGACGGCCCAAAAGATTTGGCCCATGACCCGAAAAACGCAAACCACGTGTTTCAGGCAGTTTGACGGCCAAGGCTATGAGGGAGATGCGTCGGTGAGATTGGCTGTCGAGAGCATAATTTTGCAGAGCAACTGCTGGCAGAAGAATAAAAACATGCTAATTTATTTAAGCTCTGCTCAGTCCCATAGGAATTTGAGGAAAAAATCTGCATAATTTTCCCCTATTTTTGGAAGGCTTTGATCAACACATTTGGCCAAGATAAGAGGCAAAACTAGGGTTGTGAAAAGGCGCTAGATTGCTTGAGGCCCCTGATAACATTGAAGCTGCCCAAAAGTGAACGAATTTCCCAAAATCATGGGCACTTTATTCATGTTTACCTTCGGTAAAATGGGGCGTGGAAATGGGCGACTTTACAGCCGAACGAAAGGGAACCGCCTTTGGCTTTGAAGGAATTCAAGAACGGACAGGTCATCTCGAAAATTTTGTTCGTGGGATTGCAACCATCCGATTTTAAACATGCAAAATGCGGGAAAAGTAAAGACGTTATGTAGTGAAGTTTAAAACTTCTGGGTCGTTTTTTAATTTTGTACCCCGTGGAAAGTGAAAAACCAGCAAACATATTTTTCTTTGTTATTTTTAGCAAAAAAATGCCCTGAAATCTGGCATTTAACTAGAAAATCTTTCGCGTGATATTGTTTGTTTGATTACACAAGTAACAATCGCTCTTTCAAAGGTGAGAATCGGATGCGTAGGAAATGGAAAAAAACAATAGTAAAGCCAAAAGCCGTTTAAATTGAGAAGGATATCAGTACAAATTCTGCCTTTCAAAAGCAGGAAAAACGTAAGCCCAGCATAGTAAGTAAGAAGTAACGCTCGGAAGATGATATTTTACCTAGCAGTTTTTCTTACCCCATTCTTTCCTGCATGCAAAATCATTTATTTCAACTTTGCAGCCGCTGCTTTATAAGCGTGGTTGGAAGAGGCTTGACAAAATGCCTCATTAGGTGCACTGGGCGATTTCTCTTGGACCAGGGTGGATTTGACATGTGTGGTGAGCAATGAAAAAATGAACGTCACCTGCATTTCACATGAATAGCGATAGAGTCGTAAAAACCTTCATCGCTTCGGGGAAGGAAAAACTCTTTGATTACATGTCAAACACTTGGGTTCCGTATAACTCTCAAATGTCGTTAAAAGGACCCTTTAAGATGGTGCACAGTTTGGCATCCAGCGTTTTCTCCTTTGAACTTGTGAGCTTATGACGTCATTTTTTTGGTCCTGCTCTAGTTTTTATTAAATAAAACTCCATCAGTTCAGATGACGTTTGATTTTAGCAGTTGTGAAGCTTTAAAAAAGCTTTTATGCTAAAGTGCCTGTTATGCAGATACGTTTTGCCTTCCCCTTGCATCCTCTCCCACAGTGCGATAAATACTCCCTTATCATACTTCATAAACCGCCTCAGACGCGTGTCTACCCATTCGGCGTAGCGCATGAGAGAAGAAGACGGCTTCTTGGCATGCATGATTTGCTTGAGGAAAAAGGGGATGCAGTGTCCACATTCGCGGACTACCTAAGCATCCACAGCGCAGTAGGCTGCTGTCCATCCGTCCATGCATTCATTGTGTCAGGGTAATCGAAATCGCCGCATTTGGTTGAGTTATTTATAGCGGGCAATATGATCACTCACCTGGCCATTCATCCATCCATCCATCCATCCATCCATCCATCCATCCATCCATCCATCCATCCATCCATCCATCCATCCATCCATCCATCCATCCATCCATCCATCCATCCATCCATCCATCCATCCATCCGTCCATCCATCCATTCATCCATCCGTCCATCCATCCATTTGTCAACCGAGCATCAAACTGCTCACCCAACCCCTCTCCTTCAGTTTCGTATGTATCCATCGAGGCACCTCAGCTTCATGCGTTCCCTTCATAAGCCATTCGATTTCGCCATGCACCTACCTACCAAGCAGTTTCGCCAGGCCTTGACCAGCACGCCCTGCTTATCAAACACCTGGTCTCCATTCCACCATGTTTCGTAGCAGCTTCCTCTGCATATGCGCTTTTCTTCTGCTGCGGAGTTTCCTTAATTATGAACAGATTCCATTCGATGTTTATCCTAATTCCACTGCTTTAAATGATTTACAAAAAGTAGATAGGCGAAAATTTGCCCATCTCTTCCACGATGCGAAAATGCACAAGTCTTTCCCAAACCGAACATAAGACGATTAACTGTTCAAATCTTCGATCAGGTTTTCAAGGTTTTAAGAACATGCAAAAAACGGAAGATGCTGCAGCCATTTTTAATGCTCTTCCTGATCTAAGTATGTCAAAACATCAACCGACTAGCGATGGCGGCGTAGAAGGCGAATGTGCACGACTATTTTGAGTGTACAAACGCGGCACTTACTGCAAGCTTTGCCAGTCCCCAAGAGAGCTGCACCTCTACCTGTCTGGTTTTATCGTGCAGCCTGAAAACGCTTTCAAAGCCTAACCCAAAGGCCTCAGGTTTCAGCATCCGTTTCATGGCTGACGGTCGGGTTGGCCCATAATGAGGTTTGCATGGTCCAAAGAATTTGCCAGAGTTTTCCTTTCACTCCTCATCTAACGACAAGAGAGTGGTTTGATACATTTGGAGCTTCCAGAGGAGGTAGTTAACAATTTGCCGGCAAATTTACCGACAACTTGGACTTTGGGGAAGGCTTTTGCTATTGGAGCGCCACTAGCAAAACCGGTGTGTCCTTCAGCATTTGGTCCTAATTTATTCTTCGGCTATGGTGATTCACTTTCATGCATCTTAACAGAACAGAGGGATTGGAGGGTATCATGCTCGGTTCAATGCAGCTGATGCCCTTTCGAATACATTGAGTACGAAATAAATTGCACCAGTAGGACGATTGGGAAGTATATTTCCATTCACCAGATCCTCGACTGTCTAGGTTTGCTAGCCACATTCAAAATCTGCATTCAGCAAACTTCAGTAAAAGCTTAGACCCCAATCGCATGGGAAGTTACTGAAACTACCGTCCTCAACAGATAAAAATTCCTGTAGTCACAGGTTAGATTTACCCACTGCTACTTTTAAATCATTTAGTTATACTCTTTAGATGGGCTTTTAGCCTGGGAAAACTCGATAGGAACGGAATTAATAACTAATGAACTGTTAAAATTTCGAAGGAAAATCCACGGTCGGAGGCCAAATAACTGATGCAAAAAATACGTTTGTGGTAAAAAACTAGCGCTTTTTGTTGTAATTTGCTTAAACAAGCTGGGTAAAAAAGCTACAGTTTGTTTGAATGAATTAAAAATGCCTTGCATGTAACTAGCACCGTTTTGTTTTATTTTCTTCTGATGGAAAAGATTTTAAATTATTTTATGGCGAAGTTGCAACAACGTTGAAAAGTTTTGACCTTTGTGAGCCCAGACACTTAAAACTTGTAACCGAAAGGTGTCCTTTTGGCGACCTGACTCCGAAGGCATTTTAACTGTGCTTATATTGCAGTTACACGTGTAGTTTTCTTACTGCAAGCCTTCCCTTACCACGACTTGATGATGAAGGCGTGCATCTGCGGAGCCTTTTTTGGCTGGCATTTGTTTCGGCAATTGTCGGTAAAATGCTTCGCTCCCTATTCACCCCCGAAAAACTGTGAAACACTTTCCCTGAATGATGCTTGCATAATAGCTTCATTGGCCAAAATGCAAACCACTCTCGCCCTTAACCTTGCACGACGGGGCGGCTTTGTTGCGTGACTCATTCACTCAGTGCATCGCTAAGCTAGTTGAATTTTCTGTGTGGTATTGTTGAAAATGTGTGTCAAGCAAATTTACTAATCGTTAAGTTTCTTTGCACTGGCTACTCTATTAGGTGTTACTTCGTCTTCTAAAAACTTCGGAAATTGGGTGTTTAACGAGTTCCTTTATCGTTACAAGTGTGTGAATTTGCCATGCAACCCATTATAGTAACCAAGCGTTTGTGATTAGAGCAATGGGAGAGACGTAAAGCAGTTTATATCCAGAAAATCCTGCACTCCTTGTTATTTAAGATGCAAGATGCGTAGGCAGAATTCATCCTTTTGTACAATGGAATCGAGTGCGTCATGCATAAGCAATCCACAACTATTACGGATTCCGATGCCACGAAATTGGGTAAATTCATCGCTTTCTCTTCTTGGTTGCGTCCTTTCGCATAAGCTTACAATTTGAAAGGGAATCTGCAGATAAGCATGCATTGAACGTCAAACTAGAAAAAATTAATTAGCCTTTCTACTAACTACTAATAAGTAGCATGGGTGGTTTACATACAAAATAAATTCAGGAAAGAATCTCATTAGCGGATGGGTGCATTGATTCATGCAGCTGCTTATTATGTTTCAGTAAGGCAATAATTTTACATGTGCGTTTGAATAATAGCTGGTCTGCTTCTGCAGCACAGGATGCATCTTATTGCAGTCTTTGAGCAAGTGCCAATCAAACCTTTCAGCACGGTCTCTTCAGCTTACCGCTACTAATTCACAGTCACGGTTCTTTTGGCAAGAAGTGCCACTCGAAAGGGGAGTAAACCTGAAATGCATTTGATTTTCCAAGAGCACACAACTTGGTTAGAAAGATTTTATGAATTAATTCATCACCCCCTGGACATACTATGCACCTTTTTACCTAAAAAGATGAATATCATATTCTATGCCTGCATTCAGCAAATTATAGCCTGCGCGTTCCCAGTAGGCAATGGGTAAACAATAAATCTACATTTGTGCCCATTACCACATTACATGCCTCATTAGGGCGCTCATTTCACATGCAAATTTATTCTGCTTAACTGACCGCTTCGTGTGCGGATTTATTATGAATAATTCCATGCTTACGTAAATAAACACAAAAATAGGCATTTCAAAATGAATCACGGCTCAAACCCCGTGATCACGTCAACTCCCTTCCGTGGAACTCCAGAGAACTGCGATGACATCCAAGGTACTTCTTATTAACTTCGAAGTTGTCACAAATGTATTTGCTAAGACTGTGCAAGAAAACAATGGTTGTGAGAAGGCTTACGCTCAAGAGTTATTTATTAACGCATCAACAGAGTGGTTACAGTACACTTTCCAAGACGCTTTTGTTCTCAAGCGTCTTGGAAAGTGTGCAGCCAATAGATGAAAAGGCAGTAAGAATATTCAGGGGTTGATTATTCGCTCGTGACTGTGAAATACTGCATGAAAGATGAGTGGGGAGATAGTTGGTGCCGTTATTGAATGCAAATGAAAAGATTCGTCCAATAAATGATACATGCTTCTCGGATAGCTCTCTATGGACTCTAATGACTGGTTTGGAGCATGTTTATCTAATTCCACCTTTTAATAATCTAAACGAGGTATTTTTTTTTACAGAAAGCCAATGTTGCGCGGTTATTTTGGAGAAAGGAATTACTACTTATTTTTATCAGTAGAAACTTCTGGTACATGACTTGATCCCCACCCAACTGGCATTCAAGCTTTCCTTTTGATCGCAGTCGACAAGCTCTTATTCCGAGGAATATGTTTTATCATCCTTTGCCTATATCTCGTTCATCAAATTTTTTCGCGTTATATTTAGGGAGCTGAATAACGATCACACCCTATACTAACTTTCAGTTTTTTTGGGCCTTCGGTCATCTAAAGCAAGGGACTTTTATCTCAACACGTCTCATTTTACAAGAATACTTTGGATTTTACTAAAATTTATGAGAATTATGACTTATGAAAGTCTTGTAGACATTAAAATGTCGAAAAGTTTTCTGTCACACATATGTGACACTGAGGAGCAGTGAGTGCATTTTTCTTAAGCAGATTAAACTTCTTAGCTGAGTTTGCCGGTCAAGTGATTTTGTTGCATGCTCCCTGCCTAATGCGACACGGTGCAATCACAGCTACCCATGGACTGATAAATTGCACCTGTGACCAAGTAATCAGCCACATGCGCGGAGGCCAAACCTTACCAGGCGGGATAAACATTCCAAGCTTCTTGTCAGAGCAGCCAAAAAGTCTGACCTATCCCTGCAAAAATGCACATTTATTCGTTTTCTTGGGAAAATAAATGTCCATTGCATTAATAAACATTGCATCGTGTAACAAATGAACGCCTGACACAATCCCACCAATGACAGCACCGAAAGCGTGACCTTGACGAATATAAACTGAGCGGCAATTCAAATGCTTATGCGACAGCCGACTTTAAGGGCATGTACGGTGTGAGAGGCGTGGACTTACGAACTCCGTTGGCCTTAGCACCCAAACCCCTCAATAAGCCTGGAAATGAGTTGGAGGGCTTTCCAGCGGAGGAGGAGTCTCCCGAGGATGAGGAATCGTGTTTCATGCGTCTCTTTAATACGACTTTTAAGTGCTACGAGGCGGATGTAGGTCCTTCATCAGATTACATGGAAGTTAATCAGCCCTCAAGGCTTTGTTGTCTTGGATTTAGCCCTGTTCAATAGAGGACACAAAAGATGGCACAATTTCGAACCCTTTTTACTGATTCGTACGCTTTCTTGTTCAGATAAAGTCGTCATCTCAAGTGGCCAAACGCAACTGGAAGGGCTTACTGTTGGCTCTGCTTGTGATCACCGTAATATCTGCCTTAATCGTCCTGGCCTGCTTCCTCACCTACGACTGTGAGTTCTCCACTGCTTCCACCCTTACCGCTGATGGAATTAGTGATTCGAAGAGTTGAAGGGCATTTTTTTCATTGGATAGATAAGACTGAACCCTACTACGGACTTCCCTTGACTCTGAATGATATTGCAATGCTCAACGGTCTAATCAACCGCCCCAATGCTCAATTTACAAGCAGTGAGCCTCTCTCCAACAAAAAAGAAACATTTTTGCCCCTTTTGTAACTTTGTTTTCTCCCACTTTTTTAGATAATTTAGTTTATCTGTCCTCAAATGGATCCCTACTAGCGATCGACCTCAAAACCCACGAACACAGGTTATTAATGACCAGCGCGCAGCTACGTGAGGTGAATTAGGAGGAAAGCTCACTCCCAACCTAAATGAGTTCATAAATTCCTCTTCATTTCCCGCATTATTTCCGATTCTAGAAGCAAAACTTCACCGGAATCCTGAGTGTCTCCGAAAACATGACTACCCTACTGCTTCGCTATCTATTTATACCGGTAAATTGGTAGATGGGAAGATATAAATCATTCATTGCCTCTTATTTTCCTACCCACGCTTCATAAATGACTTCTTTACGGCACCTAGATTTACCGAAGAAGCTACTTCTCTCAATACCAAGCTGTTCTACTATCTCCGTGAGTTATTTTCTCTACTACATCTCTCCCCCCACCAAAGGTGACCTTCTATTCGCATTCATACTTCATTGATGCTGCACTTGAAGAAACACAATGGCAAGAATGTTGCACCCAGTTTTACCCTACCTCCCCAGTTTGGTCATCTTAATCTGTGCGTCACCATCAATACGAGGCCTTTTCAGGTACCTTTTAAAAAAGACGAAAATATCTCATAATCTTCAGAGAAGCAAGGCTTTAAGTAATAGGACGATTTCATCTCGACGTGGTTTGGCCAGTAAAACACCTAATTAATTCCTTTCATGGAAGAAAATAAAAATAAACGAGTTATTTTGGGGAAGTATAACTTTGCACCGGTGGGCACGATTTGATTATTAGCGGTGGCTAATGCCACATCTGTCACTTCTCTGACTGCTAAAAGGCGTTAAGAATGTAAAAGCAAAACAGAATGCTTAAAAGCACTGGAAATTGAGCCTTATTAAACAACGGTCTAAAAATAGGTTTTCCATTTGCTTTGAGATGGGGATATTTGGTAATTTATTATATAGCTGAAAGTAGAGCTGCAAATGGTTTTATTGCTAAATATTCGACTTTGTTTAAATTGTTCAATCGATTATTTATCCAATGAAAATGACGTTCAAAGGGTTTCGCGTGACCTGTTTTTCCAAATTTCACTAAAAGCCGTCCTCGGCGAGGTTTTTTCCCAACTTCAAAGATTTTGCAGTTGGAAAAAGTGTAAATGAGAGAATTTGGTGGTTGGGATAGTATGTTTTCATTTGTGAGAAAATTTGGCTTCGAAAAAAGATTATTTTTAATTCATGTCGTATGGTTTGGCTCAGAAGTCAACGCTGACCTAGATTTATTGTCCAAAAGTTCTCCATTTTATGAGCTGCTGGAAGATTTAAAGCTGAGGGGACGCAAGCGACTGTTACATTTTAAAGTCGGGATAGATGCCATCGCCACTATTAAAAAGCACTCATTTCAAGGCAAAATACTTCAAACAGATCGTTTTATCACTAAATTCTGGAAAACAATCGAGTAATTTTCAAAATAATGCAATGTTTTTTGCTTATTTTGCGTGCGCTGAACGGGAGGAATGCAAATGACCACCACTTTTTCTGGTCTTTAGTGGTTTTGCTTGTGAAAATTAAATCGCATTTTCAAAATCCGCTTCTTTTAAGAATATTTTATGATTCTCAAGTTACTAATTTTGCAACGTCATCGCTCTTCCACCTGGCAGTTCGTCGGCGCTCCTTTTCTTGACGCCTCCACCACTCACAAAATGCGTCGTCCGCTGCACCTTATCGTCTCTCGCCTAAGATAACATTTCGCCTTCTCGAACCAACATCGGCCAGGTTTTGATTCGCACCTCAATACAGTCAACAGAGGGTTGCATTTTTCTAAAACTGCGCAGGCGAAGGCTGATTGCATTGCCCAGCCTTCTCGTAGTCCCACTCAACTCAACTGTTAACACGCTCACCAGAGCCTCTGCCCACGGTCTCCTTTTTTTTCCATTAGTTAGCAAATTCATCGCTCATTTGTCTTAGTCCCGGTGTCTACACAAATAATCCTCCTTTTTTTGACGAAAACAACATCGGATTTATCGCTCCTCCCAACTAAACTTCCCCTCCAGTAAAGAAGCTGATGTTTTTACGGCAAAAATGGGAAGGATGTGGATTTAGGGGGTGAAGGTAGACGGGAATCACGCTAAAGTACGTCGCCCCTTCTGAACGCATCCATTATGCGTTCTCGACTGAGGAGAAAAAAGAAACATGCAGCCTGTGTGCACCGAAGAATTGTGTGTATTTTGTGTCCTGGGGAGGAAAAACGACGCCCGTCCCATTAATTGATGAAGAGAGATTGGGTCCTCCTCACTGAGCAAAAAAACAGTCCAAAAACAAAATGGATAATACATTTGAATTAGTCGACGGCCAAAAAGCTGACATTGTGATGTCAAGTGCCACTGGAGTGTGAATAGAAAAGGAGGCCAGCGTTTTGCTCCCCTCGCACAATGCTGCCTTACAAATGAGGGTTAAAGGACAGGACGCAATTTTTATTCGCCCAGTTACTATGGCAAGAAAAAAGGGTGAATGCGTCCTACAATTGGTCTTAACTACAACATGATTTGACTTAAATCAGAAATTCCTTTTTATCACCAGCGACAACAATCCCCAGGTCAAGGCACGAGTGGACATCGGACCCTTCAAGGAGGGATTCGAGCAGCCCCTGCTCAATCACGCGCAATTTTCACCCAATTCGGAGGCGCTGGTAGGTCCTCTCCTTGTGACCTGATCCGCCTCTCTTCATTACCTCCGAAGAGGCGTGCGAGATTTGCGCCTTGCCGTACTAAATTCACTGTCTGTCACGGCCACCCTCAATGCTAGGTCTGATGGGGACTGAATGCGGCGCGGTGATAAGCTGTTTGGTCGTGTCAGCCATGAATTTTGAAGATTCGTTGTGCTGTGCTGGTAGACTGGAAGTGTAACCAACTCGTCCCATAGGATTCGCCTCGCGCGCTCAAACAGTTCCAGAAACACAGACCACAAAACACTACAGAATTTGGGCGAAACGAGCATCTCTTTAAGAGACAGTTGAGCATTAGGGTTGCATACAAAGCTGAAGCAATGGCCGTGAAGAAAAAAGGGAGAATTTTGGGATGATCTCCACTGTCGGCTACTGTGATGGCATAACTGTTACAGCTGCTGATCCACTCTATTCATAAATCCATTAGAATTCTTTCCTGCCTCAAACATGTTCAGTGGGTGCATTAACGTCGCACCTCCATCGCAGCTCTGCCTCGCATGCCCTACTTTTTAGCACTGGAGGGTAAATTGTGATTGGTAGGTGAGATAAAGTATTGCCTTACTTTATATCCTCTAAGTTAGCGAGAAAATATTATAGCGTAACATGCTCTAGCTAAATTTACGCTTAAATATCTCATTTATAGCTTACCCTATTGGGAAGTCCACATTTAATTCAATAAATCACCCTCGTTCCTGATTGGTCGAAGGGGTTTTCATACTGAGAGCTCATTGGATGAGACGAAAAGCGGAAATTTTAACTTACTTTATTAGCGAAAGAGCAGCAAATTAAAATTTGATAAGGAAATTTGACATTTTGGGCTATCGTGCATTGAATACGATATTTTCACCCTTTATTAGATCTGTGTCTTGGCCGAACGGAACACGAGGTCATAAATCATTTGAATGTTTCCCAATGTATCTCCAAGCCCACATTACTTCACTTACTCCATTTCTGCCACTACTATACCCCAACTTGGCCTGTAATCGCGATTTTTAAATTTCCAAAATGTGTGGCAATCTTGCACAAAGGGAAGTTTAAAGCCTTGAGTTGTTTAGGCATAGCTAAAGTGCAGTGCTACTTTGTGTGGTCTGGCATTGCCTCCGTAAGAATAGAACTCTCTCCTCCTCCTCCTCCTCCTCCTTCTCCTTCCTCATTGGTCTTGTCTCCTCTTCCCCTTCTCCAGCCGTCAATTAATAAACTTCATCCGTAGCATTAAGTTAGAGGAATGGTAACGTCCATCACATACGCACACATCGACAAGTGAGGCATTAGCTTTGAGGGATGCAGAAGTGATTAGCTGGGAAAGAAAAACAACCGTCTTCCATTCAAAGGCAAATGGTCAAGGCTTTGAGAAAAAGGTGAGGTGCTTTGAAGCCCACCGCCCTCTGCTAATGCATGGAGCATTAATTTACGCGGTGTCAATGCCCTTCCTAATTGAAGCGAATGGGCTGGAATGAGCATGAGGAGAGGTTCGGGAAAGGCTACCGCCTCCACCTCCTCCTCCCTCTGCTTCCTCTCCTGTAATTTTGGAATGGGTCGGTTCATTTGTGGGTTTTAAGGCGTTTCCTTTTCCATAACGAATCTTCAACTGTTAAAGGAGGTGCGGGCATCCACGTCACGGTCGCTTTCTCGGTGGAAGGAAGCGCATGTGCTCGAGCGAATTGCCTCCAGTTCGCTCACCTCTAGTGATGTTGACGTCCTCGGGTCGAAAAGTCATTTGTGAGGGCTCAGAGCTGGGGAAGAGAAAAGGAGCGGGGACAATCCAAAATGCAAATTGCGGCGAACGAAGAGGTGCCAAACATTATCGCATTTGTGATTCCCTTGAGGCTGCCTTTGCAGAGGGATCGTGGGGAGAATTGGGGGCATACTTTGCATATTTCCTTCCAAAGTCGATTGTATTCCCACTGGCGAGGTGCAGACGCGCATTCCAACAGCTCCTCAACACGCACTACATCCAATTGTCCTCGAAATCCAAAGCCCTGAACGCCAGAAAAACAAGGAAAATAGGAAAGCAGAGGAGGAGGGGGTGGCCAGGTGTCCTTAAAAGCATCATAGCAGATGTCACTGGGGTAAAAATTTATTGCCCTCTCAACTGGAGGCAGACTTTCATGGGAAAAGTAGTTAAAAAAATTTGGCCGCCACTTTGAAAGCGGACCTAATGAAGCCAATCTCATCGGTCGGCGCTCGCATCCCTCTTGGGTGGAAAGGGAGAAAAGAAAACCGGAAATGGTGTCACAAATCCACTCCCCCTTTCGGAGGGGGGCAGGAGGCGACTGGGCGATGGCAGTCGGTGGTTGGTCACCGATCTCCTTCCTGAAACATTTGCCTGCTCATTTTCCTTTTTTCCTTTCCACTTTGTTCCTCTCTTCTCTAGGCATTCGTCTACAAAAACCACATCTACTGCCAAAGGAATCCCTTCAACAAGTCGGTGGACAATATGCCCGTGCCCATAACGGCCGAAATTTATCGGGAAGGCGTTCTCTACGGAGTTGCTGGATTTCTCTATGAAGGTGAATTCTACAATTCATAAATTGGGGAAAAAATTATACAAGCTGGTAAAAGAAGTGCAGACAGTCTGTAGCCTCCTCAATCCGTGCAACTTGCCTGTCTTGCATCGGTCGTCTCCTGGATGACCTGCAGGTGCCCTGCGATTCGCGGAGACAAAGGGCGAGGGCTTGAAGAGTAGAGCATAAAATGCGCCAACCTACCACCAACCTCGCATTACACAGGCCTCATTACTGTACCCTGTTCACTCTCCCAACTGTTGCATTGCAAGTGACCACAACGTTCGTGCAAGGGGAAGAGACCTCCCGTAGTTAAATGCTTTGACAGCTCCGACAGGGTAAAGCTCAAACTGAAGTCCCCAGTTGAGATTAATGGCTACAAATTCCTTACAAAAACATACAGTTACCCTGCATTGACCCCACTGACACACATCGACACTCCTAGTGCCACAGGGGTGTGGGTGGACACTGCGTTCACTGTGGCAAAACCGTCAACAATCATCTCCCAACTTTGCCTGTCTATACAAAAGCCTGCAGAGAAGTGTAGGGGTAGTCCAGTTGTCAAGCGAAAAATGACCACTTGATGCATTAAATGCCCCCGGTAAAACTTTCCTTTGTGACAACTTATGCTACTTAAATGGTGCTGGTGTTGAATAGGCCTTTGTGGCGATTGGCATTCCCAGCGGTGTGGCACTCACCCCGATTTGCGCAGGTTGCCCATTCCTCACGCCTAGGCGTGCTCTGCCAAACCACGACAGCACTTAACGGATGCTTTCTCTTTCCGCCTTACTAAAAACAGAAAGGCTTTTAAAACGGCTGACTGGTGTGCATCAAGTGGTACAGCTGCGACAAGTGGAACCGCGCAAAACCTGACAATGCCTGCCCAAAGCTGCTCCTGTCAAAATGCACAAAACACTGCCCCACCTTAGCCCATCTTCGTAAGGCTGTTTGAAGAGCTGAAGATTCTGCATAAAGCACACGACCCATTTTCCTAACAGGCATCGTTAATGCGCGTCACGCATATGTGACACTGGAAGTCGACGTGGAAATCGAGATCATCGGAGAGACGAACTCAAAGCAAACTCTCTTCCACATTACTTTGCTTAATGCAGCTGGCATAACAGAGCAAAGCCCACTTTCTTGCGGTCTGCTTCCTAGCTAGACGAAGGCCTTCATTGCATGACATCCTCTTTGATGGCACTGCGATGGTCCACGTGAAACCGTTTCGCACCACGCTATAACACTGCATCACAACATCCCACAGCCTTTGCTCATTCAGACCACACAACGAGACTGTTTGAGCATATGGCGAATGAGGCAGCATATCAAGCTGTAAAGGTGACTGCCTCGTAGTTGGGCAAACGACCACCAACAGACTGGCAAATCACTTCCTGTTGCGCCGACGCCAAGTGCTTCCCCAGCACTCAACGCTGCCACGCTTTCCTCCCTCAATCCCTCCGTACATCCCTCCATACCTACCTCTCTTCCTTTCCTTCTCCTTCCCCTCCCGACCCGCTTCGTTTTGACCTCAAACAGGCTAGTTGGTGGTCGACGTCACCATGTCTACTTGTGCGCAGCTCGCAGTGGTCCAGCTGGCACATTTCGCATGGTGAAGTGCTCTCCACTTACTACCCAAACCACTGGTGTCAGGCTGGATGTGAGTGCTTCATCCAACACGACGATGGTTGCCTCACACTGCAGTGCTGCGTCCTCCCACTCACAAAGTGGCCACGTGCACCACCTTCTGTCTCTTGTAGAGGAAATAATGGGTGCCTCGCAGACCTTCTGGTGGAGTCCACAAGGCACCAAATTGGCCTTTACCGCAATCGACGAGACCAACGTGACGAAGACCAAGTTGCTCTTCTTCGAGACGCCGGGTGCATTCGGACCGCAGGTGAACGATCATAGCTACCCCATGGTAGGTTCCTGTCGGCTGCAAACTCCATCCACGTGTTCACGACATGCGTGTGGGTAAGTAAGGCATTGTGCGTCGCCTGTTGAGAAGAGTTGAGCAGGAGGAGGAGGTGGTGGTGGTGGTGTGGCACCTGGACGTGGGCATTGGCTGCGCAGCCTTGTTGTTTGCACGGAGGCGCTCCGGGCTCCCCTCCGAGTCCACTGGCAGGAGAAGTGGGTGCTTCGTGTCCGTTGCAACCATCATGATGCAGCCATTACTTAACAGCCTCTGACGCATCAGGCGAGGGAGGTCGGATCCTCTTCGCAACGAGTCGGTATTTGCACTGTCGCAAGGCACTGATCGACTTCTGCTTCTGCCTCCTTAGCATCATTCACGCCTTGGCGTTTAGTTTTCTTTCCACCCAATTCACTACCTCTAAGAGCTATTTCAACGGCAGTTCTGGGGCTCATCAACTGATACGTTGGTCAATTCACTTCCCCACTTGCGCGATAACTCTCAGCCAAAACATGCACCTTCCATAAAGTTACCGCTGCGAGAGGTTGGAATTAGCACCGGTGGCTGGAATGGAGCAACTTGTGGGAAGCTACGCTAGCCCACGTGTTCATGTTGGCCTCGGGCTAGCCGGACCACTTTTGGAACGAAGCGAGCCAATCAGGTGACGGAGCCTCGCAGCAAAGTCACATTGCATTCGAAGAAAAGAAAAGCATTCTCATGCACTACAGTACATAAAGAATACGCACCTCCGTTAAATTCGGTGCCATAGCACCACATAACGCCGATGGGTGTGCAGCTTCAATATCAGCGCCGTCGTGTCGACAGGATGGCCATTGAGATATAAAAAATGAGGCACTCCGAGCATTGAAACAAACGCATGCATCTTCTGCTTTTCCACAGTTACCGACTCGTAATTAGGTGGTAATTATTTAGCATTAAGACAGCAGTTTGCAGTGGTGAGCCACTGAGAGGTTTCAGTGTCTCGCCAGGTTTCGTGGATCGCCTAATTTTACTGATTCAACGCCACCAAAGCGCCAACCTTTCTCATGGCATTTAACTTAGTCATTGGTAGACAGACCATTGTAATTTCATTCATGTTGCCTGAGATATGCTGAGTGGTGGGGGGGGGAGAAATGAGCTGGAGGGGACTGAAGTGATCACAGTGTTCCCAGCCAAATTTACCGGCGGAGTGACAAGAATCCGTTCATCATCCTTCATGCCTGCCCATACTTGGTTGTGGTCTGAATGCGAAGCAAGCATTCTACTGGCATTCAACGCCCCCACTGCTGTCCAGCTATTGATCAAGCAATCAGGACACGGGTGGTGTTAATTCGGCCGATTGTCCGAGGAAGGGACCGATTTTGGGGAGGAATGAAGAGGTCTGTTTTGGTAGCTGTCTGGTACGTGTGCGAGAGCCTTTTGTCTGGTAGGTGCAGCCAGAATATTACAAAATATTTTTGGCGGTGGTGGAGAATCCACACACTCTCGCCGGTTCGGTGTGGAAGCGTGCACCTCGGTTCTGACACATGCGGTGGCACAGTGAAAAAAATTCTAACTGTCCGTGTCAATTTGGGACTGCACTGCTTCCT
The DNA here is from genome assembly GCA_023968675.1 of Taenia pisiformis. NCBI lineage: Eukaryota > Metazoa > Platyhelminthes > Cestoda > Cyclophyllidea > Taeniidae > Taenia > Taenia pisiformis. Next base: position 6,912,128 of record CM043739.1, on the reverse strand, counting down.
AACACGGGTAACTGTGGAAGAAAAGGTTTTTCTGACTGGCGTGCATTGAATGCTGGCAGGAATGGAGGAAATGCGGACAAGCCGCTGGTCGACACCAACGTGGCAGGAACCGCCTCGTGGATAGTTAGCGTCAGACCTGTAGGAGGTTTCATTGTCCTTTTGTGCATTTTAGGCTGGCGAAGAACGCAAATGCAACATGCCCTTTCTGACAATCTACGTGTATTTGATGGCAACCAACAAGCTGGTCGATTTCGAAAGGCCTCGCAAGGTGCCACAGTGAGTCTACCATCTGTCCATCTGTCATTTAGCAACTGGGTGGGAGGGACAAGTGGAAAGAGAGTCGGTTGGGTGGATTGTGGGCGCGCTGCCACTTGAACGACCAAATCATTAGGTGCCAGACGGTGAAACCGCTCGGACGATTGAAGCTATGCCTTGCAGAAGACTCGTTGGTTTTCGGAGGACAACGGCTGCAGAGTGGCCGGAAGATGGACTGGAGGTGGAGGAATGAGTAAAGGATGGATGAATGGATGGGGATGGGATGAGCATAAGTGGGAATGACAAGGAATCCAACTTGGTAGGAGGAGAGGAGTGGGCGACTGAAAGAGATCCACAGCCGTGGAGGACAGAGTGAGGAGTGGGTGTGGTTAGACGTGGTGTACTCCGGGAAACATACGCTCTCTACCTCTAGTGATTCATGTTCCTTCAATGCCTTCCTCCTTCCAACCTCATTAGCGCTCCTCCGTAGAGCCATTCATTACCTTCGTCTGGTACTTTGAAGGGGAATGAGGCACTCATTTTCCTCGGAAGGCTCCACAGACTACTCACTAACCGGCTGTCCCTGACAAAACGATCGCCTTTGTCTCAGGTCATCCCTTCCTCCTCTCGGATTTTAAGCGCCCAACAGGATGTCATGTCCAGTAATTCCTTCTAACTGGACCACCCAGGTTTAGCGAGTGATCAAATTCGTTTCTTTCATCCTTCGTGGTTGCATCGTGGACCGATGATAGGCGCACCCTTTCCATCTCTGAGCATGGACCAAGCCAAACCGGTTTACTTGCTGTCTTGTGGGTGTGTAGTGTGAAACAGAAGTGTCCACCTCCCGAGCAATTCGTAACTCTGGGAAGGAGAGGTCAGTTAAAGCTTCCATCGACGAAAGCCACGAAATGGGGAGAGCGCGTGAAGGTGGAGGGAGAATTTGTAGCCTCCTCTGTAAACTGCTTCCATTTACTCGCCAGCCCTCACTCTGTCCCAAATACTACTGAATGAGCAGTGGATAGAATGTGGAAAGCGCTTTCTCTCTTTGTCTTTCAAGGGACGCCCACATGACCTTCTTCAAGTGGATTGACGATGAACGATTTTTGTGTGGATGGGTGTCGCGCAAGTGGGATCTTGCCTGGATTGTGGTTGGAGATGTGCCATCGAAAACAATGCATTCGGTGAGCTGTTGCAAGGCCTTTGACCATACCTCATGCGTTCTTGTTCAACGTCACATATGTGTGACGTAGTAGATCTCTCCTTACTGAAAATGGATTGGAGGAAGATTATCTGTTCGAAAGGGTCTTTTTGATGGCTAAGCATTATCTTGTATTGAGATTTGTTTTAGCCTGAAATGTGTGAATATTTACTGTTTGTAAATTCACCTTTCTTAGATTTACCAAGAGCAATCCCAATTCGGATGGGTGAACCTCGTAAGTCATGTTGTGCTGTCTTCCATTTTCCGCTGCGACATGTCGCCTATGGCCCTTAGCGCGCGTTGGAAAGGGTCATGCTAGTTTTGTGACCCTGTCAAAGAGCGATGTGACATCCGCTCCACTCGACCTGACGCGTTGTCCAGACCACCGCGCTGCCCTTTGCCCAAATCGCAGAAATGCACTTAATGTTAACTGAACTGCGTGCTAAAAAGGCAGAGAGTGGCTTCTGTCGTTCGCTGAGCATAAAAGCAACAGCCAGCGCACGTGTGTACAAGTCGAATCCAGCCAGCGTCGACTCCACAGTGAGGTGGAAGCCTCCATCCAGGCGCCGTGAGAATGGCTGATTATGACAGAAGGAGTGTCAATTCCCTTTTAGCATTGCCATCGCTGGAGCTGGGCAACTGACGCCTCTTCACAAATCTGACACGCAGATTCACTTGTCCTCGAAAACATGCTACTTATTTGCCATGCTGTTAAAATAAGTAGGCAGCTGTGCAGCCGATTTTGGGCGAAGGCATGAAACCGCCTTGACAACGTACTTCTCCCTTTACTTATAGCATGCTTTGACCCAACCTTAAATTACCTCATTCTGCCCTCCCTTAGGCAAACCAACACTCACAAATGCCTGTTGTTGAACCTACAAAGCAATCCATTCTGACAGTCATCCCCAATTATTACAGCACAAATGTTTACAGAGGCATCGCAAGGCTATCTTTGGTAGGTTCACAAACTCTCCCTTACAACCACTACTGCTAGTACTTGATGGAGAATTCATTTATAGTTGGATTTCCAACTCCATCAAAGCAGTTTTCTAGTGCCTCTCTTAGAGGCAGAAAGAAATGGCAAATTTGCTTCTTTTCGGGATGATGAACACTTCGTTTCTTTTTTTCCCTGCATAGAACATATCAAGACACCGGACTACTCAATACCCACAGTGGGTGCACACACCAGACTACGACGTAAGAGACATTTTGTACTCTTTTGGTGGCAACGACGTCCTCTACACATCAATCGGGAGAGATCCCAAGGAGATGCATTTATTCATGTGAGCCTCTTTACTTGGTGAAAATAAGTAAACATTATTTTACGAATCCTTCGACTTTAGAACACGAGGTGGCACCCAGGCCAAGTGCCTCACCTGTGGTGACTCCAGCTGCCGTTTTAACTCAGCCAAAGTTTCCAAAGACGGTGCCAATATCATTCTCGAATGTCTGGGACCATCTCCACCCTCAGTGCACCTCAAACGACTCGTCAGAAATGCTACAAATTTAGGCTCTCTGGAAGATGTGGCTGTGGTGGCCAACAACACCAAGCTGAAGGAGGTGGTGGCGATGAAGGCTATGCCAGTGACTAAATTTGAGAATGTCACCATACACAAGGGCACGACTGCTGAGGTCACATTGAACGTGAAGATTGTGCAGCCACCAGAATTGGTGGAAGCTCACATCACCCAATATCCCGTCCTACTGGAAACGTGAGTTTGCTCTCATGCCAAACTAGGAGGCAAGAGAGCGAGCGAAGTGGTCTGAACGGTCTTTTGACTTTTGCATATGACATTAGAACCATTTGGGTCATATCACATCCCCTGTAGCTATCAAATAAAAATGGCATTACCGCCAGCCTCAGCTCAATTGCACTATCAGTCTAGCATTGTCATGTGCCGTCCACTTTTAGGTACGGCGGCCCAATTTCTCAAACTGTGACAACGAAATTCGTTGCAGACTGGCAGTCCTACCTAGTGACACGGTTCAAGTTTGTTGTTGTCTCGATTGATGGTCGAGGGACTGGCAATAGAGGCAAGCGATTTGAATCGGCCATCTACAAGAAGTTTGGGGTTGTGGAGGTGCAAGATCAGATGGACGGATTGAGGTAGGTAGTTCGAGCAACAGAGTATTCCCCCTCTCCTTACTTTCAAACATAATGTTAATAAAATGTGGAATGGATGGGGCGATTGAATCTGCATTGTCGTTCGTTCACGTTTTACCGCCAGACGTCAAACCTACTACGGCTACAGTCCTCCAGGCCAGCCTGTTAGCTGCAGAGAGTGAGGCGACTCTGCTCGTTCGACTACATTTTCCTGGCCACAATCGAAAGACAATCTTAGCGACGCATCCTGCGATGTGTAGAAGCTCTGGACTAGGGAGAGGTTGCGCACTGAGAAACGTGCATTAAGGGGTTCAGCTGTGGAATGTCTGTTGTGAAGAGAGTGATAGAAGATCGCGGCTAAGTGCCACGAACAGACGCCCTCAAGTTCCGACACCTCAGTCTCGTAGCCACAGCCTCCAACCGGACAGATTTTAGGCGTCTCGACACCGGCCTTTCCACCGGCATGGAAAGTAGTGCCATGGTGGGACAAACGTGAAGTCAAAAGTCTCGGCTTGACAGAGCAGACGTCTGTGTTACACCGCCCACCCATCCGACCGCGTTCGCAGACCACTCGTGTGGGAGGCCACGAAAATGCAAAGTTCCGGGTGCTCAAACACGAGCGCACGGCTAATCACTCCGCTTATCACAAGGAAGAGCACGAAGAGATCGTTCCACTAGCCGGACTCAGCCAATGCTTAGAATCGCTTACCTTGCTGAGTCGCTTTGTCAGCGCTTCTTTCCCTTCCTTAATTCAAATCTCACTTGTCTGTAAATGCCGTGCATTTTCTTCCCTTGTCAGACAAATCTTGAAGACACACAAATATCTCAACAGGTCGAAAGTCTGCGCCTTTGGATGGGTAAGCAAGCTTTACCTTACGTGACTGCTCCTCTTGCCTTTGAAGAACTAGAAAGAGCTTATTAGCTAGTTTAAACACGGCGATTTAGCGGGCGCCACTGTGTGCCGCAGTCTGTGGATGAATCCTGAGGGGAGACTGGACTGCAGAGGCTGTGGAGCCTGTGGTTGTACAGTCAGGCCTTCGTACTGAGGCGAATCAACAGCGTCTTTTTACTGTCACTGTCAATCCCTTCATTTTGTTGCATTCTTAACCCGCAAGAATGGGCACGTGGGTAAACCGACAAACCAGTTCGGACACTCATGAGCACGTCATGGCCAACACAGTCAACTGAGGGTGGAACGTCGCTGTGACATAGAAGGGAGTTGTGATTCCTTTGTTTGGGAGCAACTGCTGACATCCTGCCTCCCATTGTGCCTCTCTCGGTCGGATGGCAGACAATTACGAAGCGACTCCCCTTCTACCGTTGGGCCTCCAACACGGGCAGCAAACGAAAGGACGGCTGAAGCACGGGCCTCTAATACTACCGACCCATGCAAAACCGCGAAGTGGCTTCTGCATGTCCATGCACCGTTTAGTCGTGCGCCTCCAAATCTACTTGTTGCCCACCTGTGTGGTGTCCAATCACGAAACAGTCGTTGAAGTGTTCTAGCCAAGCAAACTTGTCAAACCATGCCGAAAATCGAAGTGCTGCCTCCGCTTTTGGGGAAGAAAAGTTGGAAGGCGGTTTCGGACAGCTTCAATGGCAAGTGAAAGGAGACGCAATTGCCTTTTCCCCATTCCCAAGTGGCATCCACGCATTGCACAGGCTATGCGACTCTCTCTGGTTAAGACAGATTAAACAGGGAAGATCGCTTGCCTCTACGCATTTGAGCGAAGTCCACTGGAGAGTGGAAATTTTCGTGTCACCTCCAAGGGGCATCTAGACGTTCGTCTACTGCATTTAACGCGTCAAGTCATCCCGTCACCATCGAGCATTTGCGGGAGGAAGGCTTTGTGATCAGGTTGTTTGGCTGTTGGACAGTCGGAAGGTCCGAGGTTGCTCAATCCACCTAAGACAAGCATAACCATGGTGGTAATGAGAGGGTGCGCAAAGGTGCCGAGACTGTAGAAGGGAAGCAAATGATCACTTCATCTCGGTGGCGCCCATCACCCACATAAAGTACCATCGAAGATGTAAAATTGCTTTCCTTTTATTAAAGAAAACAAAACAGTTCAAAGCAGTTCATTTGTCTTCGGCATTTCAGTCGTATGGAGGGTTCGCAGTGGCGAACATGTTGGGCCACCCGGACAACGATTTCATACTGTGCGGAGTCGCCGTTGCTCCCGTCACTGACTTCCGCCTCTACGGTAGGTCACTCAGCAATCCTATCAGTTGATGCCAAACCGAATTGCGAGGGAAGCCCAGCGATCTAAGTGGTGGGGAACGTGTGGCTACTTGCTAAAACACATCCACCGCATAGCGACTGTTGTTGAGGGCTCAAGTCAACAGTTGTTCGCGCACTGCCCCCACCCAATTTGGGAGGCATGCTTGCTTGTTCCAGCGACAGCTCCGCCCTGTCACTTGGGAAGCGCTGAGGTCAGAGGTTAAATGAGGAGGAGGACGGATTCCCCGATCCTCACCCCACTAACGAGAGTCGTCGTCAAATCGTTAATAGCAAGACTTAGCACTTCATGTGACATTAAGAGAGAAGCGCATGCTGAGCGTCCAGATTGACCATTTGACCCTCCACTTTAGACGCGGCCTACACGGAAAAGTTCTTGGGACCCTACGCCGAGAACTCGCATGCCTATGAAGTAGGTGATTGGCATTCTTTCCAACGAATCAACCGATTCTCGGCCTGCGCGTTCGCCTCTACCTCGGGGCTACATAAAGACCGACTTAATTCGGAGCCCATGAGGCGATTCGACCTCACCATCCACACTTAACAATTGTTTCAGTTTTTGCCTTAGCTTCTGATCAAATCTAGGAAGCAGCACAATAATGTGAATCAGCGAACAGCAGCCTTTTCATTTCGCTTTTCCAACAGTGACCGCCTTTACTGAAGGATTGCATTTATATTTATGCAATTAGACGCATAGGATTTCTAGTCGGGTCGTGTCTACCCTTTACTTGCTGCAAAACGCTGTCGGGAGCGCTTCTAACCCACTAAAAGTTTGTCTTGTTACTTGACTCAGCGGACCCAAGTGACGCAGCTGGCGCGCAATTTCAAGAAGAAGGACTTTCTAATTGTTCATGGGATGGCCGATGGTAAGCTGCAATGCTTAACCGCCTTCAAGCAGGCTCAGCCGCTTCACCAAACTGATCGTTCTTTCTCTCACCCCTCCCAGACAATGTGAATCTCGTTCACTCCGCTCTGCTCGTGAAGGAGCTGATTCGCAACGGCGTCGAATTCGATATGATGGTAAGCCTTAAGGAGGGAAGTGAAATGCACGTCCACGCATGCACACCTCCACCACCGTGAAGTAGCAGTTTAAGTTAAAATGAGTGGCAACGGCGGAGGTGGACAGGCCCGTGCCTTGAGTGGGGAGGGGCGGGGAGGGGCGGGGAGGGTGGACATGTGCACGCACGGTGGATGCCCAGAAGCCGCTCATTCACGCAGCCGAATCGGTGCTGAGAAGCACTGCAGCGATGGCGTAAAGGTGGTTGAGCGATTGCCCACAGCCTCGCCTTCCAATCTTCGCCTGCCCTTACGAGGAGGGGCAGTCGGTTGCACACACATGCAAACTGCAAATTAATAGCGACGGCAGACGCTTTCAGCAGGTTAACATTTTTATCTTTTTTCAGTTCTATCCAGACGACAACCATTTCATCACGCAGAGGCATTTTCGTCCCCACCTATGGCGCAAAGTGATCACTTTCATTGTTGACAGCGTCAACCGAACGTCAATTCGTCACCGGCACAGTTTTGATGGCTTTTGAAGCGCCTCAACTCCACCCCAATGTACACAACCAACCGCCTATTCGCAGCCGCTGCTCGGCCTGCCGAGCGCACGCCTCCACTCCCACTCACCCAAACGCTGTGCTCTAGACATGGACGGAGTAGAGCGTAGGCATTCCCGTCATCACTTAGATTGCCTGTCTGTGTGTTTTTGCCAACCAACTGACTGATTGTGCATATGTACGTTTATTTTGTACTGTGGAGACGACGTCATCCCTCCGCATTCACCAACGAAACGGAAGAGCACGAGCAACTTATACAACCAGCGAAGTAGAAGACGATTTTATTACAAGACCGCGTCGTGCCTGCTTGTGAGCTGGGGACTTTGTATTCGTTTGTGCCTTGTTTAGGGCAACAAGTTAAGGCAGACGTTGCCGATCCTCTTCCACTATCCTAGCATCCCCAGCATACTTTGTTGGTCAGCATAGAATGCAGTATTTTCTATCAAATCACGGGTCCGAATTCGCCCGACAACATCCAACAGCTGGGCTGTGAGTGGGGTCAGGGAGACTTACGGGTGCTTCCTCCCCCCCCATCCTCATCCAATGCCGAGGGCGAATGATCCACCGCATACGCTCTCCCCACATTCCTAGTGGAGAAGTAAGGCCTAGACCTAAGGTTTGACGCCAACAAATGTAGGAATGGTGGTGACGCCATGCTACCACGCCTTTCGAACAGGCCCATCTGTGCCCCACCACAGCAGCTCCCCTGGCCTCTCGATCACAAAAGTGTGGAATCGGCGCTTGTCGACTGTGTGCGACGTAGGTGATGGATGGCAGGCACGTGGCTCTTAAGACTTTTCAGAGGTAACGTAGTGTAAGTAGTTGCAAATCGGCTAAACGATGACTGGAGGTTCTGGCGTGAACGATGCATCTGGCAGCCTTTCTCTTGTTGATGCTGGCAAACATGACCATCACCAGAAAGTAAGTGGGGAATATAGAGTGTTAGGGGGAGAGCAATGGTGGGCCTCTGACTGCATTCAACAAACGACGGCTCGGCTTTAAAATGAGGGCGCTTAGAGGTAGTCAAATGGGGTGGAGAGAAAGCTGAAACGTTAAAACGTGAATGATGCTAAGGAGGCAGAAGCAGAAGTCGATCAGTGCCTTGCGACAGTGCAAATACCGACTCGTTGCGAAGAGGATCCGACCTCCCTCGCCTGATGCGTCAGAGGCTGTTAAGTAATGGCTGCATCATGATGGTTGCAACGGACACGAAGCACCCACTTCTCCTGCCAGTGGACTCGGAGGGGAGCCCGGAGCGCCTCCGTGCAAACAACAAGGCTGCGCAGCCAATGCCCACGTCCAGGTGCCACACCACCACCACCACCACAACCACCACCACCACCTCCTCCTCCTGCTCAACTCTTCTCAACAGGCGACGCACAATGCCTTACTTACCCACACGCATGTCGTGAACACGTGGATGGAGTTTGCAGCCGACAGGAACCTACCATGGGGTAGCTATGATCGTTCACCTGCGGTCCGAATGCACCCGGCGTCTCGAAGAAGAGCAACTTGGTCTTCGTCACGTTGGTCTCGTCGATTGCGGTAAAGGCCAATTTGGTGCCTTGTGGACTCCACCAGAAGGTCTGCGAGGCACCCATTATTTCCTCTACAAGAGACAGAAGGTGGTGCACGTGGCCACTTTGTGAGTGGGAGGACGCAGCACTGCAGTGTGAGGCAACCATCGTCGTGTTGGATGAAGCACTCACATCCAGCCTGACACCAGTGGTTTGGGTAGTAAGTGGAGAGCACTTCACCATGCGAAATGTGCCAGCTGGACCACTGCGAGCTGCGCACAAGTAGACATGGTGACGTCGACCACCAACTAGCCTGTTTGAGGTCAAAACGAAGCGGGTCGGGAGGGGAAGGAGAAGGAAAGGAAGAGAGGTAGGTATGGAGGGATGTACGGAGGGATTGAGGGAGGAAAGCGTGGCAGCGTTGAGTGCTGGGGAAGCACTTGGCGTCGGCGCAACAGGAAGTGATTTGCCAGTCTGTTGGTGGTCGTTTGCCCAACTACGAGGCAGTCACCTTTACAGCTTGATATGCTGCCTCATTCGCCATATGCTCAAACAGTCTCGTTGTGTGGTCTGAATGAGCAAAGGCTGTGGGATGTTGTGATGCAGTGTTATAGCGTGGTGCGAAACGGTTTCACGTGGACCATCGCAGTGCCATCAAAGAGGATGTCATGCAATGAAGGCCTTCGTCTAGCTAGGAAGCAGACCGCAAGAAAGTGGGCTTTGCTCTGTTATGCCAGCTGCATTAAGCAAAGTAATGTGGAAGAGAGTTTGCTTTGAGTTCGTCTCTCCGATGATCTCGATTTCCACGTCGACTTCCAGTGTCACATATGCGTGACGCGCATTAACGATGCCTGTTAGGAAAATGGGTCGTGTGCTTTATGCAGAATCTTCAGCTCTTCAAACAGCCTTACGAAGATGGGCTAAGGTGGGGCAGTGTTTTGTGCATTTTGACAGGAGCAGCTTTGGGCAGGCATTGTCAGGTTTTGCGCGGTTCCACTTGTCGCAGCTGTACCACTTGATGCACACCAGTCAGCCGTTTTAAAAGCCTTTCTGTTTTTAGTAAGGCGGAAAGAGAAAGCATCCGTTAAGTGCTGTCGTGGTTTGGCAGAGCACGCCTAGGCGTGAGGAATGGGCAACCTGCGCAAATCGGGGTGAGTGCCACACCGCTGGGAATGCCAATCGCCACAAAGGCCTATTCAACACCAGCACCATTTAAGTAGTAAAGTCTGTTACGGCGGCAAGTGTTTCCAAAGGACTTGAATTTATCACGCTGCCCCGAGGAGTAACAAGCGAGGAACTCCCTTGATGCCTGCCTCGCTTCTGCTTTTGCCCTGCTTTGGGTGTTGACTATGTAGTGAACTCGAAGTTGTCACGCAGTTTGCTTGTGGCACCGCTTCAACCCCTCACATGGGTGGGCAGAGTTGGGCCGCACTGCTGCCCACCTTGCCACAGTACCTGCAGTCGCTGACGCACATTACCATGAAACTAAGTCTACCAGTCAGTGTGAGGGCGTAAAACTGCTCTTGGGAAGGAATTAGTTGTTACTAACGACAGTTGGAGATTGCGATTTGACCCGTACCCCCTCAGAGCATCCTGATTTTGCCCTCATGTCTTGTCCCACCTGAAAGCGTCCATCAGTAAAGCTTAAGTTTACGTCAGGGTGGGTAGTGCATCGCCTCACCTAGTGGCATTCACGTCATGGGTGCAAGTTGTCAAATGACCGAAGCATGCCAAACACGCATCCATTGCCTCCTGCCACTAGGATGGCAGATGTGGCCTGCCATGCCGCGTTTGGTGTTCCACTCTCCAAACGATGAACAGTTTCTGGGTTCGAAAAAGCATCGGGAGTGGCATGAGTACCGCATAAGGCGAGCACCCTACACAACTGGACTCGCGCACCGTCAACCGAAATAACCACTTCTTGCAAGCCCCTCCACACCAAGTCGGCATGGGTTAGGTCATGCCAGTTTCAAGCTCCGCGTTGTGATGAAACAACCCAAGTATTTGATTCCGACAATGCCACAAGGCACTGTCAGGCTACAGCACGTCACACTAGATTGTCCGTGAAGTGTGTTCATCAGTCAGAGAGCCACGCGACCTTCGATGCCCCAGTTCAGTCTGTCCGACCTTCTGTGCGTCGCACAACTGGCTGTGGCGCGCTGCTTGTTGGAGAACCTGCAGCGCGTCAAAGCTGATCTGTCAGCAAGACCCGAAGAAAGCCATCAGTCATTTAGCTGTGGGGAGCGTACAGCAGTCAGTGGCTACAAGGAATCACTTTACGGAGGGTAATTAAACTCAGCTTACGACCAAAGACCAACAGAGTCCTGCATACCTATGGGCGCAGCCTCTTGAGCATTTTGCAGACACAAGCACGTCCCTTAGGCCTCACTCACACCCATTTTACATCCCTCAACCCAATCGTCGTGTTACGAGAAGTGGAAGCAACTTATAAACAAATGAGAGCACATCCGAGAGAAACGACGCACTCTTGTGGACTCAGAAACTGGGAAATGGAGGGAGCAAGCCCTCGGCAGAAATGGCGAGCGCCATCCGATATCTCCTGCTTGAGGTGATTGACAATGCGGAACTGTCGTTAACTTGCGCCAGTTGATAGGATCTCAATGGACAGCTTGGACCATGCGACGAAAGCAACTGGTCATGGGTTCATGCAGTCAGTGGCAGAAGTTGACAAGACCACGAAACAGTTGTTCATTCTCCGATCACGCAAAGCACGAGGAACGCCTTTCGTTGCAAACTAGGTGCATTGGGCCCCCACAAGCAGAAGCGGGTAGCTTAGAGTTGATGGGTCTTTCTGCACAGAGAGTGCTTGAAGCGAACATTGTGCAAGAAATCCAACTCACGCCCTGGAGCCAAACCACCTCATTTTAAGTGATGTGAAATATCATGAAGCTAGTGTCCGCACTCCTGTCATCCACCAATGCCCAGCTACCGCGTGTACGTGGACGTAGCAGGCATCGTGCATGGCCACCATGGCGTGACCTCTCAAATGACTCTGCCACGACCACTTTCTTTGAGGCGGCGTCCTGGCTGTCAAGGGCACTGTGTGAACTCCCATGAAGAGCGAGTTTCAGCCAAAGCACCAACTGGAAGTGGAGCGATTTGATCGCCCACGTTGTGCAGCATGGACGAGAGTGCAGCACCACTGAAGGCTGTTGGTGACATGCAGCTGGCTAAACTACCCAGCTTGCGTCAGCCTATAAGAGCTTCCAAACGTAGCGCATAAAAGAAGCCGTGATCGCACGTCTACACAGTCCATCCAGGGCGTCGACGAGGAGGTGTGGTGGACATCAAGATGAATCTACGCTAAAACCGTGCATAAACATTTGGCCATGCATCTACTCAAGAGCGCAGAGTTTGCCCTTCCACGATTTCGGTGCTTGTATTTGTCACATCAGCGCAAAGTGCGCACGTTTGTGCGTCGGATGCGTGTGTGCATTTCAGGCGCCTCGCGCAGCTCTCACTCGAGCATTGCATGACATGCCTTTACTCGTCAATGAGCGCCACTTCCCCACTGATGTGTGCAATGCGTCCGAATGGGGCTTGGTGCAGCCGGTTGTGTGGAGGAGGTTGATGGGCGACCACTGGGCTAAGGAAATGAGCCAATTACTGTGAAGAACTTGATGCTTCATTAAATGCTGCGTTTGAGTGTTGTCGCAAGCACTTTACTGCACGCGTCTCACGCTTTCACGCACTGTTTATTGCCCAGTCTGCTTTGGAGTGTTGGGTGGAAACCCGGGAGCTAAGGAGGCGGAGGCGGAGGTGAAGGAGGAGGGCAGCATGCGTGGGTAGTGGTCAGTGTAAGCAGCGATTGAGCAACTTTGGAGGCCACGATGACGCCATGACAGACACTCCACACTGGCTCGGTGACGTCGTCACTAATTACCACCATCGCCTGTGGCGTCAATGGAAGCTGTTGAGTCAAGTGTGCCTTTTTATTATGCAGCCATTCTATCATAGCATGAAGACTAAATTTGCTGGATGAATTGCCTCTTTCCTCCACTGCCGTGATGCCTTCGCAGTGAGCATTGCTTCCACCCCACTTGGCCTCACACATCCACGTGGGTTGATTATGCCTCCTGGTCGTCTTCGAACACCCCACAAACACGCAGCTGAGCCACGTAAAAGCAGTGATCCGAGCGATGAGGCAGGCCAAGCTTTGACAAAGTTTGTGCACTTGCTTCAAGGCAAGGAACTTTCCCATCAATTAGCGAAAGCACAATGCTTCAACTACCACATGTAGTGACATCTTCAGCTCGAGCTGCAAGGCATGCGAGACGATTGGGTCTTGGTCGATGTGGTGAGCCAGTGGGAGCTGGTGAGTGTTTGCTGCTGTCGTGTGAATCTTGACAAGTACGCACGACGCCATGACAGACACGCTGCTGTTGATGCAACAGCATTGTCGAACTGCACACTCTGTGCACCCACTCAAGGCCACGGCTCACCCGCGCCACACGACTCTGCCCTCCAACCAGCAGAGACGTGCGCGCACACTCCACGCGGTTGTCTGCCTCCGGATGTGCTCGTGCCACCACTTGAGGCACACCAACTTCAGTGGCGATGGTGGTGGCTGCAGGCGTTTGATGTCACCCACGCAGGCACTTCTTTGTGGCTTGGAGATTGCAAGCGGGGCAGTACTGGGTGCACTAACAAACGAATGGGGCTTTCTTTACCTTCGCCAATTTCCACCACCAAATAATGAGGTAGTGTGGGTTGAAACACTGACGCAATCCAACGCACTGTTTGAGCACGTCGAAGCCTCCACTTGTGCCGCTGACTGCGCACACATTTCTGTCCACTCAATTGCATTGCCACAGTCTCAACCGCGTAGCCCCACTTGCTCACGCAAAGTGATGCTTGCGGATGGCTTAAGCCTCCTCAAGAAGCAAACAGTTGCTCAGTAGGAGGTGTTTCGCTGGCGGGAGGTGAGTGCAGACGCACAATTCTGCCTGATTGCATGCGGAAGAAGTGCTCTTTGTGCAGCTCACAAACGTGAGCACATTGTGATATGCTTGCGAAGCACCTTCACTGACACCCACCCCAAATCCACACATTTATGACGCCAACAACGCCTGTTGCGTTGTTATTGACGGCTCTCCCACCGCCCCTCCAGCCTCACTGTGTGATCGCCGCATCAGCCAATCAGTGGCGCGAATGGCGCCGCAGGCCCACATAAATACGCACAGTTTCGCAAGTCGTGCATGGGAGAATGATGCGAATCATTGCAGTCCTCATCTTTGCCGTCTACTGCTCAGGTGCGTCTTCATTTCCTCATCTTGCATTGTGCACTTCCACATAGCGCTGGATCCACACTCAGTCGACGCATGTAGTGAGGCAGGTTTTAAGCCTCACCTCTCCGCTTGAGCCATTAGCACGCACCGAGCTTTGGAACAAACTAGCCTTATCGTGCAGCATTTGTACAATGCGTTTAAGGTCCACTGCATTGACCACTGGACGAGTGCTGATTGGCAGACCCGTCTCTGATATCTGACCAAGTTAATCACTGCCAAGGCATTAGTGGGCATGACTAAAGACAATTTTTGTGTTCGCCAGGCACAAGCACCCCGACGCTGTGGGGATCACGGGTCGTGGCGCAGACGTCGGGACCGTCGAGCACCATGAAGTATCAGCTGGATGGTGAAATCGTAAGCTGGCCAGTGTATCGTGACAAGCATGCACCGATTTGAAGGCCATCTCTTCACCGAGGTGGCTGACAGGCTTACTCAAATGAACTTAACACTGACTGATGGGAGGTGGTAGAGTATGGCGCTTACTTGTGTTGCATTTCTATTTAGAGAGCGCTCGTCATGCATGATTCGCAGTCGAGTGAGATGTCAATCGAGGGTGACAAGTGTGTCGACGACAAGAAACGGGTGTGGGGCAGTCGGTGCTGGAGGAATGGAAGTATGCTCGCTTTCTTGCCTATTCATGCGCTGCGATCTATTACCAACCCCACATGCTGCATTCCAGTGGGCAGTTACACCAAAACACGAGCATTGAGGATTCAAGATGCAACTAAAATGGTTTTAAAGCATTGAATAGTGCTTAAAGAGATTTGGCTCAGGGCAAGGGTGATGAGAGGAGCTAGGGACACTGCGGTGGTCATTTGAATAGATGTGGAACTTGAGTTTCTATTTGCTTGGCTTCCACTTGTGATCTTTTCAGAACGTTTCCACCTCGTCGTTGCCACACTTCATTGGCAGTAGCGGCACAAGTGGAAAATCCACCAAATTGGCTTGTGTCATGATTTGCCCGACGTCTTGGCCGAAGTAGTTCGGATGGTGGGCATTCATTTGGTCAGTAGGAGGAGGTTGTGCATCTCGAGTCCAGTAGCGCAGGAATGCACGAAGCTGCTGCCAACAAAACCGTCTCCATGTTGACCCACTCTTTCTTCCTTCTGTTGTGTTGAGCCTGAGGAAATTCGCTTGGTTGTGATGGGTGCAACTGGACTTCGTGTGGTGCGGCACCAGTGCTTCGTCAACCCTACGCAGGCATGCATTTCAGCTGCGAGGAAGTCGACTGCTCATGCGACTGGAGCTGCAGTGTGGGCTGAATTCGCGCTTGGTAAGCCGCACTCTCGTGTCCGAAGTAGCAAATTGGTCGTGAAGTGATTGCTTTGCTATTCTAACAGTGCAGTTCACTTTGTGCACCATCGCCTTCCGCGTTCGTCTCGGTGCCTCCGCACAAAGTCAGCGCACACAATAAGGTCTAGACGAAGCCGAAACTAAGTTGGGCAACTTGCGGTCGCATTCAGCCACTTCTGGTGATATTCAACCACAGAGCAATGCTTTGGGAGGCTCTCCAGGGAACAGCGTTTGGGAGTCACTTGCTCACCAACGCATAGTCGTTCACATAACGGCATTGCCTCCCGCTCCCTTTCATTGACCACTTCTCCAATTATGCCTTTCAGTGCAGGTCGAAGCCAGAAGTCGTTCGTCCTTTGCATTGGAGGCAGCGAAGGAAAACTTAAAATGGGAAATCGCTGAATTCTGTGTAAATGGAAGTCTTGTGGCTCGTGACAAAGCAACAATTGTTACCGCACTAACACCACCTCCCCGGAGATTGACTTCTTTATGAGACTGACGGTGCTTGCCTGTGCCGAGATTGAAATGGGTGGTAAGAGATATTCTTCACATTCATGTTTTACGTTGGTCCTTTACATCAGGCAGATATTCCATTAGTTATATGCCCTTTTTGTCTTTAGAAAAAGGTAAGGTGCCCTAGCGCATACAGTAGACTAGACGAAGACTTTTGAAGCTCTGAATATTGACGCTAAAAAATATTTTCAATTTTGTAAATTCTATTGTAGCACCCGAAGCATCTCTAGAAGATGGTGAGAATGCTAGGTGTAGGTCAGAAGACTCGTATTCTAGACGGAAAGGAGGGGAACCGCTGGCATGACTGACAGACCAGCCCACGCACCTAGCTCCCAGGTGGCCTCCACTAGTGTGTTGGACCAACCCACAGAACAAACAACCAAAACACTACATCTACGGTTACTGAATGGCTATAGGTCACGGAAAAATTCAGTTTCTTTAACATGGACTCTAATAAGCAGAAATGTGTTATGAAAGCCATTTAAAATAAAATTCCATAGAAGTTTGAAAGATAAAGACGGCTAAGCTTAAGCCATATTCGTCACTAAGTATGTCGAATAAATTCAATTTATTTCGGTAATTCTAAACTTGTAATAACTAATTGCGACAAGCTATATCAGCAAATTTATTCAAGCAGATGAACCAAAGTGCAGAAACTGTACACGGTGGCAGCACTTCTTAGGCCATCAAATTTGCACTTTTGTGTTTCGATGAATGAATGCATCGGCGCCTCGTAAAAATTTCACTGAAATGTCGAATAGACTTCCCGCTGCCGTTGTGGACAATGGAACTGGGTAATTCTCAGCAGAACTAGTTTCCCTGACAGTCGGTCATCGTTTTGATGAAAGAATTTCCGATAGTCTTGGTGTGCTTCTTGATCATACGTTGTGTTTTCGCCATTGTAACCTTTTTGTGCTTCGGTTCGTGCTGTAGAAGTTTTAAGGGGTTGGTTACTTTGCGGGCGTTAATTAGGGATGTTTCACGTATTAAGGTCTCTTAGATTTGGGCGTTTGGGCACTTGTCGCTTCTCATGCGGACCATTAAACGCCTTTTAGCTATTCGAAAATCGGTTATGCTGGGAATATGCAGCCGCAATGCATAATTCCATCCTGTATCGCCGTGAAGGAATATGGGAAAGTTGGAAATCGTGAGGCACGACGCCTTGGTACTGGCCTAGACGACCTTAACTTCTACATTGGTGATGAAGCCATTGCCGCCGATGGTAAAAATGACTTTGCCGCCTTTACACGGTCCAGCTTGAGGGATAGGTAGCTTCTGGGCGACCACAGAATGCTGCAGCATCGCTACAAGGAACCTACAATGAAAATTTAAGGCGAAATGCTTGGACAGACGGCGGAGGGTGCTCCACTCTTGGGTACGAACAAATCGCCCTGAACAGAACGTCGCTGAATGACTCGCTGCTAGCCAGTGAATCGCCTTTGGAAGTCCACGGTAAATCCCCCAGTCTGGTTAGAGAAGGTCGCATGGACAAACTTTGCGATTTTATTAAAATCTCCCAGCAGAACATCAAAGGCGACGCGTATCGGCGTATGTGTGGACAGATGAAGGAATGGAATCAGAGATGAGCATAAAGAAGTGCGTTTGAGAAAGTAGGCGAGGATATGGGTTAGTGAGTAAGAAAGGCTGGGGGGAGGGAGACAGGGAAGGAAGGGGGAAAGTGAGGCAGGGAGGGTGGGAGGCGGCGATGGAAGCTAGTTGGCACTGCAAAACGAATCGTGCCTCCGTCCAGCCTAGATCAACGACGCAAACATAGGATTGTGCCGGCAGATGGACGGTCCGTATTCCTCGTATTGGGCGCGTGTGTGACAGGCCGTGTAGAATTGCGGCTAAAAGGTGAATCGTTTACGTGTCCCTTCATTTCCAGAGACGAGGTGAAGTGCAGGGAATTAGGCCGAGTGGATGAGTGGAAAAATGAGCTGACAGGGGAGGGGTGCATCAAACTAAGCTACGTGTTGAGGGGAGTCTAAAGAGCACGTCGGTTAGACGCAGGTATAAAGAAATGGTCTGTTTAGAGTACGACACCATGAACTAGTCTCCGTGAGGTGGCCATCCATACAGACACGACGGCCCCGGTCATGCGTATCACCCATCCCTACATTAAAAAGGTGCCAGAGTGAGGAGAGTTGCCTATGCCATGACCAGAGCAGCGCTTGAGCGGCTGTCCTGCCGAATTAAACGGACACACATCATTATCATTTAACGAAAACCCGCGACTAGCCAGCCATCACTTCCACAAGAGAATGGAAAACAACTTGCTCTCCAAACACAGAGCACCCTCACCCTACAACACCCAAAAAGGCGCTCTCTACTTTGCAAAGCGATCCTCTCAAGAGTGCTCAATGCACTTGGAATCCTCCCAAAAGACCGCCTTTAGGCATGGGGACCAAGAAAGCCAGTGATTCGATTTCAAACTCACGGTGCCAGCAAGAACTGACCCACCAAACCACACCGCATAACGTTGAAATTTGTGTGAAATGACGTTCACCTCGATCGGAGTGGGCTACAAGGCAAAAGGGAGGCTTCTAGTCATCGCAACAAAGGTTCTCAACGTGGTGATTTATGCTATCTCTTAAGCATGCTATCTTAAACGCTATTCAACAGTAGATAATTGGTAGGCTTGAACAAAGCGTCAATTGAGCCACAAGCCCTATCACTGACAATGGAAATCACCATCACACACCAACCTTCATTCTTCCGCCACTTAGTTCCTCCGCCATCTGCAACCTTGCATCCACAATACCCTGAATGTCTCCTTGAATACGGCAGCCCAGGTTCTTGAACATAGAACTGCCCCCAGAAAGCACAATATTCTAAATGAGTAGAGTGAGTGAGACTAGCACTAACTCACATTATAGAGACCACGTCGGGCGTCGATTGGAGAGTTTTGAATTGCCCCATCAACTACAGAACTGATAGACTCATTGTAGTCTTGATTAACAAACTACAATCAAGAGTGAAACCGGTAACACTTGCAGCCGTGGAGGTGGACAATTGAGTAGCAAAGTGAGGGGAGGAGCTTACTTCAGGGTGGAAAAAGATCTCAGGAGCAAGGAAACGCTCATAGCCAATGTCAAAGGTGACAGGAGGGTGTTTGGGATGCTCAACTACATCCTTGATGGTGAGCCACTTCTGCGGGTCGGAGTCATACTTTTGAAATTCCTTGGCCATGTCCGAGCACACGTAGCAGTAGCTGTGCGGCAACAAAGGAGGGTTAAAACACGTTGCACCTTGCATGCCCAAGCTCATTTCCCCATCAAAACTAATTTGCGTCATTATGCGCAGCCGTCATTTACCTCTTGCAGCCGAATAACAGAATGAAACGCGATTTTAAGAGACAACGGCAACAGGAAATCTGGAGGTTGGGATAATGGCAGAAGCCCCTCGTTCAAAGTTACATGGATTTACAGAAGGCGGGTTGCATGCCAACTGGCTGAATGAATGCTGATGGGCCAAGCGACTAACGGCATGCGTCAATAAAACCGACTCTTTGTTATAATCCCAGACTTGGTGTCTGGCATATTTAGCCTACCCACCTCTCTTTAACCTTCTTTGCAACTTCCATGGATAGGTCCGGTGGGATTCCCGATTCGCGCTCACGCAGAAGTTGCTGGACGAAAGCTGTTATATCCCTGCCCGCAATGGGAATGTGCTTGATACATGAACCGACCACATATCCATCAACAACGGGCATAACGTGTGTTACACCATCACCAGAATCGATAACTGTGCCCGTAAGGGATCGTTCCCCAACCTTTCTCACTCCCCAAGAGGCTACAAGAGCCAACATTGCCTACAATAGTAAGTAAGCCACCGTTAATCGGCACACTCTGGAGAAATAATTTAAGGCCTCCATGAAGAAATCAGAAGTGAAAAAGTGCCACACTTACCTGCACAGCAATGTAAAGGCCAGGAATGTTGAAGGTTTCGAACATGATTTCGGCCAGATACTCCCGATTCTCGGGTGTATTTAGTGGTGGTTCGGTCTAAAAAAATAAAATCTGTCATAGAAAACAGCAAGTTTCGGATGCCGTTCCCAAAACATGTCATGGGTGGAAGTCAAGTTTGAAATTTAGGTTTACAAATACACCGCTGCGCATGGAAGTAACGTTTACAAACATGCCATTAAAAAATAGTGGTCCTCCGGTTCGGCTCGCAAAACTCCGAAAATCACTCGCTCCATATAGCGCTGCATGAGGTCCCAATCCTCAATAATACCATGACGAATGGGCCACTAAGCAAAATGGAATTGATGTTAGAGATACACCGAGACTGACAACAATAGAGGAGAAAGAGTCACCTTTAAGGAGAAGTCATTTTTACCATCGGCGGCAATGGCTTCATCACCAATGTAGAAGTTAAGGTCGTCTAGGCCAGTGCCAAGGCGTCTCGCCTCACGATTTCCAACTTTCCCATATTCCTTCACGGCGATACAGGATGGAATTATGCATTGCGGCTGCATATTCCCAGCATAACCGATTTTCGAATAGCTAAAAGGCGTTTAATGGTCCGCATGAGAAGCGACAAGTGCCCAAACGCCCAAATCTAAGAGACCTTAATACGTGAAACATCCCTAATTAACGCCCGCAAAGTAACCAACCCCTTAAAACTTCTACAGCACGAACCGAAGCACAAAAAGGTTACAATGGCGAAAACACAACGTATGATCAAGAAGCACACCAAGACTATCGGAAATTCTTTCATCAAAACGATGACCGACTGTCAGGGAAACTAGTTCTGCTGAGAATTACCCAGTTCCATTGTCCACAACGGCAGCGGGAAGTCTATTCGACATTTCAGTGAAATTTTTACGAGGCGCCGATGCATTCATTCATCGAAACACAAAAGTGCAAATTTGATGGCCTAAGAAGTGCTGCCACCGTGTACAGTTTCTGCACTTTGGTTCATCTGCTTGAATAAATTTGCTGATATAGCTTGTCGCAATTAGTTATTACAAGTTTAGAATTACCGAAATAAATTGAATTTATTCGACATACTTAGTGACGAATATGGCTTAAGCTTAGCCGTCTTTATCTTTCAAACTTCTATGGAATTTTATTTTAAATGGCTTTCATAACACATTTCTGCTTATTAGAGTCCATGTTAAAGAAACTGAATTTTTCCGTGACCTATAGCCATTCAGTAACCGTAGATGTAGTGTTTTGGTTGTTTGTTCTGTGGGTTGGTCCAACACACTAGTGGCGGCCACCTGGGAGCTAGGTGCGTGGGCTGGTCTGTCAGTCATGCCAGCGGTTCCCCTCCTTTCCGTCTAGAATACGAGTCTTCTGACCTACACCTAGCATTCTCACCATCTTCTAGAGATGCTTCGGGTGCTACAATAGAATTTACAAAATTGAAAATATTTTTTAGCGTCAATATTCAGAGCTTCAAAAGTCTTCGTCTAGTCTACTGTATGCGCTAGGGCACCTTACCTTTTTCTAAAGACAAAAAGGGCATATAACTAATGGAATATCTGCCTGATGTAAAGGACCAACGTTAAACATGAATGTGAATAAAATGTCATTTTTTTAAGTTTTTGTATGTCTAAAAAATTTTTTAATAGCAATAAGTTAATATTATAAGTTTAAAAGACCCTGATCTGACAGTAATTACACATTTATCGACCTTAGTTTTTGTTTGTATTTATTAAGTAAATGTATGCAAGTTAATTGTTCTTATTTAAGTGGAGTAGTTTGCTGGCCTTTCACTTGAACTGATTTTTCGCCGTCATGTCTCCGAGTTTGTGGGAGGAGGAGAAGAGCGTCACGTCTAAGGCTCCATTCGCCAAGGGGAAGTTCACTGATCTTCCTGCTGTCGCGCAACCTTTCGTTGCTCATTGGGTAAGCTCGACAATTAGGCCTTTATTCGCTTATTTTCGTTAAGGCTAACGTCTGCACTCCGAAGAACATCTTTATCTGCGACGGTAGCAAGGTTGAAGCCGACAAAATCACTGAAGAGCTCCTTGAGAACAAAACTTTACGTAAACTATCTGCCTACGAGAACAATTACATCTGCTGTACCGACCCCAAAGATGTTGCCCGTGTTGAGTCGAAGACCTTTATATGCACACCAGATAGATATGGAACAGTTCCGCATGTTGCTGAAGGTGTCAAAGGCATTCTTGGTCAATGGATCTCCCCTAAGGATCTCGATGAGTCTCTCAGGGATCGCTTTCCTGGCTGTATGAACGATCGCACTTTGTATGTCCTTCCCTTCTCCATGGGTCCGATTGGATCCCCCTTGGCCAAATACGGCATCCAGATCACCGACTCTCGATATGTTGTGCTCTGCATGCGTATCATGACTCGTATGTCGCCAAAGGTGCTTGATTACATCAAGGAGCAGAATGCTTTCGTCCGCTGCCTCCACTCCATCGGTCTGCCTCGTCCTCACGAAGGTAGGTACATCCGTTTCCACCCCCTTCCCAACTTTTTACTTAGGTGTCAAGGTGATTAATAACTGGCCTTGCAATCCTGAAAAGACAATCATCTCCCACATTCCTGACGAGCGTCTGATTATGAGCTTCGGTTCTGGATATGGTGGAAATTCCCTTCTGGGAAAGAAGTGCTTCGCTCTGCGCATTGCCAGCCGAATCGCTTATGATGAGGGCTGGATGGCTGAGCACATGCTTATCATGTCTGTTACTAACCCCAAGGGTGAAGAAAAGTTTGTATGCGCCGCTTTTCCCAGTGCTTGCGGCAAAACCAATATGGCAATGCTTACACCCAGCCTTCCTGGTTGGAAGGTTATGTGCGTTGGTGACGATATCGCGTGGATGCGATTCAACGACAAGGTAATGTCGAGCTTTTTATCCTAACATCCACCTCCTCTAGGGCGAATTGAGAGCTATCAACCCGGAGGCTGGATTCTTCGGTGTAGCTCCAGGAACCAACCACAAGACCAATCCTATCGCTCTCGAATGGACAGCTCTAAAAGTTCGCGTTCGACTTGCATCCCCCTAATTGACATTCTTTCTTTCCCCTTTCCGCGGCGTTTGCAAGAATGCAGCACCCTCCTTGGTGTACTTTGGACAAGTACAGGTCGAATGCCCACCATTCGCGCTTCAGAGTTCGCAGCCTCACTTCTACTGCTCACTGGAGTGCCACACTGACTGGTGCTAGCAAGCTCTCGCCACGTCGCCATGTCGCCAACATCCACCGAAAAGAGGTGAAGGCAAAAACAGGAACGAAGGCAGACGTAGTGGACGGTAAGGGAAGTTTGCGGATGCACGTGTTGTTTTAACTCCGCGAATGAGGCGCGGGTTGCAGCTCAAATCATTGTGCAATGGCAGAATGAGATGACCATTCAAAAGAAAGCATCAGTCACCTCCCAAATGGGATCGTTGAGATAAAGTTCATATTGTGTGAGTACACTCGGAACTCAACGACTCTGAAGGGGCTAACAGCAGCACTCAAATTGGATTCGACCTCAGCAGCCCCCAACCTCCGAAGCAGCAACTTAGGCGAGCTCTGATGACGCTCGGTGAAGTGCTGAGCTCGGGTCTCCACCACCTATTTAACCGGTCCACTTACAGACTGTCTGGCAGTTTCTGCTCTTCCATTCGTGAAGGACGTGGCTGCGGACCGGATTTCTCTTAACCTGCCGGAGCGAGTTCACTGAAGGTCTGCCGTGAGTGCTCGAATATTTACTTGAAGGCAGGAAGTGGAATTCGCCTCAAGAACTGCTGACTATGCTTTGCAGTAGCGAGAAGAGATGTGCGTGTCATTTATCCTCTCAGAGATGCACCCCAGTGTCGCTTTCAGTTCGCCGCCTACTTCCTCCGCCTCTCCACTTCATCGAGAGCAGGTGCCGGCAGATCAAGGGCACCAGCAGTTTACATTTGGCATTTGAAACAGAAAAGGCGCGCAAAGCATCCGGCTTCGTGCCATCAACAGGTCTTCAGTGCTGTTTCCACTTTCCCTAGGAAGACGCATCAACCGCCAGCGCACTTTGACTCGTTTACGCATGTCGTTTCGCCTGCAAGTAATTGACGGCTATTCTTTCCCCCCCCCCCCCCTCCCCTCCACATTCATGTCCGTGCAACAGTTTTCCCGCCCTGGCTCAAACTGCTTTTGCAAAGTGCTCCGCGCATTGTCCTCACCACTTGGGGGTTTGGAGAGCACCAAAGCACCTCATGTGCGATTGCTGCCCTCAGCTCCAAAGAATGGCAAATGAAATCCTAATGCAGTGATTGCATTCAATGCTGCGAAGATTGCATGGACACCTTACCGCTTTGTTTGTTGGTTTAACGGACCAGTGCTTTGGCATTTTCCGCTGCGGTCTGCTGCGCTTTCTTAACCTCAACCAACTGGCTGTGGGTGGCAGACGCTGGGCTGTGAGCACGACCCGAAGCAAGCTGGCAGCCAGTTAGTCTTGCCAAAGCTCGCCTCAAGTCCTTCTGCTGAAAATGCCGCCTGTCCAGTCTTCACTACAAAATGACTGCACCGAAGCCGACTTCGAGACGGGCCGGTGATCACAAGGTCGACTCAAATTTGTTTCCTTGGTGTGGATTTTGCAGTCCATCTCAAAATCATGGCTAGCGACTCGACACTCAAGGAGGCGGTGAAGTCAGCCAACGCCGTTCACGGCAAGTGGATGGCGATCGCAAAACGCAGGTGGCACAGATCTGATGGACGCCAATTGTGGGGAGCGGTACTGCAGACTGATGCAGGCAACAGTGAGTCCTTCCGCGGGGCGGTGGCGGGGGTGGCGTTCGAATCAGACGCTGCGCGAGCAATTAAAGCCATGCTCTGTAGCCGCGGCGTTCCACGCCAACAGGTGCCAAGCACCGCAAAACTAATGTCTGCTAATTCACCGCGTGAGTCTTCACACGCACAGTGAGCAGCACTTAGCCGCGATTGCGTGACCTCTTAGTTGACCCTCACTCTGCCCATGTTTGCTCTTGAAAACTATTTGCACGTCGAGGAGAGTCATTGCTGACGTGGATGTTTGACAGTTTATCTAGCTCATGCGCCGGCGCACCCCTTCCACTCTCACTGCTCTCTTAGTTCGTGCGGCATCAGATCAAATCTGCCAAACCGAAAGCTTTTGCTGAAGAAGTAAGGCGTACCCTTCCCACCAAAAATTTCAGGTCTAGTGACTACATGCAAAATTGACCTCCAATCCCGGCAGACTTGCATGACACTGCCGAAATGGCATTGGAGGGTGCTCCACTCCCGGATACGAACTAATCGCCCTGAACAGAACGTCGCTGAATGACTCGCTGCTAGCCAGTGAATCGCCTTTGGAAGTCCACGGTAAATCCCCCAGTCTGGTTAGAGAAGGTCGCATGGACAAACTTTGCGATTTTATTAAAATCTCCCAGCAGAACATCAAAGGCGACGCGTATCGGCGTATGTGTGGACAGATGAAGGAATGGAATCAGAGATGAGCATAAAGAAGTGCGTTTGAGAAAGTAGGCGAGGATATGGGTTAGTGAGTAAGAAAGGCTGGGGGGAGGGAGACAGGGAAGGAAGGGGGAAAGTGAGGCAGGGAGGGTGGGAGGCGGCGATGGAAGCTAGTTGGCACTGCAAAACGAATCGTGCCTCCGTCCAGCCTAGATCAACGGCGCAAACATAGGATTGTGCCGGCAGATGGACGGTCCGTATTCCTCGTATTGGGCGCGTGTGTGACAGGCCGTGTAGAATTGCGGCTAAAAGGTGAATCGTTTACGTGTCCCTTCATTTCCAGAGACGAGGTGAAGTGCAGGGAATTAGGCCGAGTGGATGAGTGGAAAAATGAGCTGACAGGGGAGGGGTGCATCAAACTAAGCTACGTGTTGAGGGGAGTCTAAAGAGCACGTCGGTTAGACGCAGGTATAAAGAAATGGTCTGTTTAGAGTACGACACCATGAACTAGTCTCCGTGAGGTGGCCATCCATACAGACACGACGGCCCCGGTCATGCGTATCACCCATCCCTACATTAAAAAGGTGCCAGAGTGAGGAGAGTTGCCTATGCCATGACCAGAGCAGCGCTTGAGCGGCTGTCCTGCCGAATTAAACGGACACACATCATTATCATTTAACGAAAACCCGCGACTAGCCAGCCATCACTTCCACAAGAGAATGGAAAACAACTTGCTCTCCAAACACAGAGCACCCTCACCCTACAACACCCAAAAAGGCGCTCTCTACTTTGCAAAGCGATCCTCTCAAGAGTGCTCAATGCACTTGGAATCCTCCCAAAAGACCGCCTTTAGGCATGGGGACCAAGAAAGCCAGTGATTCGATTTCAAACTCACAGTGTCGGCAAGAAGTGACCCACCAAACCACACCGCATAACGTTGCAATTTGTGTGAAATGACGTTCACCTCGATCGGAGTGGGCTACAAGGCAAAAGGCAAGGCTTCTAGTCATCGCAACAAAGGTTCTCAACGTGGTGATTTATGCTATCTCTTAAGCATGCTATCTTAAACGCTATTCAACAGTAGATAATTGGTAGGCTTGAACAAAGCGTCAATTGAGCCACAAGCCCTATCACTGACAATGGAAATCACCATCACACACCAACCTTCATTCTTCCGCCACTTAGTTCCTCCGCCATCTGCAACCTTGCATCCACAATACCCTGAATGTCTCGTTGAATACGGCGGCCCAGGTTCTTGAACATAGAACTGCCCCCAGAAAGCACAATATTCTAAATGAGTAGAGTGAGTGAGACTAGCACTAACTCACATTATAGAGACCACGTCGGGCGTCGATTGGAGAGTTTTGAATTGCCCCATCAACTACAGAACTGATAGACTCATTGTAGTCTTGATTAACAAACTACAATCAAGAGTGAAACCGGTAACACTTGCAGCCGTGGAGGTGGACAATTGAGTAGCAAAGTGAGGGGAGGAGCTTACTTCAGGGTGGAAAAAGATCTCAGGAGCAAGGAAACGCTCATAGCCAATGTCAAAGGTGACAGGAGGGTGTTTGGGATGCTCAACTACATCCTTGATGGTGAGCCACTTCTGCGGGTCGGAGTCATACTTTTGAAATTCCTTGGCCATGTCCGAGCACACGTAGCAGTAGCTGTGCGGCAACAAAGGAGGGTTAAAACACGTTGCACCTTGCATGCCCAAGCTCATTTCCCCATCAAAACTAATTTGCGTCATTATGCGCAGCCGTCATTTACCTCTTGCAGCCGAATAACAGAATGAAATGCGATTTTAAGAGACAACGGCAACAGGAAATCTGGAGGTTGGGATAATGGCAGAAGCCCCTCGTTCAAAGTTACATGGATTTACAGAAGGCGGGTTGCATGCCAACTGGCTGAATGAATGCTGATGGGCCAAGCGACTAACGGCATGCGTCAATAAAACCGACTCTTTGTTATAATCCCAGACTTGGTGTCTGGCATATTTAGCCTACCCACCTCTCTTTAACCTTCTTTGCAACTTCCATGGATAGGTCCGGTGGGATTCCCGATTCGCGCTCACGCAGAAGTTGCTGGACGAAAGCTGTTATATCCCTGCCCGCAATGGGAATGTGCTTGATACATGAACCGACCACATATCCATCAACAACGGGCATAACGTGTGTTACACCATCACCAGAATCGATAACTGTGCCCGTAAGGGATCGTTCCCCAACCTTTCTCACTCCCCAAGAGGCTACAAGAGCCAACATTGCCTACAATAGTAAGTAAGCCACCGTTAATCGGCACACTCTGGAGAAATAATTTAAGGCCTCCATGAAGAAATCAGAAGTGAAAAAGTGCCACACTTACCTGCACAGCAATGTAAAGGCCAGGAATGTTGAAGGTTTCGAACATGATTTCGGCCAGATACTCCCGATTCTCGGGTGTATTTAGTGGTGGTTCGGTCTAAAAAAATAAAATCTGTCATAGAAAACAGCAAGTTTCGGATGCCGTTCCCAAAACATGTCATGGGTGGAAGTCAAGTTTGAAATTTAGGTTTACAAATACACCGCTGCGCATGGAAGTAACGTTTACAAACATGCCATTAAAAAATAGTGGTCCTCCGGTTCGGCTCGCAAAACTCCGAAAATCACTCGCTCCATATAGCGCTGCATGAGGTCCCAATCCTCAATAATACCATGACGAATGGGCCACTAAGCAAAATGGAATTGATGTTAGAGATACACCGAGACTGACAACAATAGAGGAGAAAGAGTCACCTTTAAGGAGAAGTCATTTTTACCATCGGCGGCAATGGCTTCATCACCAATGTAGAAGTTAAGGTCGTCTAGGCCAGTGCCAAGGCGTCTCGCCTCACGATTTCCAACTTTCCCATATTCCTTCACGGCGATACAGGATGGAATTATGCATTGCGGCTGCATATTCCCAGCATAACCGATTTTCGAATAGCTAAAAGGCGTTTAATGGTCCGCATGAGAAGCGACAAGTGCCCAAACGCCCAAATCTAAGAGACCTTAATACGTGAAACATCCCTAATTAACGCCCGCAAAGTAACCAACCCCTTAAAACTTCTACAGCACGAACCGAAGCACAAAAAGGTTACAATGGCGAAAACACAACGTATGATCAAGAAGCACACCAAGACTATCGGAAATTCTTTCATCAAAACGATGACCGACTGTCAGGGAAACTAGTTCTGCTGAGAATTACCCAGTTCCATTGTCCACAACGGCAGCGGGAAGTCTATTCGACATTTCAGTGAAATTTTTACGAGGCGCCGATGCATTCATTCATCGAAACACAAAAGTGCAAATTTGATGGCCTAAGAAGTGCTGCCACCGTGTACAGTTTCTGCACTTTGGTTCATCTGCTTGAATAAATTTGCTGATATAGCTTGTCGCAATTAGTTATTACAAGTTTAGAATTACCGAAATAAATTGAATTTATTCGACATACTTAGTGACGAATATGGCTTAAGCTTAGCCGTCTTTATCTTTCAAACTTCTATGGAATTTTATTTTAAATGGCTTTCATAACACATTTCTGCTTATTAGAGTCCATGTTAAAGAAACTGAATTTTTCCGTGACCTATAGCCATTCAGTAACCGTAGATGTAGTGTTTTGGTTGTTTGTTCTGTGGGTTGGTCCAACACACTAGTGGCGGCCACCTGGGAGCTAGGTGCGTGGGCTGGTCTGTCAGTCATGCCAGCGGTTCCCCTCCTTTCCGTCTAGAATACGAGTCTTCTGACCTACACCTAGCATTCTCACCATCTTCTAGAGATGCTTCGGGTGCTACAATAGAATTTACAAAATTGAAAATATTTTTTAGCGTCAATATTCAGAGCTTCAAAAGTCTTCGTCTAGTCTACTGTATGCGCTAGGGCACCTTACCTTTTTCTAAAGACAAAAAGGGCATATAACTAATGGAATATCTGCCTGATGTAAAGGACCAACGTAAAACATGAATGTGAAGAATATCTCTTACCACCCATTTCAATCTCGGCACAGGCAAGCACCGTCAGTCTCATAAAGAAGTCAATCTCCGGGGAGGTGGTGTTAGTGCGGTAACAATTGTTGCTTTGTCACGAGCCACAAGACTTCCATTTACACAGAATTCAGCGATTTCCCATTTTAAGTTTTCCTTCGCTGCCTCCAATGCAAAGGACGAACGACTTCTGGCTTCGACCTGCACTGAAAGGCATAATTGGAGAAGTGGTCAATGAAAGGGAGCGGGAGGCAATGCCGTTATGTGAACGACTATGCGTTGGTGAGCAAGTGACTCCCAAACGCTGTTCCCTGGAGAGCCTCCCAAAGCATTGCTCTGTGGTTGAATATCACCAGAAGTGGCTGAATGCGACCGCAAGTTGCCCAACTTAGTTTCGGCTTCGTCTAGACCTTATTGTGTGCGCTGACTTTGTGCGGAGGCACCGAGACGAACGCGGAAGGCGATGGTGCACAAAGTGAACTGCACTGTTAGAATAGCAAAGCAATCACTTCACGACCAATTTGCTACTTCGGACACGAGAGTGCGGCTTACCAAGCGCGAATTCAGCCCACACTGCAGCTCCAGTCGCATGAGCAGTCGACTTCCTCGCAGCTGAAATGCATGCCTGCGTAGGGTTGACGAAGCACTGGTGCCGCACCACACGAAGTCCAGTTGCACCCATCACAACCAAGCGAATTTCCTCAGGCTCAACACAACAGAAGGAAGAAAGAGTGGGTCAACATGGAGACGGTTTTGTTGGCAGCAGCTTCGTGCATTCCTGCGCTACTGGACTCGAGATGCACAACCTCCTCCTACTGACCAAATGAATGCCCACCATCCGAACTACTTCGGCCAAGACGTCGGGCAAATCATGACACAAGCCAATTTGGTGGATTTTCCACTTGTGCCGCTACTGCCAATGAAGTGTGGCAACGACGAGGTGGAAACGTTCTGAAAAGATCACAAGTGGAAGCCAAGCAAATAGAAACTCAAGTTCCACATCTATTCAAATGACCACCGCAGTGTCCCTAGCTCCTCTCATCACCCTTGCCCTGAGCCAAATCTCTTTAAGCACTATTCAATGCTTTAAAACCATTTTAGTTGCATCTTGAATCCTCAATGCTCGTGTTTTGGTGTAACTGCCCACTGGAATGCAGCATGTGGGGTTGGTAATAGATCGCAGCGCATGAATAGCAAGAAAGCGAGCATACTTCCATTCCTCCAGCACCGACTGCCCCACACCCGTTTCTTGTCGTCGACACACTTGTCACCCTCGATTGACATCTCACTCGACTGCGAATCATGCATGACGAGCGCTCTCTAAATAGAAATGCAACACAAGTAAGCGCCATACTCTACCACCTCCCATCAGTCAGTGTTAAGTTCATTTGAGTAAGCCTGTCAGCCACCTCGGTGAAGAGATGGCCTTCAAATCGGTGCATGCTTGTCACGATACACTGGCCAGCTTACGATTTCACCATCCAGCTGATACTTCATGGTGCTCGACGGTCCCGACGTCTGCGCCACGACCCGTGATCCCCACAGCGTCGGGGTGCTTGTGCCTGGCGAACACAAAAATTGTCTTTAGTCATGCCCACTAATGCCTTGGCAGTGATTAACTTGGTCAGATATCAGAGACGGGTCTGCCAATCAGCACTCGTCCAGTGGTCAATGCAGTGGACCTTAAACGCATTGTACAAATGCTGCACGATAAGGCTAGTTTGTTCCAAAGCTCGGTGCGTGCTAATGGCTCAAGCGGAGAGGTGAGGCTTAAAACCTGCCTCACTACATGCGTCGACTGAGTGTGGATCCAGCGCTATGTGGAAGTGCACAATGCAAGATGAGGAAATGAAGACGCACCTGAGCAGTAGACGGCAAAGATGAGGACTGCAATGATTCGCATCATTCTCCCATGCACGACTTGCGAAACTGTGCGTATTTATGTGGGCCTGCGGCGCCATTCGCGCCACTGATTGGCTGATGCGGCGATCACACAGTGAGGCTGGAGGGGCGGTGGGAGAGCCGTCAATAACAACGCAACAGGCGTTGTTGGCGTCATAAATGTGTGGATTTGGGGTGGGTGTCAGTGAAGGTGCTTCGCAAGCATATCACAATGTGCTCACGTTTGTGAGCTGCACAAAGAGCACTTCTTCCGCATGCAATCAGGCAGAATTGTGCGTCTGCACTCACCTCCCGCCAGCGAAACACCTCCTACTGAGCAACTGTTTGCTTCTTGAGGAGGCTTAAGCCATCCGCAAGCATCACTTTGCGTGAGCAAGTGGGGCTACGCGGTTGAGACTGTGGCAATGCAATTGAGTGGACAGAAATGTGTGCGCAGTCAGCGGCACAAGTGGAGGCTTCGACGTGCTCAAACAGTGCGTTGGATTGCGTCAGTGTTTCAACCCACACTACCTCATTATTTGGTGGTGGAAATTGGCGAAGGTAAAGAAAGCCCCATTCGTTTGTTAGTGCACCCAGTACTGCCCCGCTTGCAATCTCCAAGCCACAAAGAAGTGCCTGCGTGGGTGACATCAAACGCCTGCAGCCACCACCATCGCCACTGAAGTTGGTGTGCCTCAAGTGGTGGCACGAGCACATCCGGAGGCAGACAACCGCGTGGAGTGTGCGCGCACGTCTCTGCTGGTTGGAGGGCAGAGTCGTGTGGCGCGGGTGAGCCGTGGCCTTGAGTGGGTGCACAGAGTGTGCAGTTCGACAATGCTGTTGCATCAACATCGTGCGGCTGTGGTGCAGCTAGACTCACCGCTTGCTCAGTGCAGTAGCACTTGCAATCACAAAGTGGAACGCCACTACACGCCGGAGTAGATGATGATTCTGGAAGCATTTGCGCCTAATTGACTGCCATTAACTAGACTATTGGTTGCGTCATTGCAGGGAATATGACGAAGGATGTGGAAGCTGACTTGCGAGTATTCCATGGCGTGTTCCCGGCCATGCACGGCGTGCCTCGTGAAAGCTTCGTTTTCCGTGGCGGAAGCAGAGCTGTAGCTGTTTAACCTTTCATTTTGATCCTTTCCAGCTGTAGAATTCAACTACATTTACTCATACATCCATTCTGGTTTGAGCTTGCCTTTGTAATTTGCCTTCACTTGGTGTGGTTATGCCGAGGTGAGCCGCTCGGACACTGCCAACTCTTTGGCACTGTTTTATGCAGTAGCACCTGTCGAAGCCCAAATCTCCCCAGTCACCGTAGATGTCTCACTTTATGTGCTTGGGTATGCTGCTTTCTAGCCTAAAATGCAAGAATTTCCTCCACTTGCACAAACCGGTGCAAACCGCAGCAGATTGGGCATATAAGTGTCATTTGCGTAAACTGATTGTTTCCCTCTTTTCCATCTTCCAGTTTCTTAAACGACCACGGAATCGCCCAGTAAGCTTCTTTTTTGCCCCGTCGACCCACGCTCAACTTGGCTGTGGCGACTCTTTCCCTCTTTTTCTTACTTCTAGTTTCTCCAACGACCTCCAAATCGCCCAGTAAGTTTCTATTCTACCCCCGGTCACACGCCTCACATGGCACATGTCTAACAACGCAGTCCTCCACCTCGCACGACTGCATTCGCCCCACTGGTGTCGCACTGAATGACCGCGCCCACTAATGCCAAGCCACGCAACAGCCACTTGCTCGACTTGACAGCAGCCTTGACGCTGCAATGAGCCACTCGACTGCAGCGTGTGCGAGTGGACTTTGGCATGTGCCCTTCAGTCAAACTCGTCACCACGAGGCCACCGCTCCCACCTCCCGTCATTTGCCACTTCCACACAACTTTCCTTCCCCTTTGCAGATGCCGTTGTGTCGCTGTGGGTGACGGTGACACTTCTGTACAGGTGGCTGTTCTGACGACCACGCACAACAAACGCACGAAGGCGAAGGCGAAGGCGACCCACAACCACTAACCAAGTGCTCTCCTTACATTGCTCGACAACGTTTTTTTCACAACTAATTTCTACGCCTGTGCGTGCTTAAATTCTTTCCTTGTTGGCGCTTTCACAGCTGTGTTGCCAGACAGTGTCACGAATGAATGAATGAATGAATGAATGAATGAATGAATGAATGAATGAATGAATGAATGAATGAATGAATGAATGAATGAATGAATGAATGAATGAATGAATGAATGAATGAATGAATGAATGAATGAATGAATGAATGAATGAATGAATGAATGAATGAATGAATGAATGAATGAATGAATGAATGAATGAATGAATGAATGAATGAATGAATGAATGAATGAATGAATGAATGAATGAATGAATGAATGAATGAATGAATGAATGAATGAATGAATGAATGAATGAATGAATGAATGAATGAATGAATGAATGAATGAATGAATGAATGAATGAATGAATGAATGAATGAATGAATGAATGAATGAATGAATGAATGAATGAATGAATGAATGAATGAATGAATGAATGAATGAATGAATGAATGAATGAATGAATGAATGAATGAATGAATGAATGAATGAATGAATGAATGAATGAATGAATGAATGAATGAATGAATGAATGAATGAATGAATGAATGAATGAATGAATGAATGAATGAATGAATGAATGAATGAATGAATGAATGAATGAATGAATGAATGAATGAATGAATGAATGACTTTATGCTCAACGCAGTCTTCGCTTCTGCCATGAGGAGTGTGGGAAAGCTTAAAGTGCCACAAAGCGGGCCATGCTGAAAGCGCTTTGTCCACTAGTTGCTCTGCGCTGTTTCCCCAGAGGCAGTCACTAAGGTGGGGTGGGACATGTTTTGTCGTGTGCAAAATGTGCTCTGACGACACGCAGGCGACAGACTGAATAATCCGCGTCAAGACACGCCTCGGTACGTGGTGAAGTGCATTGGCGTGTGCCCACATGGTTGACGTCAGCCGCCTTCGACGTCAATGAGACGCAATAAAGTGGAGTGCGCTGAGAGGGTTTTTCGCTGTCAGATGAGGCAGCAGTCGCCAGCCTGTGCGGAGGCAGTGACTGAGCCGCCCACATTGGAAGTACTCGCCACGATTCGCAGCTTGCAGCACCACGTGCATTTGCGCCCCTCATTTCTCTGAGAACTTGCGCACCTCATAGGGTCGAAAAGCCTTAAAGCTCGTGCTTAATATGTCACTACATGCAATAGTAGAATTATTGCGCCTTCGCTAATTGACTGCAAAGTCGCTTGCAGTCCGCCTTTTTGCATGAGCGAGGGTGACGGAAGTGCCCGTGCTATTGCAGAGCATGAGAGGCGGTCTCAGCACATCAAGCTAGGCTGTCTAATGTGCCCTGTAGTGGTTAGGTCGCGGCTAATGCCTCACCGTTTTGTGTGCCCTGAAGCACCTTCGCATACTTCGCTAACATCTAGCCAGCCAAATCATTCCACCCACATGGCTCGGCTTGCTTCTTGTGGGAGCGTTGGAAAGTGCTTCGCACCTCAACATCACCTGCCTTTAGTGCGTGCGACGAAGAGAGGTGAGTGAGGGAATAGGAAAGGGGGAAAGGGGGACAGGTGAGGGTGCGCACTGAGAAGGGGACATGACAGCTGACGAATCAGATCAGCCAAGCCATGCATTTCGGGCCAGCCATTTTCGGCGCCGTGCAAGGCGTGCCAGTTGGCAGTGGAGTTACTGTGGCCTACAAAGTGGCACTCACCTTGACTGACTGCAATGACTGACACCGCTGGTGGTGATGGCGTTGCTCGGGCAGTGTGGCGTGTCTGTCATGGCGTCGTGCGTACTTGTCAAGATTCACACGACAGCAGCAAACACTCACCAGCTCCCACTGGCTCACCACATCGACCAAGACCCAATCGTCTCGCATGCCTTGCAGCTCGAGCTGAAGATGTCACTACATGTGGTAGTTGAAGCATTGTGCTTTCGCTAATTGATGGGAAAGTTCCTTGCCTTGAAGCAAGTGCACAAACTTCGTCAAAGCTTGGCCTGCCTCATCGCTCGGATCACTGCTTTTACGTGGCTCAGCTGCGTGTTTGTGGGGTGTTCGAAGACGACCAGGAGGCATAATCAACCCACGTGGATGTGTGAGGCCAAGTGGGGTGGAAGCAATGCTCACTGCGAAGGCATCACGGCAGTGGAGGAAAGAGGCAATTCATCCAGCAAATTTAGTCTTCATGCTATGATAGAATGGCTGCATAATAGAAAGGCACACTTGACTCGACAGCTTCCATTGACGCCACAGGCGATGGTGGTAATTAGTGACGACGTCACCGAGCCAGTGTAAAGTGTCTGTCATGGCGTCATGGCGTCATGGTGGCTTCCAAAGTTGCACACGACAGTGAAGCTGTCACTGACTCTCACTGGTTCACTGCAGTGGCTGCACACGCACCTTCGCTCCAATCACCGAGAAGGCGAATGCGTTGAGGAGTTGTCTGACTGCACACGCTCCCTTCGGCTGCCCCATTTGTGGGTCGCAGTGGTGGCAGTGACTGCGTTTCACGAGAACGCCGTTGCGTCGAGGTCGAAAATCACTAAGCCCACTCTGTCGGCATCTCTTCTGTCAGCCCAGGAGGAGTGCAAATTGTGCATCTAAGGAGAGGCTTCCCATAAAGTTTGACTAACCTACCATCGTAGCACCCGAAGTGTGCTCGTGTAGGCGCTTCATGTGGGTGCAGCGTCTTTTATTGCCCACCGTCCCAAATCTAGCGAAGTGCGGCCAACTAGCCTTTCATCTGGCAGTTAGTGTGAGTTGTTTCGTCCGGTGTCAAGGTAGTGGAGAGGCTTAAGGCATCACTTACGATGGTTGGTCCACCAGCAGCCACTTCTGACTGAGCTGCGGCTTTGCTGAACTCTGCTAACTCTTATTTGTTTCTCAGCACCTGACCAACTTACTTCCGCCTGCTTTGCATTCTCCACCGTGTCATTCACCATAACAATTATGCTTGTCGCAATCTTGTCAAACGCAAAACTGCTCCACGTAGGTGAGAATTAGCGAGGTTGAGGCTACCCATGCATTTATTCACCCTCCTGTGCATTCGACGCAACATGCACATCGTCCGTGTAAGGGTGCGCGTTGCTGGTTCTGGTGAAATGCCATTGCCCACATCGGCCGCTCGTGTGGCACGACTTGAGGGGCACCACCTCGTCAGAAGAAAGACTTTACCTACTCCACGTTGGCCTTACCGCCTGGGACGACGAATGTGGACGAAGTCACGTGTAGACTGGATGGCTGACGCATTAGCCTCCGCCTAGTGCGCATCACTTACCACACTGTCAGATGCTTCATAAGCTACAGCAGGTATTGCTTGAAGAGTTGGAAATTTATCCTACTTTGCCACCTTTAGTCAAAAGCTGGCACTACGCTTGGAGGCGCCATTTCCGCCTCCGCTTCCACCACCCACGCACGCTGCCCTCTTCCTCCTCCCCCGCCTCCGCCTCCGCCTCCGCCTCCGCCTCCGCCTCCGCCTCTGCCTCCCTAGCTCACGGGTTCCCACCCAACACTCCAAAGCAGACTGGGCAATAAACAGTGCGTGAAAGAGTGAGACGCGTGCAGTAAAGTGCTTGCGACAACAATCAAACGCAGCATTTAATGAAGCATCAAGGTCTTCACAGTAATTGGTTCATTTCCTTAGCCCAGTGGTCGCCCATCAACCTCCTCCACTCAACCAGCTGCACCAAGCCCCATTCGGACGCATTGCACACATCAGTGGGGAAGTGGCGCTCATTGACGAGTAAAGGCATGTCATGCAATGCTCGAGTGAGAGCTGCGCGAGGCGCCTGAAATGCACACACGCATCCGACGCACAAACGTGCGCACTTTGCGCTGATGTGACAAATGCAAGCACCGAAATCGTGGAAGGGCAAACGCTGTCCCAGCCTTCACAGACAGCCCACTCGTGGTTCTCCATCTGTCTGCAAAGAGGCGACACCTCCACCACGACCATGACGTGGCGATTGAAGGCCTTCCACTTGCAGGTGGGCATTGCCAATCGCCTCGCCTTTCGAGAGCACCACCTGGTCGTGCGACCCCTTCAAACGAACAGCCGGTTGCCGTTCCTCGCCAACTTGTAACAAGTTGTGAAATCGCGGCCTTCAAT
The DNA here is from genome assembly GCA_023968675.1 of Taenia pisiformis. Classification (NCBI taxonomy): domain Eukaryota; kingdom Metazoa; phylum Platyhelminthes; class Cestoda; order Cyclophyllidea; family Taeniidae; genus Taenia; species Taenia pisiformis. The sequence goes on along the minus strand of CM043739.1, from coordinate 6,874,717 downwards.
CCCCATTTTGCGTGAAGTAAAAGAAAATTCGACATGCACGATTTTGTGTTGGTGACACTGCCAGTGGCACTGGACGTCCTAACGTCATGCGTACCTTCGGCTTTGAGCCGAAACTGGTTGCAGATTCAGTCCACCTGTGTGAAGCAGCATAAGTGGGGAGGGCGACTCCACAACCAACGGACCACCTCATCAGCTCGTAGAGTCGGTATGGCAGATCCATCTTGCCAGCCGTCCAAACTGGAAGCCCCAACACTGAAATTGCGTCCGATTTGTTTTTGCTTTGCCTAACACATAACTTCACCATCTCCTCCTTGCTCTCGTCGACCCTGGTGTTCGCAGCCGCGGTTTCGAGATGCCTTGCATTCGTAGGCGGACCACCGCATCATTCATGAACGCCAGCTCTATCAAAAGCTTTACTACGGTTGTTGTCTTACCTAGCCGCAACTAGCAGTGCGGAGATGCAGTGTGAATGGCAGCACGACAGCACCACTACCTTAGCACTTCCTTTTCTAATCAACTTTGCCAAGTGCCTCGTATGAAGGCATGCGAAGGCTAACATTGCCACACCAATGACACAAGGAATGGTTCCTGTGGTTGGCAGTGTCAAATTGTGCGACTTTTGAAGCAAATGCAGTGTCTCTGGCATGGCCTCCGCCCCTCGCATCAGGCCAGCATGTGAGGAGAGGGCTGTGGACCAGTGCAGATTTGTCGGTAGCACCAGCACAAGATTGAGTGTCACCAGTGCAGAGGGTCCGCAGCTGCACACTTGTTCTGTGCGTCGACAGCGAGGGTGTCGGATGATATGAATGCAGCATGCCGCGGACCAGCAAACACGCCTCTCAGCTCTGGCCTTGTCTCAGCGAGTGTTGATTCAACTGCTACTGAGCACCTCCAGTAGCGAGGACATTGCACGTCTGAATGCAATGGCAAAGGCTAGCGTCGGCAGCATGACGATGCTGGGTGGGTGGATGGAACAGCGCACTGTGGCAGGCTGAGTGGCAGGTGAGCTGCTCTTCACCCCTTCTTTTCCACACTTGCTACTTACGGTTGGACGCAAAGTGGACCTCGTTTCGGACGCAAAAGCACGAGCATTCATTTGGGAAGAAGGTAAGAAGGGGAGGCGAGTGGGATGCAAGGCTGGTGGTCTTCACCTCGACTAACCAGAGAGCAGGCAGCTAGAGGTGAGGGAGGGATGTTGGCAGGCGGTATTGTAGCAAAGTAAGGGCACGCAGCCATTCGCCTCTGGGTGGATGTCCTCTAAGTAGATGCATCGCTTCACCAAAGCCTTCCCATGCGTGCACACCAGCGATTCGTCCACGGGTGAGGGTGCGTAACGCGATTCGAGGGTGAAGACGCGACAAGCCGGCAGAGGTGGTGATGGACGTCGGGAGAGTGCGATTGTCATGACCTAACTACAAGGTGTGCAGAATGAAGATACTTTGAAGGTGAATAGCCACAGGACATGAATCACAGCACTTCATCTCAGCCCACTGCTAGAGGCGTCGGCCAAATAAAGAGCTGCCGCCTCTGCCGCGCACAGTGGCGGCGACAGATCGGATTGACGGTAGCATTACTTGGTGCTGTTTGGCGACTTCTGTGCATTGAGGTTTTTGTGTGTGCCTCATCAGGAAAGCTCGAGGATCGCCTTCACACTGCTTGTGTGCATTCACACCTTCCACCAGATTCGTTGCTATTCCTTCATGTTTGCCACTGCCACTCGCCTCCTCTTCTTTCGCATGCATATCAGGGCTGCTGTGCTGATATCAATTCGTCACTTGGTAGCGCACTGCGTGCAGCACCGAAGAGCTTCTAATTGGGTTGAGCCAGAGCTCTTCACTACCCTCTTTTACTAGCAATGTTGATGCAACCACGTGTCGCCTCTGCCGATTATGCAGCTCTATCCCGATGCAGTGTGTGTAGGGATTGGGGGAGGTCAGGTGATCGCGCCGCACTCCTTGACCTTACAACAAAGACCTTCTGCTGCTCTTGGGTCCTAAGATCCGCAAACCATCAATTTGCTGGCATGGCAAGCTGTGATGGAGCATCGATAAATGGTAAAATCAGAATCAGATTTGCTTGCCTGACCAACCAGCAGGTGGTTCGTTAAAGGAAGATCCAATTCGCCAACAGTGAGGATATCACAAGCCTATAAGAAGCGGTGGCTTGAAAGGTTAAAAGGCACACAATTCTAAGCGCAGCAAGTTTGTTAGTGAATAATGAGTGTGATGTGGAAGGAGCAGCGGACGCTTGGTGAAGAAGAGGTCAGTGAAAGTGGCAGACACCTGACGATGTGAATGGAGTTGGTGTTGCGACATTGGCGTGAAATGCATCGTTTAATTGAGGGCAATGGTAAACTCTGTAGGCCGGTTTGGCCTTTGGTTATGAGGAGAGGTTCTTGGAGAAGAAAGTCACCGCATTTGAATGCACTCACGAGCCCATGAGCTCTGGTGTACCGAAACTTCAAATTAGAAGTGTACGGCAATTTTTGAGGAAGGGAAAGGCATCCGTTTCCATATCAGTAGGGTCTTAGCTTGCGCGTACTGCTATTATCGCATTCGCACCCAAGAAAGTTCCACTCGATCTAGAAGAATCCGCCGCCTCGTCGAGGGAGCTCAAACGGCATAATTTTGCCCATTTAGTCATGCACTCACATCACTTAGCATCCTAAGCGCTGACGGCCAGGACAACCAGCACCAACTTGTACGGAGCCTCTGAAAGGCAGCAGGACTGGTGCCACTCTGCCTTGTGCTAGTGCAGCTGCAAAATCTGCACTGGTCCACCACCCTCTCCTCACATGCTGCCATGGTGCAAGGCGAAGAGGCCATGCAAATGACACTAATCCGCCTTCAGAACCGCTCACAGCTTGACAGCCAACCACGGGAAACATTCACCCTTTCAATGGTGTGGTTACCTTCGTATTCGTGTCCTTCATGCGAGATGGACGCCAAAGCAGTGATGGCGTCTTACTGCAACACTAGATTGTCGTTTTTGCCTTGGTAAGGCATCAGAAGAAGCGGAGTTGAGGCTGTCGTTCATCAGGCCTTCGTTGGAGCTTCAACAGCCCGCCCACGAATGCAAGGCACCTCGAAACCGCGGTGGTGGACACTAAGGGTGATGGGAGCGAGGAAAGGCTAAATAGAGTTTGGATTCAGTGTAGCGCAGCACAAATATGATACGAATTAAGTGCTTGGGTCTCTGAGTTGTGGATTGTTTCAGCAAGGCTTCGATCAACAGCCAGACATAAATCGTACCCTCTGGACAGCTCCAGAAGTTCGCGTTCGACTTGCATCCCCCTAATTGACATTCTTTCTTTCCCCTTTCCGCGGCGTTTGCAAGAATGCAGCACCCTCCTTGGTGTACCTTGGACAAGCACAGGTCGAATGCCCACCATTCGCGCTTCAGAGTTCGCAGCCTCACTTCTACTGCTCACTGGAGTGCCACACTGACTGGTGCTAGCAAGCTCTCGCCACGTCGCCATGTCGCCAACATCCACCGAAAAGAGGTGAAGGCAAAAACAGGAACGAAGGCAGACGTAGTGGACGGTAAGGGAAGTTTGCGGATGCACGTGTTGTTTTAACTCCGCGAATGAGGCGCGGGTTGCAGCTCAAATCATTGTGCAATGGCAGAATGAGATGACCATTCAAAAGAAAGCATCAGTCACCTCCCAAATGGGATCGTTGAGATAAAGTTCATATTGTGTGAGTACACTCGGAACTCAACGACTCTGAAGGGGCTAACAGCAGCACTCAAATTGGATTCGACCTCAGCAGCCCCCAACCTCCGAAGCAGCAACTTAGGCGAGCTCTGATGACGCTCGGTGAAGTGCTGAGCTCGGGTCTCCACCACCTATTTAACCGGTCCACTTACAGACTGTCTGGCAGTTTCTGCTCTTCCATTCGTGAAGGACGTGGCTGCGGACCGGATTTCTCTTAACCTGCCGGAGCGAGTTCACTGAAGGTCTGCCGTGAGTGCTCGAATATTTACTTGAAGGCAGGAAGTGGAATTCGCCTCAAGAACTGCTGACTATGCTTTGCAGTAGCGAGAAGAGATGTCGTGTCATTTATCCTCTCAGAGATGCACCCCAGTGTCGCTTTCAGTTCGCCGCCTACTTCCTCCGCCTCTCCACTTCATCGAGAGCAGGTGCCGGCAGATCAAGGGCACCAGCAGTTTACATTTGGCATTTGAAACAGAAAAGGCGCGCAAAGCATCCGGCTTCGTGCCATCAACAGGTCTTCAGTGCTGTTTCCACTTTCCCTAGGAAGACGCATCAACCGCCAGCGCACTTTGACTCGTTTACGCATGTCGTTTCGCCTGCAAGTAATTGACGGCTATTCTTTCCCCCCCCCCCCCTCCCCTCCACATTCATGTCCGTGCAACAGTTTTCCCGCCCTGGCTCAAACTGCTTTTGCAAAGTGCTCCGCGCATTGTCCTCACCACTTGGGGGTTTGGAGAGCACCAAAGCACCTCATGTGCGATTGCTGCCCTCAGCTCCAAAGAATGGCAAATGAAATCCTAATGCAGTGATTGTATTCAATGCTGCGAAGATTGCATGGACACCTTACCGCTTTGTTTGTTGGTTTAACGGACCAGTGCTTTGGCATTTTCCGCTGCGGTCTGCTGCGCTTTCTTAACCTCAACCAACTGGCTGTGGGTGGCAGACGCTGGGCTGTGAGCACGACCCGAAGCAAGCTGGCAGCCAGTTAGTCTTGCCAAAGCTCGCCTCAAGTCCTTCTGCTGAAAATGCCGCCTGTCCAGTCTTCACTACAAAATGACTGCACCGAAGCCGACTTCGAGACGGGCCGGTGATCACAAGGTCGACTCAAATTTGTTTCCTTGGTGTGAATTTTGCAGTCCATCTCAAAATCATGGCTAGCGACTCGACACTCAAGGAGGCGGTGAAGTCAGTCAACGCCGTTCACGGCAAGTGGATGGCGATCGCAAAACGCAGGTGGCACAGATCTGATGGACGCCAATTGTGGGGAGCGGTACTGCAGACTGATGCAGGCAACAGTGAGTCCTTCCGCGGGGCGGTGGCGGGGGTGGCGTTCGAATCAGACGCTGCGCGAGCAATTAAAGCCATGCTCTGTAGCCGCGGCGTTCCACGCCAACAGGTGCCAAGCACCGCAAAACTAATGTCTGCTAATTCACCGCGTGAGTCTTCACACGCACAGTGAGCAGCACTTAGCCGCGATTGCGTGACCTCTTAGTTGACCCTCACTCTGCCCATGTTTGCTCTTGAAAACTATTTGCACGTCGAGGAGAGTCATTGCTGACGTGGATGTTTGACAGTTTATCTAGCTCATGCGCCGGCGCACGATATTTGTTCGTCCAAGTGCAACTCTCTGCCGGAGGAACACGTTTGGACGCCTGCTCAACGACGAGCGCGGTTCTTTTCTCTCGCTATTGGTGATCTGCGTCGACTGGGAGCAAAGCCCGCCGCCTCGAACAGAGCACCGCGTATTTCAGCTGTGTCTTTTTGCGGTAGAGGTCTGACGGCAATCGTCTCTTTGCACTGTTTCAGGACTGCCAAGCAATTGTGAAGGAAGTCGAAACCAAGCGTCACATCCTAAAATATTTCTGAGCACATAATAAGCTTAACTGTTAAAGTTTCTTCCCCTAGTGAAGCTTTTTGACGACTTGCCTACTGCGTTCACCGTTCGCCCTTCTGCTGAGAGTAGTTTTGCAGAGGAGCGACCTGGGCAAAACCCACTGCGGACATTTGAGAAAGATTGGCGGCCCACCAATGACTTGGCTGCGTTCGAGTCAAGAAGGGAACCGCGTGAACATCCTTCTAGCTTGCCGGGGACTCGCATAAATGAAAAATGATCGTGTTGGGGCCGGCAAGATAGGCAATAGTATGGCTCACCTGCCTTTGGCACCGGACGCGACGGGATCCACCGCCTTTGTGTGGGGTTCGGACGGCGAAGGCCGTCTAAGACGGGGAATGCAGCATGAATTCCTGACACTTTCTGGCTACTGCCTCGACTAACTGGCTGGGATTGTTGGTTTACGCGGTACAACGCTTCACCACAGTGCCTGGTGGTAGGATGCCGGGTTTAAATTGAATTGCAGCTGAATTTTTCGTCCTGTCGGGTAAACAGCCTTAAAAGGATTGTTTGGCTGGGAACTGCAGGATCATAGTCTACTCCTTGCTACTTTTTTTTGGCATTTGGCCATAGGGGAAGAGTCTCCTTCCCAGTCAATGACAAGTTAAGCCAGTGCTTTGCAGAACTGGTAGAGGTCGAATTCGGTGGAACTTCAGCATTAATGGCTTCCAAGAAGATCTCTTGTGGGAGGGCGTGGAGGACCAGAAGAGTTCTCTGACGCCTAGGATATAAGTGGACGTCAAACCACACGGCCATCATCCAGTCTCAAAAATGTGCACCTTTTTTGAGGTGGGGAAGGTCCACTAACGCTTCTACCGGTGCAGGCGATTCTTCCATTTTCTCGTCTTCCCTTCCCACATTCCTACTATTAAAAGACAGACATAATGTGACTAGGTTGAAGCGTCGAGGACGAGGATGCGCCGCACTGTTCCATGACCACGCCGAAAATGTCCTCCTGCCTCTAGCCTACAGAGCGCATTCAATGAACGCAGTTATTACATCCACGGTTGATATTTGCAGCCAGGCATATAAAAATAACGTGCAAACGCAAACTATAAGCAAGCACTTGCGTTACGCAGTGTGCTGCCCCAAAATGGGCCTCGTTCATCTGGGGCAACGCGCTTGCTGCAATGCAACTGCTCCAGCAAACGACTTTGCCCTTCCCAACTCTTTCCTTCCATTGTCCGTGCTACGGGGAAGTGCGTGGTGTAATGTCCGATTTCGAATTCGGTTAGCTCACTGGGCAATTCGGCCCAGCCGCGTGGACTACCCTCCAGGCCTTGCCTGTAATCCCGTCCACTATTTTCCCAATACGATGCATTCTTTTACCTTCGAGGAAGTCACAAAAGACCACAAAGTATTTTTAGACAATTTTATTGTAAGCACATGGGAACGAGAGCGCCTTAGAAGCAGGGGAGAACTTCAGACTGGTTTTTCGCCAGATTCAACTTGTTTCTGCCTCTTGCCTCCGAAGTGCGTCTAATGAACACAAGCACTTGCAGACGGGAGGCGTGAGGAGAAGAGCAGCGCGATTCTCTCGAGGCAAGCAGTCGTACCTCTCGACTCCAGGTAATGTATTATCAATTGCTTTTCCGAATAAAATAAAGATAGAGAAGAACACCCTGTAAAACTTTGTATGCTGGACTGCTGGTTGGCTTTCGGTCACTTCGATGACCCCATTTTACCTAGCCGCGCGGACTGGCCTTCAGGCCAGTCCAGTGGCCGCATCCCCTCTTATTCACCTTCTACACTATACTCTTCTTCCCTCTTCAGTGGAGACTTGAGACGCAACACGCCCAACCTACATGTGCCAGGGATAGAAAAGAAACAAGCGGGAGTAGCTGAAACAGGAATGCGGGACTCAATTCTTCGTACGCTCTTTCGGACGTACAGCTGCATCCGATGGAACTCCATGCGATTGAGGCTTTGGCGCAGCACCCCTAGTCTCCGTCGGGGACCAAAGGAGGCGAAATAGAGGGCAGAACATGCATACATACATCAATTCAATGGAAGAAGGGAATGCGGCTGCTGACATGGCCCGGCGGCCAGCCCATTCTGACGGGCCAATGTGACCACCTCAGTGGCCGAAAGTCATCCACCTGTCGAAACAGAGAGGCATTGCAAAATGATCAGATCATTTTATTAATGCAGCACTGAATGGATGGGCAGCCATTTTGAGCACACTTTGTGCTGTGAAAAATCTTCAAGTTGGCCTCTGTGATCCGAACTTTCAACCATGTGCCCAGCACCGTAACCGTTTTTGAATGAACGTCAGACGCTTCCACTTGCGAACAAGGCATGACGGCTTCTGGGCGACCACAGAATGCTGCAGCATCGCCACAAGGAACCCACAATGAAAATTTAAGGCGAAATGCTTGGACAGACGGCGGAGGGTGCTCCACTCCCGGATACGAACTAATCGCCCTGAACAGAACGTCGCTGAATGACTCGCTGCTAGCCAGTGAATCGCCTTTGGAAGTCCACGGTAAATCCCCCAGTCTGGTTAGAGAAGGTCGCATGGACAAACTTTGCGATTTTATTAAAATCTCCCAGCAGAACATCAAAGGCGACGCGTATCGGCGTATGTGTGGACAGATGAAGGAATGGAATCAGAGATGAGCATAAAGAAGTGCGTTTGAGAAAGTAGGCGAGGATATGGGTTAGTGAGTAAGAAAGGCTGGGGGGAGGGAGACAGGGAAGGAAGGGGGAAAGTGAGGCAGGGAGGGAGGAGGCAGCGATGGGAGCTAGTTGGCACTGCAACACGAATCGTGCCTCCGTCCAGCCTAGATCAACGACGCAAACATAGGATTGTGCCGGCAGATGGACGGTCCGTATTCCTCGTATTGGGCGCGTGTGTGACAGGCCGTGTAGAATTGCGGCTAAAAGGTGAATCGTTTACGTGTCCCTTCATTTCCAGAGACGAGGTGAAGTGCAGGGAATTAGGCCGAGTGGATGAGTGGAAAAATGAGCTGACAGGGGAGGGGTGCATCAAACTAAGCTACGTGTTGAGGGGAGTCTAAAGAGCACGTCGGTTAGACGCAGGTATAAAGAAATGGTCTGTTTAGAGTACGACACCATGAACTAGTCTCCGTGAGGTGGCCATCCATACAGACACGACGGCCCGGTCATGCGTATCACCCATCCCTACATTAAAAAGGTGCCAGAGTGAGGAGAGTTGTCTATGCCATGACCAGAGCAGCGCTTGAGCGGCTGTCCTGCCGAATTAAACGGACACACATCATTATCATTTAACGAAAACCCGCGACTAGCCAGCCATCACTTCCACAAGAGAATGGAAAACAACTTGCTCTCCAAAGCGATCCTCTCAAGAGTGCTCAATGCACTTGGAATCCTCCCAAAAGACCGCCTTTGGGCATGGGGACCAAGAAAACCAGTGATTCGATTCCAAACTCACAGAGCCAGCAAGAAGTGACCCACCAAACCACACCGCATAACGTTGCAATTTGTGTGAAATGACGTTCACCTCGATCGGAGTGGGCTACAAGGCAAAAGGGAGGCTTCTAGTCATCGCAACAAAGGTTCTCAACGTGGTGATTTATGCTATCTCTTAAGCATGCTATCTTAAACGCTATTCAACAGTAGATAATTGGTAGGCTTGAACAAAGCGTCAATTGAGCCACAAGCCCTATCACTGACAATGGAAATCACCATCACACACCAACCTTCATTCTTCCGCCACTTAGTTCCTCCGCCATCTGCAACCTTGCATCCACAATACCCTGAATGTCTCGTTGAATACGGCGGCCCAGGTTCTTGAACATAGAACTGCCCCCAGAAAGCACAATATTCTAAATGAGTAGAGTGAGTGAGACTAGCACTAACTCACATTATAGAGACCACGTCGGGCGTCGATTGGAGAGTTTTGAATTGCCCCATCAACTACAGAACTGATAGACTCATTGTAGTCTTGATTAACAAACTACAATCAAGAGTGAAACCGGTAACACTTGCAGCCGTGGAGGTGGACAATTGAGTAGCAAAGTGAGGGGAGGAGCTTACTTCAGGGTGGAAAAAGATCTCAGGAGCAAGGAAACGCTCATAGCCAATGTCAAAGGTGACAGGAGGGTGTTTGGGATGCTCAACTACATCCTTGATGGTGAGCCACTTCTGCGGGTCGGAGTCATACTTTTGAAATTCCTTGGCCATGTCCGAGCACACGTAGCAGTAGCTGTGCGGCAACAAAGGAGGGTTAAAACACGTTGCACCTTGCATGCCCAAGCTCATTTCCCCATCAAAACTAATTTGCGTCATTATGCGCAGCCGTCATTTACCTCTTGCAGCCGAATAACAGAATGAAATGCGATTTTAAGAGACAACGGCAACAGGAAATCTGGAGGTTGGGATAATGGCAGAAGCCCCTCGTTCAAAGTTACATGGATTTACAGAAGGCGGGTTGCATGCCAACTGGCTGAATGAATGCTGATGGGCCAAGCGACTAACGGCATGCGTCAATAAAACCGACTCTTTGTTATAATCCCAGACTTGGTGTCTGGCATATTTAGCCTACCCACCTCTCTTTAACCTTCTTTGCAACTTCCATGGATAGGTCCGGTGGGATTCCCGATTCGCGCTCACGCAGAAGTTGCTGGACGAAAGCTGTTATATCCCTGCCCGCAATGGGAATGTGCTTGATACATGAACCGACCACATATCCATCAACAACGGGCATAACGTGTGTTACACCATCACCAGAATCGATAACTGTGCCCGTAAGGGATCGTTCCCCAACCTTTCTCACTCCCCAAGAGGCTACAAGAGCCAACATTGCCTACAATAGTAAGTAAGCCACCGTTAATCGGCACACTCTGGAGAAATAATTTAAGGCCTCCATGAAGAAATCAGAAGTGAAAAAGTGCCACACTTACCTGCACAGCGATGTAAAGGCCTGGAATGTTGAAGGTTTCGAACATGATTTCGGCCAGATACCCCCGATTCTCGGGTGTATTTAGTGGTGGTTCGGTCTAAAAAAATAAAATCTGTCATAGAAAACAGCAAGTTTCGGATGCCGTTCCCAAAACATGCCATGGGCGGAAGTCAAGTTTGAAATTTAGGTTTACAAATACATCGCTGCGCATGGAAGTAACGTTTACAAACATGCCATTAAAAAATAGTGGTCCTCCGGTTCGGCTCGCAAAACTCCGAAAATCACTCGCTCCATATAGCGCTGCATGAGGTCCCAATCCTCAATAATACCATGACGAATGGGCCACTAAGCAAAATGGAATTGATGTTAGAGATACACCGAGACTGACAACAATAGAGGAGAAAGAGTCACCTTTAAGGAGAAGTCATTTTTACCATCGGTGGCAATGGCTTCATCACCAATGTAGAAGTTAAGGTCGTCTAGGCCAGTGCCAAGGCGTCGTGCCTTACGATTTCCAATTTTCCCAGATTCCTTCACGGCGATACAGGATGGAATTATGCATTGCGGCTGCATATTCCCAGCATAACCGATTTTCGAATAGCTAAAAGGCGTTTAATGGTCCGCATGAGAAGCGACAAGTGCCCAAACGCCCAAATCTAAGAGACCTTAATACGTGAAACATCCCTAATTAACGCCCGCAAAGTAACCAACCCCTTAAAACTTCTACAGCACGAACCGAAGCACAAAAAGGTTACAATGGCGAAAACACAACGTATGATCAAGAAGCACACCAAGACTATCGGAAATTCTTTCATCAAAACGATGACCGACTGTCAGGGAAACCAGTTCTGCTAAGAATTACCCAGTTCCATTGTCCACAACGGCAGCGGGAAGTCTATTCGACAATTCAGTGAAATTTTTACGAGGCGCCGATGCATTCATTCATCGAAACACAAAAGTGCAAATTTGATGGCCTAAGAAGTGCTGCCACCGTGTACAGTTTCTGCACTTTGGTTCATCTGCTTGAATAAATTTGCTGATATAGCTTGTCGCAATTAGTTATTACAAGTTTAGAATTACCGAAATAAATTGAATTTATTCGACATACTTAGTGACGAATATGGCTTAAGCTTAGCCGTCTTTATCTTTCAAACTTCTATGGAATTTTATTTTAAATGGCTTTCATAACACATTTCTGCTTATTAGAGTCCATGTTAAAGAAACTGAATTTTTCCGTGACCTATAGCCATTCAGTAACCGTAGATGTAGTGTTTTGGTTGTTTGTTCTGTGGGTTGGTCCAACACACTAGTGGCGGCCACCTGGGAGCTAGGTGCGTGGGCTGGTCTGTCAGTCATGCCAGCGGTTCCCCTCCTTTCCGTCTAGAATACGAGTCTTCTGACCTACACCTAGCATTCTCACCATCTTCTAGAGATGCTTCGGGTGCTACAATAGAATTTACAAAATTGAAAATATTTTTTAGCGTCAATATTCAGAGCTTCAAAAGTCTTCGTCTAGTCTACTGTATGCGCTAGGGCACCTTACCTTTTTCTAAAGACAAAAAGGGCATATAACTAATGGAATATCTGCCTGATGTAAAGGACCAACGTTAAACATGAATGTGAATAAAATGTCATTTTTTTAAGTTTTTGTATGTCTAAAAATTTTTTAATAGCAATAAGTTAATAATATAAGTTTAAAAGACCCTGATCTGACAGTAAATTACACATTTATCGACCTTAGCTTTTGTTTGTATTTATTAAGTAAATGTATGCAAGTTAATTGTTCTTATTTAAGTGGAGTAATTTGCTGGCCTTTCACTTGAACTGATTTGTCGCCGTCATGTCTCCGAGTTTGTGGGAGGAGGAGAAGAGCGTCACGCCTAAGGCTCCATTCGCCAAGGGGAAGTTCACTGATCTTCCTGCTGTCGCGCAACCTTTCGTTGCTCATTGGGTAAGCTCGACAATTAGGCCTTTATTCGCTTATTTTCGTTAAGGCTAACGTCTGCACTCCGAAGAACATCTTTATCTGCGACGGTAGCAAGGTTGAAGCCGACAAAATCACTGAAGAGCTCCTTGAGAACAAAACTTTACGTAAACTATCTGCCTACGAGAACAATTACATCTGCTGTACCGACCCCAAAGATGTTGCCCGTGTTGAGTCGAAGACCTTTATATGCACACCAGATAGATATGGAACAGTTCCGCATGTTGCTGAAGGTGTCAAAGGCATTCTTGGTCAATGGATCTCCCCTAAGGATCTCGATGAGTCTCTCAGGGATCGCTTTCCTGGCTGTATGAACGATCGCACTTTGTATGTCCTTCCCTTCTCCATGGGTCCGATTGGATCCCCCTTGGCCAAATACGGCATCCAGATCACCGACTCTCGATATGTTGTGCTCTGCATGCGTATCATGACTCGTATGTCGCCAAAGGTGCTTGATTACATCAAGGAGCAGAATGCTTTCGTCCGCTGCCTCCACTCCATCGGTCTGCCTCGTCCTCACGAAGGTAGGTACATCCGTTTCCACCCCCTTCCCAACTTTTTACTTAGGTGTCAAGGTGATTAATAACTGGCCTTGCAATCCTGAAAAGACAATCATCTCCCACATTCCTGACGAGCGTCTGATTATGAGCTTCGGTTCTGGATATGGTGGAAATTCCCTTCTGGGAAAGAAGTGCTTCGCTCTGCGCATTGCCAGCCGAATCGCTTATGATGAGGGCTGGATGGCTGAGCACATGCTTATCATGTCTGTTACTAACCCCAAGGGTGAAGAAAAGTTTGTATGCGCCGCTTTTCCCAGTGCTTGCGGCAAAACCAATATGGCAATGCTTACACCCAGCCTTCCTGGTTGGAAGGTTATGTGCGTTGGTGACGATATCGCGTGGATGCGATTCAACGACAAGGTAATGTCGAGCTTTTTATCCTAACATCCACCTCCTCTAGGGCGAATTGAGAGCTATCAACCCGGAGGCTGGATTCTTCGGTGTAGCTCCAGGAACCAACCACAAGACCAATCCCAACGCTCTCGAATGCTGCATGAAGAACTCAGTGCTCACCAACGTTGCTGAGACTGAAGATGGCCGATTCTTCTGGGAGGGTCTGGAGTCTGAATACAAACCTGAGACGAAGCTCACCACGTGGCTGGGTGAGAAGACCACCGTCGGTGCTAAGACCGCCTCGCCGAAAGCCCATCCCAATTCTCGTTTCTGCTGTCCGGCATCCCAGTGTCCAATCATTCACCCCAAGTGGGAGGATCCGGCTGGTGTACCTGTTTCCGTTTTCATGTTTGGTGGTCGTAGGCCCGAAGGCATTCCTCTCGTCTATGAAGCTCGTACCTGGAAGCATGGTGTAATGATCGGTGCTCAGGTTAAATCCGAAGCTACTGCTGCTGCTGAATTCAAGGGTATGTTAGTTTTCCGTTTTGTTCTGCTTAAGCCTTTTATTGGGTGAATAAATGCCTTTTTGATTGATTTTTCCTAGGCCGCCAGGTAATGCACGACCCCATGGCCATGCGTCCATTCATGGGTTACAACTTCGGCAAGTACCTGGAACACTGGCTGGCAATGGAGAAGCCAGGTCGTCATATGCCTCGCATCTTCCACGTCAACTGGTTCCGTCTGGACAGTAATGGTCGTTTTGCTTGGCCCGGATTCGGTAACAACATTCGTGTGATCGAATGGGCTCTTCGTCGTGTTGCGGGTGAGGATATCGCCGTCGACTCACCTATCGGTCTCCTGCCCAAAAAGGGTTCAATCAATATGGAGGGTCTGGACTGCGATTGGGATGCCATCTTTGGTTTGGACAAGAAGTACCTCCTGGAGGACATTGAGGAGACTACCAAGTTCCTCGATGATCAAGTGGGTGTAGATCTGCCTAAAGCTGTTAGAGAAGAATTGGAGGGTCAGCGCAAACGCATCCAGGCCATGTAAGCCGTCGATGTGGGTGCGCGTATTTAATCGTCAATCTCCCCTCCCTCCATAACCTGTTTGATCAACCGGTTTTCAGCATTTTCTCCTTCACTTCCTCCTTGCAGTCAATTTGATACCTTAGCTTTATCGTGCTAATCAACTGCTCCCCTTTTACTACTCAATGCGCTGTAGTTGTTCTTTTCGTCAATAAAGAAGCACTTTCAAGAGCTGCCTCTCTTCGCTGTCATTTAGTGTGTCGGGTGGGTAGTTTCAGAATCAGAGGAAGAGGGGGGAGACGGGTAGACGGTACCACAAAGGCTCAAACATGATTTGCTGGCAGAGCAGTTGGGTCAAAGATGTCGCTCCCTTTCAGAGAAGCGAAGGAGGCAAGGAAGTCTGTGGCAACTTCCTCACCGACACTGGTAGTTAACTCTTGCGAGAAAAGGCTACTGAAGTGGTTTGATGGCTTTCATGAAGAAGTATTGTAGGTTGTAGTGATTAGGAGGAATAACCCAGTTCTTCAACAGAGCACGCCTAACAGAACAAGTCATTTAAGAAGACTCAAAAGTAAGCTCTCACGACTTCTGGTGTTCGTGATAAATAGGTTTAGGAGCTTTGAGGCTCATTAAGCCATTGCATGGTGGGAAAAGAGTTCCTTAACTGGTTTTCTTTTTATTTTTTTTTTCGCCTTGCACCTCCTGTCTTACCGACACTGAAACTCGTTTACACTTCCCTTCTTTAATCCATTACCCATTTCACACAAATGAAATTAACAGTTGACCCAGAGGATTTGTCGTGTTAGGTGAAAACCCCTTCTTGATTGCCAAATTGTTCCCTCCCCTCTCGCCAGCCAGCTTACTCAACTCGGATTAATTCAAGACTTACTGAATTCAATGCCTAGTTTCGCGAATAATGAAGCCAACATGGGCACTAAATTTTGCCTCAGGTCTCTCAGGTCATTCACAGGTTATTTCATTTTATCAAAATGGCGGAAAAGGCAACATTCCTCTGCCGATTTCATCATTTTTAGTTGGAGATGAAGGCGTTGATTGTCTCCCGCCTACCTCGGTCTCGACAGGTGAAGCACAACACCGACTGCATTGTCATTGTTGGAGGACAGGAAAGAGCAAAGGTCTTCTAAATCCTGGATTTTCGAGTCTATTCTGGGCGTGTATGCGCAAACAGTCCCTGCTGTACCAATCAGAGTGACAAAAGCGGTCGCACGTTTGCACCGTGCCTGTGCGTGCACGTGCGCAGGAGGGGCGCGAACCGATCGATAGCTGCATTGCCACGTCCGCAGTGCACCGACGCTTTTTCAAACCCCATGCAACGCGGTGGTGCACGCAGGCAACCGCAGCTGATAATCTCAACGACTTTGGAGGGGAAGGAAAGGAAAGGCTATTTCTTCTCCATGTTTCCTGCCTCTTCTGGCTGTGCAGAGGGTTATTTTGGAGCAAGATTATTTGTGAAAAAGTCTGCGTTTAGTCTGACAAGCACAGGTATCCCTTAAGAGAGCATGCAGTAGGCTGATTTAAGTAGGGTTGTCTTTCAAAATGACATTTTCTGCGTATTTTTGTACTGGAAGATTCGTGTCTTTGCGGCCGTCAGCACAAATTTATGTGTGGATTTTCAGGCTTAAGCAGCCCCAGAATAAATGTTCATCGCCGTGACCACGACCCCGTGACCTGGAGTGTCCCACAGCACAGCTGATGCACGGCTGTCGTTTAAGTGGTCCATGCGGTTGAGTGCCCTATCACTTGCGTTACCCCAGGGACGAGAGTGTCCGGGATTACCCATTCCTTCAGGCTAAACGGTGTAGTCAGCCTTTGTGATTAATGGTTTCTAGACTGCCAAGTAGAAGGCTAGGCTCAATGCGTGATGAACTCCTGCCCATTAAAAGGTGGAGACGCTGATGCAAATTACTACCTCTCCAGTTCTCAAGGCCATTGATGGTCCTGGATGGATAGGTAGGGGGGGGCAGGGGGTGGGGTGAGGAGTGGGTAGAGAAGGATGTCTCATCCACCGTCTTAACATGACGTCTAACATGTCTAGCAGGCTACCATTCAAACTACCGCAGACACGCTTGTGTGTGAGTGTCGACTTGCGCCAAGCGCACCCTCTCGAGCCAGACACACCATTCTTTATTGTTCTAAGTCGCTTTTACCGTGTCAATTTTTCATCAAGTGCAAAAACTACATTGTTGCCTAACAAAGTCAAATTGCCATGACAAGTAGTGGAGAGGAAAAGTGTTCATCGCTGAGAGCCACCCAAAATGAACTTCAGGAGATGCCAGGTGGTCCACAAATTGATCGACATCGCTCTCGTAAGCGGCAGCTCTGCTAATTGGTTTCTCTTGTCAAACAATTCAAGGCTACATGATTTCCCATCCCCGAGAGCTGTCACCAGGAGTAAATTTGATTAATCAACAAATTAGTAGAAGTCGACAATCGGCAAGTCGACAACAAGCCACCAAAGTGACAGGCTTTGCAAGTAGTAACCAAATCTAATTTGGATTACTACTTGCAAGGGTGGAATTTATAACTAGAAGGGCTGCAATGAATGCTTTTAGTCTGCCTTAGCCGTGCCAATCAACTAATCTTTTCCGTTGAGGTGGAAGGAAAATTTTGAAGTAGGGAAGAATGGGAAGATATGCACGTTAGGGGAAGAGGAAATTGGTCTCTTATACTTACACACGTCTCACTGTTGTAAGAATAAAAGATGATTCAGGTACGGCAAAAATTCGACTCTGGCTATCACCACCGCCACTGGAACTGTTGGTGAGATGCTTTGAGGCGGCATTAAATTGCTGAGCATCCTGTCCACCCGGTCGTAGACTGGACGACTTCGGTGGATAGACTGTGCTCTTCCATCCCCCATGCAGCCCCCAATCATCAGCAAAGTAAACGCTTGGAGGGTCCATGACCACTCTACACCCCAATTTGCCCTGATCTGAGGGGAGCTCCTAGCATAATCACCCACGAAATCATGGGAAGAGGAGTTCCAACCGAAGAATTCCATCCAAACCTATCCCATTCGATTGTCAAATCCAAGACAGTGTTGGTGTATCAGAGTTGACTAAGTTTTTCCTGCGGTAGATTTGATCAAGAGTCAGCAGTAACCTCGACCCTTTAATCGGCAATGACGTCATGGAAACTGTCGTTGCGCAACCCACCGCCATTTTTCAAAGTAAAGCGGATCTGAGCATCTACCTCTCAAGTGCCCTTGACTCTGCCACAGGCAGCATCACGAAACTCCACTATGATCCGGGCGATTTGCTTAAATTACGAGTTGACAATGCCAAAGTGGGCTCTGAGCTGCACTTCCCGTGTTCTCGTTTTTTTCATGAAACGCAAATGAGCAATTTGTATTGCTCAAATTTATTGGCCTAAGCACTGTGCTGAGACGTTTGGACGCCCTTCCAAATCTGCATCGTGACAAAAACACTTTGAGTTTCACTCTATTCAGGAGCTAAGTCAGATCGCCTTGTGTAAACCGAGGCCAACAACATCCATCTGAGGTTCCATGGACCAACATATCAACGTCGAAAGCTGGCGAACATCGGTCGTCCCGTACTAGTGCCGATTTCTCTCATCCACTTTGGAGTGCGCAGCCGAAACAAGTAATTTTACCGCGGTGTCAAAGTTTCATTACCGTTCAGTTCGAGATTGCATGACATGAACGCCTACATCGCCATTGCACTGAAGAAACTGGCGGCGACAAGCCGCTGGTGTAGGTGGCGTAAACTTAATTACTTGTAATTCTTTCATGGCACATTCATCACGGCAATTGGATGCATTGCCAGCGTCGACTTCGACTGATCTGACAAGCCCTAACCCCTCCCAAGCAGTCATATTCAACTGTTATAAAGTTTGCCCCGGCTCTGCACCCATTCCATGCCGTTTGAACTGCTCTAAAGACCACCATCGATGCTCAGCAACAGACAAAGAATAATTCGGAGTCGGCGCTACAAAGCCATGGTGCTCCTAGCCACTACCTCACCTTGATTTCACCGGTCCAAATAGATGGCGCCTCTTGCCGCGTTCCTCTAGACGCTTTTTCAAAGGCACCGCACCTCTAGTGCTTCTAGCGCTTTTGGGTGCTGCACCATGGCTTTAGCTAGCATTGTTTTCCTGTGGAATACGGTTCTCTCCACAATAGTTCCAGGGCTTTCTCCATCAACATGGTATCATGCGTATTTCTCTTCGTTTCTTACCCTCAACTCAACAGATGAGACAACGCGTTGGCTTATTCAAGGAAGCATGCCAAAAGTCGTGAAGGATGAAGCGGCTGCTCATGTTATAAGAAATTCCCATTGGCATCAACAAATGTACACTTACATCGCTACCAATCA
The DNA here is from genome assembly GCA_023968675.1 of Taenia pisiformis. Classification (NCBI taxonomy): domain Eukaryota; kingdom Metazoa; phylum Platyhelminthes; class Cestoda; order Cyclophyllidea; family Taeniidae; genus Taenia; species Taenia pisiformis. The sequence goes on along the minus strand of CM043739.1, from coordinate 6,855,966 downwards.
CCAGCCCTGGAGTGGTAGTGAACCGCAAACTCTGTTCATTGAACACATCGATGATCTCAAAGTCAAATAAAAACTCCTAGAGGCATATGCTCCAACTTCCAATGCAATCTGCAACCGAAATTAGCATCGAAGTTACAGAACATCACCCAGGACATGGCCTGTGGTTTACTAGGTGACTTTTGACCAAAAGCAGCGAAGTCAAGTCTGACGCCGAGGTCGGAAAAGACACGCGAATGCAGCATCGCGCCAATCCATAGTAAAATGCGTCGAGTAAGCATACGGTTGGACATCCTCCATGTTAGTGGGGTCTGTTTCGCGGAGCTGCATGATAAAATTAATCCCGCATCAATCGATTTTTGGGTGTCTCACTTGACTGCTAGTTGTCGGGCTTTCTGAACTGTGCTCCCACTTAGGCCCCTTGATTGGTCCAGACTAGCGGACTAGGCCCCTGATGGGTACTCGAGGATCGATAATCGCCACCTGCATTGAGCACGTTAAGTTGAACTCACCGATACGTACGCATGGGCCGTAGCCCTTGGTGTACTGCCTAAGCGGATTAATCAAAGACATCCACTGTGAAGACAAACTCTACTTCTAGCCAAAACAGTAAACCTCAGTCGTGAAATTAGCAACCTCGTCCGCATCACTAAACCGCCGTCCATTGATCGCACCAAATTGTGGCTCGCAAACGCATGGATGGACAAGCAAATGGCGGATGGGCTTCTCCTCCTCGGGCCAGCGGCTTCCTTTTCAAATGTTCTAAACATAATTTTGTGGGTTGTATAATCTAGCTGACGTGGCACTACGTGTGTCCTCAATGTGTCTCCTTCGCCTAATGACTCACCGGCCTACCAGCCTGGAGCTCCTGCATAAAATTATCGCCCAAATTGACCTCAATCATCGTCTCGCTGCGGCTGTCCACACTCCAGTCGGTGTGCCGGTGACCAAATTCGTTGCTTACCTTTGGGGCGAGAAACATCCGTCGTTCTACATGGATAAACGAAGCAAAATTTGTGAGGCATTTCTTCCTGATTAAGGAGGAGGAGGGCACTTGATACTAGCAGGTCATGTGGATGAGCCGTCGACGCGGTATGAAGAAGTTTCATCCATCCATCCCATCAAGGGTGAGGGGCGTTCGAAAGACGATGTGGACGGCTAGACTTCCATAGCTCGAATGGTGATTGTGCAATTTAATGGAAATCGACACAAAGTCTTTACAAAAGTCATTTTACCATCCTCTACATTGCGCTATGTGAGAGACGGGTTGAGAGGGCCATGTGGACCGCCGTTTCCTGTCACGCCGGACATGTTTATGTGTAAGTCCGTTTGGCCATCCAAACCACTTGAGACACTAGTCCAGCTACAACGTGCTGGATGTAAATGCTCAAATAGGTGCGGCACTTCTACATGACTAGGTTAAGCCAGGAAGTGGCAGTGATACGAGTTGAAACCGGAAATTCGTGCCAACACAATCGTCGCCAGGTGCATGGATTGTGGGTCTCGCCACATCTAGTGACGATCGCCATCACAACCTTGATTAGGGGGGAAGGAAGCTGCCGAGATGTGCATGTGGAGGGAGGGAGGACGATCACTGAAATGCTGGTTGTGTGTGCCTCTGTTAATGGACGAAGTGATGCAGCCCTCAAGTCGACCGCACTACCTCGTCTCACTTTGCTTTGCTTTTGAGAGAGCAAAGCCAAAATTAACCATATCTGATTTGTGATTAGGCGAAGGACGAAATATGCCACGTATGCGAGTGAGGAGGTCATGCGTTTGTGCAAAAATGACCCCACTGACTGCTGACAAGAGTGGACTCTTCCAAATGACCGCCTTTAAGTTAGGGGAGAACACAACTGTGCACAATTATAAAGTCATCAACTAAGAATATCCTAACTTAGTTTCTTAAACTTTTCTAATGAAATGAGTTTTTATGCTGTTCCCCCTTCGAACGAAGATTAGTGGCATAAGGACGCGCGCGGTCGTCATCGTTTTTACTGCTGACTCATTGGAGGTGCGCACATGCGACCGAGGGAGACAAAGGGCTTCGTCATCGGAGGGCGTGGTCGAAGTAGCAGGGGTGGCTATTCTCAGTTCATTTGTCATCGTCCCAATTGGCCGGGTGGAAGTTGTGATTTGGGGAGGTCACCCATTTTTCTCGCAGTGACAGTTGACTGGCTTACTCATTCCTAAGGTGGATGGCAAGCCTTACCATTCATTCGTGCCGCCTCCATCAACCCAACAATCCACTTGTCTCTGCTTTACTAAAACATTCCCACGTAGGTGAAGACTGACCAATGATTGGGCCACGCAACGTGCCGAGGGTTTTGCCAGGAGCCTGGTGGCTGCACTCCCTTTCGAGCGGTTGTTTTGCCTAATGGGAAACTCTTCCCACATCATCTCACTCCCTTCGGCTACACAATTTTATCACAATAAAAAGTATAAAGGGAAACAATGAACCTTCGCTGCAGAGGGCTGAATTAAACCCCAAATAAGCCACAACTTCTGCTCGTATTCTCACATTTTCGGCTCCCCTATACGATACTACTTTTAAAAGCTGATCAGTAGACAGGTTTCAGGCTGAAGGTTAATGTCCGCCATTTTTAATGGATCAAATAGTTCTAACAATTTTCTTTTACTTTTAGGGAAAGAATGCTTTTCACAGGGATGTATGGCAGTCTTTATTCGTTAAATTTATTCACCGAATAAATCTCAAACCCTCCTCCAGAATGGGTTAAAGGTGAAGATATGGAGATGGTGTCCGGTATGTAGAGAATCGACGGAAAATAGGTGTAATCTCGGTGTCTAGGCTGGTAATGCGGTGGCTTGATGTGATTTACGAAGCTTCGTAAAATGACTCTGACTGTTTATGGCCACACAGCTGAAATAACGAATGGATGTAAGCTGGTTCGTTGCCAAGGCGTTTCTCAATGCGACCTGACGGGTTGTCCGTGATTTTTGTCAAATGTCCTTTTCCTTCGGATCAAGACTTTTGTTGAGGTAGAAGTTATGGCACCAGGACGCAGACGCTGCATGAGGGTTGATAAAGATGTTCGAAGGCAAGACGAAGAATTTGTTGGACTTGGCGAGTAGATGTGAGGCGAACGAATCAGAAGCAGTGAAACACGTGTCCTAGACATGAAGAAAAGGGGACGAGAATGATCTTGGAAGCCTGTCAGATTTTCCGTCTTCCACTTGAGATGTGAATTTTTTATTCCCTCCTGATTGTCTTAGGAACGAAAGGAGAGACGTAACAAGTGACGATATCAAGCCTTTCGCCGATAGCATTTCTCTGCCGTCTCATCCATCCACTTGGTCCTCGAGTCGCCACGCGGAAGGGAATGAATGACATAAAAGTGGCGTCTTCGTCGGCAGTTGACACATGCGCCATGCGTTGGTGTAGCCTCATCCCACTGTTCGCATTGTTTGCATTGTCACCAATTCAACACCTCGTGTGCAGCTTTTTCCATCCCTCCAACCGCCCATACGTTCACATCTTTCCTCCAGTCATCGTCAAGCTTCCGGCGTCTGCGTACACCAGTTTCACCAGCTCGGCATTCATCATGGAGACAAAAAACAAACTCAAAGGGGGTCACTACGATAACGTGGCGTCTCCAGTTAAGACACGTTTTGCAAGGCCATGCGATGCCTCCTTTCGGTGGTCAATAACAGCTGCAGCCTTGGCGACTGTATGCTCCTGAATGACAGCCTCTTCAGCGCACATTCTTCATGTTTCTACTCGATCAGAGCCGATATTTGCGGCTGAAATGGCGTCCCTTGCCTTTAGGACTGCGTAGCTGTCAACTGTTCATCGCCTGCTAGTTTTAGAGCCAAGGATAAAGCTGAATAGGCTGTTCTAGAACTGATTTGCCAAACTTAAAAGTGGTAAAAATTCGTTTTATCGAATGAGTGGAAAGTGGACGAAGGCGAAATGAGATTGCGTCGATGTGGCAGTGCAGAACGTGTTCGTCTGTCCACACACCGCTTTTCGGTTTGTTGGACGAATTTGGGGCACAGTTGGCCATTTTTGCAAGCTTCACTGCAACAGGATGCTGATTCTCGCATTCAATCCACTTAATGATTCGAAGGCGCCAACAGATGTACGAAGAACATGTTGGTGTTAGGAGGGGCAACTTGCTCGATGACGGCGGAGGGCATGGGCCCAGAAATGGGCGTTCTGAAGGATACGAGACGCATGGATGGATGAAGCATGCAGTTATCTGTCCATCAATTCCACCTTCTCATTCATCCCACTCACCTCATTCCATTCCTGACTCCTTTTAGAGCTTTAAGCACTGGTCTTCACCTCTGCATGATTTCAGGCTCCCACAGAGGCATCATTACAGATGGAGAAGGGCGGAGACGCAAACAAATTTCATTCGCACAGACAAACGACCGAACCCACGCATCTGAAACGGGCAGAGAATTAAGGGAAAGAGTCTGACAGTTGGGGAGACTTCTCCATCACCTGCCCACTAGCAGAACCGTTGATTTGTCAGTTGATTGAGGGATCAGAAAATGGCCAAAATTATGGAAGAGAACTTGCAAGGCAGCTTACTTATTTGACACCTTGACCAACGACTGACTTGGATTTGAGGAGGACTTCTTCCCAGAGGTGCACAAGATCTCCACTGGCCTAGCCTTACATCCCACCTTCCTTCCACACTCCTGAGGCTCCACCGCTCCCTGACAAACACCACTCTAGTTGGTGTTCAATCAAGAGTACTTTAGAGCAAAAGGAAGCTCCTGTTTCCTCCTGTTCAGTTAGTCGAACCGCAGACCTCAGCCCATCGCCTTCAAAAGGACTGGAAATTGCAGACAATGGAAAGTGGACAGGAGGGAGGAGGACGTTGACCTACATTCTACATGAGCCAATCATTTAAGTAAAAGTAACGAATATGGCTGCCGATACAAGTTTTTGCGAAACTTTCGCTAAAGACAGCATAACTGTGCACTGGCGGACTTTGGGTGCCAGTTTTGGAAGGCGGTTTTGCCTCCCCTCAATGGGGCGCGTCGGGAAAGCAACACCCGTCAATCACTTAATGAACCGATTTTTTGAAAACAATGTGCAAATTCTTCTGACCAGTAACAAATTCAGGAAATCTCAAACACCGCGCCTTAGTTTGGCGAGGGGAGAGATGCGTGTCGCATCTTCAATTCGCTTCCTCACTACCTTCATTGGAGGCACAAATAGACAAAAACTTTACAATTTTGAGGGTTAAAGGACAAAAACAGTCTTCGTAGGATGCAAAACATCTACCGATTCTGTTTTACCACCGGATAAGCTAAAATTATTGATTCTGTGAAACTTCCAGCCAATTATTCCTTCCCTTGAGCCACTCTACTGCCACGTGTGGCTGTTTACCTAGGCCGTTTGATCGCCAAGAGGCCAAAATGTCCAGTGGATGGTGGTGGCGTCTAAGTGGGCGACGAGCGTCGACATCACCCTCCCACCGTCCCGTAAAAAAAGCCTCCGCAATCTACGGGGAGGTGGGAACGAGCTGACGGCTCCATCAGTGGAATCGGAGTGTGCCGGCACTTTCGCATGTAGTCGAAAAAGGCGAGATCACGCCGGAAGAGACCGTGTAAACACGTTTCGGCTCCGTGCATTGTTTGCGGCACAGGTGGTGGGCTGGTGTGGCTCATTCTAACCCTGTAAGGTGGTAGGCATGTTTTGAATGTCCAACCTTATCGGGTTGCAGAAGTTTAGTGACGAGGTTGCACAGGTCCATAAACAGGTGGATTAGCTTGTAATCACCTGAAGTGATAGCAGTTGAAAGTTTTTTTCAGTTCGGGAAGCTTTAAATAGTTCTTCTGAGCTTTGTTTTCGCTAGCTTAACTGCTTCGCAGCTCAGCTTTCCTTCCATCCATTGAATCGTCCAGTCGTGATAAGCATTGCGGATCTATTCATTTGTTTGCACAGAAGCTTGTCAAATGAGCCACAAAGTTATGCGGAGAGGTTCCACGGAGTTAATGTTATCAAAATCAACGTCCACTGGGACGTGTTGGTCCAAAATCATCCACCCACAAACCTATCAGTTCATCCCTTGCCCGGTCATCGTTGCGCACCTTCCTTCACCCACTTATTCCGCCCCATCGCATTCGTCAATCCTCTCTGCATTCGACGCTGCTTTCGGCCTTGTTTTTGTTGCCCACGGCTCGGCTTCAAACTGGTTTACAATTACCGGCTATTTTGATGATCCCTAATTTAGGAGTTGTCAGAAAATGTATGAAAATCGATGCAAGCACAGTCCTCACTGGCGCAGTGTCAATTCGTCCGACTTTGGCTTCACTTTCCTCACTCGGTTTACTGACGTCGGTGCTATGACTGTGTGCAAGGGGAATTGCTGGTCCCGGCGCCACACACATGGCGCCAGGAGCAGGAGTAAACAAAAGACGCCTGGAAAAGGTTTTGGCCTAACAGGCCACACACACACACACACCTTGAACAGTCGTTGAATGCCGGGATGATGGATTCGTGTGGGCCATTAACAGCAACGTGAATGGGTGATTGATTCCTCCGAATCTGTCCATTTCGACTGGGAGAACTCATTCGGCAGCATCAAATAGAGCCTTTGTGGTGGAGGCGAGCGGAGGACGATCAAGTAAGCAAAACGCATTCCTTATTCAAAGGTTGTTCTTCCCATTCTAATCTCAAGCGGTGGGAAACCGCAGCCACTTGAAGAGTGGAAACGTAGGGCAATCTTGAGTTTGCCCTGAGGTAACTGAAAATTTCGTTTTTTGCATCACAGTGAAATGAAATTCGGTAATAACTTGGGGATGGCTACGAAATAGATGGAATTGGGTGCCCAACCGTCCTGGATTCTGCTTTCGGCCTGACGGTTTGTCCTCCCAAACACACCAAACACTTCCCCCGCCGGCCCGCCTCTTTGGGACCAATAACCCCCCCTTTTGTACTTGCACCACGATTCGTGGCCATCAAGGGAACGCGGAGATTCCGGCAGGCACATCGGCAGTGTCTAGCACAAGTGAAGTGATAATCGCGGTGCCATTCACCGACACCGAGAGGAATTTTTTTTCATTCCTCACTCTCGCCTCCTCTAATGTCGGTTCAGTTAAATTCGCCAGTGTGCTCAGGCGCTGGTTCGGTGCACCTAAATCACGCCGGTGTCACATGTTCTGAGGATCCTCAAACCAATGCCACTAACACGATCGTAACAAATTTGACAACTGTTACTTTTTTCTTTGACATCGCCCGAAAAGACGGAAAAAAACCAACGCAAATCAAAACTCGAATCACGCTTATTGCAATTGTAAAGCTCACAATTCTTGTATTTCATTCGGCACAGCCCCCTAAGCGTCTGTTGACACACAAAGCACCATAAACATAAATCCTTTAACGGCTCAAGATGCCTTTTACCAAACAGAGCAACTCGTAGACCATCATAGCTCAACGACCGATCCCGGATGGATGAGTGGACGGGTTGATGGATGGACGACAAATGAATGAGTCCAGGGGAACAGGGGAGGAAAAGATCTGGATAAGTCTGTGTCAAATGAAGGCACTCAGTGCGGAAGAATGGGTAGACAGAGAGGTCCGATGGACCAGGAGCTGGTTATTGGGATGAGCGATAAAAGGATTTGAAGTTGACAGAACTGAGGCTTTAGACCACCGCCGGAAGCATAATTAGCAACGATGAGTCACCGAACCACGAAACATCGATAACAATTGGGAATGCATTGAAAACTTCATTTGTAAATGCCTGAAAAAGCAACAACAAACGACCGCCTTCACCGGGAACCGTCGTCACCACCGCCTCCGTCGGCCAAGTCACGGAGGAGAGCTGAGCGCGCAGTAGAGGGACGGAAGAGCGCGCGCACTAGACGGCGCACCTCGTCGGTGGAGAGATGAAGCGAAGTGGTGGAGGTAGTGGAGCGTGGAATGACAAGGAGACGGATCTCCTCAAGTGACGCAGCAGCCAAAATAGCCCGAATGCTAGCAAGGCGTGGCCAAGTTGGGATGCGACGTTCCAATAGTAAACTCACGCTCTAGGTGAGCAGAGAAAAACAATCAACACATTCTACCTGGGGCAAATGGGCATTCTGTGGCACTGAATAGAGATGTGGATTCTCACAGCACGAGTTAAGACAAAGATGGGTAAGTTGCGTTGCTGAGTTAGTCTTAGGAGCCGATTTGCTTGAGGTACCGATCGCCCTAGCAACTTGATGCAAACTTCGGCATTTTGGAGTTGGGATGATCACAACAACTGCCAGCAAATCGCACCACTAGAAAGGGTAATGCAGTACGCGCCTATGTAAACCGGAAGCGCAAAATTTAATCTTGCAGTGACGCTCACACAGTTATTTTCCTCCAAGGGTGGTTGGAGATGCCCAAAAGTAAAGTGCGTTAATAATACTAACCGCCATGGATGTTCAGCAAATATCCTGGAGTTAGGAGATAAATCTCCAATTTAAATGCCTTTATAAGGAGCCATAGTAAGGTGTTTACCACGCCCATGAGCCCCTAGCAAATGCGCACCGCACCAGAGGTTAGAAGATTTCACCTGATCCAATGGGACCAGACTTGGAAAATGTGGGAGCATGACCACTTTACCACTAAATTAGATTCCAATTCACCAGATCGCAGAAGGAAAAATGGACGGCTAGATTGAGAATGAGAATCACAACATGACCTACGAAAGTCCAGGCATGGGTGCACAAAACTAAGTCTCTCTTTACAAACGAAAATAGCCCCACTACAAGGCTACACTTGAGTTCAACACACAGCGGCTGACAAAGGAAATGAAGTCTCGCATCGACATGAAAAGCGTATCCATTACTGGCTCTCGCCCTGATTGGCCGAATGGGCTGTTGATCCTCTCAAGGTCGCAAGTCTGATTGGTGAAGGGATGAAGGAGAGGCACAAGAGCAAGCTTAACTGCGCCGATGTACGAGCAACAAACGCTTGGAATTTTCATGGCTTTAAGGTAGGGATGGGTTCTTGTGCAGATACTTAACCGGAGTTAAAGAGAAAAGTGGGGAAGCCATTAATTTCCGACCGCCTTTAATAAATTTTGTGTTTAAATTACAAAAAAATATAAGATAAATATTTGGTGTGCATTTAGAAAAATGTCATACCTTTTCACAACTTTTGGCCAGTGAACCGCCCAGGGATGGATCAAACGCAGCGTCCAGATGCTTTTCGAACATGGCAGTTACCTAACAAAGACAAGAAAGTATTTTTAATGTAATTTTAGCACTTTTTCTTCATGTGAAATGGGGTTGGCCCCCTTCAAAATGGAAAGCAAGAATCCTGTCACTTTTTTTCTTCTAAAACAGCAGAAAAGACAGGCAGTGGAACGAAAGAAAATTACGAGCTATGCTGGGAATCATTTCAAAACAATTTTCTTTACACAAGAAATGTGGGAGACAGAACCCATCTCCTTCACTCCTTTTGTGGGTATAATTAATTTGCATGAATCCAAAACAGCCTGTTTTTTGGCGATGCACACATGAAAAAAATGTGTGTGGCATTCATCAATAAATTAAGCGGATTGATATTGACAAAGAACAAGGTACTTTGTTAGTCCGACAGAAGACAAGTACGTGATAGATGATATAAACTGTGCTACAGTTTATTTAAAACTGATCACTTAACTAACCGTTCAAAAAAATCCCAGAAATTAATGTAAAGGGGAACAAAACGAGCAAAATGAACCCACCCTTGGTGAAGCATTGATTCCAGTCCCTACAGATGAAATGCCCAAGAAAGTCTTTTATCTGAAAATTAGATAATTTTGTGTCCTACAGAAGTTGCGTACGTGACCATGCGCACCTGCCTATTCTACAACCCATGCTGAATCTCAGTACATTTTACTTACAAGTTAATAAGTAACAAGGAATTTACCGATTGAATAACGGAGTCAATCAGGCGCAGCAGTGTGGAACACTCCACTGTGGTTATGTCTTCCAGTCCTACCACTGCATCACAGAGGAGTCGAACAAACTCATCCGAGAGGACGCCTAAGATCTTATTCAACAGGGGAGAATAGGCAAATACCTACCCATGGCACGCAGGTAGACGGTAACTGGGAGGAGATTGAGGGCTTTAAAGACAGAAAAGAGAAGAGAGACGCAACCCAGAATAGCCTTCTCACAAGCCTCGCTGCCCTCACTGGCGCAGTTCTTAAAGGCAAAAATGCTGCCTTGAAATAACCGAAAAAGAAAGTATCTAAGCGTCCGGATGTTTATGAATGAACCTTTAGACCACGACAGGCACTGAATAGGTCGTCCAGCTTAGCCTTACGATCACGAAGGTGGCTCAACAGTGTAGAGGTGGCCGAGTTCCGAAGTGGACTGACAAGTTGGAGGGTGGAGATAGACGCAAGGGTACGGAGATCACTCGCATCGTTACCGCTTGATTCGACAAGAGGATAGATTTTGCGGCGACCCAGGGTTAGACACTGGTGGGCGAGGTACATACAATCGTTGTGGTAGATGGCTAGAAAAAGTGATGCATAAATTTGGTCACGACACGAATGACAATTCAGTGAACAAGCCTTTCTCCACCTACCTACGAACCTGAGGTCGCTCTTCATTTGCTCCGAGTGCAAAGTCGGTACACAATGCGAGTAGAGGTGAATGAGATGCGGGACTCGTCGCAAAACGATTAAAAGGTGATTTTTTTCAGACGACTCAGCGTCCTTGATTATTTGATCCACTTGTTTAAGCAGGAGAACCACTGCTTTAGAGATCTAGCAGCCGCGAAATTGGTGACAGTTAAAAATGGCACCATTTGGATGCGAAATCAGTGGGACGCACTCACTTGACAAATGGGGAACTCAAGATGAACGTTGCGAAAGAGTTTCGACAATTCAAATTCCTCCAGTTGGCTTTCTGTCATTCCACTAGTGCTGTTCTCCTTGCCGTCATCAAAACCGGTCCACTCGCTCTTGCTGCCACCAACCTAGATCCCGAAGAAGACGTCTACTGAACTTTATTTAAGTAGCAAAATCTACTACCGGTAGGAATCGGGGCTGTAAATAAAAACTTCAAAGCCCATGAAAAGACATTTCACACATTAGTGCTGAACAGTACCTTCTTAAGTGATGCAAAATTGGCGTCCTTTTCCAAAATCCGCATCAGCGCCTGAACGTAGGCTTGATCCTGACGTTGAATGGTCAAATGGCCGAGATTTTTGAGGAACTCCGAGAGGCATTCCACGGAGTCCTGTTGAAAGTATCCCAACTCCTGAGCAGTTGACACAAGGGGAGAAATAGATCCGTTTGTGGCTAAAATTATCTATAAAAAAGGAAGGATTTCAACATAAAAAATGCGCAGTGATGGTGATAAATTTTCCATAAGAAAGCTGATCATCGCCACCTTGGAGAAGTCCTCTTCATGACACTCCACAGTATCATCACTGGTGGAGGTAAGTGCATCAGGCAAATTGGGGAGGAAGCAGCCATCAAGAAGGCTTTTAGCCATCTCCATGTTGAACATCTTTGATTTGACCACGCATACATCTATGAGACGATGACTGTCACCAATGGATAGGCCAAAGAATTTGGTGGATAAGTCATGCAGGGTGGATTTCAACTGCCGACAAACATCAAGAATAAAAGTCATTCCGTCGACATCCTTCCCGTCTACTTCAACTAGCTCCATGCGCCAGAAGGCTTGCGAATCCTTCCCAGAACTTTCGTTAACCTGAAAGAACCAAAGAGCACATGCACAAGTGAACTCTTCTTCTCTTGACTCAGAGTGGTGGACACGAGACCTTACGGTAAATTTGAGGTGCTTTGACGTTGAATTTCTCTTAGATGTCACAAACTTTATCCAAGGAACGAAGAGCAACTTCCAAATGCCTTCACCGGCATTCTGAACGCGTTTCTAAAACACCGGAAAGGGCTCAGACAAAGTCGTGCCAACTTGTCACATCTGAGCAGGTAGACTCTCAACTAACCCACCTCAGCTTCATGCAGTGCACTCATTAGATTAATGAGGCTTTGCAATTCACCAACGGTGCCGAGAATTTCCAGCCTTCCCAGGGTCGATTTCTCCCTCGGATTGGAGTGCAGTTGCACCATGTTGGACCAGTAGTGATCGACAAAGTCCCGTAGCATTCGCTAAATCGGTGGTAAAATGAAACACATGCACTTTACAAAAGCAGAAAGGCATATCAAGGTAAGCGACGTCGCACCTTCCGATCAAGCCAAGTTCGCAAGAAGGATTGGAAAAGCACAACCTCCGACTTCTCATAGAATGTATCGACTGCCAATTGGCTCTCCACCTCTTTGATCGCTGCCACGATTGCCGAAACCTCAAGCCTTAAAAATCAGCAAGACGGGCACAGATTACATATTGTCGACATCACATTATAAGTAAACGCCTTAACCATCAACGCACTCGATATTTCCACAACTCGCGGGTGAGTCGCATTTCCATTCGTCAAAATAATCCTCCTCCAGGTCTAGATCATCATCGTCATCACTATCAATGTCAACATTGACATCTCCCCTGCCACCTAGACGTTTTCCTCGATTACGGAGACTGCAACGACGCAGAAGATCGGTAACTCGGTCTCCAAGTGATTCTAAGCCATTGTGAAGGCGAAGAAGATGTTGACAGCTGTTTTGAAGCTTCAAGAGCGACTCCAGTTCCTCTACAGCTCTTGAATGCACCACGGAAGGCGTTCCGCGAATCGAAAGACCTTCTACAGAAATCTCCACTCCTTCTAGTTGTGGTTTAACCTAGATAGAAGGAAAAGGCAAAGTTCAGGTACGAAATGCAAGGACTGCTCAACTCGAGGGGGGCTGAAACATTAATGATTTCCTGGACTGAGCTCATGGGGTAGGAGAGCGACACCACCCAAATGTCGATAAGAAGGCACCATCAAAAAAGTCAAACGTGCATCTCAAATCTACCTCCGTGACAGATATTCTGCAGCTAACCAAAATCGGCTCCCCGCGCCTTACCAGAGATCGTGCGAAGTAAAATTGAAAATGTCAAGCCATCGCGGGTCGAACAAACCAAAGTTTCACCATTGAACACAAGCACTCAGCACCACCAGTAATAACAACCTAAACTCACTTGTGCGAAAAAGGACCAAGTCACAGAATCCGTAACATATAACAAGTGCCCTAGATAGAGATGCGGACGACCAAATTACCCTCATGCAAGAAATGAAAAATGGTCTGCGACTTGCTTTGTTATGAAACTCTACATTGAGCTGATCAATGGAACTCTGAAGGCGACGCAAATCAACGGCGTTCTGAGTGATTTGCGCAGCTACAGGACGAAAACTCTCATGATAGTCTCGGAGGGTCGTGGTGAGAGCCTCTTCAAGTATCAGCATATGCGAATGAATTTCTTTCAACGATGAGACGAAGGCAGAACCGCTACGATACTCAAATAGGAAATCCGAAGGCGGATTCTTGGAAGGTATATTTGCATCTAAAAGTATTACCGACCACAAAAAAGCATTATAGCACTGAGATCAATAAAGGACAAGGAATCAAGATGTATAAGCAATTTGACAGGTAAAAAGCCTTAAAAAATATAGTGAACAGCCGTTAATAATTGGGGAGGTCTACATTAACAACAGTGCCAATGTCGTGAATTAACAGACAATATCGCGAACATTAAGTACCAAAAAAACACATGTCAATCATAGTACAAATGAAACTATATGCTGAAAATAACTTAAGTTGCAAAATATGCGAAATTTATCCAAAAGGAGCTTGAAAAGCATGCAGACCCAATTCACACACCCATTTCGGACAACTCGGGGCATTCGAAATTCCGCCCCCAATTTTGCCAATTACAGCTTTATATAGGACTTTGCTAAGCGTAACCATTGCTATTAGCTGATATTAGCCAATTTATTCAAGTGTATTGCGCACTCGCTAATGTTTAAGTCATAGTATTAAGGTAAACAAAAGTTATTGCGTAAAAAGTTTAATTCACGTTCAATTTCCTTTGACAAAGTGGTGAGAACTAGCTATATTTGGTCTGTTTTCTAATTGGTAGTTATTACTATTCTGTAAAAGATTTGTTAAATCCGATCCTTTCTTTGACCAACGAGACCACCATAAAGACAGAACTGTAGATTCTCCAGGCCTGCCTTCATTCGTAATAGGAAGCTTTACCATTACTAAAAAAGGTAGTTTAATGTTCTACTTGCTTTAATACTGATTGGTTTCCTGTCGCTTAGGTGCACGTATTGAAGTAGCCGAGTGTGCTGGCCTTCGGACAATGTCAGGTAATGTTACCACCTCCCATTAAATCTGTGCATATTCTGCCGTAGTTTTAAACTTCTTAAGCCCTCAAAAGAAACTTGGGAAGCTAAATTTTACCCTAAGTTAAAAGATCTTAAGTACCGCCTAATTAAAGAAGCATGAACACAAGTTTTTTGAAGATGGTATGTAGTGATTAAGTACCTGTTTTTTAAAAATCGTTTAGTGGAAGCCCATTTATAGCCACTGACAAGATATGTTTCGACTTGACTAAAATGTTTTACGTTAAGTAATTCATGGTCTTGCTAAGCTGCATTTAAAGGTATGAGGGAATGTCTGTCGCATGAATTACATTCCGCCTGATTCCTGCCATTGTTCTGCTAAATCCTTCTCCGCGTTATTTTCCCTCAGCTTACTCGGACACTAAAATCAGGCAATGCAAAAAGTCATTTAGATTTGGGCTAAGACCTAGAATCTGCTCACGTTTTGCCAAACGCTGTGGCCTATTGAAGCACATACCATTAAGCTTATAATTTACTAGGCAATTTACTAGGCAATCCGTAGCCAATTGAGGGCTTGTCACATTGAGTGCCACCACTTCGTCTTGACAGATCTAAATTGCCAACAAAGTGAGCCAAGTAACTAAGATCCATGGTAGCCACTAATGACATCGCCAGCGGGGGAACAGCCGTTAACTTCTGCATTATATTTTAGTGGATATCGGTCGCCTACATAGTGTCCTCACGTTGCCGCCTTTTCCAGCATTTCTCTTGCCTCCACGCTGTAGCCACCCACTAAACAGTCGCTACTCCATCTCAGCTAGTATTTTGACACCGACCAGTTGGCAGCGGAGGCGGTGGCAAAGACCACATCCGCCCAGGCATCCCTACTGGTACAACTCCAACCGACACCTCATCACTAGGCCTTCAACAAAGCCCCGCTTTCACTCACAAGCCTGACGAATTGACTCACACCGCCCACGCACGTGCTGCCAGCCTCTCTGAGGTCAGGGCCGTTCCGCTTGGCTGAAACACTTGCAGGCCACAACAGCGCCTTCCCACGATGCTCCTGTCGCACACTGCATACCGCCACCACGTCTGTGCATCCGCCCCAGTAGCACAACTTCATCACCGCCGGCGTGGCTGCACACGGTGTAGAGACGAACCCCCGTTCTCCCCCCACAAGCCTCCTCACCCGCTCCAAGGTGTGCGAACCCTGCAGAATGCCCTGCATGCAAAACCAGTCACCAGGGCTGAAGGCAGAACCGTTGAACAACTCCACACACCTGAGGCAAATGACACGTCAAAACTTCCCTCCTCAATTGGAGCACAACACAACGTTTTTGTGTCAAAAAATATTGTTTTGGTCAAAATTGCGTGTTTGGAAGAGTGACTGGCTGGGGCTTCATATCAGCCGTTGGACAATGCGTGGCTCAAACAATGGCACTCAACTTGTGCCATTGTTTGGGGGTGGGGGGGGAGGGGGAAGGGCATGGGATGGGATGGGATGGGATGGGATGGGATGGGATGGGAGGTTAGGGGTGGTTGGGGGAGGAGGGGGTTTCATCGGCAATGCTTTGGATGCCGCAAAACTAAACAAAGCACGAAAAGTGAAGCTGCTGGGCAGTTGTGGAGAGGTGAATCTGTGCAAGTGGGGGAGAGGGCGAGAGGCCTCACTGAAGCTCCCGTTTGCCATTCGGCAGGTCACGGAAATGGCAAGGAGGTGACTGGCGATGGGGTGAGATCAGACACGGTGGCGATGAGAGGCAGCTGCAGAACAACTCAGAGACGATGCTTCATGTTAATTTTGCAACGAAAGCTGACAGTGCATGGCACCACCTGCCAAGTCAAAACCTACTCAAGGCAATTCATCCATAGCCTCCCAAATAAGTCTTTGTCACACATCGTGACAAGCTCTAACCGTCAAAATCCAAGCGAGGTACAAATGGATTCATTAGGGATTACGAAGTTAAAGAGTGTGTTCAAAACTACAAAACGTAAACTCAAAACGACCGAAAGGATCGGTATGCAAAGGCAATGGGAAGAGGAGGAGGCTATGAAACATGAAACGCACGTCGTCCCTTTACAAAGAGCTCAAAGTACTGGCATTTACCTCCAACATATTCAGTAGCACCGTCACTCCACCATGTTGGATGAACATGGCCTATTGAAGCACATACCATTAAGCTTATAATTTACTCGAAAACCCAGTAGCATTCAGTGAATAATGCAAACTAGTTTGTGTGCCTTTTTACAATTTTCAAATTTGTCCATAATTGTGATGTAGGATTTTATGAGTCGGTTTATCATCCGCCGGAACCCGAGTCATGGCCCGCATGGCCAGACGGCTGCATTACCAGAGGTCGGTGTTACTGCCCCACGCCACAACCTCCATCTTTGACAGCTCTGCGTTGGGCATCAATAATTTAATTGCAGCATTGATTTGTCAAAATTGTATTGCATCATTCCTGGATGGGTGCAAGTAACTTACCTTACCACCGGGGACTTCACTAACGCCCGTTTCGACACTTAAGTTTCTGGTCACTGCCAGAATGATAGGTGGCATCGCGGCCACAATTCCAACCGAGAACAGAGAGAGGCCCATCAAGCAAGACCTGGGAGAGCAATTCTCGTTTAGCATCAGCTTCTCAAAACGCATTGCTTACAGCTTTCTCTCCAATGTAAAGGTCATCACAAGCCTATTTACACTAGCCGACTTATGCGGAAGATAGGAAAGCACCTTCATACCTTTTCTTGAATGCATCGCCGTGGCACCTCAGACCAGTGAGAAGGTGACCCAAAATTGCCACGACCAGCGCCAAAATGAGGGCGATTGTGCGACAGTAGGGGAATGCACTCATGCGTGCTCTTGATTTGGTTCAAACCTGCTTCAAGCAAAAAGAGTCTTAGGAGCTTCGCTTCAGCGTTTTCCATATGTTGAGGCTTAGGGGAGTGACTCAATTCTCTTCTCTGCTAATTATTCGGTTCAAAAAATGCAGAAACGACTGCATCTTGAATATGAAGGCAGCGCGCAATTTTATAACGCATTTGCATTACTTTCCCATCATTTGCTATGAGGCTATCGGTTCGACCTTTCCATCGCCTTCCCAGTGACCGCCTTTAACATGAGAAGGCTCTGGCTTCCTCGACGTCTTCAATTTAAGTAACCAAGACAGATCGGAGCTAGGGAGTTAGTCTGTGTAAGCAGAGTCGGTGCCGCGCTACTCGGTACCACCACGCTGTCCTGCCACGGTGTTCGAGGTCCCTGTTCCGCTACTCACCTGCCAAGTACATTTCAAGAACACACATATTGCAGTGATGTTTGTGTTCCGTAAAATGTACTTTGTTAGTGAGAGGCGCGAAAGGGACTCCAAACACCGTGGTGGGACAGCGTGGTGATACCGCGGAGCGCGACGCCAATCCTAAGCAAACAGACCAATTCCTCAGGTCCGATCTATACGCGTTGTTTAAATTGACGATGTCGAGGCAACCAGAGCCTTCTCATGGTAAAGGCGGTCCATGAGAAAGAAAATAAAAAGTCGCTTTTGCAAGCCTGTCACATGCATAAAAAGACGCTCATTAACAGCATTAAACCAGGTAAAAAGTCCTTCCCATGACAACGCTTACTTTTGGACATTTGCTTTGGCTAGTGGTAGACCGAGCTCGACTGATTCGCTAGCTGTGCCATAATGAACTGTGCATAAGCTAAAGTGCGGGGCAACATGGAATGCGGCCCGAACGTTAGGCGAGGAAACCGCGATAAAACGGGACGTGGCCTGAGGGGCGCACTCGACTTGCCATCTTAATGGCCTATAATTTAGTCAGTGTTCACCTAATGCTTTTGCAGTTTTGCGTAACAAATCCTCAAGTTCCGGTTTCGCGTGACATGAAAATAATTTTGTTTTAGGCCGTATGACTGAAGTACGACGTGCATAAAGAGGGGCATCTGTTAATTGTTGCAAGCAATGGATCCAAGCAGGTTAGATACTCCAGTGGCGCATTTAATGCCGAGCTTCTGTAGCATGAAGGCACTCTCTTCAGTATCCCAGCCTCACGGGTCGGCTACGCTACGTGCTTATTGGCTAATCCGTCCATAATCAAGGGAGAGGGAGAATAGAAGCATGTTTTAGTAGCAGCAAACCGCACGGCATACGTATCTTACCTTTAAGGCGGGGCGGCAAATAACAAAGCCAGATAGAGAAAAAGAGAACGACATTAAGTAAAAGGGTCAGAAGGAATCCCATTGGTGCCTACTTGATCACCAAAATTAGCGTATGTTTGACCTCTACTCAGAGGATGGCACAAAATGCACACAACGGCGGCCTCTGATGCCACTAAAAGTGGTTGGACCAAAACCCTTCCAAGTGGATTCAAAAGTAGAAAACAGATGCAAATTTGTCTATTGTTAAACTGATTTCACCTTGCCATATTATTCAAAAGTTGCAGCACTGAAGGGTTTAATTTCTACCAAATGTAAAGCAGGAGGACCTCCCGCGCATGCTACTATTAACCATTTAAGTAGGCACAGACTAAACAAATGGTAGATGCAAATCCCATGAGGCAAATTTGCCAGCAACTTCAAAAAAAGCAATCAGTAAATGGTTTGCTAAATGCACTTTATTTGTGTGGAAAAGACATTTTAGCAAATGACCACCGATTTAATTTGAGTCATTAATTTTGGCTTCATGTCCTGTAGCATACGCCGCGGCAAGATGGTGACCGTTGAGGTTGTTTACTTCAGGGCAACCCTAAAACAAGCAAAGCCTAATTATAGCTTGAATTTTGAAAGTTCCATTACAAATCGTAAATAACATGTTGTTTAAAAAAGTTCCTATTGGGTTTACGACGTGTTCCTAAAAGACGTAAAATCAAACCAAGTCCAAAGTTTGCAGCCCTCACAAGAGGCGTTTCCTCCTGCCTCGTTGCCATCATTTCGACTGTGTTGTAAAGTTATTGGCCGAGTAGCATCAAAGTGGCAAGGAATATCACCGCATTGCAACGAAGGTGACGCATCTGGTGATTCAATCGTTGTCGAGGTGACACAACTTCCACCTTGACAGCGCCGTCTCGACTCGTCAATCACGCGCTGTTCTTCAAGTCTGGAGGCGCGGAGGTAGGCATAATTTGATGTTCTCATTTGAGCGTCCCCTTGCCTCTGCAAAACTACTTTGCGTTGTTTCACAATTTCCCTAGGCTACAGGAAAAGTTAAACGGAGCCAATTAATCAATTAGTTATCGTTCCAACTAACAGAAGAGCTTCCGCTTGATCGGAGTGGGCACACACACTGGATACCTAAAATAGCACAATGGCATGGAAGACTTGCCATCACGTAGACTTCGGCCTCCTGGCAGTTGTCGCACTCAATCGCCTCCTTCATAATCTCCAGTTTCTTCCTCAGCAGTTGTTCGTTTCTCGTCCGCGAACTCCGCATGGCCTTTTCCAGCTTCTCTTCATCTTCGATGATTGGATTAATCCCACATCTCCTGAGTTCCACTCGAATCTGTTCAAGTACTTTGTCCTCCTTGAATGGGACCAAAAGTGTCGTTGGTTAGTGACTTACTTTCACATTGGGAAAGTCTGCAATGTCCACCATGGTGAGTCGGTCATCGACACCAAGGCTGAAGTTCTTGTCAAAGTCCAAATCGCGTAGCAGAAGGTAAATGAGTAGGTGGAGGTCTTCAGATCCCATGAGAATGGGTGGCGCATGCTTTTGACCTGGCAGGAAGTAAGTAGATTCCCATCATGGACATGGACAAAGATTTGGCGAGGTCTACTGACTTCATTTAAGTAGCATGACCTCGCGTTGAGGGATTGGGCACCGATTCTGAGTCTGTCTAGGCGCTTCTCTTCCACCCCTAGGCAATACTATCCTCGCTGTAGCGCCAACCCCCTACGACCATAAATCCAGTTCTCTATAACATCCAACCCCTAAAATCCTGTCCCCATCCATCCAATTATTTCATTGGCAGTCCACCGACTCATCCACAATGGCTTCAAGGTCAATCCCCTTGATCCAAACGGAAACAAACCGTTTAACAGCCATCAACGTTAAAGCCGTGATAAAAAATACATTGTGTTGCTGCGGCTAAAAATGCCGTGTACCGTCTCAACACGTGCACCACAAAATTACGATTATCTGACCATTTGCTTGCTGTTTTTTCCCAGTACGGCCAATTTTTCACCACTGCCGCACCTGAAACTCGATGCATCACCAAAAAAATTACTAAATTTAGCTAATGCTGTCATCCTTACCCCTTAACATCCTCTCTTCATTCCACCTCCATAGCCAACACAAATGAGTCGCTAGGTTACACTCAGATGTGCGCTGTCGCCCAATCCGATATTCGTTCATTCGCATTGTCAACTCCTCCTCCATTGTTGGCGCCTTCGCCTCGTGCCTACCCAACAGTGATTCGTCAAATGGCATGGCTGATGGCTGTTTGACACCGCGCCATGAGAGGAGTTCGCTTTTCACTGAGTTTGCGTGTTCACAGATCACGCAAATGCAACGGATAATCGAAGGGCTCAATTGCGGGGGAATCCACTCAATGGAAGAAGGAATAATGGGCATTAAATAAGGCAGCACATGGCTCAGACTAGAACAGAAAACAGTGGTATTTGGCCTTCCAGTTGTGAGAAAGTGGTTCGGGCCAAATCATCAAGCAGGTTTTCCCCTGCCCCTCCCCCCCATTTCTTATGGGCGCTATACAGTCCAAAGTGCATGAACCGGCAGTCTGTTACTGCCTAGGACGAGATTATGCACGATGCCTAAAGATAGCAACGATGATCACCGTGGCGAAGAAGCTGCAACTAAATGAACGTCGGCCAACCAAAAAAGCAGACATCCGTAGGTGGTTAAATGATGCAGACTTTTCACAAATAACTTTGACCATAGCTGACAAGTAAACAAGTGAATAAAGCGCTGCATAAACAAAAGCCTTATGCTCAACCAGGACGTCCTCTCCCGTGTGTTTGGACAGCTTCTGCCCATCAGCCATCATAAAAAGGTGACTACCAAAATGACTATGTTGTCTTGGAAAACTCAGGCTTTTCTATATCCTGTCGTTGCACATTATGAAATCTCGCCATTTCAATTCACTAGCGAACTAAAAAGGGAGATCAACGAACCACAGTACAGCACAGCACAGTGTCATGGACGTCGACACATGAAACGCACGTCGTCCCTTTACAAAGCGCTCAAACTACTGGCATTTACCTCCAACATATTCAGTAGCACCGTCACTCCACCATGTTGGATGAACAGACGCCTGTTTTCAGCACAACTCCTCACACAGGATCGCACAGCTTCCACCGCACAGACGACCAGTCGGTCGAGTGGAGGCCACTTTCCCGTTGGCTGCTCAGCATTCAACCAATCAGTGGGTTCTGGACATTCTCCATCGTACAGTTGCGTTTGAACACGAATGAGCAGAAGAATGAGGACGTGCATTCCGTTGGAACCAATTCTCACGCACCTGCAGGAACAAAATACCACTTCTTCTCCTTCCCTAACTGAAATGCTTTTACCGTTCGGTGCTCCCATCACACAACAGCGACAGACAGAGCAATGCCTCGAAGATGATGCTCTCCACGGAGGAGTCCTCACAGTCAATGCATTCCTCCAAAACGCCCACCACAGTCTCAATGGCGCCTAGCTCCACCACCATCTAAAATGCAACGGTCGACCAGTGAATGGCGCGGTCGGGTGGGTGGCCACGGCAATTGTGACGGGTTAGAGGACATACGAACAGACGAATGCACGGAATGCGAGATGGAGTTGGCAACAAATCCACAAATTAAGGCAAACACCACTCAAACGCGAGTACACTGCTAAAGCATGCATCGACGAAGTGCCAATGGATGAATGAGGATGAATGATAGGCGGATGACACGAATGTTTGGAAGTCCGGTGCAATAAATAAATGAATAAATAAATAAATAAACCTTCACACGGTGCGAGGAAAAAGTCCACTCCATAACTCACTCCCCTCCTCCTCAACAGTCCCACCAAAACCTACGTTTTGCGTGGAGGAATTGCCGCCGATGACCATGGAAAGGCAAAGTTGCACCGCAGCTCCCGTCAGGTCGGCACACCCACTGGCGCATTGAATGTCTAGCAGATCACATGCATCCCAGAAAAAGCATCCTTACACTCACATATACCACTAAATAGGCCCTTGACGCTGCTCTCATCGCTCATTTCCTTCATACCTCCAAGCAAACTACTCGACAGGCAAATCGACGCCCACTTCCTTATGCACATTGGCTGAGCAGCATCGACGCCAATGTCCAAAAGCACCTTCAAAGCCTTGCGCAACAGTAGAGGACAAAGTGCACGGACTTACCACCGCACCATCCAGCACGGACGCCACACTCAAGTAGCCACACAACAAGTTCAAATGCTCCTTGCTCTTGTCCTTTCCGCTCACCAGACTGGTCACTTGGTGCAACAGAGCTTCAATATCATCCTCTGCAAGACCAACACTGCCTTCACTCGCATATGATAGCAGAGCCAGGAGGCTGCCGATTGCAGCCGTTCGATGAAGGACCTTACGGCTGGGTGAAAGACGATCCTGTGCGTGCAGGTATTGTGGCAATCGGAAGACCAGAAAATCCACAAGTTCCCTGCTCACCTCCTCCCCTGCCCTCACCAACAGCCTACCACTCGAACTGTGTAGCAGCACAATCGAAATGGTCTCGTTCACCAACAAAACCGACTTGTCCGCCACATCGCTACAAAGTGTGGCCACACCTCCAGCTGCCTCCAGTGACTTCACAAGGGCTTCAGCTAAATGCGTAGAATATCAGGCGCAAACAGACAATGACAAACTGCACTTGTCCGCGAGTAGTCTAAAGACATCCAGTGCCTCTGCTTTTGCCTCCCTACATGCCGGCAAACACACCACTTTGCACAGTTCCTCGATGAAACAGCTGCTCCCAATGCAAGAGACGATGGGGTGGGTGGAAGTGGTCAGGTGAAACTTGACGACGCGTAAAAGAGCCTTGCGGACATCGTTGGTTGCAGTTTCGAGAAGTCGGCCTAGCAAATTCTATTAGAGGTGTCGATGTACCGAGTTGGGAGAACAGGGCCTGCACATCAGTTCGGTAGAGAAGGCTGTCACTTGCGGAACGGAGTAGCAGCGGTTTCGCGCATACATGAAGGATTTGCAACAAAGTTGGTCGAAAAGTGGACAGATTTGGACGAATAAGTGCTAGTGCCCTGTTGACAGTGTTGAGGTCTTGTAGATGCTACTTAAACCTCCTGTGATAATAGAATTCTGCCTACCAGTCCAGATGATCGTTTTGCGAAGAAATCGGCGTCGTGCAAAAATGTCTAGTAAAACTTACCGAAAATGTAGTCCAGAAATTTACCAAATGCTCCAAGACTAACATAGAACAGTTTTTCGATATGTTTGTTGAAACCTTCCCACTAAAATATGATTTTTACAAAGTCAGTTGTCACAACTAGTCTGATCGAAAAAGATGACTTTGAATCCCCAATATAGCGCTTGTACCACTCATTCTGCAAAATTATTTCCAAGCTTAGCCCTAAACATCTTTCGCTCTTTGGACAAACACAACCTTAGTTTTAAACTCATATGATTGATAGAATTAACGTTTAAAAATCGTTATCCAACCATATTCAGCACATTTATCACCCTACCGTAACCTCATTCTAAATGGAAATCCATTAATCCTTGAAAGGGAAACAAATACGCAAACGATTTAGATGCAACTCGATTGAAGCATACAAACACTGCAAGGTTTCGAAAATGCAATGATTTCAACATAATCAAATCGGCGAGAAAACGAAGAAAATCAGATAACCTCATAAATGCAATAACTAAAAGACACGTCGCAATCATATCGTCCACAGATAAAATATTATTGCAAAGAAAAAAGCCACCGAAGTAAGTTATTCGTTCTTCCCGAGGTACCAATGTGTGCATTTAAATTCAAAGTTAGCCACCGCATAATTACCGAATTACAGCAATTTTTAATGCAAGAGTCCCTGCTCTAAGCACCTTAATGCTTACCGTTGCGTTGTGTACTGGGTGAAAAAACGTAAAAAGAAAATTCTATGCATCAAGAGGAACATTTCACAAGTCTTTATTATCCCTAAAAAAGAACATACTGCTAACAATGGTAAACATATTTTTTATCAGCTAAGCAGCTCTAAACTTTTATTGTGTTACTCCTTACATTTACTTATTGGCCATTGCTACTTCTTTATCCTTACTGACCTTGAGCTTTAAACAGTTTTAAAAAGGTGGTCCACGATTCAAGACTCTGGTAACCGCCTTTGTTGCTTTGCTGGCCACCTCTCCTCCCATCTAAAGTATGTCTTCGACTAGCTGCAAGTTCGAAAGACTGCCCCGGGCATATGAGCCCAAGGTCTACATTCTCGAGCTCTGTCCAAATGCAAGTGACTTTACTTTCTATGGAAAGGTGACAATCTGCATGTCTCTTACGCTGCCCACTAACTCAATTGTTCTCAATGCTAAGAAGATTGAGATTCTCTCCGCAACAATCAGGCATTCAGCGGTGAAGTCCGAACTAATAGGTAGTCCTTCCTAACTTCATCTACTGATGTGTTTGTTGTTCGTTAGTCCCCACGAAGTCAGTAGTGTATGACGAGAAACAAGAGAAAGTAGCAATAAACTTCGACTCGGAGCTGGAGGTAATGCATTGATTGCATGCGCATTTTGCGCGTCAATCCTGTTTATAGACGGGAGATGCTGATTTGTGCCTTGAGTACAAAGGCATAATAGCCGATGATATGCATGGCTTTTATCGCAGCACCTACAGGGATTCCACCGGTGAAGAGAGCATTATTCTCTCCACCCAATTTGAGGTAAGGTCTACATTGCTGTGTGTTTCACAAGTTGAATGGCAGCATGGCTTTAAGCTTAGTTGGGAGATTCACTTGTCACGTTAGTGTTGTGACCAGTCCATTTGGAGGTGACTTTTCTCCTTTATGACGGTTCCCGGAATGGCTTCTGGGCTGCACTCGTGATTAGCGCAGTCCGGTCGTGACTTTCCAGGCATTCAGCCGTGTGCAGGAGAGGTCATCTCTCTGCGACTTTGCACGTCTGCACTGTTGTTTGTCTTTTGCAATTGAGATGATAGTCACTGCCATGAGCACCGCGACGGGGTTATCTCTGGAGCATTAACAAGACTAGCTCATTTGGGGTGTTCTTTAATTGATGTGGTGTGGGGGCATGTGAGGACTCTCGGTCACCAACTGACGCTGTTGCACAACTCCTTGTCGATCCTCTCTCACCTCTACTGTCTTGCACAAGTTATCGCAATCGCATTTACTTGAGGCAGGATAGATTGCGTTGCAGCAGGTGTTGGTGACATGCCTCATTTGTTGCTGGTGTTTCGCCCTCTTTTGCGAAGTGTATTTCCTGGTTCCCTAGGAGGCATGTGGATGGCCCTCTTCTGGTAGGGTAGGCCTCCAAATCCCGTACCATCAGGCATCCACATTTTCGACTTGTTGCTTTTTCGTTGTCCTGAGGGTGCGAAGCGCCCCACTTCCATGGTTCTGTTGGCATTGTTCTTCCTTATGACCGTGTAAGTGGCCACGACATGGTCGGTAAACAGCTGATTTCGTTACCAAGTGCCCCCAAACCAGCATTGTTTGGTGCATTGCTATTACCCAGCGAATTCACTGCAAGGCTGCTGGAGACTTGGGGATGGATAGGTAGAGCTGGGGTAAGGACCGTCTCGGACAAGCTTAGTGACATGTCTCGTGTCATCCTCGTTTCAGCCTACGTACGCCCGTCGCGCCTTTCCTTGCCTCGATGAACCCGATAGGAAGGCCAAGTTTCGCATTTCGATGGTCATTCCCGACCACCTAACCGCGTTGTCCTGCATGGTAAGTCGCCTTCCCTTCAAAGGGCGCGTGCATTTCCCAATTAAGTTGCAGGGTCAGCTCGTGTATTCATTCACGACGTCCTTTTAATGGACGTTGATAGCATTTTTCATCAATGCCATCCTGTTTGTGTTAAAGTGAAACACGTAGTTGTGGTGGGGTGTTTAGGTTAGGGTAGGGTGTTGGGTGTGTGTAGTTGTGCAAACACCGACAGGCAAGTGCACCACCACCCAAGGTGGCTGTCAGTGGTTGTGTTGATGTGATGAAGCCTTGAAAGAGCCACGATAATGGTTTGATGGTGCAGTTGGTACAATTGTTAAGCATCCTCCTCTTAAATCGAAGTCTTGGACGAGTGGTTTCGTCATTGCTCCTCAGATGTGAGCGGCAGCTGTCTCCGCTTGCAGGAATGGACATGACTCCGGGGGGTGATGGTATCCTCACGTGTGTTAGGTGTGAGTGACGAAGAGGTTGCATTAATCTTTCCCAGCCCGAAGTGTCTCGGAAGCCGGTTGAAACGAGTGAATTGGAGAAGTATGGTCTGCCGACGGTCACGTCGCATCCCTACGTAAGAGTCGCCTTTGACGAGACGCCACTCATGTCGACGTACATCGTGGCGTTCATAGTGGGGAAGTTCGATTACACAGAGGCGCAGGACGTGAACGGTGTCCGGATCCGGGTGTACACGCCGCCGAAACGCTCCCATTTGGGTGCACACGCCCTGAGAATGGCGAGAAGTGCGTTGCCATTCTTCACGAAGGTGTTTGGGGCGGGCTATCCTCTGCCAAAGTTGGACCTAGTGGCTATTCCGGACTTTGCGATGGGTGCAATGGAGAATTGGGGACTGTTGACTTATCGGTGCGTCATCCTTTTGCTTGTCAGTTGTAATGACGTTGTTGGTAGGACTGACTCTTCTCCTGTCTGCCCCCGGCAACCAATCAGTGTAGTTAAGCGTAGTTGTACGTGCACCGGCTGCTTCATCGCCAGCCTCTATGTAGAAGTGTGGCTTGAGTTATGAGTGGTGGAAGTCGATGCGGTTTCGGTGGCCCTTTGTGCATTTGTTGTTGCAAAGTTGTTACCTCCTGCGCCTCGAAGTTAGGGTGGTTCATTCAAGGTTGGTTCGTCCACTGGATTGTCGTTGTTGAGGTGCGTGAGACACTAATGTAGACAGTGAGGAGTGGCGTTAGTGCTAACTGCTGATTCCGGTGGAGGTCGGGAGGGCCTATGCATAACTTGTTTTATGAGGTGTTAATTTTTCCGTGTACAGTGAGGCGAGGTTGTTGGTGGACGAGATGGAGTCGCCGCTGATAAACAAGCGCAGTGTGGCATTGACTGTGGCGCACGAAGTGGCACACATGTGGTTCGGCGACCTGGTCACCATGGAGTGGTGGACCCACCTTTGGCTGAATGAGGGCTTTGCTTCGTGGATTATGTACCTGGGAGTGGATCACTGTTTCCCAGAGTACGATATGTGGGTGAGTAAATACTTTGCCCCTCGTCTGTACTTTTCCTGCGTTAGCTTCGCGATTTCCGAACTTCCTGTCTTGTGTTCAACTTGTTGTTAGTTCGCTTGGTCAACTACTCTGAGGGAATCGTAGGTGTTATCAGAGGGCTGGGGAAGTGAATGGATGAATGGAGGGACGGGTGGGTGGGTGGATGGGTGAATGGGCGAATGCATTGTTGGTGTGTGTGAATGGATGGTTGGATGGCTGGATGACTTAGGGGCGATTGTCGCTCACATGGAAGCCTAGTGTTTGAGGGTCTTGTTCACGCTACTCAAAAGGACGTGGGTGGTTTGGCCACCACTAATGCGCTGACTCAGCGACTGTTGAGTGAAGAGGTGTCTATCGTATAGCCCACTTTAGCCTCATTACCTGTAGAAGTAAGTGTCGTTGACAGTGGTTCTTATCACTCCTCCAATTGCCGTTACTTGAATTGCTCCTTCAGTGATCCATTTCTTTACCAGACTGTCTTTCTCACTGACAACGTGTTCACCGCTATGGCAACGGATGCACTGAAGACTAGTCACCCAATAGAGGTGAGTAGGTCGTGCTGGTTCACTTGAAATGCATCAGCTGTGTCGACCCGTCACTGCTTTATGCTGCTCTTGATAGGTCGAGGTTCATTCTCCCGACGAGGTGGCTGAGATATTCGACGCTGTTTCCTACCAAAAGGGCTCTTCCATCATTCGCATGCTTAACGACTACCTGGGACCGGAGGTAAGTCCTGCTGCGTAAGTTTGGTGTGCAAGTGGCGCGAAATGTCTTTAGAAATTCACGAAAGGCCTTCAACTCTACATCCAACGTCACAAATATGGTAACACGACGACGGACGATTTGTGGGATGCGTTGTCCGAGGTTTGTGGTGAGGACGTGGGTGAAATCATGTCTACGTGGACACGGCAAGTGGGATTTCCGGTGTTGACGGTGCACAAAGTCTCGGACACCGCGGAGGACGGGCTAGTCATTTCCATTCAACAGGATCGTTTCCTCGCCGAAGGCGGCTACAACGGTAGCGAGGCTCGCACGAACGCACCGTCCACTAGTGTTGTTTGAGCATGCGTGTGTTTCTTGATTTAGACGACACGTCTGCGTGGTATGTGCCGGTGACGATTTGTGAGGCTGCGGATTCCACGAAGATACTGAAGCGTGTGCTGGTTCCACCGTCAGCGCGGACAGAGCCATTCAGTGTGCACTTGCCTGGTGGCTCGCAAATTCGGCTGAACCCGGGTGCTGTGGGCTTCTATCGTGTGCAATACGAAGGCAGTTTGATGGCGCCGATTTTGGAGGCGTTGGGTGAGAGGCGGCTGGAGCATCGTGACCGACTCTGTGTGTTGGCGGATGCCTTTGCTCTGGTAAGTTGGTGCTGTGGCTGTGCACTGGGTGGTAGTGTCGTATGAGCAGTCGTGCAGGTCTTCATATCGTCTCTGACGACTACCTTAGCATCTGTGCAGTCATATTCTGCTTGCTGCTGGTGCGTTTGAGTTGTGTGAGTTGTGCCAGTGGGCACCTCCGCTTGGCTGGGGTTTTGTGTCTGCATTCCCTGCTTGCTTTTCCTGCCAACTAGGCACGCGCTGGTCGTTTGCGGATGACTTCTGCGCTGACAATGGCTTCGACATTGCAGTGTGAAGGCGATTACATTGTTTGGCGTGAGCTGCGTGAGCAATTTTGCAGTCTGCGTGGCCTCCTTCAGGAGAGATGTGCGCCTTCCCACGACGCAGCTGGTGCGGAAACGACCACACCCTTTGAGGATGCTCTGAACACCTTCATTGTCCATTTAGCAGAGCCGTCTCTGAAGCGTTTGGGTAGGTTGGGAAAAGTCACCATCCTCAGTCCTAGTAAATGCAGCTAAGCCGTTTGTGGGGGGAATCGTCGCATATTCGTAACTCCTGACCGATTGGGTTTGGGTAATTAAGGTGGTGGTGTTGCACACATTTGGGTACCATTTTATCGTTTGAAGGTAAATAGTTGAAGTGTCGGACCGCCTTGGCGGCGTCTCACCGGACTTCTGGTGCAACCCTGAAGACCCGATTTGTGCGTTGATTGATTGATCGGATGTCCTCTTCTATTTGCATTGGTTTGCAGGCTGGGAGGTAGGTGAGAAGGAGTGCAGCAACGACACGCTTCTGCGGCCCCTTCTCATCGCGATGCTGGGTGCGGCGGGTTCACCGGAGGTGGTGGAGAAGGCGAAGGTGCTCTTCGATCGCCACTACAAGACGGTGATGGCGTGCGACAAGGGCGATGCTGTGGGCACGGGTGCTGCGACGGTTCGCGAGGGCTTAATTGCAGCGGACCTGCGCATCGCTGTCTACTCCACATGCATGCGGCATGGCGGAGACGATGTGTACGAGCGCCTTCTGAACGTGAGTACACTGAGGTGTTGTGTTGGTGGCAGTGGTAACTGTTGCATTGGTGGGCTGCTAAGTAAAGAGTCGGATAGTTCACCGCGTTGGTGTCTAGCCTAGCACAGGCAGGTGAAAGTAGCGCGAGAATGTCTTGATGATTCGGTTGCTTTTCCCCACACCAGCATTGATGATTCCTTTTTGCGTAGGATGCTTATAAATGTGGATAAGTAGTAATGGTGGTGCATAATGTGCTAGTTGCATGAACGAGCGACAATGCACGACGAGCGTGTCCGCATTCTTCAATGCATGGGCTGTACGCGTGAGTCGGCAATGGCGAAGCGTGTGATTGGGCTGACCTTCTCTGACCTTGTGCGTAAGCAGGACCGATTGTTTCCCCTCACGTCGCTCTCCTTGGCTTCTGCCGTTGGTCGACGTGCTGTGTGGAGAGAGATCAAAAATCGTATCGATACACTGACGGAGGACCTTGCTGTGACCAGCATCCTGTCCCGTGTCATCTCGGTGAGTGGCCTCGCCTTAGTTGAATTATTACCTTGCAGAAAGTTGGTGATACCTACTTGGATATTATACCTTTAGTAGTAAGCGATGTGATGTAAGTAGGGTGAGTTGTTCCTTTGTTTATTGCCTTCTCTAAGATTGAGAGAGTGTGAGGGTAATGCGAAAATGTAGTAATGCGTCATCTACTTAATTTGCATTTCAGTAGACAGTGTTAAACCTTTTGAGGTTTGCCAATCAAGTGATGTGTTAGCTTTATAGTTGCATATTCCACTGTCCATCGTACTTTATCTGTTCTGAGACCGTGCTTCACACCACCTGCAAAGATATGTGGTTCCTTTCTCTCTTAGGCTTGCTGCAAAGGTTTTTGCACCAAGGCCGATTACGAGGAGGTCGAAGTGAGTCTGATTTCGCGCTTCATTTGCTATCTTTCTGATTTCCAAACTGACTTTCGCTGCTTTTTCTGCCAGGCCTTTTTCAAGGAGCATCCCGTATCGTGTGTACGCGCAGTTTCGCAGGCTCTGGAGTCGATATCTGTGAACACGAGGTTCATGGACTGGGATGGAGACAGCGTGTCGCAGTTCCTCGTTCAATTCGCGCATAACATTTCTGGCTGTGGACGCTAATTAAATTTTCCACAAACATGTGTTATGCTCCCCTGTTGAAGGAAAATATACAATCGCTTGTGTACTTGACTGCTTGAATGTTTTTTTTTGTTTGCGGCTTGGAACTTTGGTCCAATGTGTATTTACGGCCGTTTAAGTAGAGTTCCTAAAACGCCTTTACCTTTGAGATCCATCTTTTGACTAACAGTTCATTTTAATTGTCAATGCAATACTCGATTGTCCTACTTCTTTCGAAATATTTCATCATTTCTATTTGCGACCGACATGTAATGTTCCAGTTAAGAAGTGGGCACTTAAAGTATCCAGGAGAATTTTGTTTAGTCGGAGTGGGCACACACACTGGATACCTAAAATAGCACAATGGCATGGAAGACTTGCCATCACGTAGACTTCGGCCTCCTGGCAGTTGTCGCACTCAATCGCCTCCTTCATAATCTCCAGTTTCTTCCTCAGCAGTTGTTCGTTTCTCGTCCGCGAACTCCGCATGGCCTTTTCCAGCTTCTCTTCATCTTCGATGATTGGATTAATCCCACATCTCCTGAGTTCCACTCGAATCTGTTCAAGTACTTTGTCCTCCTTGAATGGGACCAAAAGTGTCGTTGGTTAGTGACTTACTTTCACATTGGGAAAGTCTGCAATGTCCACCATGGTGAGTCGGTCATCGACACCAAGGCTGAAGTTCTTGTCAAAGTCCAAATCGCGTAGCAGAAGGTGAATGAGCGGGTGGAGGTTTCGAATGGTTGGAGTTCTACTGACTTTATTTAAGTAGCAGAGAGTCGAGGTGGGAGATCGGGCACCGATTCTTGGCCCACCTAGCCACCTTTCCCATATTCATCGCCAAAACCGTGCGTCCATCCACATTTTAGCCATCATTTTTTTTCCTTTGAAGCTCAAGGTTTTCATTTGGTTTCTTTCCTCCCATTGCATTTATTTCTCTCCCTCTTTTTAGCCGGCCGATTCCGAGTTCGATTTCTAAGCTTTCCTTTCGCGCTTTTTAGAGGTGTGGCGTAACTCATAGTGCGGTTGCTAGAATTCTGTATTTAGTTTTGTTTGCCAGAAATCATATTTGCTTCGTAGTCTTTACTGCAGTCAACCATAGCTGATTCTCCCTGTCTACCGAGTGAGCACGTATTTATGCTTCCACTTGGAAGGCTTATTTTATGTTAAGACCTTAGGACTTCCCCACTAGATAGTTGACAAAAGGGAATTTAAAGATTTTTCTTGAAAGACAAAGAACAGTTTGTCAAGTTGAGGCATTTCTGTAAGCTGTGTTATTCTTCGCTAGTTTGATAGTTCCGCTACTTGAAGGTTCTGGCAGTTCACTTCTGAGACAAAGAAAACTAACAATGAACTGAGCTAAACAATGGATTAGAATTTCGCAAACCGGAAACTGTAGAAGTTTAATTGCACGTCGTTAGTTTATTCTTCTCCGTGGTCCAATGCTCAGCTTCACAGTCAGTCGAGAGTTTGAAGACACTTGTGTGAACAACTGGAATGCTAAGAGGCGAAAGCCGTCTTAATAGAGATTTTATGGCGGAATCCAGAATATCCGACAAAAAACAAAAAAAAATGTTTTCTATTGCTAGTGGTCAAAACAACCGTTAAAACGCTTAAAGTAAGATTTGAAATTTCGGAAGGTGGCATTTCATAAACTCGTCTTCAACTGCACAAATTAGCCGTGATGGATTGACGATTTGCTATAATTTGCTCTCCAAATTGGAATGCTGATAGAGATTCCCGAAATTTCAAATAATCATTTTGATAGCTTTATTTCGAATAATTCTCGAATCTGATTGGCCCGCTAATCTCCTTCGATTTATTGGTTCGCTATGATCGATAAGCTGATTGGCTAGAGCTAAAATGTCGATGCATACCTGAATTGATGGGAGTCGTACGGTTTCTCATTTGAAATTTTGGGCGTTAATTTTTTTCCCATATAGTAAAAAGGGAAACAACTGGTTGACCATTTTTTATTTCACAATTTTTTTTCTGTGTGGACGCAAATGCTCACATTGGTTTTGAATTAGGTCATCGCTTTTCTGCGGTGCGATCAAATCATAACTTTGTGGAATTGTTAATTCTCCCCTAAGCATTCAGCTAAAATGAATAAATAGTAACAAAGCAGTGGAATTTGGGATTTCACCTTTTACTTTAGCCCTAAGGACATGTTTGTGCATCCCCAATTTTAAAGACTGACGCTTGCAAACGACCAAAAAAGCCCAAGAAGTGTGCCACGGATCGGTGTTTGTGTGATTGTGGTTAAATCCTGTAGTCTTCTTAATCGAATGGATTAGTAGACGATGTGCTACTGCTAAGTATGTGCGAATTCAATGGTCATAAATAGTGTGGATCGGGTTGCCTGTTAACACCCGCACTGTTCCATGCATTCTTTTAACCTTCGCCTTTTACTGAACGGATTTGTGTAATTTGTTTTTTTAAACTGGCCATTCAAGCATCTTCGATTGATTGGTTTTACAAACGTTGTAATCCGATTGGCTGGGGCGAATATCGATGCATGCCTGATGCCTTTAGCGTAGCCAATCGCATTGGCAGAAGATGTGCTGTTCATCGTCCTGAATTGCACACGCTGCTTTTTGCCTCCGCGTTTCCTTAATAACACTTTTGTTGGTGGCTTTTCCCTTAGCAATGCAAATTTGCCCATTAGCTTTCAACTGGGCATCGCTTTTTGCCGCTTGCCTTAATCACAGACTTGTCATCTTTCCTTTTCTCAAGCTCTACAGCAAAGCGAGCCAATGATTACAGCATAGAGTAATTTTGGCATTCCTTTTACGCCTGCAAGTGTGGCTATGCATTCGAGTTTAGCATTGGCCATTCGCGGGTGACCGAAGGGTAGAGAGTTGTTTACGGATTGGGACCTGTGAGTATGTGCAGCCTTCATTGCGGATGCCTTCACTTGCCGATATGCACGAGCAGGCTGAGGGACGCGGTATGCGCATACGCGACCGCAGGTTGACTAGCAAAGGCTTAGGCTGGCTTCACTCCCATGCTGCGGTATCGCAGCTCCCCTGCGCCCAGTACTGCGCAATCAGTGAGGCTCCAACAAAGTTGCGGGTTTCGAGATGGTCTCCGAACAGTCCAAGTGGGCATGCGCGTGGATAGCTGTAGACATCGCCAGCAGACCCATCACACAGTCGCGTTCCATCGTCGCGAAAGCTGACGCCTAAGAGAAGGCAAAGACTCCCAGTCGATCATGGGTCTCATCGACTGTCTCCAAGATTCCCATCAGCGTCAATCGCAGCAACCGCTCTTATGGGTGTGGAAGAAGCTGGTTCACCTTTGGCGCCGAAGCCTCCCACATTTGTGTCTTTGGTAGAACTGCATCCACGGACCAAAGCCTCTATGAGGAGTCGAGGGTTCGGGAGAACAAGTCCCAGCTGTGGAGGCGGACCGCGAATAGCCACACCATCGATTGTCATGGCGAAAGAAGGCGACTGTTCCTCCATTTTGCAGCCTGTGCTTCCAGTTCCGTGAGCACATGTTCTCGCAGCCAGTCAGCGCAGAGCAAAAGCCACGCCTTGACGCGAATATCCACCGCTCCCTCCAATGCCCAGTGTTCTCAATGCATGAAGGCACTTCTCATTTTATTCCTTGCGATCATCTGAGTTGAATGGAAAAAGGTCTGCATTGTGCCTTTGCAGAACTAGAGTCTACCTTCGCTTTCAAGCCTCCCTCATCCAGTGGCAGTCGCACGCATTTAGGGGTGAAGTGGAGATGAGTTGATTTTGGAGAATGTGGAGGTGAAGAGTGTGGAGGCGGGGAGGGCTAGAGGGAGGGAGGGGACGGGAGGGAGGGAGGGAGGGATTGAGGGAGAGTGGGAGAGAAGGTAAACCACTTGCCTTCTAATGGCCTTTGGAGGATGCATTAGAGAGGGTACTTTCGTTCCTTCTGGGTGTACACCCATTATGACAAAATCTATAATTAGACAATCAAGGTGCTCCACCCCTTCCTCCTCTGCCTCCTCCTCCTCCTCCTCCTCCTCCTCCTCTCCTGCCCTGTCCCCTCTGGCCTCTCCACCAATGTTGCCTACCTCCTTCTCCTACTCCTCCTCCTCCTCCTCCTCCTCCATTTATAGCTATCTTTTTGAGCACATTTATGACAAAAAGTAGGCAATGGGGCTTATTTTAATGCTCTCAATCTATGATGGCCGATTGGTGAGGCTCTAGACTCATATTCCTGTCTGGGACAGGCCTTTGTTTCTAAAGTAAGGGGAAATTAGGCAGTTGCGTTACTTTTGAGTGAACCGGATCACCTGTTGCCAGTCGCTTAAGCCCCAAACCCCTGCAGTAAAAGCCTTCCATCTTTTGCGTTTCAACATGACAATCAGTCATGGAAACCTAGAGGACGAACTAAGAGGCATCCGGGGTTTGTTATCAGAGTTTTAGGGTAAGGAGAATTTATTGTTTGCAAGGAAGGAGCCTTCGGGAAATTCTGGAGTTGATCAACAGGTCTGGCCGATTGTATCTAAATTGGCGGCATCTTGTTGGGTATCAAGACAACAACCAAGTGGTTTGGGGTCTTTGAACTCTCCAAGGCTCAAAAGAAACCGCATTAGAAGAGCAATAATCCGAAGGATCAAAGGGGCTTGCATGATGGCGGGTGTTAAGTTACTTTATCGCCACGAACATGCACATAGTGTGCTAGGAGATGGTGCAAAGATGGTCTTTCCATTAGCGGCCCATTCGATGACGCAATTCGCTGTAGTTAAAAGCACCTCGAGAGGTCCACATTTTGCATAAGTCTTACCATTATTCAGTACGATAGGCAGTGCAGTGACCAGACGCACAAAAAGTGATGCCTTCAAGCCAGACAGGCGGATACGCCTGCCAAGTGCCCTCCCACAGCAATTACGCCCTGCTCCAGTCACAACAACACTAAAAGCAGCCTCGTCTTCCCATACCACACCACACCACACCAGACCACACCACACCACGTGAACTGGGCAGCTCCCACCGCCCTCCCCTCCAGTCACGTCTCTTCCACCTCCCCTTCCACTAACAGCACCAGCGGCAGGTGCCACCGGTCTGCTCCACTGCCTCCCTACTACTGACGCGCATCCTCGCACCTCGTGGCACGGTGTGCTCAGCGTACCTGCGTGCTGTCCAGTCACGGCATGTCTGTCGGCCAACACCGGCCGCCCACTCCACCCGTCCAACGCGGCACCGCTCACCCTCGACACACTGTGACATTGCAGTGGGTATGTCGGTCCGCCTGTCGTCACACCTGTCCGATCCACTGTCCACCGAACACCCTCCTCTGTCCGCATCTCGTCTCCCCTCCACATTGCATCTCAAGTGAATGCGTCTCCGAGTAAGTGAGCCGATAATTAAAGGGAAGGAAAGAACAGATTGGTGTGGAGAGTATAGGAACAAGCGGAGGTCGTTGTCTATCATTGCCGCTGCCTTGTCATTATCTATTTTTCAACACCGGCTCCTAACAAAGCCATTCATTCATACGCTCACACGTTCGTAAATTTGTTCACTGGTTCATTTTCGATTATTTTTCGCCTCCACAACCATCGTCTCTCCTTCTCAAGCCTCTAAACACTGTGTCGCGAATGACAGTGGTTATTAATCGAGGTGGAGTATTCCTGTGGAGCCATGGAAAGCCTTGAGAGCATTGAGGTTCTGCCGAAGAGGCAGCTTTACGAGCCAAGAGCCACCGAAACCAAGTTGATTGAGCAAAGCAAACCGCTGCTCTGACTCTAAATCCTAAAACAATGGGACGATGTAGGGGCGCAGTAGATAAGAAAAGGCTCATTTGAGGGGCTGAGGGTTGAAATCGCCGAAAACCGAACGTACAGGCGGCGTTCCATGAAGTTCCTTTTAGAAGGCTGAACCTCTTCACTTGGGTGCCAAGTCGCCTCTCCCCTTCCGAGTCGAGCATTGCACTGCGCTGAAGGCGTTGCCGATGCATGCACATCAATTTCAAAAAGGAGTTCACTGGAAGATCAAAGAAAACAACGGGTGGATGGAATTTGACGCATTTGTTACCGCCGAAGCAGTAAAGCACTTGGTGCCTACTGACTGTATGTTTTCTACCTCTCCGTAGTGACATTAATTGGGATTATCATCGTCGTGTTTGCTATCGAATTCGTTGACGCCGGAACAATCGAGCAATTACACACGATAAATTGGCGTCCATCACCTCTTCACAGTAAAGCATTGGCTCTTACAAACCACCCATCGCTCGTCTTATAGCCCGTTTGAATAAATTGAAATGAAATATCTAGCGATGCTGCCAAATGTGCCCAATCGAATCACCTTTAAATGCTGCCATGCGTGTCAAAATGCGGAGCTTCAAAATGCTAATAATGCACTAAACTTGCCAAATTACAATGCACTGCTTCGTCTCTTGCCACAGAGGCAGTGGTTTCCATGGAAAGGAAGCATTGTCCAGCTTTCAGTAGAGCTTCTGTCGTTGTCATCCTTGATGGCATTATTTCCTGTTGTTGATGCTGAAACGTTGATGGTGAGTAGATCAGTTTTGCACGAGGATGGTGCAAACTGCTGGCAGTAATGACACTAAAATCCTGAGGCTGTGCTGAAGTCTTCTGTGTCAAGCATTCGGATACATCGTGAGCAAACTAAATAATCGTAATTCCCACTTAAATGGCATCTTTTTGCAATGTACTACATGGTCGAGTACCTAAGTCTTGGATAGCTAACTCATTTGCAAGCTTATTCCTTTGATTCAGTCCGAATTGCCTATGCTCACAAACATACTACTCATTCAAATTATAAGTAGCATCTACCCGCATTTTTCGCTTTGAACCTCAGAAGTTTTAATTGACATGAGGGCACTGCTCACCTTTTATATCCTTTTATATCCTGTTCCCCTTTCAGTGTCGCCCTTACTTAAAATGTCCGTCCTCAGCTTTTCAGTCAATGATAAATCATTTCATGTGCAGATGGAGAATTTCTCGTATCTAAACGGCAGTGAATCGGGCTCTTTGTCCCATCCAATATAACTTTTGAATAAAACTTGGATGTTCTGCCAGAAAATCACGTTCATTTGCCATTTTCTCATGGTGCGTAGAATCTCCTCGGACAAAAACGGAAGGAAGGGTGGTGGCAGACCTATTGGGGATTCCTGCAGCTCACTTGTTGCGTTGCTTACCTCGCCTTTGTGGCCTCCTGCTTGAAACCTGATGGGACGCAGGTAGGGCAAAAAGTAGAATGCTTCCCCTTTTGATTGTCTGCATCACTTTTTCAACCATCAAAAGGGTAGCACCGACACAAAAACTGGAAACAGATGCGTGAACACGATGATGTATGCTTGTCTCAGCAGAAAATGCTACTTTTGCATTCTGTGACGCGCGCAGGAGAATGGAAAAGGAAGTGGAGGGAGTGAGGGAGAGAAACAATTAAATATGATCACTAGGAGTGACACGCTTCTACATTACGTCGCCATCTAGGCAAGTCGGAAGGACGTCGTTGCTATTCCTCCAGTTGCGGTCTTAAGCTTTAGCAGTGCAGCTCGTTCGATGCAGCTAGACCTTCAGTTTTGGGAGTTATGGATTTCTTACGACCACAGTGTGTGACAGACAGTCAAGTGTTCCATCAGGAAGCAGCATTGGAGGAAGTGGGTGAGGGATTAAGTGATGAGTGACTAAGCAGCGTAGCAGGATGCCATGGAGAGAAGGGAGTACAATTTGCTGCATCTTGAACTGTGGACAGACACTCACTGATGGAGAGGTAGGCAGATGGTGATGGGTGGACAGGTGAATGCGCAGAGTGATCATTTGATGTTCTCAAGGCCTCGAATTTGCTTGAAGACTGCTTGGGTTCTTGCTGGTTACCATGTCAATCAGTACTGCACCACTTGGTAGTCTTTCGCATGCATAATGCTGATAGGGTAAACTGGCACTGGCTCAAAGGCGTGCTATCTGGGGCGAGGAAAGGTGTCGTCTTCCGACTGGAATTGAGGTTGAATTTGCACTCTGAATCGACTCGGTACATTCCGCGTCCACCTTGGGTCAGACTGGGGAAGAAGATGGAGGTAAGGGCGGTTCTGTCTTACCCATCGGCGTTGTCTTGGTGGGATCTGCCAGAGGAAGATTTAACACACTACGCAAGTCCTTCAGTGCAATGCACAAATTAGTGTTTTTGATAGAGAACGCAGCAATCCATTGCCATTTCCTCGTTGACGTGTCATCGTCTATAGGCAAAGCGCCAACAAGTAGAGACGTGTGACTTCTTGTGTAACTGAATTAATGCGGTTCTTCAGGTGGTGGCCACACCATATTACGTTCACATTGAATGTCCGCTTGCGGCTTCCAAGCGGTCGGTAAGCTCATTTTCCTGGTCACAATCATGAAACAGCAATAAGCTGTCAGAGGCAAACTGGAAGACGGAGGTCGGGGGGAATTTGGGGGTTCATATTTTTGGTCGGACTAAGTTTGGCCTCTCACTGTTTCCGAAACACTTGTCCACCCGTTGAGGTGGGTAGTCGGACCACCGCATCTGATGTCCAACCTCTGACAGCCAATTACTCTACTGATGTAAGTGCTTTGAACTCACACCAAATGCGGTCTCCACGGACTCTGGGGTCGTTTGCACAACCAAGATGGTGATGGTGCCCAGCATGTGGAAACACCACCATCACATCAGGCTGCGTGAGTTGCCTCCTCAGGCTGCGTGAAGAAAATGCCACCCACACCTCATCAGTGCTCCAAATAGCCGTGGGTGATGTAAATGGACGACTCTGTCGCATAATTTGCTGGATCAATAGCTTCTGTGAGGTACTCGGAGTTAGCATTCCTCTTCTCCTGAAGCTACTGGCTTTACACCGGTGCTTTTATGACAGCAGCCGGGCAGTAAAGGGTCCAGGAACTTCATGAGCGCCAACGGCGATTGTTTCGATAAGGGCTTCCACATTTTCTCCAAGACTTCTTCTCAACTTCCAAAAGTATCCATTATTAGCTGCGAGGATGTGTGCGACAGCTCGGGGACTGCTTTAGCAGTGAATATCTTTGAAATAAGGAGAGAAAAACGCAAACAATAACCAATTAATGTGTGTGTCTGTGTGGAAAAACGCGTTATTTGAAAGTCGGTGTTGAGGACGGATAATGACAAAGCAATAGAAGTGATAGACAGCAGAACCTAACAAATTATTTGCTCATAAATTTTGCTTCTCGACTTCTTTCCCCATTCCCTATTCTCTCGCCGTCTTTTCAACGCTCATCCCTTTTCCTTCCCTTTAATTATCGGCTCACTTACTCGGAGACGCATTCACTTGAGATGCAATGTGGAGGGGAGACGAGATGCGGACAGAGGAGGGCGTTCGGTGGACAGTGGATCGGACAGGTGTGACGACAGGCGGACCGACATACCCACTGCAATGTCACAGTGTGTCGAGGGTGAGCGGTGCCGCGTTGGACGGGTGGAGTGGGCGGCCGGTGTTGGCCGACAGACATGCCGTGACTGGACAGCACGCAGGTACGCTGAGCACACCGTGCCACGAGGTGCGAGGATGCGCGTCAGTAGTAGGGAGGCAGTGGAGCAGACCGGTGGCACCTGCCGCTGGTGCTGTTAGTGGAAGGGGAGGTGGAAGAGACGTGACTGGAGGGGAGGGCGGTGGGAGCTGCCCAGTTCACGTGGTGTGGTGTGGTCTGGTGTGGTGTGGTGTGGTATGGGAAGACGAGGCTGCTTTTAGTGTTGTTGTGACTGGAGCAGGGCGTAATTGCTGTGGGAGGGCACTTGGCAGGCGTATCCGCCTGTCTGGCTTGAAGGCATCACTTTTTGGACATCCAAACACTGCGCTCTTCATTACAGTGAACAGTAGTAAATCATGAAGGTCGGAAACCCTTGTAATTTTGTCTTCCTTCCAGGCATGACTTCATCGGCTCTAGAAGTCCAGCGAATCCTCCCTTCACCATTGTTCTGTTGCTCACATGTGGGTATCGAGTTTTCAGGTTTTCTAATTTATTTTTGTGTAAATTTACGGGAAACTTCTTTCTTAATCTCATTTGCGTGGGCAGATTACAGTCAGTAATTAATAACTTCAGACTTCTGCCTTACCTTCATTATGGTTGTCACGCCTTTTGCCCTCTCACTAGTGCCTCCAACAACCTCGCAATGTCCCTTCACTTCAGCTTTCCCACATTACTTTGCCACTTCGAACACAGGTTTTCGAGCAGCAAGCGAAATCTTCCATTGCCTTGGCCTGATTTGGCTTCCATCCTTCCTCAATTTGGCGTAGTTTTGTTTGTCTTGATGACACAGTGTACGAGCTGACGCTGGCATTGCTGCCTGCGAGTATTTGAGCTATCCTTTAAAATTGCCATGGCGTATGCTTCCTGATCCAGCCCACACAAGAGAGCTCCTCAGTCCTGGCAACAAAATGTCCCTTTCACCCAGAATTTGTGGGTTTTGGGGGGCTAAAATTGCCGGCATCTTATTCAGTAGCATCGGACATTTATCTGTTGTGGATTGAAAAACGCGTGACGATGGCGTTAAAGGCGATATTCATCATCGTTCTTGCATTCACGAACCGGAACAGGCCTTTTTGATCGCCTTTTGACCGAACACAGCTGGGTGAAAGAGGACTGCTACTTCTTCAGGACGAGACAGCACTCGTACCCCCAGAAGATCCATCAACTCACCTGCCAAATCACAGGGGAAAAAAATTATTTGTCTGTGAAAAAATCCGCACTTTCGAATGAGAGGGAGCGAGAGAGTTATGGGAGAGATGCTGCCTCGTAGTCCGTATTCCCTTGGTGGTTCATTCCAATGAGTGACATCACAGTCTCTTGACATTTGAGCAATGAAGAATGGGAAGGCGCTGACAAGAGCAGCGTTTATTTCTCTCTCAATGTTGTCGACCAATGACACTGGCCTATTGGGAAGGAAAGTTTAGGCTCTAGCTGCTAAAAGAGTCATAAAGGTGAGCACCTTCTTAAAATGAATTGCGGTCCGTTACACGGCCACCTCCTCCTCCTCATCTCGCCGCCTTTTCCAGCATTTCTCTTGCCTCCACGCTGTAGCCACCCACTAAACAGTCGCTACTCCATCTCAGCTAGTATTTTGACACCGACCAGTTGGCAGCGGAGGCGGTGGCAAAGACCACATCCGCCCAGGCATCCCTACTGGTACAGCTCCAACCGACACCTCATCACTAGGCCTTCAACAAAGCCCCGCTTTCACTCACAAGCCTGACGAATTGACTCACACCGCCCACGCACGTGCTGCCAGCCTCTCTGAGGTCAGGGCCGTTCCGCTTGGCTGAAACACTTGCAGGCCACAACAGCGCCTTCCCACGATGCTCCTGTCGCACACTGCATACCGCCACCACGTCTGTGCATCCGCCCCAGTAGCACAACTTCATCACCGCCGGCGTGGCTGCACACGGTGTAGAGACGAACCCCCGTTCTCCCCCCACAAGCCTCCTCACCCGCTCCAAGGTGTGCGAACCCTGCAGAATGCCCTGCATGCAAAACCAGTCACCAGGGCTGAAGGCAGAACCGTTGAACAACTCCACACACCTGAGGCAAATGACACGTCAAAACTTCCCTCCTCAATTGGAGCACAACACAACGTTTTTGTGTCAAAAAATATTGTTTTGGTCAAAATTGCGTGTTTGGAAGAGTGACTGGCTGGGGCTTCATATCAGCCGTTGGACAATGCGTGGCTCAAACAATGGCACTCAACTTGTGCCATTGTTTGGGGGTGGGGGGGGAGGGGGAAGGGCATGGGATGGGATGGGAGGTTAGGGGTGGTTGGGGGAGGAGGGGGTTTCATCGGCAATGCTTTGGATGCCGCAAAACTAAACAAAGCACGAAAAGTGAAGCTGCTGGGCAGTTGTGGAGAGGTGAATCTGTGCAAGTGGGGGAGAGGGCGAGAGGCCTCACTGAAGCTCCCGTTTGCCATTCGGCAGGTCACGGAAATGGCAAGGAGGTGACTGGCGATGGGGTGAGATCAGACACGGTGGCGATGAGAGGCAGCTGCAGAACAACTCAGAGACGATGCTTCATGTTAATTTTACAACGAAAGCTGACAGTGCATGGCACCACCTGCCAAGTCAAAACCTACTCAAGGCAATTCATCCATAGCCTCCCAAATAAGTCTTTTTCACATGTAGTCACCACGGCCATTGCAGAAGGCGCTACGAAGACAAACGCCAAAAGTCATGCAAACTCTGAGGACGAAAATTATACTAATTTGAAATGATATTTGACTACAAAATGCCAGGTTCCACCTTCTAGTCAGGTGAAAGGGAAAGACTTGACATCTGCAAACCTCCAGCACTTCTACCCTTGGATCTATCATGTTGCGCTGTTGAGGATGGATTTGGATGCCGTTGTCGGATCTAATGCAGTAGGAGTGAGTGGAGTCTTTGAACGTATCCTTA
Source organism: Taenia pisiformis (assembly GCA_023968675.1). NCBI lineage: Eukaryota > Metazoa > Platyhelminthes > Cestoda > Cyclophyllidea > Taeniidae > Taenia > Taenia pisiformis. The sequence goes on along the minus strand of CM043739.1, from coordinate 6,812,544 downwards.
AAAAAGACAAGCCATCTGTTGCGTGGCCTACGGAGGCAATAACTGGCAGTCTAACCAATCCCCTGCTTTTAGCCACGCTTCCACCAATGGATAGCCGGTGGTGGCCAACACGTCCGCACGGTTGGAGTTGGCTAGCAGGCCTACTAGCTAGCTAGGTGGATAGGGTAAGTTGACAGGGATAGATAGATGGAGTGAGTGAGTGAGTGAGTGAGTGAGTGGGCGAGTGTATGAATGACTAGCTTGATTTACAACAGCAAATAGAGAGGAGCCGAACAAAAGAAACCATTCCTTCCCCCAGTCAAGAGGGCAATAAGATCGACCAACTGAATGTTTGGACGGAGAAGGGACTTCAAGACATGCGTCTAGACGTATGCTAAATGAGGTTGGAACACGAAAATTGCTCGACACGCGCCATGGCAGATTTGGTGAAGGCTCGGTGGTGTAAGAATGGATCCACGAAAACCGCGCAAATTGAGACTGGAAGGGTTGGAAAGAGGAACGGAGACACCGACGCCGTTGATAACGCTGAAGAGGAAGACAGGTTTTAGTGGAATTGTCACCGCAGAAGGAGAGTCAAGTCTACGACACACCTCGCCTCTACAAATCTGCCCACCGCCACCTGGACCAGTTGCGTTTCAAAGGTTCTCTCCACAGCTACAACCACAACAACCGGATTATAATGTCTCTCTTGTGAGTTTGCCATTTTCGTTTGCCTTTTGTATTGGCATGCAATCTTGAACTTGGTTCAAACTTAGGACTTACGCAGAACTTACTGGATCTGTAAAATCCCCTTCTCAGCTCTCCTGTGTTGGCCTAAAGCAGAGAGGCTTGATGGCTCACAGGTTCGGTGCGTTTTGAGGGGTCATGGCTTGCACCCTAGCAGGGCCACCTGTGGTAGATCGAGGCTCAGTGGTTGACAGAACATTTGATCAGCACGCTCGGCCTCAGGCTCATTGGTGTGACCAACCTGCCGCTTTTGGTCGTGCGTAGCACCGACGTATCGAAGTGCCACTTACGAGATTCCTGTGCTATGCTTCAAGTTCCTAATCTTATTTTTGAATTTTACCGCTTCGTTTAGAGAACCCCATTTGAAGATAGTCAAATTAATTGTCTAGCTTTTCTTGTGGCGTCAAGGTATTAAAAAGCAATCGCCTCTTGTCAACGATCAAAAAACTGTGGTGATTTGTCTCGTTTAAAACGCGTTTTATGCATTGAAATGCACGTTATCTCCAATCGCTTACCAGTCTTTCAACGACATCACCTCGGCAGAAGGAAACACTTAATGTGTTCCCCGAAAAAAAATTGGTAGAAAGTTTTGCCCCTAAAGAACAATGCTGAAGAGACGGAAAAGCTTTGTAGCTTGAACAATCCCATGCGAATGCTTTACGACTTTATTAAAGCTCTTAGTAAATGTTGAGCTCAAAATCCAAGCATTGTGAGACTCTTGGGTAGGCGCACACGATGTCGAGGTATGGGAAGCACACTGAACCTCCAGAGAAACTCAGAAATCCGGCTTTTGAATTGCTGTAGAAAAACTGGTGCTAAGCCTGATTTTTCTCAGACTATGATAGCACAATGCATTCAATTTATTGCTGTGACGCTAGTCATTACATTTGGAACAGCAAGGCATCATAAATTAATACAGAACATGTGACACATGTGTGTGACGCTGTCCACAAGTATCAAGGTCAAAGCCTCGCCTCGTAGTTTAAGTGTCGTTTGTGAAGTGTAAATGGGAGGCGGTTGAGATTAAGGTCCATAAATTAACCATTGGCTTGATCAAAAGCAAACGCTTGACAAGTGGGTGTTCTTAGCCAAACTTTAAAGGGTTAAATAAGTGCAAAGCAAAAATTAAACCACTTTTAAAATTCCCATGAAAATTACACACCTTGATATTCGAAATCAAGGGATTTTTAGTTGAACAAACATTTTGCTCTTTGTGATGAGGGAAAAATAGAATAATTTGTCTTATTTGCATGGATACATGACCTTGAGGAGAGACCGAGCCAGTTCGAATCGCGCTTGTTCCTCTGCAGCATAAGCGAATGCGCTTATTACCAGCTTCTAGTCGTGACAAGCGGTGACACCTGTAGAGTTAGCAGCACACGACAGAGAATAGTTGAAATTTGACCCGCCTATTTTAGTACGAAATTAACACGTTGTTACAACACGTTCCCCAACGCGGGGTGTTTGTGAATGACTGCTGCAACTTGGGTGGCTTTAAACAATCCGATTAATGAGAATGATTTGATCTGCCATAGCGAAACAAAATTTTTAATTTCAAAGATCAGATAAAATGTGCATTAACATTAGAGAGCACAATTTACTAAATGCTCCTAAAAATATCGGTGTGTTCCATAAACACCCCTGCAATTGTTGCGAAATGGGCGAGATTTCTCGAAAAACTCCTAACGCTGAACGTGATGGCCGTGAAATAAATAAGTAAATACACATCCGAGGCATTTTGGGTTTGAATTAGTGCATGAAATCGGCCTCACAATCGTCAGTTTTGGGTAAACTACAAAAGTTTTCTGGGTGACTTGAGAGGATGAATGCCCATCAGAGTTGATAGTCCAACCCGGATCATGGTGGCTGAGAACTGTGTCATTTTTAAATAATGCTGGGAGTTTTGCGATGCCGTAAAGGCGTGAGAAGGCCTTGTGGAAAGGCACACTTTGGTTAAGCAAAATGAATAAACTTTGGCCTAAGTAAAGACCTATTCTAAGGAGGTGGCATGTTGTTTGGGAGACATTGTGAGGTAATAACCTTTCCTAAGCTTTGCACTTATCCATAAGTAATGAATGTCCTGCGGCAATCGCCCTGGTCTGTCGCTCTCTCCCCGCATTTATGCCCTTGAATGGAGAAGACTGACTGCCCTATCTGATGTGGAATTCCGCAAATTGTCGGTGGGCTCTGGTCCGTTTTAAAGCCTCTTCCACTCTCACCAACCATCAACTGTGTGGCACATTCCAGCTCAAGAGCACTGCATTTTTACTTAAAACGTTAGCCAATCTGGACTGTTGCTTTACAGCGCTGCATCTTTGCTGGTTGAAATTTTTTGGAAGTACCTCCAAATCAAGGCGACCCTTTAGCAATTTACGGCAGGTCGGAGTGTGCCACAACTTTCCCTGCGTATGACTGAAGACAGTAAATATTTGAAGTATTTGCAGAAAATCACCGATAAAGGGCTAATTTCCTCCCCTTCAACTGGCCAAAATTTTCCAACAAAACTGACCTATTTCGGTCAAACGGAAAGTCTCGCTGCGCCAAAAAATAACTTGTAGGAGTTTCCTCTCGGAAAGTATTTACGAGCATATAAAAAGATCCGCACTTTCCAGCCAAGAAAAAATAGTATAAATTGCTCCTGGCAGCGAGGTAGACATAATGATGCCCTGGGGACCACTTCAAAGGAATTGAACGCCCTATCTCTTTCGACCCCATAAAAATGTTGGGGATGCTTTTGCGATCGCGCTCCACCCTCTCCCCTTTCCCCCGTCATCTTCAAATTAAGAACTCCCATCTCCCCGCCCCTGTCCAATCCTCTCGCCTCCCCAGGGTAGAGGAGATTCACACATTATTTGAACGGCAGGCATTAGACAGTGAATTTTTCTGCTTCTCGATTCAGATGTTTTTTTCGTCCTAGCTAGCAACACTGGCGCAGTTTGGAGAATGTTCCTCCTTGTTACATTCTTCAGAAAAAGATTAGCTCTGGGCTGCGGGTGGAGCGACTTGAGGATCGAAGGCTTGGTTCATTCCCTAAGAAGGACCAAAGTGGTGAATGTAGCGCTTCAGTCAATGCAGTGGTAGTTTTTATTTTTTTTTAAATCTGAAAGTAATAGTAGCTTTAAAGAAAGAAACAAAATAACCGTCAAGTTTTGACAGGCGATCCTTTGAAAAATTGACTACATTTGCAGTGATTTACGTAAGATGGAACTGTCAGCTCCCCTCCTTCTTTCCTTCCTTCCTCCCTCCCTCAAAAAACCGCAATTATTAGTGGGTTTTGTTAGGACGCCATAGCAACGAAAGGAAGCACTGCAATGGGGAGCTGGCGGAAGGCCCAATAGCACATCAGGAGGGGCACAAAAGTTGGCCCAGTTAGCCCAATCTCTGGCCTCCATTTCCAGCTGACCCACATGGCGACACTTGGCCCATTTCCGTTGTTGGTGTGCGCCCTCGTGTTAAGTGGACATGACTCCGGAAGTGACTGCAATCGCAGAAGCATATCGTACGACCAGGATGGGTGGAAAGTTGGGAGTGTAGGCTTAAGGTAACTCTAAGACGATTGCCACTGATTGGCTAGCCCACAACCAATCGCACGTAAGCAGCCTTGACGGATTTTACCATTTAATCGCTAGTAAAATAACAAAAAAAGTTTGGTTTACGTGCTCAGTTAATTTTGCAATCCGCACAAAATTATTTCATGTCCATGTTAACCCTCAAGGAAACTGAAGGAAGTGCCGCTTTTTTGGTTTTGCCACTTATGATGGGACTTCGGGAAGAAAGCACCCACACATTTGAGTTATAAATACAAATAAAATGTGATGTGTTAGAGTGTATTGCTGAGTTATTTTTGTGCTATAATTTGGTGAAGATATTCAACGCGAGAATTCCTGTTCGACATATTTGCCACCCCTCTCGCTCAACTAAGGCGCTGCCATCGTGGCAGACAGACATCCAGGCATCAGGAAGAGCGAAGCACGCAGACTGCGATTCGCTACCGACTTCCTGATTTGTCTCGCGGTCTTCTCTACAGCCATTCGGACATGTGAAAACGCATACTTTTGCGACACCAAAATGGATAGCAGCGAACACTTCCCGCTATGAAGCCCTTTAAACAGGCTCTGTTTGAGCATTTATATTGACTAGATGAACTATAAATTTTCTGGCGAATTATTTATTCCCAAGGAATGGTGTGATTCGCATTAAAAGTGGGACTATTAGCGCTTTGTGACCAAATGACTGATGTTTTGCAGGCGCGACACTCCGTACCACTGATTCACTTAACCCGTTCCCTTGCGGCTTATCTAAAGGAAGGATGTTGTCCCTCCTCGCTGCCCCCCACCCCAGCCCCAACTCGCTTCTCTTCGCTTGTAGCATAATTACACCGAATAAGGTACTCGAGCAGCGGTTGTCATAGCGACCATGGGATGAGTGAATAATGAATAGTTGGATGAAGCGACGACGCCCTAGATTGGTTGTCCCCGCCTAGGGTTTCGGCAGATGGTGGTTATCGGTACCATATAAAAGGATTTTAAAGTTGGTGACTTAAAAAACGCTGCCTTTCGAAGGTGTGAACATTTTCCGCTACTTTAAACATTTTTACTGTTGGTTTTATGCACCTCTGTGCGTTTCATAAACACAATGATTGGCGTTATTTGATTTCCAAAATACCGCGAAGGGGGAGCTTTGAACCGCCAAGTACAGTAAAACAGCAGCTAATAAGCTTCGTTTTGATCCTTCCTTCCTTCATTCTTACCGAAGCCACTTGGACGGGGGTACGAATCCGCGTAGCCGTCAGGAGTGTCAAATAGGCGTTCGGTGTGTAGGTCAGCGCCTCGAGAGCCAGCCGCTGGGGCCGGGGTGAGAAACGTTTGGCCCAGCTGCAAAAGGCAAAAGACCCTCACCTAAGATGGCTTGCGGCCGCCCGAGGTGGCCTGGCGTCGATTGGGTGAAACTTTTGCCATCTACGCTGAGCGCATTTCTACCGCAGTTGAGATTAATGGAAGGGTAATCGGCGCTCAGCAGATTATATAAAAAGCTTTCGGCTATAATCGTAAAGCCCACAAGGCGAACGATTAAAAGCGAAACAATGTGAAAGGAAAAGTCCACCGGTTTTGGCAAATTGTGCGGTAGATCTGCCTTCATAGCAACGTTTAATGCCTCTATTGCATGGAAGTAAAATCATGGATCTGTAGGCTTTTGGCAAAGAAATGCGTACAGGTTTTCTCGTTGTGTCAAACACATTCATGGGAATGAAGTCAAAATTTGAGCGCGATTTCCAACTTTTCACAAATTATTACTCTTGACTCGCAAATCCACCGCCACTTCATGGACCTCGGCTTAACAAATCAAGCAAGCTGATTAATTTCTGAAACAATGTGTCAAATTAATCAATTTCTTATATTTCTATTAGGTAATTCATGCGCGTCAATAAATTTCCTCCCGTTGTGATCTATGAAAAGCCAAAATAACTTTTGCTTTGCTCTAATAAATTGAAAATAAACTTTCCGACCGAAAAAAAACAAAATTCAAATTTTCAAGTGATGAATTGTAGAGGATTTGGAAAAAATTCGAGCAGATTTTTCAGGCAAGCTTCAAATCGGGTTATTTATGCGATTTTTAGCATTGTAAAACACGTTTCGTTTCGAAGACCGCCATTAATTTTAGCGTAATCAAAGCTCTTTGGTTAGACAAAGCGATATCAGTTTAAATTTCTCCGTACTGAGTAAACATAAACCCCAGACTTTAACTATAATCGCCTCAAGAGTTCCAAAGTCCCTTTTTTGCCTTAACTATGAGGAAGTCATCGGGTGCTACAGCGCTCCGGGACCGCCTTGTAGGCGAGAGAAGGCACATTACTGAGACCGAGTAAAAGAAAGGGCGCGGGCCTACTGGCACCTCTCAGACGGGACCAAGTTGCCACCTCAGTGAGCAAAGCTCAAACCGTCGACATAACAACAAACATTGCAAGTCCACCTTCTTGAATATCCTTGCGCTTCCACCAAGCCATCATAGACGCAGAAGCGTTGGCTAAAAATCTTTGGAAGGAGCTAAAATTATTTGTAGATCCGGAAGTAGACCGTGACGCTCCCACAGTTGAGCGAACCGATGTAGCAAGTGAGTTATAGCGGGCCTAAACTGCGCAAAAAGTGCGAGTTCATTCACGTTTTATTTTTAACCTGCAACCGACGCCCAACTGGCGCAATGAAAGTGTGCTTAAGGGCGATTTAATTGTTTACACAGACCCTACAAAAGGGTCCACTTTGTGTGTGTAGTTTTAATAAAAAGTCATTAAAAACGCCCATCTAATGAATGCTTCGTGTTGGCCCACTTTGATTAGCCCAAGTGAGCAAGTTTAGGGAAATTTTACGTGGTAGCATGTTTTTTAAATGGGAGCATATTCTGTTTGGGCTATTTGCTATTCAAAAGCTTCTAACTCAGAAGGAATGTGTTAAGCCACGAAAGACACAAAAAGGGGCTAACAGGCAACTTGAAGCATGACGCATGTCAAGGGGACGCGTGTCATTTCCAACGGGGAAGAATTTACTGCCTTCTGCAAGGCATTGTGCAGCGCAGTGAAAGGTGTGCGGATGATTATTTGTTTGTCTTCCGGAAGGACAAAAGATGAAGCATGCCCCCACTGCGCACTGCCCCTCTTTCCTGGGCCTGTCAACTCAGAATTGGCCATGCTGCCGTAAAATCGCCCACTTCCGAGTGAGTTGTGGATGCATTGCTAGAAGTTCTTAAGGATGTAGGTGGGCAGCGGCTGGTTAGGGTGGCACGGGAAGGCTTCGTGTGTGTCACCTCTTCCCATTTTCCGATTTACTTGCGTAGAGACTTCGTCAACACTTTTTTATTAATTGTAATTTTGATTTTTACTCACCAATTTGAAAGGATTCCAATGAAGATTCCTGGGAGGCTTAAGCACTTATTCTCAAAAAACACCCCACGAATGTAATTGGAGAGCCCCATTTCCAAAGCATCGTCTGATTGTTGGGCCCGAAAGCACTTTTGAAAGAATTGGTTTCATTACACTCATCAGTGAGATAGAAATAAGATTACGCACGTTGTGACCTTGAAATCTTGGTAGATTAATGTTTGTAAGGTCATTCCCACTTTACTTGCAGTCGATTAGTCCCGCTTGGTCTCTCAGCCCTAACCAAATCATCCCCTTTAAGAGGCTTGGGGTGGCAAAAGTAATTTTGACGAGCTTCCAGCTGCCTTTTTACCATCTTTCCATTTTTAAGGTTCGCTGCATAAAAAGCTGTTTCGATCCATTTTGTGTCCAAGTTGTAAGTAGAGTAGCTCGCCCATATCCTGAGTGTGAGTTATAGGCCTACCCTACCCACACCTACAAGTCCGTTGCTTGTCCGCAGTGGCTCGGTTCAAAAAAATGACAAACAGTTTCCTTCATTACAAGTTTTGTGGGCATATCACCGCCAAAATTTTGTATATTCAGCAGTGGTAAGTGCCATGTTTTGACATGGCATTGTGGTCGCTATAAAAGCGTGGTTATAGGACAAGGTCTAAAATGGCAGGCTGATAAAATGCATTCAATGTATAACAAAAAAAGGTCAATCGCTCGCTTACTAGATGCACGAGCAGTTCTAGGAGGGTTCGATGAGAAAATGGTCGGGTGAGTCCAAAATCATGTGATAGGATGCACCGAAGCTTTCGTTGCATTGCTAAGGTTCATTGTGGCAGGAAATGGTTAGCCATGTCTGATAGGATGTTGAGCCGTTAAGGATATGCGTTAGAGCAGCTTGAATTGCATTACCTGAAAAAGCAAAATAAAGCACAAGTTACCAAATATAGAAGACTTATTAAAAACTAGACCTACAAATAAACTATAAAAAATCCATTAAATTTTGTATTGTTTTTGGATACATAAAAATGTAAAGTGAATATGTTTATTGGTGTTTCAATAATCCGCAGATGTAATTCATTACTAGCGCACGATTTCGGATGTGGGAGGCGCACTTAACTCCCCCGGTTCTCTTGTCTTTTCTGCAGTAAAAACTGACTTTGAGTTCTTTTAAACAATTTTCAAATGCATGAGAAATAAAAAAAACGTTGGTCTTATTAACACAAATTGTCTTGGAGTTTAAGTTTGTGGAAAATGTGGCATGTAAGTAGGAAACAGAGTTTCCGTGAGGTTTGGGTGTCAAGCTTCAAAAGCACTGCTAGATTTTCACTTCGTACGCGTATTTTAGGGGTATAATAGGCCTTAACTGCAATTTGGTCTCGTTAAGCACTACTTTGCATGGGAACGCATAGTGCTTCTTAAAGCAGTGGGTCATTTTTGGCATTCGGGTTGCGTGAGGCTTGGTCAGCACACTAAAATCACAGATCAACTGCCTCATCTGGTGTTTTAGCATTCCTTATCTGTGTGCGCGAAAATGGAACAATATCGCTTAATTCAACGTAGTACCTCTAGTGCATTCTGCAGTAAAAGATACCTGCGCCAGTTCTATATGATTCCAATTAGGGACTAGTAATTTTCTAACCATCCTCTTTATTTTTTATTTATCAGAAATTGTCTAACGATAAGGCCTCCTTGCTGTGGGACATTTGATCTCAAGTTAGCGCATATTTTTTGCTTAATTCCTCAGCTACCATTAGCCGGAATAAAACCAATTAGTTTTATAAACAATTGCCTGACTCGACCGAATTCTCTTCAGTTTTAAATTGTTGACTCGGACAAAGAAATCACGTCAAATTTCTTAAAACTGTGAAAATAAGAAAAGCGATTGACTTCGTGTTATGGCGAGACACTACAAAATATTTTCTAAAAAACACGAATTTTAATTGATAGATTGCGCAAGAAGATGGTTAAAAGTGTATCAAAAGGGTTTTTTGTCCCTGAACATTCAAAAGCTCTAAATCATCGCTTTTGGTTTTGAAGCCTTTAGATTTGATTTTTTAAAGAAATAGCTGCCAATTTGATCGTGAAGAAATGCGAGTCTATTAGAATCGGTTACTTTCCTTTACCTTCAAGGCAGAAAGCCTTACGCAGGCAATTCGACCATTTAGCGAAGAATTAAATTTTTTGGGGAGGGGAGAGATTAGTGATAGCGCATTATGAAGTACTTTATTCTTTCCTTTTTTGAAGCTTGGGGTTCAGATGCCCCTGCAAGTGCTCAATACCCTCCCCAGCCCCCGTTGCACACCCCTCCTGTCGCCTAGTGACCGATTTGAATGTCGCTGTTCCTCCACCGAATCGGCGGGATCAGAGCATTTGGGCTCCACCTCAGAAAGTCCGTCCATTTCAAGGCGACAGGAGACCACCTACTTTCCCACCGCCGTTGCTATCTCAACCACCGCCTCTACCACTGCCACCCCCACTGCCAACCAATCCAGGCGAGTGCGATTTCGACCAACTCCCACAAGCACCACCAACGCAACGGCGACGGCGCCAGAGGGCAATTCCTGTAAGGAGGAAAAGAATGAGGTTAGTATAGCCCAAGCCAACAAAAGGTTTTTTGGTAGATTTTAGCAAAATCGTGAGAAGTTAAGGCCAGAAGTGAAGTGACTGACTGGATAAAACCTAGCTCAGTGGAAGAGGTAGAAATTGATGTGGCGTGGCTCGCTAAGCCCGATATTTGAATAAACGGTTTACGAAACAGCTCTCATTTGCTACAATTTGAGAGGTTTATGTAAATTCATGATTTCTGTCGATTCTAATGAATTCAAGGTTTTGTTTTCTTAAAATGAAAATCACCAAGCTCTATGCACTATTATGGCTGAAAAGGCCCTACAATGTCTATTTTTTATAAATGATTGCAATCGACTTTGTCAGTCACGAATTCGTCACTAGTTTTAGAAACATTTAGACATTCCTAAGGGGCTAAACTACCACCGGTTTATAGCTAGTCAGTCAGTACAGATTGGTGTTAAAATAACAAACCTCATGACGCAACTTTAGAAAAAAGTTTTCTTATCGTGATCACCTCGTTTATTTTAATATCTGAGAGTAAGGATAAAACACTGTCCGCTCTGTTGATCCAATTAGGCAAAAGATTTACTCCCTTGCCTTTGATTGGTGAAAATTCGAATGTAGCCGTTATCCGATTGGTTGATTTCCAGCCCAGACGCTTCGAAGTGACTTCTTTCTGCCAGCGCGGCTCCTTTAATCCCCACCCTGATTTGCTTCACCTCAGCCGCCACCGTGGTCCCATGCAAGAGATAAGGCATCGAAAACACAAGGCCTTTGGTTTGATAGTCAAATATCATAAGGTGTTGGATGCGCACATGTGCAACCGTTGGCTCTGTCGCCACGCTTTTTAGGATTGGTGCCATTCACATTCCAAAGTGGTCCAACCTTACTGTGAGTAAAAGCCTCAGACAATAAAAACGCTAAATGAGATAAAAACTAGTGCAACAGTAAGCAAAACAGACGCCATCGCTATGACCTGTACTCAAAAACAAATTCACTGACTGGTGTAGGGCCACCACATCGCTATCATACAATGCGGCAGCAGCCTCGTGCCAGAAGAATTTGAGTGGTGGGTGAAGCACAAATAAAAAGGTAGGTTGCGTGCACTTATTTGTTTGTAATATGCTCAATTACACCATAATCGCAGTCTCAAACACCGTCGATCGCTCCAAATATTTTTAGTAGCAATAGAAAGCATTAATGGATGTGCGTGCGCGAACTAACATTTGTTGGCTACGTTTCTCACGCAAAATGCCAACGATATGCCTGTGGCAGTGGCACAATGAGCCTCATTATTGCTGCCTTGCAAATGCATCCCCTTTTTTCGCCATTAATTGAGTACATTTTGGCGCGTGGAGAATCCGATCGCTGATGGTTAATCCTCACTGCTACGGAGCTCATCATAAGGGGCGAAGTTTCCCAAGAAAGCGGCAAACACAACTAGACCACCTTCTTCTAGCAGCCATTTCTCTCATGTACTAATAATTGAGTGATGCGCATCGACCTTGAACGGTTCGGTAGTACAAGAAAGTCATTCCACACTGAAATGCTCGTATCCTGCTAAAAAGCATAAAAATCCAATGACCGCCATTCCTTCATATTTTTTCCTCCCCTCCATAGACAAATCACACTTTGGTCGAATCCCTCCAGGTTCCTACCATTCTCGATCCAACCACCACCGCTAATACTACTACAGCGGGCGTCACCTCCACCCTCACCATCGCTAAGGCCAATCACATCTCTCGGTTCCATCACCCTGCCAAACGGAAAGTCTCTCCTTCCATTGGAATCAAGGTCAATCCTGCTGACTGCTCCGCCGATGTTATTGTAGCCACGGCGACAAATGCTGCAGACAACCCCTTCATAAATGCAACACGTAAATTTAGTGTTCTCGAAAGACAAAACACGGTGGAGGAAAAAGGGGCTGGTAGCAGTGGTGCTGCCGGCACGAAAATTGCTCAAGGTTAGTGCTTGATGACCTTGAGTAAACCTTTCATACTAGAAGATTTGAAGAGGCAATCAGTTGGGCCTTAATGGTTTGAGATTTTAAGCATGTTAGGCTAAAAGCAACCGTCGAAAGGCTTGAGAAATTCAAATGACCCTCGAAGTTGAGTCAAGTGCACGACATCCTTAAGAACTCAAGTAGGCACTTTGGCCCCTTTCTTAAGATCGTTCCAGTCGGATGTCTCTACGGCCCTCTCTCATGCTCAACGCTCTGCGCGGTGTTCAGCGAAGCACCGATGAAACCGCTGCAAGTGGCACAGGTAATGCAGGTGGAAGCGGAAGTGCGATTCTCCCTAATGGAGTTATCAAATCCCTCACATTTGACGCCTCTACTGCGCCCCCTGATAACTCTGCTCGTCGGCTCACACGGTTCTCGAATCTCCTCCGCGCTCCCTCCGAAATCGCCTCCGATCCCGACCCCGAAGCCACATCCGTGTCGGCCACCCTGGAAGCTTCCAATGATTACTCCACAGATCATAGAACCCTACTCATGGAGGTGCTTTGTTACTGCTGCTGCTGCTGCTGTAATGATGGTGTTGGTGGTCGCATCGGTGGTGCAGGTGACAGTGGGAGGTCCGACAATAACTCCGCTACTGGTGGACATCGTCGCCGAATGCATCGGGACGGTGGCAGTGGAGGCGGAGGCGGTTCGGACAGGCGTGGAGACTATGCGAACCTGATTGAGAATCACAGACTGGCTCGACTAGTCACTTTGTTAGCGGTGCTTGCGATTCTAGGTCTTGTTCTCACGTATATCATAAAGTTGATAGTGGAACAGCAGCAACAGCAGCAAAACCAAGTGACAACCCCAATTCCGAAATCATTCACCCGGAATTCAGGTCAATGAGTTGCCTACGTCACCTCGAGTCTCCCTCCCAACCACCTCATTCCCAAAAGCAGTATTACGCCCTGTACAGTGTTGACAAACTCCTTTATTCTTCCCTATTTCGGTGTGTAGTAGTTGATAAAATCGAGGAAAAAGCGGAGGGAAACACCCAGAATTTCACTTGATCAGTAACCCCTTCACTCAAGCACCAACAAGCAAGCAAATTCACCAAACAACTATGTATTTTTTGTTACCCAGTATTATAAAACAGATGTGACTACAATGGAGATGGTGTGCTAGTTGGGAGGTGATGGAAAGGAAATGCGTCACGCTAACGTTCATCCAAACTGTATGACAATCATGGGAAAAAGTCTGTTTTCTCCTTTAGAAGAGATTAACATGCGGAGCTGGACACTAATAAACTCAGAAAGTTCACATTAAAATGAGCAATCTGCAAGAAGGCATTTATTCCTCACAGAGCCGCTCTGAGGGTGCTACTTAACTCGTTATGAGCAGACAATATCTTCGAGCCATAAAACATTGAAATGAAGACTTTTCCAAGTAATTGCTAGTGCATGGAAGGAGCTACTTAGATAAAACATTTGGTCACTTGAAATATTCACCAACCTTTAACTCATCGTCAAAGAGCAGAACGGACATTTACCCCTCACAAGGTCACCGCGCAAAAGGCTTCACATACGTACTTTTAGACGCACTTTTGTATGTACTGATGAAGTAGTGACGAAAATGCCACTAAAGCAAATGCCAACAGACACAAGCTTTTACAAGCGCAGTCCATATGGAGGCAATACCGTGCTTAATTGAAAGCCGACTTGTAGGGTCAATGGCGCTCTACGCCTCTACAATCCATCAGCTGACCGAACGCTCCAACTGAAATCTGAAAGCACCCACGGTGCAACGCTCAGATACCACCCGGATCCATGACAAAGTAAGCACGAGAGGTCAAGCCGGCAAAAATGCCGGACGATAGCTCCCACTTATTAGACGAATTAGTTGATCACTTCAGGCTCCTCGAGGTGGATCGACATAATAAGCAACAGCTGCTGAACACTGTCAGATCAGAGAACCTGTGGATAAGACTACCAGTTGACAGCTTCACACGTTTGCACGTTCCTAATCTAGCATTTTACCTACCCGAAACATGCTGCTGAATTGACATCTCAGTCACCAAACTATAATGCCATTCTGCCAGGGCCAATTTCCATACTGTTGACATAAAAGCCGCTCAAGTAGACAAATGCACAAACGGTCCCCTATTTCGCCTCAGGAGGGAGGGAAACACATAAACACGACAAAATCTACCTAGCAACCTCAGCCAGGAATGTTACACGCAAACTGAAGGAGGAATTGAGACACACTGTCACCGTCCCGATCCACGAAACCCATGTTCACAGATATTGACTCCAGAGCTTGTTGAACTGTGCGCACACACTGGACCGGATGCTTTTTGAAAAAAGCCTAATAAAGGAGACAGCGAAGGTCAGTCTGGAAGTCAGAAAAGATTGCAGGTGAAACGAAAAATCGGACTCACTTCAACCTCTTCGTAATCGGCCTTGGTGCAGAAACCTCCACAGCATGCCTAAGATAGAAACAAAATGGGATGGTGCATGGATTCGAGTTAGGTAAAACACTATGGACAAATGAATATACGGACACAGAGCAACCAAATAAGCCAATCGACAGAGCTAAAGACATATAGCACTACCTACTAAAATTGGAATTAAGTAGCGAACTGTCCACTGTAATGTTGCCGCAACCACTAACCATACCTTTACAATGACCCACATGACTTTACAGGACGGCAATTCAACGGTAGAAGAAGACAGAAGGATAATTCACCATACCCACGCAACATCATACGTTACTAAAGGGTCACTCACCTCGATAACATAAGATAAGATACTGGCCACGGCAAGGTCCTCCGTCAGTGTATCGATACGATTTTTGATCTCTCTCCACACAGCACGTCGACCAACGGCAGAAGCCAAGGAGAGCGACGTGAGGGGAAACAATCGGTCCTGCTTACGCACAAGGTCAGAGAAGGTCAGCCCAATCACACGCTTCGCCATTGCCGACTCACGCGTACAGCCCATGCATTGAAGAATGCGGACACGCTCGTCGTGCATTGTCGCTCGTTCATGCAACTAGCACATTATGCACCACCATTACTACTTATCCACATTTATAAGCATCCTACGCAAAAAGGAATCATCAATGCTGGTGTGGGGAAAAGCAACCGAATCATCAAGACATTCTCGCGCTACTTTCACCTGCCTGTGCTAGGCTAGACACCAACGCGGTGAACTATCCGACTCTTTACTTAGCAGCCCACCAATGCAACAGTTACCACTGCCACCAACACAACACCTCAGTGTACTCACGTTCAGAAGGCGCTCGTACACATCGTCTCCGCCATGCCGCATGCATGTGGAGTAGACAGCGATGCGCAGGTCCGCTGCAATTAAGCCCTCGCGAACCGTCGCAGCACCCGTGCCCACAGCATCGCCCTTGTCGCACGCCATCACCGTCTTGTAGTGGCGATCGAAGAGCACCTTCGCCTTCCCCACCACCTCCGGTGAACCCGCCGCACCCAGCATCGCGATGAGAAGGGGCCGCAGAAGCGTGTCGTTGCTGCACTCCTTCTCACCTACCTCCCAGCCTGCAAACCAATGCAAATAGAAGAGGACATCCGATCAATCAATCAACGCACAAATCGGGTCTTCAGGGTTGCACCAGAAGTCCGGTGAGACGCCGCCAAGGCGGTCCGACACTTCAACTATTTACCTTCAAACGATAAAATGGTACCCAAATGTGTGCAACACCACCACCTTAATTACCCAAACCCAATCGGTCAGGAGTTACGAATATGCGACGATTCCCCCCACAAACGGCTTAGCTGCATTTACTAGGACTGAGGATGGTGACTTTTCCCAACCTACCCAAACGCTTCAGAGACGGCTCTGCTAAATGGACAATGAAGGTGTTCAGAGCATCCTCAAAGGGTGTGGTCGTTTCCGCACCAGCTGCGTCGTGGGAAGGCGCACATCTCTCCTGAAGGAGGCCACGCAGACTGCAAAATTGCTCACGCAGCTCACGCCAAACAATGTAATCGCCTTCACACTGCAATGTCGAAGCCATTGTCAGCGCAGAAGTCATCCGCAAACGACCAGCGCGTGCCTAGTTGGCAGGAAAAGCAAGCAGGGAATGCAGACACAAAACCCCAGCCAAGCGGAGGTGCCCACTGGCACAACTCACACAACTCAAACGCACCAGCAGCAAGCAGAATATGACTGCACAGATGCTAAGGTAGTCGTCAGAGACGATATGAAGACCTGCACGACTGCTCATACGACACTACCACCCAGTGCACAGCCACAGCACCAACTTACCAGAGCAAAGGCATCCGCCAACACACAGAGTCGGTCACGATGCTCCAGCCGCCTCTCACCCAACGCCTCCAAAATCGGCGCCATCAAACTGCCTTCGTATTGCACACGATAGAAGCCCACAGCACCCGGGTTCAGCCGAATTTGCGAGCCACCAGGCAAGTGCACACTGAATGGCTCTGTCCGCGCTGACGGTGGAACCAGCACACGCTTCAGTATCTTCGTGGAATCCGCAGCCTCACAAATCGTCACCGGCACATACCACGCAGACGTGTCGTCTAAATCAAGAAACACACGCATGCTCAAACAACACTAGTGGACGGTGCGTTCGTGCGAGCCTCGCTACCGTTGTAGCCGCCTTCGGCGAGGAAACGATCCTGTTGAATGGAAATGACTAGCCCGTCCTCCGCGGTGTCCGAGACTTTGTGCACCGTCAACACCGGAAATCCCACTTGCCGTGTCCACGTAGACATGATTTCACCCACGTCCTCACCACAAACCTCGGACAACGCATCCCACAAATCGTCCGTCGTCGTGTTACCATATTTGTGACGTTGGATGTAGAGTTGAAGGCCTTTCGTGAATTTCTAAAGACATTTCGCGCCACTTGCACACCAAACTTACGCAGCAGGACTTACCTCCGGTCCCAGGTAGTCGTTAAGCATGCGAATGATGGAAGAGCCCTTTTGGTAGGAAACAGCGTCGAATATCTCAGCCACCTCGTCGGGAGAATGAACCTCGACCTATCAAGAGCAGCATAAAGCAGTGACGGGTCGACACAGCTGATGCATTTCAAGTGAACCAGCACGACCTACTCACCTCTATTGGGTGACTAGTCTTCAGTGCATCCGTTGCCATAGCGGTGAACACGTTGTCAGTGAGAAAGACAGTCTGGTAAAGAAATGGATCACTGAAGGAGCAATTCAAGTAACGGCAATTGGAGGAGTGATAAGAACCACTGTCAACGACACTTACTTCTACAGGTAATGAGGCTAAAGTGGGCTATACGATAGACACCTCTTCACTCAACAGTCGCTGAGTCAGCGCATTAGTGGTGGCCAAACCACCCACGTCCTTTTGAGTAGCGTGAACAAGACCCTCAAACACTAGGCTTCCATGTGAGCGACAATCGCCCCTAAGTCATCCAGCCATCCAACCATCCATTCACACACACCAACAATGCATTCGCCCATTCACCCATCCACCCACCCACCCGTCCCTCCATTCATCCATTCACTTCCCCAGCCCTCTGATAACACCTACGATTCCGTCAGAGTAGTTGACCAAGCGAACTAACAACAAGTTGAACACAAGACAGGAAGTTCGGAAATCGCGAAGCTAACGCAGGAAAAGTACAGACGAGGGGCAAAGTATTCACTCACCCACATATCGTACTCTGGGAAACAGTGATCCACTCCCAGGTACATAATCCACGAAGCAAAGCCCTCATTCAGCCAAAGGTGGGTCCACCACTCCATGGTGACCAGGTCACCGAACCACATGTGTGCCACTTCGTGCGCCACAGTCAATGCCACACTGCGCTTGTTTATCAGCGGCGACTCCATCTCGTCCACCAACAACCTCGCCTCACTGTACACGGAAAAATTAACACCTCATAAAACAAGTTATGCATAGGCCCTCCCGACCTCCACCGGAATCAGCAGTTAGCACTAACGCCACTCCTCACTGTCTACATTAGTGTCTCACGCACCTCAACAACGACAATCCAGTGGACGAACCAACCTTGAATGAACCACCCTAACTTCGAGGCGCAGGAGGTAACAACTTTGCAACAACAAATGCACAAAGGGCCACCGAAACCGCATCGACTTCCACCACTCATAACTCAAGCCACACTTCTACATAGAGGCTGGCGATGAAGCAGCCGGTGCACGTACAACTACGCTTAACTACACTGATTGGTTGCCGGGGGCAGACAGGAGAAGAGTCAGTCCTACCAACAACGTCATTACAACTGACAAGCAAAAGGATGACGCACCGATAAGTCAACAGTCCCCAATTCTCCATTGCACCCATCGCAAAGTCCGGAATAGCCACTAGGTCCAACTTTGGCAGAGGATAGCCCGCCCCAAACACCTTCGTGAAGAATGGCAACGCACTTCTCGCCATTCTCAGGGCGTGTGCACCCAAATGGGAGCGTTTCGGCGGCGTGTACACCCGGATCCGGACACCGTTCACGTCCTGCGCCTCTGTGTAATCGAACTTCCCCACTATGAACGCCACGATGTACGTCGACATGAGTGGCGTCTCGTCAAAGGCGACTCTTACGTAGGGATGCGACGTGACCGTCGGCAGACCATACTTCTCCAATTCACTCGTTTCAACCGGCTTCCGAGACACTTCGGGCTGGGAAAGATTAATGCAACCTCTTCGTCACTCACACCTAACACACGTGAGGATACCATCACCCCCCGGAGTCATGTCCATTCCTGCAAGCGGAGACAGCTGCCGCTCACATCTGAGGAGCAATGACGAAACCACTCGTCCAAGACTTCGATTTAAGAGGAGGATGCTTAACAATTGTACCAACTGCACCATCAAACCATTATCGTGGCTCTTTCAAGGCTTCATCACATCAACACAACCACTGACAGCCACCTTGGGTGGTGGTGCACTTGCCTGTCGGTGTTTGCACAACTACACACACCCAACACCCTACCCTAACCTAAACACCCCACCACAACTACGTGTTTCACTTTAACACAAACAGGATGGCATTGATGAAAAATGCTATCAACGTCCATTAAAAGGACGTCGTGAATGAATACACGAGCTGACCCTGCAACTTAATTGGGAAATGCACGCGCCCTTTGAAGGGAAGGCGACTTACCATGCAGGACAACGCGGTTAGGTGGTCGGGAATGACCATCGAAATGCGAAACTTGGCCTTCCTATCGGGTTCATCGAGGCAAGGAAAGGCGCGACGGGCGTACGTAGGCTGAAACGAGGATGACACGAGACATGTCACTAAGCTTGTCCGAGACGGTCCTTACCCCAGCTCTACCTATCCATCCCCAAGTCTCCAGCAGCCTTGCAGTGAATTCGCTGGGTAATAGCAATGCACCAAACAATGCTGGTTTGGGGGCACTTGGTAACGAAATCAGCTGTTTACCGACCATGTCGTGGCCACTTACACGGTCATAAGGAAGAACAATGCCAACAGAACCATGGAAGTGGGGCGCTTCGCACCCTCAGGACAACTAAAAAGCAACAAGTCGAAAATGTGGATGCCTGATGGTACGGGATTTGGAGGCCTACCCTACCAGAAGAGGGCCATCCACATGCCTCCTAGGGAACCAGGAAATACACTTCGCAAAAGAGGGCGAAACACCAGCAACAAATGAGGCATGTCACCAACACCTGCTGCAACGCAATCTATCCTGCCTCAAGTAAATGCGATTGCGATAACTTGTGCAAGACAGTAGAGGTGAGAGAGGATCGACAAGGAGTTGTGCAACAGCGTCAGTTGGTGACCGAGAGTCCTCACATGCCCCCACACCACATCAATTAAAGAACACCCCAAATGAGCTAGTCTTGTTAATGCTCCAGAGATAACCCCGTCGCGGTGCTCATGGCAGTGACTATCATCTCGATTGCAAAAGACAAACAACAGTGCAGACGTGCAAAGTCGCAGAGAGATGACCTCTCCTGCACACGGCTGAATGCCTGGAAAGTCACGACCGGACTGCGCTAATCACGAGTGCAGCCCAGAAGCCATTCCGGGAACCGTCATAAAGGAGAAAAGTCACCTCCAAATGGACTGGTCACAACACTAACGTGACAAGTGAATCTCCCAACTAAGCTTAAAGCCATGCTGCCATTCAACTTGTGAAACACACAGCAATGTAGACCTTACCTCAAATTGGGTGGAGAGAATAATGCTCTCTTCACCGGTGGAATCCCTGTAGGTGCTGCGATAAAAGCCATGCATATCATCGGCTATTATGCCTTTGTACTCAAGGCACAAATCAGCATCTCCCGTCTATAAACAGGATTGACGCGCAAAATGCGCATGCAATCAATGCATTACCTCCAGCTCCGAGTCGAAGTTTATTGCTACTTTCTCTTGTTTCTCGTCATACACTACTGACTTCGTGGGGACTAACGAACAACAAACACATCAGTAGATGAAGTTAGGAAGGACTACCTATTAGTTCGGACTTCACCGCTGAATGCCTGATTGTTGCGGAGAGAATCTCAATCTTCTTAGCATTGAGAACAATTGAGTTAGTGGGCAGCGTAAGAGACATGCAGATTGTCACCTTTCCATAGAAAGTAAAGTCACTTGCATTTGGACAGAGCTCGAGAATGTAGACCTTGGGCTCATATGCCCGGGGCAGTCTTTCGAACTTGCAGCTAGTCGAAGACATACTTTAGATGGGAGGAGAGGTGGCCAGCAAAGCAACAAAGGCGGTTACCAGAGTCTTGAATCGTGGACCACCTTTTTAAAACTGTTTAAAGCTCAAGGTCAGTAAGGATAAAGAAGTAGCAATGGCCAATAAGTAAATGTAAGGAGTAACACAATAAAAGTTTAGAGCTGCTTAGCTGATAAAAAATATGTTTACCATTGTTAGCAGTATGTTCTTTTTTAGGGATAATAAAGACTTGTGAAATGTTCCTCTTGATGCATAGAATTTTCTTTTTACGTTTTTTCACCCAGTACACAACGCAACGGTAAGCATTAAGGTGCTTAGAGCAGGGGCTCTTGCATTAAAAATTGCTGTAATTCGGTAATTATGCGGTGGCTAACTTTGAATTTAAATGCACACATTGGTACCTCGGGAAGAACGAATAACTTACTTCGGTGGCTTTTTTCTTTGCAATAATATTTTATCTGTGGACGATATGATTGCGACGTGTCTTTTAGTTATTGCATTTATGAGGTTATCTGATTTTCTTCGTTTTCTCGCCGATTTGATTATGTTGAAATCATTGCATTTTCGAAACCTTGCAGTGTTTGTATGCTTCAATCGAGTTGCATCTAAATCGTTTGCGTATTTGTTTCCCTTTCAAGGATTAATGGATTTCCATTTAGAATGAGGTTACGGTAGGGTGATAAATGTGCTGAATATGGTTGGATAACGATTTTTAAACGTTAATTCTATCAATCATATGAGTTTAAAACTAAGGTTGTGTTTGTCCAAAGAGCGAAAGATGTTTAGGGCTAAGCTTGGAAATAATTTTGCAGAATGAGTGGTACAAGCGCTATATTGGGGATTCAAAGTCATCTTTTTCGATCAGACTAGTTGTGACAACTGACTTTGTAAAAATCATATTTTAGTGGGAAGGTTTCAACAAACATATCGAAAAACTGTTCTATGTTAGTCTTGGAGCATTTGGTAAATTTCTGGACTACATTTTCGGTAAGTTTTACTAGACATTTTTGCACGACGCCGATTTCTTCGCAAAACGATCATCTGGACTGGTAGGCAGAATTCTATTATCACAGGAGGTTTAAGTAGCATCTACAAGACCTCAACACTGTCAACAGGGCACTAGCACTTATTCGTCCAAATCTGTCCACTTTTCGACCAACTTTGTTGCAAATCCTTCATGTATGCGCGAAACCGCTGCTACTCCGTTCCGCAAGTGACAGCCTTCTCTACCGAACTGATGTGCAGGCCCTGTTCTCCCAACTCGGTACATCGACACCTCTAATAGAATTTGCTAGGCCGACTTCTCGAAACTGCAACCAACGATGTCCGCAAGGCTCTTTTACGCGTCGTCAAGTTTCACCTGACCACTTCCACCCACCCCATCGTCTCTTGCATTGGGAGCAGCTGTTTCATCGAGGAACTGTGCAAAGTGGTGTGTTTGCCGGCATGTAGGGAGGCAAAAGCAGAGGCACTGGATGTCTTTAGACTACTCGCGGACAAGTGCAGTTTGTCATTGTCTGTTTGCGCCTGATATTCTACGCATTTAGCTGAAGCCCTTGTGAAGTCACTGGAGGCAGCTGGAGGTGTGGCCACACTTTGTAGCGATGTGGCGGACAAGTCGGTTTTGTTGGTGAACGAGACCATTTCGATTGTGCTGCTACACAGTTCGAGTGGTAGGCTGTTGGTGAGGGCAGGGGAGGAGGTGAGCAGGGAACTTGTGGATTTTCTGGTCTTCCGATTGCCACAATACCTGCACGCACAGGATCGTCTTTCACCCAGCCGTAAGGTCCTTCATCGAACGGCTGCAATCGGCAGCCTCCTGGCTCTGCTATCATATGCGAGTGAAGGCAGTGTTGGTCTTGCAGAGGATGATATTGAAGCTCTGTTGCACCAAGTGACCAGTCTGGTGAGCGGAAAGGACAAGAGCAAGGAGCATTTGAACTTGTTGTGTGGCTACTTGAGTGTGGCGTCCGTGCTGGATGGTGCGGTGGTAAGTCCGTGCACTTTGTCCTCTACTGTTGCGCAAGGCTTTGAAGGTGCTTTTGGACATCGGCGTCGATGCTGCTCAGCCAATGTGCATAAGGAAGTGGGCGTCGATTTGCCTGTCGAGTAGTTTGCTTGGAGGTATGAAGGAAATGAGCGATGAGAGCAGCGTCAAGGGCCTATTTAGTGGTATATGTGAGTGTAAGGATGCTTTTTCTGGGATGCATGTGATCTGCTAGACATTCAATGCGCCAGTGGGTGTGCCGACCTGACGGGAGCTGCGGTGCAACTTTGCCTTTCCATGGTCATCGGCGGCAATTCCTCCACGCAAAACGTAGGTTTTGGTGGGACTGTTGAGGAGGAGGGGAGTGAGTTATGGAGTGGACTTTTTCCTCGCACCATGTGAAGGTTTATTTATTTATTTATTCATTTATTTATTGCACCGGACTTCCAAACATTTGTGTCATCCGCCTATCATTCATCCTCATTCATCCATTGGCACTTCGTCGATGCATGCTTTAGCAGTGTACTCGCGTTTGAGTGGTGTTTGCCTTAATTTGTGGATTTGTTGCCAACTCCATCTCGCATTCCGTGCATTCGTCTGTTCGTATGTCCTCTAACCCGTCACAATTGCCGTGGCCACCCACCCGACCGCGCCATTCACTGGTCGACCGTTGCATTTTAGATGGTGGTGGAGCTAGGCGCCATTGAGACTGTGGTGGGCGTTTTGGAGGAATGCATTGACTGTGAGGACTCCTCCGTGGAGAGCATCATCTTCGAGGCATTGCTCTGTCTGTCGCTGTTGTGTGATGGGAGCACCGAACGGTAAAAGCATTTCAGTTAGGGAAGGAGAAGAAGTGGTATTTTGTTCCTGCAGGTGCGTGAGAATTGGTTCCAACGGAATGCACGTCCTCATTCTTCTGCTCATTCGTGTTCAAACGCAACTGTACGATGGAGAATGTCCAGAACCCACTGATTGGTTGAATGCTGAGCAGCCAACGGGAAAGTGGCCTCCACTCGACCGACTGGTCGTCTGTGCGGTGGAAGCTGTGCGATCCTGTGTGAGGAGTTGTGCTGAAAACAGGCGTCTGTTCATCCAACATGGTGGAGTGACGGTGCTACTGAATATGTTGGAGGTAAATGCCAGTAGTTTGAGCCTTATTTAATGCTCATTATTCCTTCTTCCATTGAGTGGATTCCCCCGCAATTGAGCCCTTCGATTATCCGTTGCATTTGCGTGATCTGTGAACACGCAAACTCAGTGAAAAGCGAACTCCTCTCATGGCGCGGTGTCAAACAGCCATCAGCCATGCCATTTGACGAATCACTGTTGGGTAGGCACGAGGCGAAGGCGCCAACAATGGAGGAGGAGTTGACAATGCGAATGAACGAATATCGGATTGGGCGACAGCGCACATCTGAGTGTAACCTAGCGACTCATTTGTGTTGGCTTTGGAGGTGGAATGAAGAGAGGATGTTAAGGGGTAAGGATGACAGCATTAGCTAAATTTAGTAATTTTTTTGGTGATGCATCGAGTTTCAGGTGCGGCAGTGGTGAAAAATTGGCCGTACTGGGAAAAAACAGCAAGCAAATGGTCAGATAATCGTAATTTTGTGGTGCACGTGTTGAGACGGTACACGGCATTTTTAGCCGCAGCAACACAATGTATTTTTTATCACGGCTTTAACGTTGATGGCTGTTAAACGGTTTGTTTCCGTTTGGATCAAGGGGATTGACCTTGAAGCCATTGTGGATGAGTCGGTGGACTGCCAATGAAATAATTGGATGGATGGGGACAGGATTTTAGGGGTTGGATGTTATAGAGAACTGGATTTATGGTCGTAGGGGGTTGGCGCTACAGCGAGGATAGTATTGCCTAGGGGTGGAAGAGAAGCGCCTAGACAGACTCAGAATCGGTGCCCAATCCCTCAACGCGAGGTCATGCTACTTAAATGAAGTCAGTAGACCTCGCCAAATCTTTGTCCATGTCCATGATGGGAATCTACTTACTTCCTGCCAGGTCAAAAGCATGCGCCACCCATTCTCATGGGATCTGAAGACCTCCACCTACTCATTTACCTTCTGCTACGCGATTTGGACTTTGACAAGAACTTCAGCCTTGGTGTCGATGACCGACTCACCATGGTGGACATTGCAGACTTTCCCAATGTGAAAGTAAGTCACTAACCAACGACACTTTTGGTCCCATTCAAGGAGGACAAAGTACTTGAACAGATTCGAGTGGAACTCAGGAGATGTGGGATTAATCCAATCATCGAAGATGAAGAGAAGCTGGAAAAGGCCATGCGGAGTTCGCGGACGAGAAACGAACAACTGCTGAGGAAGAAACTGGAGATTATGAAGGAGGCGATTGAGTGCGACAACTGCCAGGAGGCCGAAGTCTACGTGATGGCAAGTCTTCCATGCCATTGTGCTATTTTAGGTATCCAGTGTGTGTGCCCACTCCGATCAAGCGGAAGCTCTTCTGTTAGTTGGAACGATAACTAATTGATTAATTGGCTCCGTTTAACTTTTCCTGTAGCCTAGGGAAATTGTGAAACAACGCAAAGTAGTTTTGCAGAGGCAAGGGGACGGTCAAATGAGAACATCAAATTATGCCTACCTTCGCGCCTCCAGACTTGAAGAACAGCGCGTGATTGACGAGTCGAGACGGCGCTGTCAAGGTGGAAGTTGTGTCACCTCGACAACGATTGAATCACCAGATGCGTCACCTTCGTTGCAATGCGGTGATATTCCTTGCCACTTTGATGCCACTCGGCCAATAACTTTACAACACAGTCGAAATGATGGCAACGAGGCAGGAGGAAACGCCTCTTGTGAGGGCTGCAAACTTTGGACTTGGTTTGATTTTACGTCTTTTAGGAACACGTCGTAAACCCAATAGGAACTTTTTTAAACAACATGTTATTTACGATTTGTAATGGAACTTTCAAAATTCAAGCTATAATTAGGCTTTGCTTGTTTTAGGGTTGCCCTGAAGTAAACAACCTCAACGGTCACCATCTTGCCGCGGCGTATGCTACAGGACATGAAGCCAAAATTAATGACTCAAATTAAATCGGTGGTCATTTGCTAAAACGTCTTTTCCACACAAATAAAGTGCATTTAGCAAACCATTTACTGATTGCTTTTTTTGAAGTTGCTGGCAAATTTGCCTCATGGGATTTGCATCTACCATTTGTTTAGTCTGTGCCTACTTAAATGGTTAATAGTAGCATGCGCGGGAGGTCCTCCTGCTTTACATTTGGTAGAAATTAAACCCTTCAGTGCTGCAACTTTTGAATAATATGGCAAGGTGAAATCAGTTTAACAATAGACAAATTTGCATCTGTTTTCTACTTTTGAATCCACTTGGAAGGGTTTTGGTCCAACCACTTTTAGTGGCATCAGAGGCCGACGTTGTGTGCATTTTGTGCCATCCTCTGAGTAGAGGTCAAACATACGCTAATTTTGGTGATCAAGTAGGCACCAATGGGATTCCTTCTGACCCTTTTACTTAATGTCGTTCTCTTTTTCTCTATCTGGCTTTGTTATTTGCCGCCCCGCCTTAAAGGTAAGATACGTATGCCGTGCGGTTTGCTGCTACTAAAACATGCTTCTATTCTCCCTCTCCCTTGATTATGGACGGATTAGCCAATAAGCACGTAGCGTAGCCGACCCGTGAGGCTGGGATACTGAAGAGAGTGCCTTCATGCTACAGAAGCTCGGCATTAAATGCGCCACTGGAGTATCTAACCTGCTTGGATCCATTGCTTGCAACAATTAACAGATGCCCCTCTTTATGCACGTCGTACTTCAGTCATACGGCCTAAAACAAAATTATTTTCATGTCACGCGAAACCGAAACTTGAGGATTTGTTACGCAAAACTGCAAAAGCATTAGGTGAACACTGACTAAATTATAGGCCATTAAGATGGCAAGTCGAGTGCGCCCCTCAGGCCACGTCCCGTTTTATCGCGGTTTCCTCGCCTAACGTTCGGGCCGCATTCCATGTTGCCCCGCACTTTAGCTTATGCACAGTTCATTATGGCACAGCTAGCGAATCAGTCGAGCTCGGTCTACCACTAGCCAAAGCAAATGTCCAAAAGTAAGCGTTGTCATGGGAAGGACTTTTTACCTGGTTTAATGCTGTTAATGAGCGTCTTTTTATGCATGTGACAGGCTTGCAAAAGCGACTTTTTATTTTCTTTCTCATGGACCGCCTTTACCATGAGAAGGCTCTGGTTGCCTCGACATCGTCAATTTAAACAACGCGTATAGATCGGACCTGAGGAATTGGTCTGTTTGCTTAGGATTGGCGTCGCGCTCCGCGGTATCACCACGCTGTCCCACCACGGTGTTTGGAGTCCCTTTCGCGCCTCTCACTAACAAAGTACATTTTACGGAACACAAACATCACTGCAATATGTGTGTTCTTGAAATGTACTTGGCAGGTGAGTAGCGGAACAGGGACCTCGAACACCGTGGCAGGACAGCGTGGTGGTACCGAGTAGCGCGGCACCGACTCTGCTTACACAGACTAACTCCCTAGCTCCGATCTGTCTTGGTTACTTAAATTGAAGACGTCGAGGAAGCCAGAGCCTTCTCATGTTAAAGGCGGTCACTGGGAAGGCGATGGAAAGGTCGAACCGATAGCCTCATAGCAAATGATGGGAAAGTAATGCAAATGCGTTATAAAATTGCGCGCTGCCTTCATATTCAAGATGCAGTCGTTTCTGCATTTTTTGAACCGAATAATTAGCAGAGAAGAGAATTGAGTCACTCCCCTAAGCCTCAACATATGGAAAACGCTGAAGCGAAGCTCCTAAGACTCTTTTTGCTTGAAGCAGGTTTGAACCAAATCAAGAGCACGCATGAGTGCATTCCCCTACTGTCGCACAATCGCCCT
Organism: Taenia pisiformis; assembly: GCA_023968675.1. Lineage (NCBI taxonomy): Eukaryota > Metazoa > Platyhelminthes > Cestoda > Cyclophyllidea > Taeniidae > Taenia > Taenia pisiformis. The sequence continues at coordinate 6,784,860 of CM043739.1, read as the reverse complement.
CATTTTGGCGCTGGTCGTGGCAATTTTGGGTCACCTTCTCACTGGTCTGAGGTGCCACGGCGATGCATTCAAGAAAAGGTATGAAGGTGCTTTCCTATCTTCCGCATAAGTCGGCTAGTGTAAATAGGCTTGTGATGACCTTTACATTGGAGAGAAAGCTGTAAGCAATGCGTTTTGAGAAGCTGATGCTAAACGAGAATTGCTCTCCCAGGTCTTGCTTGATGGGCCTCTCTCTGTTCTCGGTTGGAATTGTGGCCGCGATGCCACCTATCATTCTGGCAGTGACCAGAAACTTAAGTGTCGAAACGGGCGTTAGTGAAGTCCCCGGTGGTAAGGTAAGTTACTTGCACCCATCCAGGAATGATGCAATACAATTTTGACAAATCAATGCTGCAATTAAATTATTGATGCCCAACGCAGAGCTGTCAAAGATGGAGGTTGTGGACGTGGGGCAGTAACACCGACCTCTGGTAATGCAGCCGTCTGGCCATGCGGGCCATGACTCGGGTTCCGGCGGATGATAAACCGACTCATAAAATCCTACATCACAATTATGGACAAATTTGAAAATTGTAAAAAGGCACACAAACTAGTTTGCATTATTCACTGAATGCTACTGGGTTTTCGAGTAAATTATAAGCTTAATGGTATGTGCTTCAATAGGCCATGTTCATCCAACATGGTGGAGTGACGGTGCTACTGAATATGTTGGAGGTAAATGCCAGTACTTTGAGCTCTTTGTAAAGGGACGACGTGCGTTTCATGTTTCATAGCCTCCTCCTCTTCCCATTGCCTTTGCATACCGATCCTTTCGGTCGTTTTGAGTTTACGTTTTGTAGTTTTGAACACACTCTTTAACTTCGTAATCCCTAATGAATCCATTTGTACCTCGCTTGGATTTTGACGGTTAGAGCTTGTCACGATGTGTGACAAAGACTTATTTGGGAGGCTATGGATGAATTGCCTTGAGTAGGTTTTGACTTGGCAGGTGGTGCCATGCACTGTCAGCTTTCGTTGCAAAATTAACATGAAGCATCGTCTCTGAGTTGTTCTGCAGCTGCCTCTCATCGCCACCGTGTCTGATCTCACCCCATCGCCAGTCACCTCCTTGCCATTTCCGTGACCTGCCGAATGGCATACGGGAGCTTCAGTGAGGCCTCTCGCCCTCTCCCCCACTTGCACAGATTCACCTCTCCACAACTGCCCAGCAGCTTCACTTTTCGTGCTTTGTTTAGTTTTGCGGCATCCAAAGCATTGCCGATGAAACCCCCTCCTCCCCCAACCACCCCTAACCTCCCATCCCATCCCATCCCATCCCATCCCATCCCATGCCCTTCCCCCTCCCCCCCACCCCCAAACAATGGCACAAGTTGAGTGCCATTGTTTGAGCCACGCATTGTCCAACGGCTGATATGAAGCCCCAGCCAGTCACTCTTCCAAACACGCAATTTTGACCAAAACAATATTTTTTGACACAAAAACGTTGTGTTGTGCTCCAATTGAGGAGGGAAGTTTTGACGTGTCATTTGCCTCAGGTGTGTGGAGTTGTTCAACGGTTCTGCCTTCAGCCCTGGTGACTGGTTTTGCATGCAGGGCATTCTGCAGGGTTCGCACACCTTGGAGCGGGTGAGGAGGCTTGTGGGGGGAGAACGGGGGTTCGTCTCTACACCGTGTGCAGCCACGCCGGCGGTGATGAAGTTGTGCTACTGGGGCGGATGCACAGACGTGGTGGCGGTATGCAGTGTGCGACAGGAGCATCGTGGGAAGGCGCTGTTGTGGCCTGCAAGTGTTTCAGCCAAGCGGAACGGCCCTGACCTCAGAGAGGCTGGCAGCACGTGCGTGGGCGGTGTGAGTCAATTCGTCAGGCTTGTGAGTGAAAGCGGGGCTTTGTTGAAGGCCTAGTGATGAGGTGTCGGTTGGAGTTGTACCAGTAGGGATGCCTGGGCGGATGTGGTCTTTGCCACCGCCTCCGCTGCCAACTGGTCGGTGTCAAAATACTAGCTGAGATGGAGTAGCGACTGTTTAGTGGGTGGCTACAGCGTGGAGGCAAGAGAAATGCTGGAAAAGGCGGCAACGTGAGGACACTATGTAGGCGACCGATATCCACTAAAATATAATGCAGAAGTTAACGGCTGTTCCCCCGCTGGCGATGTCATTAGTGGCTACCATGGATCTTAGTTACTTGGCTCACTTTGTTGGCAATTTCGATCTGTCAAGACGAAGTGGTGGCACTCAATGTGACAAGCCCTCAATTGGCTACGGATTGCCTAGTATCATCGTCTTCTTCCCAACTTCTCTTGCATCCTTTTTGCTGACATTGGAATTTTCCGCATACAAGCACAGCTTCGTTCTGTGATTTGTTGGTTCGGGTTTTAAGATGTCAGTCTCAAATTGAGGTGATCACTGGGGTCAAGGCGATACTCGCTTCGTCTGGAAGCGTAGCAGGACGCGTTCAACTAACCAACGCATCCAAAATTCGTCAGTCAAAAGCCAGTCGAAAAGGCGCGGCTTTAATCTTTAATGCAGGGAAGTGAAAAATACTGCCATTGGTACCGATTGTTGATGATACTTCGAAAGGCAAATGCAACTGCACGTGGCTCTCGAAATTTCAGTCGCGTTTATTGTCAAAACCGAAGGGAAGCCTTGAGTGGGACACACCTGGGTGCAAGTCGTCAAGGAAGTTCTAGGGCAGGGCTTTGGAAATGGCACTTCATGGCAAATGGAATGTGGAAAGAAATGGGTAAAAGGGATCAGCGTAACCCTCCAAATGAATGGAAGCAATAACAAGGCAAGAAAGTGGTATGATTTATTAATTCCTAAACAACCTTGTTTGGATAGATAAAACAAAATAGAGGCGATAAAGTGGCATCCCCCTTCGGGGCTGTTGGTGGCAGTGGCGGGAGGTTAGAGGATTGGGGATGGTGACGATAATGTGGATGAAGACGAAGGCTGTGTTGATTGACCACCTTCACTGATCCGTAAATTCCACCTGTTTAGTGGAGGAAAAATGAAGAAGGGAACTTTAAATAGCCATCTACCGCATTACACACATGATAGATGCCACGACAGGAAGATGCGAAATATACTCGCTCCGTTTTTAAAAGGATTCAGGAAATCTAGCGTTTCATTGAAGTTCCAACCCCTTCACGACAGCACTGACGTCAGACAAGCAAACAAGGTAGGCACAGTCAGGTAAACAGTTTCATGGACACTGAGAGGCACCTCCGCTTCTTCTGCCGTGACCCATCCAACGTGCCAGCGAACCTTCCGATCGTAGTGTGCGCCCATCCCCCAGCACTGGCCACCTGCCAACCCACCCAACCGGGTCCGTTCACTCTTGACATACTCTGGCTTGTTGTTCGGTGTGTCAAATCATCGTCTCAGCCGTCCACTTTACTACTCCAAGAAATTCCCTCCGCATTCCTCCTCTCGTCACCTCATCCCGTCCCATCCAAAATGGTTGTGCGCAAGCATCTGAGAGAACCAATCCTCCCGTCCTCATCCCAAAGGAGTGACTGAGAGAAAAATATGAGGAAAAGAGCAATAGAGAGACAGTAGGGTGAGGAGGATGGATGAGCCAGTATTTCTCTAGGTTTGGATGCCTTTCACCTACCTACCTCACCACCATCCACCCTTGACGTCAGTTCCACGCAAGTTCACCTACTCATTCTTTCAGTGATTTCAACCTCTGCGATTGTCTGGACACCGCCTGCACACACAGAAGTAGTTGCATTTTAAAGTGGAAGACTCCATTAAGACCACACAAGTGCCGAAGGCACACGACAAAATTTGTGAGGCCAGTGAGATGAAGGCACTCCTGCAACCCCAAGCCCCCCCATTTGTCTATTAGTCAGAGGCCCGCTATGAAAATAGGAGAAGGCCATGTACGCCATCTTGATGCACACCACGAAAATCACGAGCCCTAACAATTATAGAGAGGAGGTTGATCGTTCAAATTCACCGCGACTATTTGGAGAACTCAGCAGGTCCAGATGCTCGTGTCAGTCAACGTAAAAGGATACCTCGTCCACTTGTGAGGATAAAATTATGGCATGACATGGAGAAAAGGCCCGCATCTACCACCGCCCTCTCTCCTTCCTCTGAGTAATACCAGAAAGCCGTTCTCAAAATTCTCGACAAGTGCTTCCATTTACCTACAATAATCGCTAACTTCCTAGAATGCTCGGATGGGTGCAACACCATCACCACCTAGGCTGCACAAATGACCTCAGCATCTGTGAAATCCGCGATTCGTTTGGGACCATGAGTCAGTCTGCTGTCAAAATTCAGAAATCGGTGACGATCTTCGGACTCTTTGCCTTAACAGCTCGTCAAGTGTTTTGACAAAACTCGGAGGCTTAATCAGCACGATCAACTTCACGTTCACCCCACAACTAACATTTGCTCCTCCTTCCTTAACCTCTCTCCTCCACCCTCTGTCTGCCTCGCCTACTCATAGAGCATCGTATCGCCATCGATTCAGTTCCGCTAAGGAGCTCATCAGTACCCGTACCGACTGCGTAGAGACTTTCATAGTGCCGACAATTTGTCACCATTTGAAGAACTTCACCAATACGATCCAACAAGAGATCGTCTCCTCTGCCGTTGGGAGGAGAAAATGGAAATAGATTCTATGCCTTCCTTCAACCACCCCATTCCGTGCATTGTAATGGAGGGCGCAAGTACCTTCAAAGCCTGAGCTGGCATTTCGTCTGACAACGCCCGCAAATATCACACTGTCGGATGAGGCGAAAGCACATTCCATCTCCATTATCACCCACGGTAGGCAGCAAGCTCAACCTCAGGGTCGCCGGCGGTCTCTGTCGCAAGGTGAGCTGCTTGACACTCCCAGCAGGCACACTCTTGAGCGTGCTCCTTTGCTCCGATGAATGAGCCCGTCCGCTAAGTTCACTTTATTTGACTAACCAATCACTCTGCAGTGCGTCATGCATTGCCATACTAATTGCTGGAAGACACAAGCAGTCTTCAAGTCGGTTCGTAGCTTTTGGGGGTGTCTTTCTACCTCTCCATAGAATTATTACGCTACCCCAGTCTCCCAGTCATCTACTTTGCCATCTACTTTTCCATTTGCCTATCTGCAACGCTCACTTTTCAAGCCGTATACTTCTACTCTGCTGGGTCACCCATTCCAAATCAAGCTTCCTCAACTGAGAAGTACTTGTTCACCCTATGCTAAGGTGAGCCAAGGCGTATCGGATGGTTGATGGATAGCAGGCGGTTACTCAGTTACTTCTAAGTCTTCCTCCCCATTCCCGCCTATTCTATTAGGGTGATATCCGTATCTCGGAGGAAACAAACTAGCATTTTCGGTCGACACAGAGAGGTGAACTGCTCAAGCTAAGTCTTATGCGTGCTTTGGCACAACCAGAAGTAAAGAACAGAAATCCTTCTAGGCTGAGTTACCACCTAGTTCGCCCACCTTGGAATTCCTCACACCACTATGCGCGAAGCGTCAGTGAAGGAGGTTTCGGTGAATCATGGGAAAGTAGCTTAAAAAGTGAATCCCTTGGCATGACAACTCACCCTTTTTGGAAGCAACGTTGAAAGTGGTGGATGATCACTTTTGATGCTTCTCATATATAAAGAAAAGGGCACCCAATCGACGAGTTTGTCTCCACCTTCAAGTGGAGTTATCTAGCACTTGGATTAAATCCGATGGCAGACGACGCAGTAATGAGTAATGGGGATTAAAATTCGACGGAAAGAATGCTCACCTCACTCTGAGGATCTTCAACAGGAGGCGAAAGTTGTGCATTGCCCTCAGCTCGATAAAAAACTCGTGAAGCCTAAAGCACAAAACAAAATGTGGATACTACTTATGCCCTAAGTGAGTAGCTCACGCCCATCTGCAATTTAACGCGACAAATGAAGGGGAGTGCTATCAACAAAATCCATCTTTATAAAGCCCCACAGATGCAGTATGCAGTAAAATTCGCCTTTTGAGAGAGCATTTTAGTCAGCCTGTCAGTCCACGACATACCAGCATGCCATTCATGTGGGCATCCCTCCAGTCTCACGATTTCATTACCGTTACTGTCAGAAATTAAGAGCTGTCGAGGCACAATAAAGGTGATCAAAATGAAATACTAAAATCAGGGACAATGCCAAATTGTAATAGTAAACCGAGGCAGACCGGAATTGTAGGGACTTTTTTTCTCACAAATTGGCCTTGGCTAGACGGTGCCTTTTCTCCTCACACGTGAAGGTAGATTTTTTGAAATCACGTCTCTGACAGGTCTGTTTGTTTACCTAGAGTTGCTTTCAAATCGCTGTTAGGGAAGCAAGAAAAATAGCTGCCTCATTTAAATGAGGGAGAGGAAGAAGAGGGGTAGTTGGGGAGACAGCTCAACCGCGATTTGGGGGCGTTATGAAACTCAAAAGAGGTAATCTGTAGTGTCAAGTCAAACAAGAGGCAACCACACTACTAGGGAGTAAGAATGCATCCATATCACTGCCGTTCATTTTGTATCTTCCCACCTCTCATCCATTAATCCACCTACTCCACACCAGTCCACGTGTCCTGAATTGGTCCATCAGTCCACTCATCCTGTTCCACAAACTACCAGATTTGTACTATCTCTGGAAAGAAATCTTGAGTGCAGGATGGGCATGATCGCCACCTAAACTTCTTGTACAAGTCCCAACAGCTAAACCTCCTTCCCTTTCACGAGTACCAAACCAACCTCCTTTCTTCAAGTTGAATATGCGTTAAAGACGGGGCCGACCTGAGTAGATCGTGTCATTCTAAGTAAGCATCGAGATGACGTAACAACCAAGGTTCAACACCATTGGCATGGAGAAATTTGTCCCGGTGAGTACATCTAGCAAGCATCTTTTCTCCGTCCCCCTGGAAACACCAGCTTGGACTACTACCATCATAAGTGCGAACGTTGCAACAAAAAAACAAACGGTCCCATACAACTTATTAGCGTGTATTTGTTCCCTGAATTGAAGCACGAGCTCCTATAGGTTGTCATCGCCCCGTCTTATAGCCCTGCAAGTTTACAATGGAGTTTGACAGTGAGCGCTGATGAAGATGTGAAGCAAACAATTGGATGAGTATCCACCGGGTGTGGGAACGTGGAGTTCCAGAAGACCGCTTATGCGTTGAACTTACCAGGTTAAACTGCACTGATTCGCCACTTGCTGTGGGAAGGGTGGTTTCCATGGGGAAGAAACATTGTCCACCTTGCAGTGAAGTTGCTGCCGTCGACATCATCGATGACAAGATTTCCTGCTGTTGATGCTGAAACGCGGTTTCGGCGAGGGACTCGGAGTACTGTTCGGTTGTTGGTGGTGGATAGCCCAGAAGTCCAGCTCCTGGTGGAACCGGCACCCAGGGCAGTGAAGGTTCCAATTGACCCAAGGCCAACCGCCGATTAACTTGATCAATTACAGCCAAGTCCTCGTCTTCATCCATGGAGCGAATATGAAGTTTGGAGGGGAACGGCGACGTCAGCATGGAGGCGCGTTGATAAAAATTGTGAAAGGTAGAGGGAGAGTCTTCGGTTTCGGTGGAGGGTAAGTCAGTGGGAGAATCGGACATGGCTTCGGGACTTGGGGGGCTGTTGGAGAGAGTCAATTCTGGAGGCGTCAATTTCAGATTTGGCCTAAAATTGGATGAACTAAATGAGGTCTGCAGCAACAAGTAACAATTCGGTTGTTTTAGCCACTTAGCTTGTTGACTTCTCGAGAGGTAGGGAGGGAAGTAGGGTATCGAGTATCTCCACATCAACAAATTCGTACACATCCGCTCGCCCACAGTATACCCACCGAATGGCAGAATTATTTTCTCGTGTCTTCATGGAGGTTGCTGTCAGAGCCTCCACCCATATTCACACCATGAAGTTTTTCTTTGACAACGGTGATCACGCCACACAACCCAGTGAATCAAGAGGGCACATAATGCTGATTTGAATTTCAAGCCACCGACGCACTACCACTGCCAACACGTCCATCACAAAGTACGCTGAAGCAGGGATTATAGTAGCACACGAAAATCACCACAAATATATGACCTTCAGTTTTCTGAATCAATAAATCGGTGCGTCAGGTATTTGTGACACTTGCAGAGTAATAGCTGTTTCAGCATCTAAAAAGAAGAGAGTAGAGCACTTACGGAGTGGGGTGACTTGGAGCAGATGGTGGAATTTGTTCCTGTACGACAGATGCTGATGCCTCTGGAAGTCGAGGACAAACGTTTGAGAGGGCAGCGACAGCTCTTTTCGAGATCACACTGACCTTGGGCAACCATTCGTGGTAGAGCTGTAGAGGGAAGATAAGAAGGCCTTATAGATAGGGTGATATCTTTGATTTCCATCTAGCTGATAGAATGTTATTTCAAGGCACTAGAGGTAACTTTGTGTTACGATCTGGACGGCTTTAACCTTAGTAGGTTTCAACTACAACCCCGGTAATGGGATTTCCGTTTACAGGACCCAAACGGCGGCACCGTCTTAAATCACTTTGCAAATATTCGCCTAGACTAATGCAGCTCTAGAAGTTAAGCTAACTCAGCGTTGATGAAAACGATAGGAGAGAGCGATTCGAACGAACAGGACTCCCGAAATCTGCTGTGGATGTCTGGATTGACAGACACGCGCTGGACTGCACCATGCAGCCTATGAGGGAGGAGTTTAATCGGCAACAAAGTTTGCGTCTGGATCAGCTAAAACTGCGACCTTTTAGGCCTGTGAGAGGCGACGTCGTAAAGGTATTAGCGAAATGAATGCTCCATCGGTGTGGTCGGCAGCCATGTGGCGAACGATGTGGGACTTGCGCCATTCTAAGGAGGGGACTGCAGGTAGGTTGGCAGATTGGATTGTTTTGACGACTGTCTGTCTCCTCTAGCAATCCCCATGGGGTGCTGATTCAAGCACATAGAGTGGGTTTGAGGAACAGACCCGTATTGCCCGCAAGTGTGCTTATTCCGAGTGTGGAGTGACTCACCTTGCGACGAGGACTGGTGAGGAAGTCGAGATTGAACTTGCGCTCCACCACATTTTGCTGCCTTCTACGTCCACCGTGAGTGGATGTGGGAATGGACGCGGAGGTGGTGGAGGAGGTGGGGCTTGAAATGGAGGCGGGAGGTGATTCTGTCTCACCTGAAGGCGTGGTATCCATGGGGGTTGCCACAGGAAGCGCCGACTCAGTTGTAGAAGGTACTTGTGTCCTGAAATGCGATACATTAAACAAGCAGTTGGAGGAGTGCATGTCAAACTACTTCTTCGTGGAAACGTTGCAAAATAAAAGCAAAGTGCCAACTTTCGAAGAGAGACGGTTCTTTTTAGAGCTGCACTATGACCACCATGGTGTCCACAATACGATGGGCATGGGAATAGGCGCGATGTGTGAACGGTGGAAGCAACTCTGTCCACGGCGTGTGGAGGTAAACCTGCTTCAAGTGTTGCTGCGACTAGATAAGAGAGGAGTTGCTTATGAGGGGAAGCAGGAGACCTATCCGCCTGTCAAACTTGAATTCTTCTGTCTTTCACAAGGGTTGGGGTATTACACTACACTTCGCGGTGGACGATGGATTGCAATGACTTGTAAAGGTGGAGAGATGTCATGCATCCCGTGTGAAGATTGATTTCTCAAAACTAATCCAAAACAGGCCAGCTGAATGGTGGTAGTGGGGACGGAAAGGGGAGGGGAAGTGTGTTTTGCATTGTTTCGTACATCCATCTCACATCCATGGGGGATGGAACGTTTAGCATCCTCAATTGAGCAACTGTTCGGTACTCTGAAAAGGTCTTTTTTGACAGCACATGCTTTTGTGGTTTGGCAAGCTCAACAACCCAATTTGCTTGGCCTTTGCCATTGTAACCAACAAGTTCTTGCCAATCTTATGTAAAGAGCTGTAGACTTGGTGTCTCAGCCTCGGTCTTCCAGTAGGCCACTTCATCGTAAGCTGGGAAATCGCGAGCGCCTCTTTCTGCCCTACTTTGGTTTCACTAATTAATTGTCATGGCGAACGTCAGAAAGAGATGACATCCGTTACACCCCAAAAAACACTGAAATTATTTTATTTTTTTTCCAAGGCAGAAATTTTGGCCTTCTGCCTTGCCAATCGGCCATCATGGAATGCGAGCATCAAAATAAGCCCCAATTGCCTACTTTTTGTCAAAAATGTGCCCGAAGAGATGGCCATAAGTGGAGGAGGGCGGAGATGGAGCGCCTTGATTGTCTAATTATAGATTTTGTCATAATGGGTGTACACCCAGAAGGAACGAAAGTACCCTCTCTAATGCATCCTCCAAAGGCCATTAGAAGGCAAGTGGTTTACCTTCTCTCCCACTCTCCCTCAATCCCTCCCTCCCTCCCTCCCTCCCGTCCCCTCCCTCCCTCTAGCCCTCCCCGCCTCCACACTCTTCACCTCCACATTCTCCAAAATCAACTCATCTCCACTTCACCCCTAAATGCGTGCGACTGCCACTGGATGAGGGAGGCTTGAAAGCGAAGGTAGACTCTAGTTCTGCAAAGGCACAATGCAGACCTTTTGTCCATTCAACTCAGATGATCGCAAGGAATAAAATGAGAAGTGCCTTCATGCATTGAGAACACTGGGCATTGGAGGGAGCGGTGGATATTCGCGTCAAGGCGTGGCTTTTGCTCTGCGCTGACTGGCTGCGAGAACATGTGCTCACGGAACTGGAAGCACAGGCTGCAAAATGGAGGAACAGTCGCCTTCTTTCGCCATGACAATCGATGGTGTGGCTATTCGCAGTCCGCCTCCACAGCTGGGACTTGTTCTCCCGAACCCTCGACTCCTCATAGAGGCTTTGGTCCGTGGATGCAGTTCTACCAAAGACACAAATGTGGGAGGCTTCGGCGCCAAAGGTGAACCAGCTTCTTCCACACCCATAAGAGCGGTTGCTGCGATTGACGCTGATGGGAATCTTGGAGACAGTCGATGAGACCCATGATCGACTGGGAGTCTTTGCCTTCTCTTAGGCGTCAGCTTTCGCGACGATGGAACGCGACTGCGTGATGGGTCTGCTGGCGATGTCTACAGCTATCCACGCGCATGCCCCCTTGGACTGTTCGGAGACCATCTCGAAACCCGCAACTTTGTTGGAGCCTCACTGATTGCGCAGTACTGGGCGCAGGGGAGCTGCGATACCGCAGCATGGGAGTGAAGCCAGCCTAAGCCTTTGCTAGTCAACCTGCGGTCGCGTATGCGCATACCGCGTCCCTCAGCCTGCTCGTGCATATCGGCAAGTGAAGGCATCCGCAATGAAGGCTGCACATACTCACAGGTCCCAATCCGTAAACAACTCTCTACCCTTCGGTCACCCGCGAATGGCCAATGCTAAACTCGAATGCATGGCCACACTTGCAGGCGTAAAAGGAATGCCAAAATTACTCCATGCTGTAATCATTGGCTTGCTTTGCTGTAGAGCTTGAGAAGAGGAAAGATGACAAGTCTATGATTAAGGCAAGCGGCAAAAAGCGATGCCCAGTTGAAAGCTAATGGACAAATTTGCATTGCTAAAGGAAAAGTCCACCAACAAAAGTGTTATTAAGGAAACGCGGAGGCAAAAAGCAGCGTGTGCAATTCAGAACGATGAACAGCACATCTTCTGCCAATGCGATTGGCTACGCTAAAGGCATCAGGCATGCATCGATATTCGCCCCAGCCAATCGGATTACAACGTTTGTAAAACCAATCAATCGAAGATGCTTGAATGGCCAATAGAAACAGGCACATCATGCGATTCATAGAATTTTTCATGCGTATGAAACACAGTGCGGTTAAGTAGGTTGTCTTTCCTCAAACGGTGGAAGAATGCTCGCAGCTGTAGCTGTTTGCAGAAAGACCATAACCACGTTGCTTTAAACTGTTTGGCTTTTAATTTATCTTAGTTCTAAGTCATTTGAATTATACAGACGCCTCGGAAACTGAATTTCCTGTCAAAGCGCATAGTACGGAATGTTGGACCAGCTACGAACAAAGTCGCACGAACGAAAAGCCATTTATCCTAGGCTGTCATGCGTGTACATTGGAGGAGGCTGACGTTCCTTCTAATAAGGGACGGTTATCCTGCCAAATCACTCCACATTGAGCCTACTTCACATCGTGCTCCTCACAATAAAACGTCTTTTTACCTCTTACAAAGCTAGAGCACTAAATTTGCTACTGGTCTTTTAAGATACCTTTGCCATACAATCGCCTGAAGGTGAACTCACGCTGCGGGGTCCACAATGACGTTTCTCAAGCCACTGGAATCGCACCGTCTAACATCGGTCCAGGAGACCTGAGATTTGCTTCTTGGTAGCGTTTGTCGTCTACGGTTGCCGGCGGTCAATTTTTCATTCCACGAGGAATGCGGGCGAAACCCCCTAAATGCATCGCTCTCCCTTCCAGCCCTCCTCAACACGGAGGCTCCAAGATCCTAGAAAGAGTGATAATAATACGAAGGCCACTTGTCTATGGATAAGCCACGTAGCAAGTGAATGAGATGAGTTGGATGAATAATGGTAGCTTACGGGGCTTTCAGAGGACTCTGCCATTGCAAGAGAATGTTGGCTATCGACACGGCAAATTGTAATACGTTTGGGCGATTTTTGATGACGATGAGCAAAAGGAACACTGCCCGCGCGTTGAGTTTCAACTGACAATTGACAAGTTCAACGGCGCTATTAATAAACTCGAAAGGACCATGGAGTTTGGTTTGCGAAACTTCAGGAATGGAAACTTTGAGAGAGAATTGCAAAAAAGGAGGGACATTTGGAGAGTACATTATTATTCCACAGATGTAATCCAAAAAGACGCTACGAGAATTCGATAAAACGCATGAGTTGTTCAAAGTTGACAAAAGGGACGCCCATATAATTGTTCGAAAGGTGAGCATAGCTAACGAAACGTACACTCTTATTACCCTTTACCGATTATTGTTAAGCAAATGAGTTTTTGGACCCATTACAGAGCATGAGATGATTTGGTCTCAATTTCCTTTGACCAGATGGCTAAACAAATGGCCAAAGGCAGTCTTATCACAACAACTTCCCATAATTTTGCACTGGTGTCATTTTAGAATGTGCAAAAATTAGTGGCAAAACAATCGTGCTCGTGACTAAACCAGAATCAATGCAGCCTTTTGTCATAGGTAAATGAATCAAGCTAAAAATCCATGTTATTTGTGGGCACGATCTTAAAATTTGCCCTCGGTTCACCAAAATCCACACCTTGAAGAGGTAATTACTTCCCACCGTTTGGTTGGCTTGCACCCAGTAACGAAAAACTCAATGGAGGAGCTTGAAGAAACAATTTACTTCAAAGTTCCAGTAGACACTGTTTCACTCCTTTGGGAGATCGGTGTCTCAAGGCCAGTTTAAAGTCTCAACACAATGGAACAATCAAACTACCAATCACAACCGGGTCTACGCATTTCAGCCAATAGTAGCCGAGAACCAATTAAAGTTGAGTTCCACCTACCCGACCGTTCCAATTGGACAGCTTTTGGAACGTTAGCGCTTGCACTTGCACGCAATTCCTGCCTTTTCACCTGTGAAAGCGCCTCCAATTGGTCCTTTGTTTCATAGCTCAACCATCGCGAAAACGCATTACGACGCATTGGCGTGTATGATGTTCCGTAGAGCTAATAAAATAGAAGCGCGACTTCACTGTAGACTTGAAGTTCCTTATCTTAATCAAGTAGGCGACTTTCTGAGATTGTTACCTGAGCAATACGCTGGCTCCAAATGCGCATTTGAGTGGCCTCTGAGCCCCGACGAATAGACATGCTTTTGTAGGCTCCCAAACCACGATTTTCAGTTCCTTCTGAGATACCCAGAAAATCAGCAGCGCCTTGTTGAAGGAGAGAAAGTTTAAAAGCATTGATTGCTTCTAGGCTGACTTTTCCTTGGTTTTCGGCCAGAAAGGCATTGACCAACTGCTCGCAGCAGCAAACACAACTTTTCCCTGTTTCTAAAATTAAATATTTTGGCATTCATTCAAATTATCCTCTGATTGGCTTAAACCAATTTGCCTAAACGAGGCGCTCATTGCTTTGATTGGTGATTAACACATTAAATATTTCTTGAAGAATTGTAACAGTAGTTTCTCACCTTTGTCAAATGAAAAGTGCTCAACCAGCGAAGGGGCTGGCCTCAACGGCAGCGAAAACCTTTTCTGCGTCGAAATCACCTGCATGCCAGTGGTAAGAGTGTCCTGACGCGCCACACCCGGTATCGCTTGTTGACTGCTCAACTCCGGAGGCTCCATTTCAATATGCTCTAAATGCACCGCCTCACTAGACTCACCAGCCATATGGCCTTCGGGAGATCTGACTGGCACTTGAGCAGGGCAAGCAGACTGCGGTGAAGTAGATGCAGAATTGTACTAGAGCATCAATGAATTTAAACAATAATACCAGTTTCCAAGCAATTGTCTACAGCACTGTGCCTAGGCGGTGTTTTTGCATCGACTAGGATGGGGTTCATCGTGAATCCACCAATGATTTACCAACCGGTGCTTATTTTTAAAGTACCTCCGATCTATAGTTCGCCTGCTCTGGGTAGCTTCCTCCAAAGAGAGGATATGGTCTGTGCAGCGTCGGCATGTCCGCAGCGCCATCGGAAGAACGTCGAGGGAAGCTAGAAGAATCTGAATTAATAACATATAATTGCGTCTTTAAGAGTGTAATTTGATATATTGTTGCCGACTTCAACAGCAGTCAAAAATGCATTTAGGGTTTGGAATTAATACCCTTCCTTAATTGGCCTGAAGATCTAAGGTAATAACGGTGGCACCATTTCACTTAGATTGGTTCAATTCCTTTGAGTGGGGAAACAATGAAATCCGGACTCACATGGAGTCATAAACTCCGGTGGAGCAAGAAGATTGGGATCTTTGAAGGTGAATAGTGCAACTGGCTGATGACTCATCGAGGGAATGCATGCTGGTAGGTCAAGCTGTGGCAGTGGCTCCCCGGTGGAACAATGCGGCAAGTTAGTCCAACACGTTTCAGTGACACTGAAGCCCTCGCCCAACACTTTCGCACCAAACTGTGCTGTCGGCTACAAACAATAAGTGGCATAACACAATGAACGGACCTGAACTACTCTCGATGAGTCTACCGCTCAACTTGGTAACGTAACAGAGTTTTTTTCATCTGCCTGTTGGATTGTGGGTTAAAGATGACTTGGAGTGCTAAACGAACGAGAGTGATGAGCAAATTCGATCCACGGAGAAAGGAATCTCATCGTTGACACGGGAAAATTGAAAGAACAACAGTCGAACGAGGCTATGCTGTTAATGGCTTAAATTGTAGATCTACAACGAAGGCACCGCCATGTAGCGGAGGCCCTCCAACATGGCATCTCGACGGAAGCCACTTAACACAAGAGGGGCGAATAAATTCGTCCCTCCTTTTGTCCACTTCTGTCGGTTCTGTCTGCAGTCGACCTTTGATCGTCCGTCTTTTTTGATACTTTTTTAGCGTCGCCTTGTAATGCAAAAGCATGCCTCATCCAACAGCCAGTGGTGAAGCGAGTGTAGCGAGGTCTTCGACGAGGACACAGAGCTTGACGCCAGTCCCGGGAAATGCATCCGATGTAACAGAAATAGAGAATAAGGTCTACGGGTTGCAAAAAATAGCCTCAGAGGCCTCATTAAGGCCGCAATGACTCAGAAGAGAGGAGAGAAAAGTTCAAATAAAATGCATCATGCAAAGCATCTGAACTTGTCAAAAATGAGTAAAAGAAGGACCTAAAAACGGCCACTTATTTTGAACGTACCAATGAGATTGTGGACAAATCATCAGATGGATGGTCTGAAGAAGGAAAAATATTACTATTTTGGATTCGCTGGCTGGATGAATGAGTGAATGGATGCGGGGTGCATGGATGGATGGGAAAGGGATAAACAGACGGATGAGCGATAAATGAATTCTGAATTCACTCAACAACTCAGCAAGTGAGGGGACATTCACTGAATTGACCATAAAGAGCAAACAAGCCGCTGTACCAGAAGTAACGTTGATTTGCAGACTCGGTGACTGCCTTGGTGGTTCCGCCAGTTCCTCAAAATTCGTCGGTAACGACGACTTTTGTGAACGCGGGCGGGTGTTTGCAGCCTCTTGGCCCAGGTCAAGGGAGAGCTCCTTAACATCGGTGATATTGAATTTGGCTGTTGCCTCGGAGACGTTAACCAGAGGCAGCCAATGAAAATTATCCTGGAGAAAGAGCAGAAATACGGGAAGCCGAATTTGCGAATAGGATTCGTGAACATCACCCTCGCATCACTCCCACTCATTACCGCTGACAGAGTCGGTGGGTGTTAAAATACCACACATTGTTGACAATGCAACTTGCCATGGTATGCCATTGTTCGGAAAATTCTCAAGCCAAATGAAAGCTTTTTAAGAAGTGATGGAGGCGGGAAATCATGCTTGAGAGTGGAGAGGCCATTTTCTTCCAATGTATTCTCTCTTGCACACGATGTATGGCATTGGGGCGTCGAGTGAATTGACAGGTGACGCAAGGTGCTGCAGGTAGTACCGAGGGCATAGAGACTACGCCTCCGAGATTTTACCCTTCAACATTGGCCTAGTGGCTCATTTTAGCGCAATACAATGCAGCGTGACATGATATACAGCATGGAGTAACGATTCTTCTACTTTTTGCAGTGACAACATTTCTTTTGACCTCATTGGTGGGAAGTTGATTGGTGTCTGTCAGTGCAGCTACGTGATTAGTCAGTGCACCAACTAATCACAATTACATTGCCCAACTTCTCGGCCTCCTCTCCTCCTCCTTCTCGTGCGCACAGATCATATCAGCCTCTCACACGCCTTCACGGAGAAGGAGGCGCGTGAATTGTTCTGGCAAATCGTGTGCGCCATCGACTACTGCCACAAGCTGGGCATCGTGCATCGGGATTTGAAGGCGGAGAACCTCCTCATCGACGCTGATTTCAAGATCAAAGTTGCTGGTAAGGAGACGTCACACCTGCCCACTTGGCAGACTGTGGTGGGATTCGGTGGGTGGGTGTAGCGATGAATATTTTGCAGACTGGTTTGTTGTAGTCATTAATGGTGATGAATGCGAGAATGCGCACTCCATGAGTGTTCATTCAGTGTGGAAGAATTGCACTATGTGCAGGTGATGGGAGACGTGGGATGCATAGGATGTGTTAAGTGGCTCCCTTTCCATTGCTTGCAATTCCATCCTTCTCTCTCTTGGTATGGTGTGGCTGCATGCGCGAATCTGCGCTATGCCAACAGTTATAGCAATTTTGGCGTAAAGTAAAGTCCATGAGGACGAGGTGTCGGAGCTGTTAACTCCACGAGTTCATTCATCTTTTCATTACGGTTTCAATCATTCACGTACGCTTCCACCCCTCCATCCAACTAAGGTCTCAAAAATGGTGCTGATAGTTAGTTCTTACCTCACCAACCACATTTCCCGGGGCTTCACGTTGAAGCCCCGGTTTCCAACACCCAAGCTCCGGTTGTGTCGTCTGTCGAGGAATCCTCCCTCCCACGGCACCTCTTTTGCCTCCTACTGTGGTCTCCACCTCCCTCCCTCCACCTGCAGTCAAATTTCGACTCACTCCTCCCTCCTCCTGGTGCAGCTGCTGATGCTCATCTTTTAGCTGCTGGCCCACGTTCAGTGTTTGCAAGTCATCAGGATGGCGGTGCGAAATTGCTGGACCTGGCAGATGGATCGTATGACGTCGAATGTTCTTCGATGTGGAGTCAGGTTCTATTTCCGGAATTTTCTCCAGCAATTGAGTCTCGTCGGTCTGGAATATGCAGGAGCATGAGTGAGTGTGCGGATGGCAGGTGGGTGAGGTAGCGCATTAGGGACGGGCGACAAAGGAAAATATTTGGGATAAAAGAACTTACTTTTGTGAATTCGACCATTGCTTCTGGAAAGTTTTCCCCCTGCCATTCGTCAGTTAATTGAAAAACATTTGAGGTCTCCCGTAAATTAAAGCCTAGCGGACAGCTCAACGACCCCATCCACCACATCTCGCTAGCAGCCCCTGCACTTCCCTGTAGTCGTCCCTGAAGTCAACTAGACGTCTAGAGGGCCCCACTCCCACTCAGCCGGTACCACCAACCCGCCCATGGACATCGTCAGTGAAGAGGACGTCACTCACCCCCACCTCTTCTTGATGCAACTGATGTGTTAACTTCAATTACATGTCAGACGTGAATCAAATGGCAAGCATAAGTGGTAATCAAGTACTGTTTCCTCCTCCACCTTTATCACTTTCAATTCTCAGCCTCAAGTTTCTGAACAAATTCTTCTGCAAAAGCAGATGGCCTCCACGAATTGATAAGAGATTTTTAGTCTCCAGCATATTTTTTTGTCACAAAGAAAGGGAAAAAGAGAACACACAAGACAATATGAAAGCATGCTTCCATGCAAAGCCAAAAACGTCTTGTGCAAGACATTCCCGAGGCATGCTACAACGGTGCCGGCTTCTACCTGCAGAATAGAAAGCGCTATTCGCACGTCCGTCCTTCTGGCCTAGAAGAAAGCGAAAAGAGGCATACTGATTACGAATTCGCCTATTCATTATGCATTACAAGTCAGTTTTTGTAGGTCCAAAGGAGAAGAAAAGATATGCTACTCTCATGGGGCTCGTCAATTAAGTAGTACGGCATCTCGTGTTATAAAGTCGAATAGTTGGGCAAAGAATTTAAAGTTCGCCTACTTCAGGCAATCACTTCACATAGCGATGTGCAGGGGGTTGAGATTGGCCTAAGACACCAAAATAGGGGAAAAAAATTTGCATGGTAATTTAGTCGGGGGCATTTTTATTTGGGAAGCGTAGGGTCTTAAGTCAAATACCAGCCAATGGGATAAGGAACCTAAAATTTGTCTATTTCAAGCAAATAATTCATGCAATGGGGAAGGAGAGGCTAGGGACTGGTAGGAAAGACGAGGATGGGAAAAAAGCAGGTCAGATTTACCCTAAAATCATCCACCCACGAGTTAAGCAAATCCGACGTCGACGTGGGCGAGGTCGCAGATGACTCCACGCTGCCGATAACATTTTTGACAGTATCGCCGGCCTCTGTACGGGACAGTCCAAAACTTCTACTGACCGAGAGATTTTGTACTGCAGAAGCAGCGATCGAGACGTCTTCATCCTCGTCGAACTTCGACTTCTGCTATGGGTGTGGAAAATGGGGAGAAAAAAACGCATCTTCACACCCGTAGTTCATTTCAAGTCCACTCCTTTATCTAAGCATCAATTCCACAATCATAGATCCCCCTTCAAGCCTGCGTTCGATCATCTCATCATCCTAAATTCATCCGTTCCACACACACCTTCATCCATCAAATCTTCGTGACTCTCAAATATCAGGAACCTATTCATACGCCCATCCATAAATTTACCTCAGGCAATGCAGCTGCGTCATCTTCCTCTGCCTCATCTTCCTCCGCCACCTCCCTCCAACTCGTCAATTTCGGTGTGGACGAAGTTGCAGTTGCCGAGGCCTCTTCAACCCCCGTGAGCGTCGGAGAAACGGGCTTTGTCGTCGTCGCTGTTTCAGTCATCAACCCAGTCGTCGGTGCGACAGACGCACTGCTCCTTATCCACGTCTCTACCACCTCTCGAAGCCTTGGATTCGCAATGAACCTCATCATCTTATCCACCAGCAGCGCGTACCCCGCATGCAATCGGTCGAAACTTCGTTGACCTGTAGATCGTCGAATCTCCTCCTCATCTGCCCCAGTAGCGAGAGCAAGAGCTCGAACCAAACCCCCATCCAGGCTGTTCATTCGTCTTTGACACTGCGTTGTAGAGACCACCGAACTATGCTCCGGGAACTGGCGTTGAAGAAGCAGATCCGCTTGTTGCTGACGTGCCTTCGAGGTGTATTGGGTCAGGAGATTTGTGTAATGCCCGAGGTTCGGTGAAGCTTGCATCCATGGCGTAGTGGTGACTTGTGAAAGTCGAAGACGTTTCGCCGGTTCCACTTGTAGCATTCCGCGAATAACTTGTTCACAGGCAGTGGAGAGGAAAAAGGGAAATCGCACAAGACCACGAAGAACTTGGCTTCGAATATCGCCGAGAGATTCACCGGGAAAAGGGAAGGAACCGCAGACGAGGATGTAGAGAATCACACCGAGACTCTAAAAAACAAAGGTGGTCCGAATCGACACTGCCAATTTCCAAAATTTATCGGAGTTCATCTACTTTTTATCGTCCAAATCGTCTAACCTAAATTTTGACGAGATTGAGAGGATATGCAGGGAAAAATCGGATGTCAAAATGCTGCCGAAACTGTTGAGAGGAACAGCGGAGGGGTCAGTGAAGCAGCAATCACTTCTTCAACAAACAGAATCTTGGATTCCACAGAGCGGAGAGCAAGGAAACTGGACTCAGCCTAAACGATTGGAGGGAATTGTTTAGGCGTTCCGCATGCTTCGAGGTCACTTCATTAGTGGGTCGTGCGGCCTACCCGCATGAGTTGACAGACAGTCAAAGTGAAGCCCTTCCACCCCAATAATGGACACTGAAGGTGAAAGGACACTCGACGATTCAGATTTGGGATTTTTTCATAGAATGAACACCCATGGAATTTTGAGGCAAAGGCAATTAAACTCCTTTTCCACTTCCCTAGTCAGTTTTTAAGACTTTAGGCCTCCGCTTAACTAACACCTCATCGAAGCAGAAAGCACCTCAGATTACCTTCAGGTGGATCCACTAAAACGACAGGCATATGCACGAATAAGAGGCGTGCGGCATCCGCTCAAAACGACAGCCACACCTTTCGACTGCTTCAAATACTCTTGCTCATAGATAAGTGAGACTAGGAAGATGCTTAAAACAGGCTTCATAGAGATCCACCTTTGGCCGCTTCGTCGCCCTGCAGTGTGGTAGCAAAGCTTAAACATCCTGGGTGCTACTGAAGTGATTCAAGCAGTATGTTTGGGCATCATAAACGGTGAAAGGATTACACAAAAGCTAACAAAGTGCTGTTCGGACATCAGATTACACTTAAACGTCCTACTTCTACAAATATGAGAGAAAATTAGCAAGGCCTACTGAGGCAGATCGAAGTAGCTTACCCAGACGTCTACCAATGGACCGTCGTAGGATTCGCCCTTGAAGAGCTCTGGGGCAGCGTACTGCGGACTTCCACAGTGTGTTGTCAGGAGATGCTCAGGCGTAAAGAAGTTGCAGAAGCCAAAGTCTAAACTCGAAGTGGCCAAACAAATAACAAGAAATGTCCACCACCAGGTTTACACAAAATGAAGGATTTAAGAAAACCCCACTTTAAAAACAAGCAAGGATAAGAAAATGTTGTACGCGTTAAATGAGATCTCCTTATGTGTCCTCGGTGCTTATGGAAAGGATTGAACGGTTGCACTAGGGAAGGTATGTTCCCATCAGGTTTTAATGGGGTGCTCCATTGTGGATTCAAAACAACCACCTCACTATGTCGCATTTGTCAAGCTTCGGCTAATTTCACTCGTGCATAGCTAGGCTGCTAGTGCCATTAGCAATACATTCGGCAGACCTGTGTGTGGGCCACACCACGCCATTATCGAAGGCAAACGGACACGAGGAGGCGAGGCTAGATGGACAAACAATAGCTTGCACATCCCACGTCTCCCATCACCTGCACATAGTGCAATTCTTCCACACTGAATGAACACTCATGGAGTGCGCATTCTCGCATTCATCACCATTAATGACTACAACAAACCAGTCTGCAAAATATTCATCGCTACACCCACCCACCGAATCCCACCACAGTCTGCCAAGTGGGCAGGTGTGACGTCTCCTTACCAGCAACTTTGATCTTGAAATCAGCGTCGATGAGGAGGTTCTCCGCCTTCAAATCCCGATGCACGATGCCCAGCTTGTGGCAGTAGTCGATGGCGCACACGATTTGCCAGAACAATTCACGCGCCTCCTTCTCCGTGAAGGCGTGTGAGAGGCTGATATGATCTGTGTGCACGAGAAGGAGGAGGAGAGGAGGCCGAGAAGTTGGGCAATGTAATTGTGATTAGTTGGTGCACTGACTAATCACGTAGCTGCACTGACAGACACCAATCAACTTCCCACTAATGAGGTTAAAGGAGCTCTTATCCCATTACAAGTATGAAATGCGCTATTTTATCTTCGTATCATGTCATGTTCTGCTATGGCTAAGTAATAAGCCTGTGCTGAAGGCAAAACTCTTGCAGGATCCCTTTTCGCACGACCTACACTTCGCATTTCTTGAAAGTGACTGTAATTATTCATGAAACCCCCTGATTGCAAACGTCGCTGATGCCAGACTTACCGAAAACTTCCCCTCGAGTGGCATACTCCATCACCATGTAGATGTTTGTATCGGTCTCCATAATGTGGTAGAGACGGACAATATTTGGATGCCTGTGGCACCTCTTCATGGCCTCCAACTCGCGCGCTATTTTGGCCAAATTCTGACCACCGACCAACTCCTTGTTGATTATCTTCACTGCAACTGGAACATTTAGTTGGGTGTGTGTCGCCAATTTGACGACCGCGAAGTTGCCTCGGCCCAAAAGACGCCCCATTTGGTAGGGACCAATGGTAGTACTTGCACTGAGAGGATCGATGAAGCGATTGGGTGGGTGGAAGGGATCCGCAGAACGCGTTGGAAGGAGACGAGGAAAGTAGGTGGATAGCACGGCAGGGGAGTGAAAGAGGCTTGGAAAGTCTACAATAAATCACTCATCCTTGTGTTTGTATCCGAAGTGCTTGTCCATTGAGCCCAAAATCTTGTTCCCATTTAAACATCAAAGCCAGAAGTATACTCCAGAATGACCATACATTCGATTATCAAGCTTGAAACCGCCTGTCGATCGAACGAGCTACCTATTCACCAGTCGATGACGCGTGAAGAGTTTCATCAAACTATTGAAAGCCTTAGTCAAGGGATGGCGAATGGGGTGAACGCCGTTTTGATAGATCGTGGCAAACTGATGAATGAAAACATGGAGCAGTGATTGATGGTAACGCTGATTTCAGGAGACAATGGAGCAGGTGAGCAGAAGGGAAGGTGATGGTTACGTTAAACTTCCCACATCTTTCGTTCCGGAACATGAACTCATCAGCCCACTCGCCTATGCGTTCGTCTTAATCTCATTCACTCAGCACTCGGTACGGACTCTCGAGACAATCACCAGAGAGACGTGAGAAGAGTAAATTGGATGATCGTTCAGCTACTAATGCTGCTAACGGTTTTTGTAAAAAAATTGCAAAATAACTCACACTTTTTCACTCCCCGGAATTGAGGATTGAATGCTGCTGAGGATTGGGAATGAACAGGGCAAAACACACCTAAAAGGCGGTGTAAAAAGGAAGGAATTCAGGAGTTGTATAGTACGTCTACTTGATCTTGACTGACCTACCAATTGGGTAATCCTTGCAAACTTTATGCAGTTCACTTGGCCCCAGACCGTGTCAACCAGATGACGTACCTTTTGCTACCGCTTCATCAGCTGTGCACCCGCCACACACTCGGATATGGTTGCCCTGGTAGCACGCCTCAATGAGAGCCATCCCAACTAAGTCCTCTAATGTGTGTCAAAGAATGGCCGTTCAAGGCATCCAACCTCACAAACCACCACCTTAGTCATCCGCTTACAAATTTTCACACTCAACTACGGTAGTTTAATTTCAATGATGAGAAGACTCAGCCTTCATTTCCCAACGTAACAGTTTGACAAACACCATGTCCCGCACCGCCTTGATATTGCCTCAGCAGTGCCTCGGTTAAGTCCATCGCTGCTATAGACAACACGCGCCTTGCAACTACTCTCGAAAATGCCTTTATTTCAACTACCCTCACACGCAGGCAAGCAGAGAAGCATTCACCATTTCTCTGCCTTGCTTTACCAAGTTTGACCAGAAGTAGCCTAAGCTGATTATCTGGAAGAGGTGTTATAATTTGAATGCCGGGTTGGGAACGTCGACGTCCACAGTGAAAGCGACCACAAAATGCCAAATGAAAAGGCCCGAGATATGCTATGGAAGCAAAAAATGACAAGTGGGAGGGGCTAGGGTGCAAAATCCGCTGGGTTGTCTTTGTTACTTGTAGGTAACTAGTGTTACCCATCTTACGGAGCGGATTACAAAAGCAAACCGATGGGATCAAAACGGATTTTATTGAGTAAGTGGGATCGCAAGAAAGTGGAAAGATGTCTTACCGCCACGACACTCTCAGGTAGCTTTGGAATTTATTGATTAAACGACAGACGATGTTGCCCTCCGCAATCCTTCACTCTAAAACTCAGCTTCAAGCATGAGTCTCTTAAGTCCCAGCTTTTGCGAATAAACACAAAGCCATAAATGGAACCGCCACTAAATAAAGAGAATTTCATACACGTTCAGAGGAGCCGCCTGAGAGTACTACGAAAGACAGTCTTCCGTGTAGGCGGCAAGAACAGTCATTCGCCAATTTTGCACCACTTTTGCACCCTTCCATGTTTTTGAGCAATAACCCAGTTCCTTGAACTTAAGATTACGATAAATGAGCAAGATAATATGACGCTCAGTAAAAGACAACAAAAACGCAAACAATGGAAGCAAAAATACAAAGGAAAAGGGAGCAAGACCATGCATAATATGGAGGTCAGCTTAAGCAACCCACGATCATTTCATTAGCAAACTGCCTTCATTATGTCGTCAGCACCATTCCCGACACCCCCTGTGGTCCCTCTTTAGCCGTTACGGAAGCAAACTAGTGAACTGACGTGCCAACCTGATAAAGGGATTGAGAGGATTTTGTTGAGTTTTGGCATCGACAAAACTGGTTCCTTTCAAGATGCTTTAAAAACTTGCACTCAGGGACACGGGAAAGAGGTAATGATATCGAAGCGGACAATGGAACTTAAATTAAAAATTCATCGGTTTCAACGGTGCAGAACATGACGAAGTTACAAACAAATTAAGAATTGAAGCGCTTTGAGTAATTAATGACTACGTGATCTGTGACGGGATTCCCATTTCCAGCCTTCCGGGTCTTATGCATATGAGTAAAAAGTAGCTCTCTCGCAATGACATATCCAGCTGTGCCTCCTAAAATTCTCAAGACGAGCTTGGAGCCACACACAATTGACGGTACCAGTGAACCTGATGTAACCGCATTTCTGACTTACTAAAATCCGCGAGCAACGCCTGTTTCATATGTGCATCAATGGCCAATTGTCCTTTAACCATTTCCTGTCCTGCAGCCCCACTAGTCGCAGTGTTTAGCGGTAGAGGGTGTTGCAAATCGATCGACCCGAAGCGCCTCTCTCTAGCCTCTGAATCTTCAGTTGAAGATGAGGTTGTCGAACCTCCGCCAGGTTGGACGACCCGACCATGCTTTAGTCCCATCTTACCCGTTTTATACCTGGAGGTGGATGAGGAGGAGGAAGAAGAAGTGGTTGTGTTAGTGACAGATGTCGTCGTAGAACTGCTCGAGGTCATTGTTTGTGGCCGATGGCCAACTGGAGTGTTGGTGGGAAAACTGGGCTCCATCCTCACCACATCCTCAGCTTCCGGTCTCTGTGGATTATTGCTAGGGGCAGGGCTTTCCTCCTGCTGCTCCTCCTGACGGAGAAGATGACGTCTCGGTGTATCACCGGGATGCATTCCAATTGAGGCTACTTTTCCTGTGATGTTAAAATCAAGAGAAAATATAGAGGTAGAAGGAGGGATTAGTCATGGCATAGAATCAGTATAAAAACTGACCATCGTTAAATTAAGAGTGAAGACCTTATGCACTGCTCTTCTGGGCAGGTTTCAAATGTTCAAAGTTATTAAGGATGCGCACATGAAACAAGCCGTGACTCCTAACTAGTCATTGGCGAGTGCAATAAACTCCTCTCTTTGCACTATCCACCCATCCAAGAGGAGGGATATTTTCATGAAAGTATATCAATGAATTGCACCAAATTTAAATACCCTAGGCATCATGAGCCATTAAAAGACTCGAAACTAATACACACGTCCAGTACCAGATTGATTATATCCCCAATAGTTTGTTAGTTAAAACACACCCACAGATGGCAAGGATTTGCATTGGCTCTTTTTCTGGTAATTTGGCTGAAGCTGTCCTATGTAAGAAAAACAAATATATCCTCCAAAAAATCGCAATTATTCATTTGCATCCTAACAATTGAGTCATTTTATTAATGCAGCATTTGATGGATGCACAGCCATTTTGTGCTCACTTTGCTCTGCATGAAACTTTAAAGCTATCCTCTGTGATCCAGCCTTCCGACAGACAATTTAGAATCCATTCCCTTTTTAAATAAGTTACGGGTACTTTTACATGAAAATCAGATGCGACGACCTCTGAAAGAACACAATGCTGTGTGTCCATAGCGTCCCGAGCATCTCAAGAAGAAAGAGGGAAGGCTAATCGCAGGTCAGAACAGGTGCCCAAGATAGGATGGAAAGGGGCTGCTGGCATGGTTAGGAGGCAAGCCCACGCAGCCAGGTTTTGAGACGGCCGCCACCAATGTGTAGGAGCGACCAACGGTTCAAACAAACAAAACATTAAATATCATCTCTATTCTTTTGAACGTTGTATTCAACGCGCCCTTTGATCCACCGCCCGCGCCGGCCATTGCAACGTAATCAGTGTTGGGATAAGCACTCACGAGCTAATAGTGCCAGGCACTGACATCCGACACAAATGGTGTAAGGTTTGACACCACGTCAATGATCCCTCATGGCAGCGCGACTTTACCTGGAGGTTGGTTCGGCTTGCCAACTAAACTTGGAATAAGAGGTTCAGCCGACTATCAATGCATCCGTTGAGAGGTTAGTTCACCGGTCGCCTTTCCAGATATCGCTTAATTTGTTAATAGCTTCCCAGTAGAGCACGATAGTGGGATAACACGGAGGGTAGACGTCGTTATTAGCCCTTCAGAGAAGGCATTTCTTTCTCACTGCTGTAATACGTTGCTTTGATTTTACTTCATAGTTTTGCGATAACCACCACACCACGATATTGGAAGTTTGTACAAAAAGAGGCAGTGACTTTCCCACACCAAGTCTCATCCCTAACGGAACTGGGAGCCCTTAACACAATAACTAGATCTGCTGGACTCCACTGTCACAGTTCCGCTCCTCCTACTTCGTCCAATTGTCTTATTTGCTAGCTTACCACTGCTTAACACAAAGCAGCCATTTTTCTCCCAGACCACCTTCGGCTGCAATTCTAGACACCTCAATAGTAAGCGTTTGAAGAAGCAACACCTTATGAGTCGGTAGCGAAATATCCGACTAAGGACCATTGGCTACCAAGCGTTGCATTAGTCGTCAGCGCCTTTACGAAACTCAAGAACACAGCACTGCAATCATTTCGCATCCCAACTGCCTGCCTATGTGTCTCAATATGCTGCCTCCAAGATAATGGATTTTTCTCTTAGCTCACGAAAGTGCTATCACGAAAACAAAGTTCCACATAATCCCGCCTTTCATGCCGATGGGCAAAGCCTGTTAACGGTGGTTGCAACGTCTCCAGAAGCTGCGCTCAGCTTTCACACAAAAGTCACCCGAAAGCCGAGACTTGTACAGTTCGGTGGTCAAACCGGTGCATCCGCCATTCACCAATCACACCCGCCCGTCGCGAAATTGGCGCCCAGGGCATGCCTAAGACAACTTCAATTGAGCAGGAGTGCATCACCAGCGATTGACGATGGACCCAACACACAGCAGCGTGTAGAGAGTGCTGGAAAGTGAGCATTCAAAGAAAACATTGACCACAGAGAAACCCACCCGTCTGATCAAGTCCAACAGCAGATCCGTCAATCCGCAAAAACTCCGACTTAACTCGACTAGAGGCTAGAACTCGGATCACTCAAGGAAGCCGTTATCAAACCTACACGAGCGATTCCATCCAGAGGAGATGAACTGGGCAAACAGACTCCAAAATGTCTACTTCTCATGCTCGTAGTCGAGGCAGCATTTCTGATGCGCTCGAGTGAGTCTTCACCCCTGATATGTTGCTAAGAGGATCCGCAGTTAATTACAGCGTATGGTAACTCCAAAGACAAAATATATGAGCGATTCCATCTTCTATCAGGGGCCAAAATTTCCCAACTGACGAAGGAAGAGCACATATCTGCATTTCCAGCAACAATCAAATGGATGAGACAAGGCGCCAATCCCGTACTTTACTATGACCACTTCTCATGAATCCCCTCTCTTGCCTTGGCAATGTGATAACGACGCAAAAAGTGCCAAGTTGTAAACGAGATTCTTGACTGATGCGGCGGAAGCAGGTTAACCGCAAAGGTTACAACGAAACTACCGCCTGCGACACCAGATTAACTGAACGCGCTCGATGACCGGAGATGCGTATTTGAAAATATGAACACACCTGTAGGACGCTCGTCCTTTTCATCGCTTTCCCAGTGACCGCCTTTAACATGAGTTGGCCCTGCCTTCCTCGACATCTTCAATTTAAGTAACCAGTGCAGATCGGGGCTAGGAGTTAGTCTGTGCAAGCAGAGTCGGTGCCGCGCTCCTCGGTGTCGCCACGCTGTCCCACCACGGAGTTCGAAGTCCCTTTCCTGCCACTCCCCTGCCAAGTACATTTCAAGAACACACGCATTGCAACACCAATCCATATCGGTTTGTGAATAAATTTCCTTTTAAGATTTTTCGAATGCGCCTTGCATTTCTACTTTATTGCCTTAAAGTTAACGGCAAGTTCCCACCGATTGTAGAGAAGCGCATTGTCTAAACGTGGGCTGTTGAAAATGTATGGTAATAATGCACAGGTAAGGGATGCTTTTCTTTAACAAAAGTGGTGCCCTTTTATGAAAGCCTCTGTCAGTTCTCACGGTGCATTAACGGAAGCTAGTATAATGCTTTGTTTTTTGGACGACCGGTTGGCTTTGGTCGCCCAGATGGCCGCATTGATGCAGCCGCGGGAGCTGGTCTTCGGGCCATGGCGGAAGCCGCATCACCTTACCCTCTATTGTATGCTGTACATGGCTGTATCACCTCGTATTTTGCCTTCCTTTGTCTTCAAGGTGGGCTCGGGGCCCTGCAGCATTGGCAGAGAAAAGTGGACTCAACTTGGTAGGATTTTTTTCCCAACCCATGCCGCCTGTGACATATTGCAGAGGTGCCTGTGCTGTGCGTGAAAGGATCGCTAATAGAATGGCCTGGGATGACATCCGGCTTCATTACCAACCCCATTATCGTGTTTTACAGAAAAACTATTGGCATCAGAAGCGACACTAGCTGTGGACCACCCGGCAAGGAGACCGTTGATCTAAGGCCTCTTAGCAGACACACTGATGGTCAGCAGAACCTCTTTAGCCGAATCTAGTTAGCAAGCCTGAGTAAATCCCCGACGTGGTGTCAAGCATCGCCTCCAGTGTTTCGAATATAAGTGCTGGAAGCGTTAGTTTGTGGGCGCTTCTTGCGGCATCAGTTACTTTATGACGGTCGACGTTGATGATCCACCAAGGGGAGCGAAGAGGACGACGCTCGAGTCAAGGGAACCCCTGCGCAATGCTTTCCTTGTCTGGGCTGCCGATCGGCCCTTCGGTCAGTTTGGTGGCCGCATTGACATCGTCGCGTTTGCTGGCTCTCGGACAATTCCAGGAGCCACATTCCTTCCCTCCGTTGAATTTATGCATGCTCCACCCCATAATTTGCTTTCTTTCGTCTTCAACGAAGACTCAGGAAGCTGTGACTATGCCTAAAATCATGCCTTTAGCCCAATTATTTAGATGCAGAAAATGTCGTCCTCACAAGGGCCCCATCATGCCACCTGAAGTGCATCAAGCAACAAAATATCACTTCTAAGGTCAGAACGCAATTAGCTGCGCACTGTAGGTGAGCGTATTAAGGGAGCCTTGAAGAAAAAAAATGAGGGGCCGATCCATTGGCGGACTGTCCATATTTGCAGAAGGGAAGCATTTGGCGCAGCTGGCCTGCACGGCAAGGCAATGCATCTACTGAATTGACCGCGCCAAGAGCGGTAGCCGGACAAAGCGGTGCAGCGCAAGCAGTTGCGGCCGAGGAGCCACGCCACCAATTAATGCGCACAATTTTAGAATGCGGATCTACGGATTGAAATTAAGCCACTCCGTCCAACACGCCGCAAAAGCTCCGCACAGCCAAGCCATTGAACCTATGTTTCAGAAATCTAAAAATAAGAAAGTAGAGGTAATCTTGCCAAAGAATAGGCGGCAAAGGCGCCGAAATTTACACCGCAACACCAAATAAGTCGTGATTTCAACAGGCCATTCTGGATATCTGCGTCCAACCGACGTAGCTTAGTTTGATGCACCCCTCCCCTGTCAGCTCATTTTTCCACTCATTCACTCGGCCTAATTCCCTGCACTTCACCTCGTCTCTGGAAATGAAGGGACACGTAAACGATTCACCTTTTAGCCGCAATTCTACACGGCCTGTCACACACGCGCCCAATACGAGGAATACGGACCGTCCATCTGCCGGCACAATCCTATGTTTGCGTCGTTGATCTAGGCTGGACGGAGGCACGATTCGTGTTGCAGTGCCAACTAGCTTCCATCGCCGCCTCCCACCCTCCCTGCCTCACTTTCCCCCTTCCTTCCCTGTCTCCCTCCCCCCAGCCTTTCTTACTCACTAACCCATATCCTCGCCTACTTTCTCAAACGCACTTCTTTATGCTCATCTCTGATTCCATTCCTTCATCTGTCCACACATACGCCGATACGCGTCGCCTTTGATGTTCTGCTGGGAGATTTTAATAAAATCGCAAAGTTTGTCCATGCGACCTTCTCTAACCAGACTGGGGGATTTACCGTGGACTTCCAAAGGCGATTCACTGGCTAGCAGCGAGTCATTCAGCGACGTTCTGTTCAGGGCGATTTGTTCGTACCCAAGAGTGGAGCACCCTCCACCGTCTGTCCAAGCATTTCGCCTTAAATTTTCATTGTGGGTTCCTTGTGGCGATGCTGCAGCATTCTGTGGTCGCCCTGGAAGCCGTCATGCCTTGTTCGCAAGTGGAAGCGTCTGACGTTCATTCAAAAACGGTCACGGTGCTGGGCACATGGTTGAAAGTTCGGATCACAGAGGCCAACTTGAAGATTTTTCACAGCACAAAGTGTGCTCAAAATGGCTGCCCATCCATTCAGTGCTGCATTAATAAAATGATCTGATCATTTTGCAATGCCTCTCTGTTTCGACAGGTGGATGACTTTCGGCCACTGAGGTGGTCACATTGGCCCGTCAGAGTGGGCTGGCCGCCGGGCCATGTCAGCAGCCGCATTCCATTCTTCCATTGAATTGATGTATGTATGCATGTTCTGCCCTCTATTTCGCCTCCTTTCGTCCCCGACGGAGACTAGGGGTGCTGCGCCAAAGCCTCAATCGCATGGAGTTCCATCGGATGCAGCTGTACGTCCGAAAGAGCGTACGAAGAATTGAGTCCCGCATTCCTGTTTCAGCTACTCCCGCTTGTTTCTTTTCTATCCCTGGCACATGTAGGTTGGGCGTGTTGCGTCTCAAGTCTCCACTGAAGAGGGAAGAAGAGTATAGTGTAGAAGGTGAATAAGAGGGGATGCGGCCACTGGACTGGCCTGAAGGCCAGTCCACGCGGCTAGGTAAAATGGGGTCATCGAAGTGACCGAAAGCCAACCAGCAGTCCAGCATACAAAGTTTTACAGGGTGTTCTTCTCTATCTTTATTTTATTCGGAAAAGCAATTGATAATACATTACCTGGAGTCGAGAGGTACGACTGCTTGCCTCGAGAGAATCGCGCTGCTCTTCTCCTCACGCCTCCCGTCTGCAAGTGCTTGTGTTCATTAGACGCACTTCGGAGGCAAGAGGCAGAAACAAGTTGAATCTGGCGAAAAACCAGTCTGAAGTTCTCCCCTGCTTCTAAGGCGCTCTCGTTCCCATGTGCTTACAATAAAATTGTCTAAAAATACTTTGTGGTCTTTTGTGACTTCCTCGAAGGTAAAAGAATGCATCGTATTGGGAAAATAGTGGACGGGATTACAGGCAAGGCCTGGAGGGTAGTCCACGCGGCTGGGCCGAATTGCCCAGTGAGCTAACCGAATTCGAAATCGGACATTACACCACGCACTTCCCCGTAGCACGGACAATGGAAGGAAAGAGTTGGGAAGGGCAAAGTCGTTTGCTGGAGCAGTTGCATTGCAGCAAGCGCGTTGCCCCAGATGAACGAGGCCCATTTTGGGGCAGCACACTGCGTAACGCAAGTGCTTGCTTATAGTTTGCGTTTGCACGTTATTTTTATATGCCTGGCTGCAAATATCAACCGTGGATGTAATAACTGCGTTCATTGAATGCGCTCTGTAGGCTAGAGGCAGGAGGACATTTTCGGCGTGGTCATGGAACAGTGCGGCGCATCCTCGTCCTCGACGCTTCAACCTAGTCACATTATGTCTGTCTTTTAATAGTAGGAATGTGGGAAGGGAAGACGAGAAAATGGAAGAATCGCCTGCACCGGTAGAAGCGTTAGTGGACCTTCCCCACCTCAAAAAAGGTGCACATTTTTGAGACTGGATGATGGCCGTGTGGTTTGACGTCCACTTATATCCTAGGCGTCAGAGAACTCTTCTGGTCCTCCACGCCCTCCCACAAGAGATCTTCTTGGAAGCCATTAATGCTGAAGTTCCACCGAATTCGACCTCTACCAGTTCTGCAAAGCACTGGCTTAACTTGTCATTGACTGGGAAGGAGACTCTTCCCCTATGGCCAAATGCCAAAAAAAAGTAGCAAGGAGTAGACTATGATCCTGCAGTTCCCAGCCAAACAATCCTTTTAAGGCTGTTTACCCGACAGGACGAAAAATTCAGCTGCAATTCAATTTAAACCCGGCATCCTACCACCAGGCACTGTGGTGAAGCGTTGTACCGCGTAAACCAACAATCCCAGCCAGTTAGTCGAGGCAGTAGCCAGAAAGTGTCAGGAATTCATGCTGCATTCCCCGTCTTAGACGGCCTTCGCCGTCCGAACCCCACACAAAGGCGGTGGATCCCGTCGCGTCCGGTGCCAAAGGCAGGTGAGCCATACTATTGCCTATCTTGCCGGCCCCAACACGATCATTTTTCATTTATGCGAGTCCCCGGCAAGCTAGAAGGATGTTCACGCGGTTCCCTTCTTGACTCGAACGCAGCCAAGTCATTGGTGGGCCGCCAATCTTTCTCAAATGTCCGCAGTGGGTTTTGCCCAGGTCGCTCCTCTGCAAAACTACTCTCAGCAGAAGGGCGAACGGTGAACGCAGTAGGCAAGTCGTCAAAAAGCTTCACTAGGGGAAGAAACTTTAACAGTTAAGCTTATTATGTGCTCAGAAATATTTTAGGATGTGACGCTTGGTTTCGACTTCCTTCACAATTGCTTGGCAGTCCTGAAACAGTGCAAAGAGACGATTGCCGTCAGACCTCTACCGCAAAAAGACACAGCTGAAATACGCGGTGCTCTGTTCGAGGCGGCGGGCTTTGCTCCCAGTCGACGCAGATCACCAATAGCGAGAGAAAAGAACCGCGCTCGTCGTTGAGCAGGCGTCCAAACGTGTTCCTCCGGCAGAGAGTTGCACTTGGACGAACAAATATCGTCAGACACACCATAGACACTGGCGAAGTCCGACCTACTTGGCCACCACTCAGACGCTTACAGCCGCCAGAAGTGTGGGCACCAAGTTGTAAAGCCATTCAAGTCGTCATGGGCCTCCGAAATCGCACCGGTAAAGAACAGCGACAGCGGCCCACGACTGCGTATCCATTGCAGGAAATTAGATACCGTAATTAAGAAAGACAATTTTCCTCCTCGCCGCAGTGACGACTCCTTGAGTTCTCTGCACGGTAGGTGGAAGTAGCGGGAGAAGGCAGAAAGAGGATGGCTTTCATCGTGCCTAACAAGCCGCGGTTGATGCGGACGGAACTGATTGGGCTCGTGCGGAAATTGTGCATAGTCCACATTTTCGGTAAAAACATTCACGAACATATCATTAATTGTAACCCAGTGTCCAACCATCTGCATGATGCAGGCCTGACCTTGGATCCAAGCGGGTGCCAATTTCTTCGTCGATCAGTCCGACGGGATGGCGGTCATCGAAGATCTTACAAAACAAGTGAGTACTTAACCAATAGCTTTCCCGACTTGGTAAACAGTTACAGGCGTTTCTCCAAAGTTTTTGCAAAGATCGCCAATCTGCGAACGGAGAAGCGGGCTAGAGCAAACATAATGAAACCTTCAAAGAATTAAAGCGAACGCTCTGATTCTGCCTTTACAAAATCCCGAGACCAATGCACCACCCCTCGTACTAGACACAGACGCCAGTGACGTTGACGTGGATGATGTAATTTCACAAAGGGCCAGAGAAGGCATAGAAATCGACATCGCCTACGCTGGTGGCAAACTGGACAAAAAGACATAATGGGTAGGTGCAACGGAACATGACTGTTCGCCATTCCAAGAAATGTCTAGTAGTTGGGCAGCTCATGGCGAGAATAGGCCATCAGGCGCCGACCTGGTTGAAGGCAATGAAGGAGATCGACTGCTTGATTTCATGCTGGTGCAAAGAGCGGCAGAAATGCGACTTCATGGAGCAGTAAAGAAAATGAGACTCGCATAGGAACGCAGATGATCTCGGCGGAAAGGCATAACGGTATAGTGAATGCCCTATCGTTAAGTAAGCCAACTAGACAGTAGTGGAGAAATACACGGAGCACCGATCCAACCACGTCTCTGGCAAACGACAGGTTTGGGCAGGACAGGTCACGTCCACTGCGGAAGAGGTAAAAGCATTCAGTATGGCAGCCGCTCATGTATGATAACAGTGACCTCAGCTCTACCCGGGAGATGCAATCCTATGGTGACGAGGAGAAGCCACGTTTGCCGAGCGCCTGTTGGGTATAGGTTCTCTGACACAGATAGCCATTCAGGAGCCGCCTGAGCATCTGGGTCACGCAGGTAAGAATAAGACGATGGAGACGACGAAGAAACGATACTGGTAGCCCTCCAAATTCCAGCGTGCATGACGTTTCTCGAATCCGCATCACTTTCGGCAGTGTCAAGAACTCACGATTCATGGCAGTCGCACCCGCGCAGCCCATGCCTACGGGGCTTCCGGTCCAACGAGGGAGTATCGATATTAAAAGTCCTCTTCAATTCACTGAAAAAGGAAATCGGTGCATCCTGGTTATGGCAGACTGTTTTACCAAAGCAGCCGAAGCAGAACCCGTGCAGTCGCAAGGCACTGAGATGTCCGTGTGAACCTTTTTCAATACAGAGCGCATAAATCAGTTATAGCTACCAGGGTCCAAATTTCAAAAGCTAACTCTTCACTGAAGCACACAGAATTCTCGGAATCACACAAAACACGCACGACTTCCGGGCATGCTCAGGGTAAGGGACAATTGGAAAGAACGTAGCGCACATTGATGGGAGTACCGAAGGATTTTCTCAGGAAGGCAAGAGCTGAAAATTGGGATATAAACCTGGGACACGCCCTTCTAGTCTACATGGCTACAGTCCATGTATCAATTGGTGGCTCCCCACCCGAGGTACTCACAGGGCGTTAAATAATAATACCCTGGATATCTTCCTACCGGGCAAGGAGATGAAGATAAGCAATGATCCAAAGCACGCTCTACGCCTAAAACAAGGAATAAGAGAGGCGTTCATTGCTGATCAGCAAGGCCTACAATTGGCTCACGCTAAATAAAATAATAGTAGTGCAAACGCAGTCGGCACAACGCCCACTGTGGAGAAGATCTTGTTCAAATACGTAAGCCGATTCCTCCGCCTGGAACGCATGACAAATTTCACCACCTCCACAGAAAAGAATCTCTCGGTATAGTAAGAGTCCTGCATCACACAAATCACTGCGTTTGGAGGGCAGAGCTTCGTAACCTAGCTAGCATTTTTCCATCACAGTAGCATTTGACCTTACGAAAGTGTTTCGCCGATCGGTTACGATGACGAAATCTAGGCAATGACGGATAGAAAACAACCTGACAACACTATATCTGTCCCTGGCCATAATAAATGTCTAGAAGAATTGGGCCTTCAAATCATAGGAAAAATGTAGAGTTTGTTCAACGTTATTAATAAAACTGAAGATTACCGTGGATCACTTTAAGACTAGTGCAACCTCATTTCTTTGCGAAATCAATTGTTGCAAATTAAACTGTTAATTTACAAAGCATGACTTAAACTATTTGTTAAAAAGTTAAAATACATTATTATTAGATCTTTAATATTTTGCTAAAAAATTATTCTTTGCGATCATATATATTTAATCACCATTCGTTTAAATGTGTGATCAATTTGTGCTTCCTGCCAATTTCGAACATTCTTTGCTTCGAAAGCGTTTTCGCGCAGTGCGTCTGCCTCCAGAGATGTCCGCTACCACCATGTCTCAGCGCATTGAAGCCGAAAGGGAAGGTCGGAAACTGGGTGAAGTAAGCGGTTACTTTTAGGTTAACGCATATTCTAGATTAAGGAACTCAACTTGGAAGGATGTTTGGCTACCGAGATTGAGGGCTTGACGGACGAATACACGTGCTTGGAGAAACTCAACATGTCTAATGTCGGCTTGACGACTCTTGCGGGGCTCCCGGCTCTGCCGGCCTTGACGCATGTAAGGCTCCCTTTTTGGCTTTCTACGCTCTATTTTAGCTGGATGTGTCGGGTAATCCTATTACCGACGGTCTCGATGCTCTAAAGGGCTGTCCGAGTCTGGTTTCTCTTAATCTGTCTGGCAATAAGTTGGCAGCCATCTCCGATTTGGCTCCTCTTGCCTCGTTAGAGAATCTATTTTCCCTTGAGATGGGCGACTGTGACCTA
This sequence comes from Taenia pisiformis, assembly GCA_023968675.1. Taxonomy (NCBI): domain Eukaryota; kingdom Metazoa; phylum Platyhelminthes; class Cestoda; order Cyclophyllidea; family Taeniidae; genus Taenia; species Taenia pisiformis. Next base: position 6,748,075 of record CM043739.1, on the reverse strand, counting down.
GTGAGTGTGGATGGATATCGCAAGGAGGTCTTCTCCATCCTGCCAAGTTTGAAGATTCTCGATGGTTTGGATCAAAATGGCGTTGAGGAATGTAGTGAGAGGGTTATTGGTGACGTTGTTAACGGGCCTAAGAATGGGCACTTAATTACTTCTGCCAACGATGAGGGTGATGAAGAGGATGAGGATGATGAAGAGGGACAGGACGAGGATGACGACGACGACGAGGAGGAGGAGGAAGATATCGGAATATCTGCCCTTCAGGGGAGCAAGGACCTTGAAGATGATGAAGAGGATTACGTTCCTGGTGATTTTGTTTCCCTTTATTGTGCTGCTTCCTCTGATGTGTGCGTGACTGATCTTTTTGCTTTATGAGGTGATGGAGAGGACGATGCTAGAAGATGAAGAGGAGGAGGACGATGAGGGAGATGAGGATGAGGAAGGTGAAGAAGGGGATAACGCTGATGATGACGTTGCGAATTTGTCCGGTTCCGGTGTTACGGATGCGCGACGAGCTCACAAGCGACCTGCTGACGACTCCGACGGCGTCGGTGTCAGCGAGGCTAAGGTTGCTGCTACAGAAGATAATTAATGCGCTATATGCGTTGTTTTGAACTTTTGTATTACTCGTGAACGATTTCGAATGCCTGCAAGATATGTAGCACGTTTATATCCAATTTCTCATGGGCATGTTTGTACAGTTTGTCCTTGACTGCTCTGCCCCTCTCCCTCTAACCCTCGGGAAGAGACGTTAAAGGTCTCACCTTCAAATCACTGCACTGCATGTAATTGTCGCCGATTTCTACATTCACTATTTGTATTGCAAAGCATTTACTAACCGGTCCACCAGCGTTCTCATAACGTGTCTCGTCCCCTTCGCCCTCCTGCGTGGTGCTATCTCTGCCGCGAAGGGAGGGTGCTGGTGACGTGCATCATGTTGTCTTTACGGTCTTAATATCATTGCTGTTTCTTCCTACGCTTGGTCTTCCTGTCAGTCCGCACTTGGCAGGTGGTTGTGCGTTGATCTGCCGGGGCGTGGGTGACGCTTATGTAGGACGGGATTGGTTGGTTTCGCTCAGGGGTAGCGCGGTGGCCCTTAGTGGTCCGTCTTCGGGGGCTTTGGCGTGCGCCGCTATCGGCTTTCCGATGAGGGTTTCAGTGAACCATGCGACGTTACGGTGTCATCAGACTATTCACGCCTTAGAGGTGTGGTGGGTGGTTGTGTGGGTCGTTTGGGCTCCACATTCGTCCGTCCTGGAGGTTAGCCTGAGTTGGTTCTCCACTCTTGTTTGCGTGGCGTTGGAGCCATTTCCTTGCACTCGATTTCCATTGCAATTCGCACCAACAACTGTCATAATTGCGCTCACAGGTATAAACGCTTTGAAGAGAGGCAAATGCTCGACTTAAGTTTCAAGTTTCTTAAAGTATTCATGTCTTAAAGATGCTGCTGATGTAACCCCCATTTTGTCTAACAACTGAACACCACCGCAAATATCATGGGCGAGGCGACAGACCACATTAGAGCAATAGGCGGGTCACACATTTAAGATGCGGCCCCGCTTTTGGTTTCACCACATTTGACCCTCATGCTTTCGGTCATTCTAAGGTCAAACAGACAATATGGGCTTATTTGGCCAAGATACGCTGCATTGTTCTAGTGTGGGTGACTTGCATTAATTATTTGGATAAAGAATAAAAAGCACTCCACGCCCCACCCGTCGTCTCCCTTAACTCAGAGCCAAATTGACCCCGCCAGCAACAACAACTTGCCACAATTTCGCCAAGGAAAGGGCCCCTCCTATTGGTTGAGTTGAGCATTTAACTATGGAGATGGTGGGAGCAGAAGAAGTGCGCTAAATCATCATCAAGAAGAAAAAGGTGAATAAAGCAACCGCCGACGGTTACAACGGAACATCCCAACCGACTTGATTGGCTATCGAGGCGCCTTTTTCATTGGCCAATGTGGAAGTGCCCTCCTACGCTGCGCTGTGCGGTCGGTGTAGCCCTTCGGACATACCTAACAGCTTCTTGCCTAATTTCGACTATAATTAGCCATTAGTGAATGCTTAATTCGCTAAAATTACTTTAATAATATTCAGGATTGACTCCGACTAATAAAATTCACTTCTTTTATAAATGGGTGCGTTAGACTTATCGGGAACCGTGCACGATTCTCATTTCAAGCCTGGGTCGGTGGCAAGGTAGCTGGACTCAGACTAAAGATGAAATGGAATGACTCCACGCAAAACTCAGCATACCGATGGGGTTATTTTGTACTCGGCCGTGGAATTGTCTTAGCAAATGGCGATTTCCAGTGCAAAAGTATGCTCTGCATCCGAATTGACGCAGATCGGCGCAAATCCTTCTGTCCGTCTGTCTGTCTTTCTCCCTAGGTGATTATGATTAGTGGAAAAGGACATGGTCCAGTTGTCTGACACCCTTCACGCTTCTGCTGTCTATTCATCCTGTTCCAAGCCTCCTTTTAGGTCAGATTCCGCGTCTAGCATGTTCTAGCGCTTAAACTATCATTTAAAGTCTTACGTACAGAGGTTACTCCATTTATTATTTTGGGCCTAATCCAAACCCGTTCACACTGTCGATTCTACTCCTGCACTGTCTCCAACGTGAAGGAAACCCTTAGCGTTTGCCAATCATGTGAGCGGACAACACGGCGGCTGTTTAAGCGAACGGAAATGCGATTCGCGCGCCTGTCCACTCATGCAGCCCTTTTGGTGAAATTGTAGCTCCGAGTCAAAATTTGTCCAATGGTAATTTGATTTTTATGACCACTGAACCAATCTGAGTCCGGGAAGTAAACGCGCGAGCTTTAATTTCATTGGTTCTTCATGAGGTGCAAAATACTAATGTAGGACGTCAGACAGGAGAGCAAATCCCACAAGTAGAGCTTTGAATCCCCTCGCGAATATGCTTAACCGGGACCCCAATTGTCCTTAACTCAATTCGCGGGTTTCGTCGCGTTTCGAACCAAGGGCTTTGGAAGCAAAAAAATGTTATAGTTTGAGAAATAGGGTGAAGCATGTCTTACTGTCTTACTCTGCCTTGTTTTGCAGGAAAATAGAAGGAGACCTCATCTTGGGGTAATTATTATTGATGCCTTAACAGTACGCATTCCAAGTAAACTGACCAATCAAATGGAGGGACTTAGTCATTCCTCCGGCAAGGACAACCACGACACCGAGGTGACTCATAGCGGGTGCGTCATGAGCCTGGCAGTTTGCCTATCGTTCATCTCACCAATCAAATCTACCTATTTTTGGAATGGTTTTAACGTTTAGCGTATGTTTTAATTTAACTAGTGCCAAAATGCTAGAACCTTGCCCCCCCCCCCCCGAAAATCGGAGGGCCACAACAGCCCCGCATCAATTTGTAGTACGAGCTGAGGTTACCAAATCGAGCAAGATACCGGCGTCACATGAGCCACCTTAGGCCCCACATACGTGATAGGCGTCCAGGCCGCCGATGAGTGGTCGATCTTAGAACAGTGAAATAATGCAGAACGCGATCTGACCATTGCTTTATTTTATATCACGAGGTTCAAACAAGGTAGCTACTGACCCATGCCGCAACAAATAGGAAGCTTGGTCATTGAAAATGCAACCGAAAAGACCGAGCATTACTAGCAAATATATTGCGACAAAAACTTAAACCGGTCTAGAAAAAAACAGCCCACAAGACCCAAAGTAGCAAAATTCTTCATTTCTTCCGAGCACAAACAACACAGGACATATATCATTCACTTCAAATACTTTTGCGAGTACAAATGAGGGGTAAGAGCAGAAACTAGGTTTTGCGTTCTAGAAGGTATGCAGTGGGGTGATAGAGATTGCTATGGAGACATTAAATAGGCACGGGGATCCCACCACCACCAGCAGCACCTCCCTGCAAAATATCGCTTCTTAAATCTTCAAAGAGACTGGCAATTGAAATACCGTAGACCTTAACAGCATTAATTTGAGCCTTGACACCCTCACGAAGTGCGAACAAATGACTTCGGTCTTGTAAGGTACGAGCTTCATCTAATGCGTGTTGAAAGTACCCCGCGGCTGTCTCCAATTCGCCTTTTTCCATTGCCAACTGGCCGCGCAACTCCCATGCTAACTCACACCGTGGGTCCACCTCAAGTGCTCGTCTGAACCACTCATCTGCCGCATCCCGATCCTGCTTCCAACGCAAGTACAAAAGACCTCGATGCGAATAAGCTAAACCCGAATTCGGAGCCAGTTCAATGATACGGGCATATTCGGCATCGCTTTTTTGAAACTCGCCTCTTTCCGTTAGGACCTGGAGACAAAATAGTGATTGCTACTTAATTCCACCCAGTAGATGTGTGCCGCGTGATGTAAGAAGTGGGAGTTACCTGAGCATAAAGGGAGTGGGTTTCCACACAATCAGGCCATTTTTCGATTAACTTTTGGAACCCTTTAAGGTGCTCCTCCATTTTCTGATCCTTGCCCTCACTATGACTCTTGCGAAAGAGCAGATACAACCACTGGGCCTACAGGAAAAGGGAACGGACAAATGGGGGGTGAAAAATGGGCACATGCCTGAGCGACAGAGAAGTCGGGCATCAGACGAACGGCCTCGTAGAGGTCTTTTTCCGCTGCTTCGATGTTATCTGCGAGGAGATTAATCTGTCCGCGATGAAGATAGACATCTGGACATTGAGGGTTGAGAGTCTGGGCCTGCTGGAAGCAGTACATACACCCGGATATGTCCTAGAGTACACATGGAAGGCATTAAACATAAGTGCTACGTGCGGGATGAAAAGGAGTGTACTTTTACCAAGTACCTTGTCAATGGTCATGTAAAGTGCACCGGCTTTGATTAGCGCATTCACTCGAATTGTGGGATGGGCAAAGATGGCTTCACCGATGGAAAGAAATCGCGATTTCGCCCCCTCAGCATCACCTGAAAGCGCCTTGAATGTGGCTTCCAGAAGAAGAGCTCTTGCGCGTGCCGACTCAGGTTTTTCTCGATCCCCAAAAATTGACCTCTCAAACGCACGCAGGTCGACATCTGGCGCCTGGAAATGAAAATACCCCCCTTTAAGCGACCTAGAGACCTCAATTAGCGATGATTGTGGGTCTACATCCACGCTGGACACACAAAAGAATCAAAAAGGAAGGGTGTTCAGCGTGCTAAGAAAGAAGAGGTCGCTAAACAAACACTTGTTCGTGGGTAATCTTCATTGAAGCATCCACTGCGTCACTGTTGTTGAGGCTCAAAAGCGATCAAGGAGGGCAGACTGACTCCCCGGGTTCCAGGGTGGCGCGGCAGACTCCCAGCCCCTCTGAGCAGCAAAACTGGCCCGAGGCCCTATTTCGAATCTCACATCTATGGGAAAATAGTTAACGAGACTCTGGGGAAAATAGAGACGAAAAAGAAATGACGCTAACACCGATATCTTGGGTGAAGGATTACTCGCATTCAGGACCGGCATAGCTATGGCAATGCTGATAGCGTAGGCAAGCTCCGGGTCATGAAAGACAAACACATACCGAGTTAAACAGGGTCATAGCAATCGCTACCAAGTTCCACGACTTTTCGTATTCACCAGCCTGAAGTTTTTTGAACGCATCTTCCAAGTGCTCATAGGCCGAGGATAGCCTCTGCGGCAATACGAAAACTTCTTCAGACTCCTCAGGTTGCTGCTCCGTCGCCTTCTTTTCCTCTTCCCCATCTTGCTCCATCTCAGCTTCCTTTTCTTCTTCACAGTCTTCCTCACCTACTTCCCCATCTTCCTTCTCTCCAGCGACTTCCTTCTTCTTCACAGCTTCAGTAAGCCCATTTGTTGCATTCGTTGCATCGAGTGAGGCTTTCTTTTTAATCATCATCGCTTCCAAGGTGAACGGATTGTGGGCCCAGGAGCTGGTGTGCAAAAGAAGTCAAGCATTTTAAAGCAATCAAAGCCACAGCAACTTTAATGTTAATAAACAATCCATTCACCTGAAGTAAAATTTAACGAAATCTAAAGATGGAAGAGTTCGTGGCAGCCTTGGAGGCTCCTCTCTGGCAAGTTTTTGACCGATCTGTTTAAGAACACGATCCATACTCATTATATTCTCCTGCAAGCAAAATTGGAGAATACTTACATCAGTAAATAAGAAAAATGAAGGGCGTCTAAGGTGCACAAGTCTAAAAAAAGATTAGAAGTGTCGCGATTCAAAATGCAGAGATAATCGTGCAGAGTCGCAAGTTGAATGATGAGCCCCCATTCATTACTGGAGATGGTCATGCTGTGAGGCGAAAATTCCGCCTCCCGAGGTCGGAGTGAGGCGACCGAAAACGAGAGGAAGAGCAGGTAAAGGAAACAACTAACGAAACAGTTTCAGAACTGCCCCACTTGCTAAATGGGGAAACGAAAATGCTCCATTTCCCGTATGGGCAAGTAAATAAATTAACTCGCGGCTTCTGTGCCACAGGAAGGGATTATTCAGAACCAAAGACCGCCAAATGATTGTGAAAAAACACAAAGAGTTCTCAGACATGCACACACCTTGCATTTGTTTGAAAGGGCCATTGCGCAATCAGCGCCATTAGCACCACCCACGTCTACGCACAGATTTCTCGCCAAGGGTAATAATGCTTTTCATATACATAAGGATTTTCGTTTCCAGCGTTTATGAACCACTGATATCCTCCATCACCATAAATTAGCCCGACTGATGAATTTAAATTGCCGCTTTTTCCTGCCAACTCTCAAATGCCAGTGCCTGATTTCTGTTGGCAGCTAAATTAGCCCGATTGCGCAATATAAACCACCGACTTCATTCTTGTCAACTTTCCCACAACATTCGGCATATCCACTTCGCACCATGGATGCACCTAAACACATTTTTGGGTCCTACCCTACACCAACTCCCACCTTTCATAGCCCCTTTGATTCGGTTCCAACCTAATATTGCGTCGGGTGCAGTTCCAAATCCATCACCCATCGTCACCCGCCACGTTCAGCACTTTTAACATCCCAAATTTAACATTTAGGAAAATGAGGGTAAAGCGCACTAGGGCTCTAAGTAATGATTAAACAGCTCGCATACTAAACTGTAATATACACTTCGACAGTGTTTCATCCAAAACTTTTGCACTCACCAAGCTCTTGGAAATGTCATCGTTTATAAAACTGTTTAGTCTTTGGAAGAAATCACACCTTTCACCCCAACCCGATTCGCTCGCTTTGCTAATGAAAAATGCAGATAAATGGGGAAAGAAGCTGCTGTGGGCCTTTTATAAGTACTTCTATAGAAATGGCAATAACGAGTAGCAGTAACGCTTACATTGTTCCGGAAGCGTTCCAGTAAACAGCAAGCGGTGATATCGAATAGCCACCGAGGCAAATCATTGAGCCGTTCGTAGAGACGCGCACGCCGATTTAGCGCCTTTAGGTAAGTGGGTGAGAGCTCCAGAGCTGCGTTGCAATCTTCCACTGCCGCCTCCAACTGGCGCAGATTCTCGTGAGCCGCCGCGCGGTTCTGGAAGAAAGTCGCTCGGTCTCCCACCGCAGTGGGCGGACATTGTTCTAGTGCTTCAGTATAGCATTCAATTGCCTTCGTGTAGCGTCCTGCTTTAAAGTAACGATTGCCCCGATTCTTCAGACCGATCGCCGCCTCTAATGGCGTCTCTTCAGGGACCGGTGATCCTGTATTCTCTGCATTACGAGACTCTGTACGAATACAAAATGGACAGAAGTTGACGGGAACAACGGCAAAACGAGTTTCAACTCTTTTCAGATATCAGAATGATGTGGAACGCAATCATGTTTAGTGACAAGACCTCTCCACAGTTGTCATAACCATACATGCAGATATTTGAATGGTGGCATAATAGTTCATGGGGAAAATATCTGAGTGAATGAAGAACGGGAAGCCAAAAAATGCGTAAGTATATGCCTAGACATAGTCGCCGACAAACTGGTGGATGCGCAGGTCAAGCACAAAATATTTTTACACAGAAATCTGGGCGTTGAAGCCATGTGAATTGGTAAAGAGAAGTGCCAGTAAACCCCAACGCGGCTGAGAGCCGAGGCGAGCTAGAGAATGGACAGCAGAAGTGATACTAATAGGCTAATGAAATCGAGTAAGAATAAGGGTTTTTTGCAACCCTATGAGCAGATGACTAATCATTTAAGCAGGTGGGAGAGGGCCCAGCAGTCTTACGGGATTACAATGGGATCCACATCAAGTACATACACACTTCAAACCACAACTCGTTTCAGCGCAGTTTGAATTCAGCGCAGACAAATTCCTCGTCCCAGCATCCCTTCGGAAAAGGTGCGGGATTCTGCAATGCCTGCTTTGATAGGTTCCTGAAGTTTAACTAAGGAGAAACAGTCGCAGTCCCGTATGATACTACTGTGGATTCTACCTTAGGATGACGCGGATGGTGTGAAAAGATAAGAAGATCGAATGGATTGCATGACGACACAGCAAAACTCACCCTTACGTGGGGCCGAGTAAACATAGTAATAGTAGAGCCCTACCGCCGAGGCTATAAGAGCTGGTGTACCAAACAACAGAATTTTTTTCCAAATTTCGTCTTGGAAAGCTAGAAGTTGTTGAAACAGAAACGAGACTCAACGTACCCATCCAACGGAGGAAACAGAAACACACCAACCAATACCGTAAAAGGCGATTAACGCATGAGAGTTCGTGAAGAAGGCGGATCCGAAACGGTCATTTTAAACAAACCAAAGTGTTCTTTAAACAACTTTACGTTTTTTAGCATAATTGTTAGACATTTAACAATAAAAACAATAGGCTCTAAAATAAGTTTGTATTCAAAACTATTTTTTGTATCAATGCTAGCATTCGATTGATAATGTATTTGTCAATAATTTCCTCTATTCTTTTCTGCACACGAAGACAGTATTGATGATTTGCAAAATGCTTACCTTAATATCAAATATAGAACAGTGTTAGGAAAGGGTGTGATGTTTTGTTTGCTTGCACTGTTAATTAAGCTTCCGGATAGGGAACAGCCGGCTTTTCCTAGCTGCATGGGCTGCAGCCATGCCAACGGCTGCTTTTCCCCCAATTATAAAATACGTTTATTTTTATCTACGCTTAGCCTTTTCTTCGTCTTCTAGGGGTGCTCGAAATGCTACAGTATTCAGTAGGATTAAATAAATTAAGGAGCCTTAATCAGATTGATAGCATTAACCGCTATTGTTCAATTTAAGGGCCATTGTCGCGTATTGTTTGTTTGAGCTGTTGGTTGGTCAGACACATAAGTGGCGACCACCTTGAAGCTAGCTGCGTGGCTGGTCTGCCGACCATGCCAGCAGTTCCCTAACTTTCCGTCTAAAATACACGTATCTGACCTACACCCGGCCTTCTCACCTTCTTTTGGGATGCTCGAGTGCTTTAATAATCGCAATTAAAGGTTAAGTTTATGCATCGCGATGCTTAAGATTGATTAGCTAAACACTTTTGGATGTTTCTCTCTCCCCCTCCTTATGCCCCTGGTAAGGGAGGGTTAGAGCACCGAGGGCTTTGGTGCCTGGCAAATGGAGAGTGGACAGTGCATTAAAAGGGGCCAAAGGAAGGGTGTCCCTGCGTCCTAAGCATTGGCCTGCCCACTTAAGTCCACATGAAAATTGTTCGCTTAGTTGTCATACAAAAATTTAACCAACATATGACGACGAATCTGCAAGACTGGAAAAGTAATAAATAAGACTTAGCTTCGCAACGCTTTGATAGGATACCAGTGAAGTTGACCCAACTGTAATCTAGAGTTCGCATTTGCAACTCACTTAGACCACCACTGCGAGTACGGTGTTCCATTTGTGTGACTGACGTTTTTGCGTTTTTTTTACCGGAGGATATGACAGACTCAAAGTATGGATTGTTATCTGTCAGCTAAATATGCAAATCTTGCTTCGCCACTTTACCTTCCTTTGACTTCAAGGAAGATGGGGTAAATTACACAGGCATCGTAAGTGAAATTCAAGGAAATGTTTTGAGATCACTAGCAGCATAAAAATATTTGCTTACCCTTTAGAGGCAGTAAGGCTACCCTAGTATCTGTAATTGAAACTGCAATCCAGCTAACAACGAAGTTACAGCAAAAAAGAGCGTAAAACTTCAAGAAAAACATAAGAGGCATACGCCTTAAAACTAGATGACAAGCATTGCCATGGGCTAATGTGTTAATTTACAGGCATAAGTGTGGAGTCTTGAACAACTCTTAAAACAAAAGAAGGCAAAGTAAATGGCAAAACGATAATATGCAGTTAATGATGAGAGTGAACAGGGATGTTTGAATGGCTCAAAGGCAAGCTCAAGCAACTGTGTCAATGTGGTCATTTCAGCACTCAAAGGCTAGATGGTGGTAATGCTAAACAAAACAGTACAATTATGTTGAACATAAAATTATACATTTTTAAGACCGTCTTGGTAACATTTTGCGGTACGCATGAAAGTGTAAGTTTAAGTGACAATTTTAAAATAATTTTTAGTGCATTTAGAATGTAAATGCTTTTCTTGAGAGCTATGATGAGAACAATGCTAAAGTTATTGCCGTAAATCGCATTGCAAACTTTTCATAAACGGATGAACACACTATACGCTCATTAAAAATAGCCTTTGATCTTAAAATCTTCTACATGAATTGTGGAGCATGTTTATTGAAAGATGCAAATCGAACATATTCTTAAAATTTATGGAAATGTCTTTATAATGAGCCAACTTAAGTAGCGCGATTGACGGTTCCAATCCATTTTAGGTACATGTCTCGATGACATTGTCCATCATACAATTAGAAGTATACATTGCTTATTCTTTATTTGGAATTTTTCAGTATGTCCGTTGTTGAAGCCGTTTTGCAAACGCTTTCTGCGTTAAAGTTTGAAAGTACTCCAGCGGAACAACCTGACCCCCGCCCCACCACTTTTGATAATGAAACCCTGGAAACAGCCGTACGTTTTGTTGCATGTTTACTGGCGTAGGAAAAGCTGCGTGTTTTCCAATCGCTGCCGACAATCGCGAGGAACCTAGGAATCGAAGACTGCCAGAAAACCCTGGTCCCAATGCTGGGTGGTAAATAAAGTTGAATTCACTTGTGACTAAAACCTCCCACCTAATAGATCTTGTACAAAAAGCTATTAGTGCCGGAGATGATGAAGTTCTCATGGTGATTGCTCAAAAACTACCTGATCTAGCAGATGTGTTGGGCAGTGATGGAGAGGGTGCAAGTTCCCTAATTGTAAGTCGAACCAGACATGTCCTAAATAATAGCCCATCATTTCGGATATTTTGGTCTTCGTGGAAGAGATCGTTGTAGTTCAAGCTGCTGCAGATGCATTTTGCGTCATTTTGCCTCATCTCTCATCTGAACAAATTGATAAAAAGGCCCTCCCTTTGATAAGGAAGCTCCACGAGGGTGAGTTTGTTGCATTTGTCATTCAATACAAAGTAATACAAGACGAACTGGCTTAGTTTGGATGCCTTCTGAAACTGCTAGTGGGTGCATCTTTTCTGGTAATTTATGCAGACCTTGGATTTCACCTCGTATCTGCGTCTGTGTGTGCTGTTTGTTTCAAATGTATAAATATTTTTCCTTTCATCCTGTTCACTAGAGGATCTTTTTTGTGCTTCGCGAAAAGTCGTAAGCAAAATGATGACCACTTGCTACCCCCTTGTTCCCGCAAAAGTGCAGTCGGAACTGAAATGGTGAGTACCGTGTTGTCACCATTTGCTCGAAAACCATTTCCATACACCTTTGTTATCTGATTGCTTGTGTAGCAAGCATCGAATGCATATCGGATTTCTAGTCTTCTTGATTCCACTTTTCACATAGCGTCCCCGTCGACATGGGGCCGCATTTGCACCTCTGCTATTGTTGGATTTTGGCTCCCGGCTGATGCTTTTCCATAGACAAGGTTCATAGCATTACACAGTATCTTTGTTTTTAAACCTATTATTTGTGGAGGGGATGCATTTTTGTCGTCGATTTATGTCTATTAATGGATCCTTGCACTACTATCATGCTTTTGCCATTCTGGCGTTCCAGTCTTCACATTGGCCATCTGGAAGCGAACTTCAAAAGTGCCAATTTATGCATCATGAGAATCAGAAGATATGATGGGGTTTGTTCCTTGATGACTTGGCAGTGTCACTCGTGTCCGCGTCATAAATCCTTTTGGGTTGACATCAAGCCTCCTGACGGAACCCGATTTCCTTGGCAATCCTGGAAGCTAGTGGATTATGTTACGATATGCATCCCCTCTCCCCCTCCTTGTAGCAACATTTATGCACTGTTTTTGGCGAGTTTAAATGCATTAACATTCGAGAATTGTGCTGTCCCACCGTTAAGGATTACGTGGGTTTATGCCTTCTGTGCGTGGTAGTGGTCCTGTTTTATGCCTCGCTGGATTGGCTGGCTTTTTTCACTTTCTAACTATAGTCGCCTTATTCACCTTGCGGACAATGAGGATGAAGTGCCGCTCGTTCGATCGGCTGCCATCTCTCAGCTCGTCACCTTGACACGTCTCATTGGAACCGAGTTCAAGGCCGAGTTATCACCACTCTTGGCGGGGTAAGTCTAATCAATCCGAATTAAGGCACAGATTCATCGCACACTGATGTCCGCATGAGTGCATGTGCGTGACGTCGAGTTACCTTTGAGTTGATTTCCTTGAGTGGATCATTTAAGGTTTGATGTTAACACTCTTTCAGTTGGTATGAGATTCGTCAAATTTGCGAGTAGACGCAAAGTTGAGTTATACCGTTGTCCCAGCCACTGTGGTAAATGTTGGGTCTGCATAATATTTCGGAAGAAGAATGCTACATTCGTGAAATTTCCAACCTGTTTTGATCATAGTCTGGTTGGGGACAGTCAGCGGATCGTCCGGGCTGCCTGTGTCGGGCCAATCCTAGAGTTGGGAAAAATGCTTAACAACAATGAGACCGCGGAATACGAGACGATGGTTCAGGCCTCTCTTGACAAACTTAATGAAGACGGTTCGAGGTAAGAGGCTGTGGTATGCACTGAAGCCTTTACATTCATGCGTCGAGTTTAATAAAACAGTGCTGTTTTGTCCGCTCCCTTGGGTCGTTGGCGCTTGGTCAGTTGAGACCACCTCTGATGCCCTCACTGTTCTGTGCTTCGTGCGTTTATTTTCAGGGACACTCGACGCGCATTGGCTAGTAATATGGCAGAGTTGCAAAAGATTGCCATCTCCAGGGGAGGAAATAGCAAATCGCTCCACACAATGATGATGAATTTACTGGAGGACAACGAGGTGGAAACGAGACGAATTGCGGCTAGTCAATTCAAAGGTATTTGTTGTTGGGATAGAGGTGTCGAGGCAGTGGTGGCGTTTGCCTGTGTTTTGTTCGCCGTTTTGCCATTTTGGCTGCCAAAAAGCTGGAAAGGTGTCAGACAACAGTGACCTCGAATGCCATTCTGGCGTGAAATCTTTGCGAAGCCAATTTTTAGTCCCTTCATATCTGCTCATTTCCCTCCACTCACGAAAGCTCTGTTCACCTTCTCTATGCTGCAAACAGGATGGCTCGCAGGTAGGAGTGTTATTCAGTCCGCAGACCAACTTCACGTCATTTTCACATTTTCGTTTGAGAGGCATCACGTATGAAATGGTACTGTTCCATCCATGATTCTCCTCATACCCACCAAATGATAATTCGGTGTTTGTTTCTGAACCCTACTACGCACATGATATCGTTGGTCCAATTCTCATCGTCGTCGAGGCCCCGATACGTCGATGTCGAAGGTTGATGAGGGATGCTGTTACAGTTGTTACAGTACTGAACTTGATTTGGAGCCTTGGAGAGAAGGGGAAATCGGGACTAATAGAGAATGGTAATGGTTGCCGTGAAGGTATGCATGGGCAATTGTGTGGTAGATTTGGATACGATCATAGATGACCAATGTGGGGACGTTTCAGGGCTGAGTGAAAAAGCATTGAAGATGTGCCTACTCTTTGCAGATTTTTGCCTCGTCTCGCCGAAGGATGTGCAGACGGACTTTCTATTGCCGCGACTACAGGAACACCTCAACATGGAGCGGGAGGAGCGGGTTCGTTCCGAGCTTGTCTGCTGTGCCGTGGGACTTTTGCCCTCCGCACGGGTGGAGGACTGTTTACCTCTCGTTCGGCCTATTCTCGCCTTTCTCAATCACAACCTAGACCAGGTGGGCTGCCGTTCTGTCTAGTCATCCCTCCAGCGGCTAGTCTATTCAACAAGTGTGCCACACAAGGCAATGATGATTTGGGACGTGCAATTTCTTTTCCCTTGCAGCCGAAGCAGTATGTGTTCGAGTACTTCTCCCAGCTGATGTCCTTTATTCCCTCCAGTGAGATCCAACTCACCATTCTGCCAAGCCTAGTAAATTTGTGGCAAGGCAAGAATTGGCGTGTTCGACTCGGTGTGGTGCAATCCCTTCCCTGCCTATTCGCCACCCTGGTGCGTCTGTTTTAGTCTGGTGTTCATTGTGATTAACCGGGAGGTCTTTTCCTTCTAATTTTGAAAGTTTGCTTCGTGCATCACCTACCCATCCATTCTCACGCATTGAGGTCCTTACACTGCCATTCTTTGGTTGCTCGGATAGTACTCTGTCGTCTTCTTTGTAAACATGGGACTGTTACTTACCTAAGGAGTGGTAGAAATTCCATTCTTTTATCCAGCTACCCTAGGCAATCTCTTTGTCTCAGTTCATTGCTCGCCAGTGCCCCTTCGCACAAGTCGCCACTCCGTTCGTAAGTCGGCATCGATCAAATTATTTTAATTTTTGTCACTGTCACCCATGAATTTGACAGTTATGGAGTCATTCCTAGTACTGGGAGCGCTCTCAAGCTCAATTTTTTGACAAGACTCTGCTCTCCAAGTTCCGATTGTTAGAATAACTCTTCGTGGGTCCCCATTTGTCTGTCCAACTGGAAATGCTTTTGGCATTTTTGTGAAGTATTTGTGTTTCCTTCACCCCCTAGCCGGAGAGTTGCCTGCGGGAGACCATTCTCCCATCCACCCTGGCCTGGCTCCTCGATCCCACTTGGGCGGTGCGTGACTGCGCGTGTCGAAGTCTCGCTCGCCTCCTCAGTGTCTGCCCCTCCGCCGCCACCGATGCTATCATGGGCACTGGTGGCAGCGGTGGTGGTGGTAGTGGAGATAAAGATGTCGCCGCTGGCGGCGCTCCTTCCCCTCCGTCTGCGACCACCCCCTCCAGCATTGTGGGCTCTGCGGGCTCAGCTGCCGCCTCGACTTCGGTTGACGCGTCAGGCGATGCTGGCAGCAGTGGAGCCGGCGTCGGCGTCGGAGGTGCGATATCGATCGCCACCCTAACTGCCAATGCAGCTGCCAGAGGTCTGCGTGCCCTGGCTAACGATTCAAATTACCATCTGCGTCAGATCTTTATTCTCGCTGTCCAGGTACCGGACTACGTCCTCCTTGGCCATCAGAGCCTTGCTTACTACTAAATTGATTGGCGACATCGGTATCAGTGTTTCAGTCATCGCCTCCTCTCTCTAAAGGGAGGGGGGACTGTAAAACTTGGTTTGAGTATGTTCTTCGGCTACCTAGTTTACGTGCATGAGTGGAGACTGCTTCTAAGCTACCAGCGTCACTACCCTGCATTCCATTGCCTTGACCTGTAGGCGTTGTGGGGACCAGGGATTCCAGAGGAGCCGTCCTATAGCGCATTGGGTGATCTCTCCCCCAATGTGGGTCTCATATCTCCCTCCCTGCTCTACGATTTTGCACTCCACCTTCATCGTCAGCAACGGCAGTCGCAGCAGCAGCAGCAGTCTCAGCAGCGGAAGACGCCAGACAAGTGTGCGCCTCCTCCGGCAGGTTTACCGGCAAGTGGTCTGCAGACCTGCCTCCAACTACTGCTGCAACTGCTCACTGCCGACCCTGTGCCTAATGTCCGTTTTGCAGCCGCTCGCGCTCTTGTTATCATTTCCGCCAGTCTTGATGCCAAGTGAGTCGTACCGCTACCACGATAATCATCATTGCTACTCAATATCCAATTCAGTAGCTGATTTCCATATCCTTCGAAGTTGAGGCACAATGCGTCTCTTGTACGGCGAAGCCTACAGCTAGTGATTGCACTCGTTCCGGGTTAATACAACTTAATAGCTATTCCGTAGCCGAAGATTTGCGGATTATGGGCTTGTTACAACGAAAACATGAATGTCGCTTTTTTTCGCACCACCCCACCTGTCACAATATGATAGGCTTTTTCCCCCCACAACGTGGCAAAGGCGATTGCAGAGGTGCGGATCTGATGCTGCTTTCCAAATACTTGCGCATTTGGGATATTTCTGAATCACCTAACCTGAAATTTTCAAGGGGGGAATCTTTTGGTTAATGTGTCTGACCCGGGAGGGAAGCGATTGCCTTGGTTGCCTCCGTTTTGTTTGCTTCGTGATCAGCCGTCCACTCGCATGACATCTCATTCGTTCTCTTGCAGGATGACCCAGAAGCAGGTGATCCCAGCGTTGAAGAAGGTGCTGGAGGAGGAGAAGGACTTTGACGTTCGATTTTATGCACAAGACGCTCTCAAGGGTAGGTGGTGACGCATTTTCAGTTTGCATTGATTATTACCTCAACTTTAACGCAGTCCCTTCTCTCTTCCTTAGTCTTCGATGGTTCGTGACTCCACTTGTGGTGTGAAGAGGTCGGAGCGTCCACTTTCGAGTCACTGTAGCACAGAAGCGCAATCCCTCACTCTCCCTCTCCGCTTCCTCTGAATTGAGCGTTTTTTGATTGGTCCACTCTATTACCACCTACTGCACTCTGTCAATTGGTCTTCTCATCCGTCCCTCCACCCAATACCACTATTACCAGTATTGTCATCTTCTTATCCGCCTCGACCTCATTACTTTCTTCTAATGACGCGAATTGCTTCTGAACAGCCCTTACTCCTATCCTTCCGTCTTTTCACTCTTTTTCCTCCTTCCACTCTACTCGAACAAAATTTTACAAAAGGTGCAAATTCTGAACTCAACAGCTCTTTCTGAAACTGGTCGGTGAGTGCCGAGGGTGCGATTTAAAGGTCTTGTGCTGATTCTGATCCCAACGGATTCAAATTAATGGCGTGAAGGGCGAGGTGAGCGGTTGTCTGGTTGGCTTATCCGCACTTGTCTCCGTGGTAGACTGCATGCGCGGTGTACCGACTCAGCTCACACCGACCGATGAATTCATCGGCCATAAATCGCATTCCTGCCTGTTCTACAGCACTTCCTGACCTGCATTGCGTTTTGGAGGCGGCATGAAATGCTTTTAACTCCAAAGTGTCACCCTTCACGTAGTTGTTCTTGGACGGATACGTTGGGGGCTATAACTGGTCGAAGTGTGGGAATCAAAGCAAGAGGCGGATGCATGGTCGGGTTTCCACACTTTTTGCTCCCCACATCGAGTGATACAACTTTTTCCAAAGAAGTTTGCTCAGTTGCTTCCATTAAAAGGATGGGTTAGTGAGTTCCGAGACGATTCCTTGGGTTAGGAGCTTGTAACTGACTCAAGTCCTTATCGTTTTTAAATTACTGTTTTTAGAAAAATGAAATCTGGTAACTAAGGTACCCTAGAGTTTCACTCCGTCATGAAACCCTTCGTAGAGGCCAGAGTTTGGTTTATTTAAGCGCTGCTGTCTGCTTCAGTCACGAAGGGGGCTTTCAGAGCCCTCATATGATCTTCA
This sequence comes from Taenia pisiformis, assembly GCA_023968675.1. NCBI lineage: Eukaryota > Metazoa > Platyhelminthes > Cestoda > Cyclophyllidea > Taeniidae > Taenia > Taenia pisiformis. Next base: position 6,730,405 of record CM043739.1, on the reverse strand, counting down.
GTAATTGAGTCTTGAAGGTGCAGGCTACTGTGTTGTAGGAAGTAAAGAAATTCAAACTTTTCAACTTCTGGAAGAGGTGGTCAACGGAGGAAAGTACAAGCGTTCTCGCGTTTATCCCGTAGTACCTGGCACATGGGTCGTGCATCCAATTGTGCCTCAGTATTTGCATAGTGAGAGCCCGGCTTTCAAATGAAATAACTTTTCCAGCCTTCACCTGATCAAAAGTTCTCGCAGCAGGGATAGAGACAGCAGATCAGCCGGTCAATCGATTCTTGAATGCCCTCCACCTACCCTCTGTAGCGGACGATCCATTACCAGCATGCTCCTTCGGATGCGTTCTTCAAATTCACCAGCAAGGGAAATGACAAGCAGGTCTACGGCATTCTTGAGTCTCTTTCCGAAAGTTGTAGCTAGAATGGGCAAAACGTTATTGCGGACTCTCCATTGTGACATTGTACGCACTGGAGAAACTCACACCCTCCCTCGCTCACCTTCAATTGCCTTATAGACCTCCTCCAGTTGGATGTGCAATTTCTGGGTACCGTTGATGATGATGGAGGTAATGTGGGAGTCGCTTTTGAGCTGAGCGAAGCCTAGCTGAACGCCTACCGTGCAGGCTAGTAGGGCCTTTTCCGCCGTCTCGTAGTGATAGTCCTATCACTCCCCACACCATTGCACCCTAACCATTCTACATAGCACCCTTTATGGTGTTAGAGGAACTACCACGAACTCTAGCTGCTACCACACACTACCTCCTACCACACAAGACGAATATCGAATCCAGTAGGAAACCTTCGTTCCGTTCCTGTAAAAACTGCTTGAAGACGGAGGGTTTCGGCGTAGCTGTGCTTTTAGTCCCACTGGTGCTAGAGGGACCGCGGCATGAAAATTAAGGCCTGGTTGAGGTGTCTCCAATGTTAACAAATTCCTTGGCTGCAATAAAAACTGCAGTATCATGACACCACCTCTTCCCGCCCCATGAATATCGACTTCCGTGGCATTCTGAAGGACCCGACATTGGTGACAAGTTCGCTCAGCGTATTCGTTCCACAGCTTCCTGCCTCCCCTGATAAAGCCTTCTTTACACCTATCATGCGCCGGCTCAGTTGAATCACCTCACTTTTATCCCGACCGATGTCAAAATTTGGACAACAAATGTGACCACATTTAGTGCGTGGACACGTTAAACTGGAAGTTTTTACCTCCAAAACCTCCATCTAAACCCTTCTTTCCTCCATCTTTTCGGTACCGAATTGAGTGTAAAATTTAATGCACCTCCAAAAGCTAGTAAACTAGGGGGGACATGGCGAACTGGAGATTTGATGCCGATGATGCAAAACAAACTGCTTTGAGTGCCAGTCTGTCAGGTGAATTATCTAAGCTTTCCTTCTCCATTCGTCAAAAACGACGAGGCTTTCACTCCCTCCAGCGAGGTCTAAGCATGGAAAACCGGCAGCTACAAAGCACAACACCATCATCCAATTCTCCACCACAATCCCATTCGTACGGAGATGGGCAGGAAGCAAGGCGGCGAAGGCATTTATTTGCGTCTCTTTCATAAGAGTGGAGCGTGGGAATGAGGACAGGGACAATTCAGATTTGCATCGGCCAAGTGAGAGGAAGGGGGAGAGAGGCAAAAAAGAACACAATTCATCATCATTATCACCATTATTCAATATACACCAGTACCCAAAAGAGGGAGAGAAAAACGGTGATGAAGGGGCCAGAGAGACAATCAACTCGGCACATCATGGATAGATTTATTGACTGATTGGGGGAGATTGGTTGACAGCGATTCCCCGATGTTTGCGCTCTTCTCAGGATGGCAAAAGCTTGACATGAGTCAAGGGAAAGAGGCCACTTCGACTGGGCTGCCCTTCAATGTAGCCCAACTGGACAGAACAGACGCATCTATTGTTACCAATCGCAACAATAAGGAGGAGGGGAGAAGCGAGCTGAGTTTTTGACCTACCCACCAATTGACCTCCACATCTTTTACCACCACGATGACTTCGGACCGCTTGAAGGTCAGTTCGTCAGGGTTCTCCGCGTCGCAATCGTAAAGTGCGATAGCGCGCTGATGCCGTAGGCCCGATGGAGTCCCATTGATAACGCTGCTACCTCTGCCGGCGTCGACGGCAGCACTGATGACTGTGATGGGAGAGGTTGCGACAGTGGAAGGGGGAGGGGGCGGAGGAGGAGGGGGAAGAGGAGGTGATGCCTCTACACCGGTATCAGGATGCTCCTCCAATACATCCAGCAACACCTCGATGTGGTCTGAGGTAGGTGGGGATGAAGGCGCTCGCAACGGTGACGCAAGGGTTCGTGAGGATCGCGCGTCCGAGGAGGTGAGCCAAGCATTTCGCTGCAGGCAAAGTGAAGAGAGGCATATCGATGGCGATGACAGTGCAGTTTTCAGCCATTGGGGGATGCGTTAACCATGCTTTACCAGTTCAATTCGCTTCCTCAATAATCTTTAGAAGTAATCAACAATATCAAGTATTCGTGAGCAGATTAGGGACGAAAATCTGGCCTAATTGGTGAGCATTTTGTTAGAGTCTAAATAGAAGTGGATGCCGGATGAACTAAGAACGAATGAGGGGAAAGAGGAGTTAATTTACTAGAAACGCAATCACAGGCAACTACCCTACCATGAAATTGTTCGCGTTTATGTGCTGTCACACGTCCATCTACCTACTGCAATGTGGTGTGAAATTGAGTGCTTACGTCAGTAAGAGGGGGCTGGGGCGCGGGTCCCTTCTTACGTGGCAGAGTAGCCAAAGCAGCAGCAGGGGTGGCCGTGCACTTGGACGAACGGTGGTGGGAACGGCGGCAGCTACTGTTAATGCTATCCATGCGCCACTGGTCTACGATGAGAAACGGAGGGGGAGATAGAAGGAGGGCAAGAGAGTAGAAACAGAGCCAACCAGTGTAAAGGCAGGTGGTTTCCTTACCTCGTGGTGTGAATGCAAGTGGTGGTGACCGCGAGAAGGCTGAATCGGAGAACTAAAACGGACGAGGCTACAACAAGGGGCCCATTTATTACTCACCCACCCATTCGATCAAAATCAGCACCACTCACATTGAGAGCTCCAGCTAGAGTTTCACGAAAGACTCTGCTTAGGCCATCCTCCTCATCTGTCTCATCTCCATCTCTAAATGAGTCACCTTTCTGCAAGGAAGTAGTAATGGCCGCGGAGGTATCCGAGAGAGGCCGAGAAACAAAAGCACCCCATCGCACGCTTTCAAAATCATCTAGTGCCTCCAAAAGCTGTTTGCGTGCTGTCAGTTCCCTCGTTGTCATCATCCCCGAGGAAGCGGAGGTCAGGAAGGCGGGAGGAGCACAATCGACGCCGGACGTGCTGCCAGTCACGGCAGTAGAGGCGTTCATCGCTATTTGGAGAAGGTGCTCGCATCGACGCAATGCCTCCACCTCGGCGTTGGTGTCGGCAGAGGAAGATAATGCTGACAGGCGCGCTTCGATGACGTCCAACGGGGTCTGCCTCAAGTTGTTGACTGCACTTAGCATCTAGGAAAATGGATAGCGGATATAATGGGTGATAACTACGCTCAACTGCTTGGTTAAACAACTTTTAAATCACTGTGTTCGGAAGAGCGTCACAGCCAATGCAACCGCTACCGCTGACACCAACACTGAGAAGCAACCGAAGAACGTCGGGAAGAGCAAACTTGGCGGCATAGTGAAGGGCTGTCTCACCTGCCCCGTTGGTGCGTTGGAGAATGACTCTGTTAGAGAAAAAGAGACAAAATCGCAGCACCCATTCATCTCCAGAAGTGCCTGGAACAAGTATGCAAGTGGGAAGAGGAGTGGGGTGCTTACGCAGATGAAAGCGCGTTCTGCAGGATGAACTGCACGAAAGCAAGCGAAATGCCAGACAAAGAGGCATCGAAGGCTTCTGTAGTCATGGCCGCTGACGCAATCGCCACGTGGAGTGGCGTATCGCCTTCCACCATCTCCTTCCCTACTCCTTCTGCATCGGTTTCACGATCAACACAGAGCGGGGCTATGAAATCAACACCCTCCGCGTGGACCTTCAAGGAAATTTGAGGTGCGTAAGTGGTTGGTCGACTGCTCAATCTTCCAGCAAGGGAGTGAGTGCGTCTTTACTAGGAGGCGTCTTAAGTAGAGTGGAATTTTTGGTAGAAAAATGGTCTGTTTTTAGTAATAATTCCGAAACCCACCCAGCCTAGTCTACGTAAATGAACGGCTGGATTTCTTTCCTGTCCTGCTAGGAGAACATCCAGACATGTTACACGAAAGTTAGTTGTAAGCAGTGGAGGCTTGCAAAGTGCATGTGGTCGTTCACGAATCGGCATGCTAATCCCCTTGTCGTGTTTTCCGTCACCTCCTTTTATTGTCAACCGTAATATTGCAATACCCCAGTGCCATCGAAACTGCGCCTACTTCTGACGGCCACCCCGGCATTAGGCTCTGCATAAACCCAACAACGAAAACTGGAGCGGATTCGCACGTTGCAGGACGGCTGACTGCGTAAAATAAGGATATTTTAGGCTTCCGCTGTGAGTCAGATACCAGCCACCGTGATGGGCGAACGAATAGCCCGGCTATATGGAAAGACTACATTTGAAATGCCAGCTAAAATCAAGGGAAGGAGGGGGGTGAACAGCTCATTTGTTGCGCACTTACGAATCCATATCTCAGTTTCAGGAAGAGTGCAATGAAATATAACAATAACTGCAAGTTATAGCCGACAAAATCTTTTTACCTGGAGCAAAGCGCGGAGATCAGCGTTGCGAATTGCGCGGAGCAAGCGATGACGCAAAAACCGATGGTCTTGGCGATCCTCATCATCGTCACCGGGACCTCTTTCACGTGCATGATGCCGGAAAATCAGATCGCTGCCCGTGACGAATTTGTGTTCAAGGTACTTCGAACGGATATACGCACGTCGGCTAGAAAGAACAGAAGGGATAGAAGAATAGAATGAAGTTCAATGTTTAGCAGCTGCAGAGTTTTGCAGAACTGAACAGTTAACAGATATCCAGAACGCTTAAAACTTCACCAGGAAGGAATAATTATTGTGAAACTGAAGTAGAAGGCACTAGCCTGGCGCTATCAGACTCAGGAGTGGGCTTGATACCATCGACCAGGGCAGATTCGTAGACCTCATTGAAGAGCTGGTTGCCGATGAACCGAGGCAGCTAAGAAGTAAGCAAAACTCTTGAAAATCGCAAAGTAATGAAAAAAATTCACCGTATGATAACCAAGAGAGTTGTGCGAGAAATTTACTAGTTCAAACGACGCAAATACAACGTACGCCCCAATACTGCTTGTAAAAGAAAGGAGAAACAAAAAGGGCAAATGGGGAAAGAGATGTGAGAGGACCTACCAGCAACTGAGCAGCGGAAAGATCGTCCATGAGAAGGGATTGCGTGCGCGAGTACTGCACACCCAACTCCCGGTGGGTACCACAGCACTCCAGACAAATTAGCACGCCCAGGTTTACGCTCACCCACTCCGGATCTGTTGTTAATGACAATGTTCAAGTCAACATAAATAGCACTAGTATTGACGTCAGCATGAGGGGCGGCGGCAAAAAGCCTCGTTTTTTGCACCGATTCAACAATATTCTGCGAAAGAATCTGCAATGTGATGAATGGAGACTACCGAAATGGGGGCGAAATGCCACCAATCTTTACTTTACTCGCTGCGATATACGAATGAGACTCTGTTCGGGTTACTCATATCATCAATACCCAAATCGTTCTGTAAGCCCATTGTTAGGCTGGTTTCAGTGTTCCATGCCTTGCATTGCTTTACATACCACAAATGAAAAGGAGGCTCGATCTTGTAAACAACATGCAGGAAGTAGAGATGCTACCAGCCTCACCGGGTCTATTGCAGTCGGCACAGACACGGTTGCCAGGCACTTTGGAGCGCATGACGTGCTGAATGCTCTGGTGCAGTTGAGCACCTGACAGCCCATTAAAGAGCGCCACTGTTGCTGCCTCGTCCGAACCAGCAGTGGAGGAATGCGAGGAGCGAGAACCCATCCCGCGACTAAAATGCGATCTGCGGGAGGCGGAAAACAGATGATCGAAAGTGTTACCGCGAGAGAAGAGATACTTACACTACTAGAAGAAAGTAGGCAGACTCAGGCGCTAGCACAAAGAAGCAAAGAAATGGAAAGATGAAAACACTAACTCCAGTGGATCGATATCGCTGCCGTTAAGGCTGCTCTCACGGCTATGGCGCTGGTGACCGTAATGGTGGATGGAGTTAGACATGTCAAGATCGCAAAGGGTGGACTGAGGCATCTCCTTCCTCGACTTCCAATCGGGGTGGTGCATAGCCTCGTTGAAAGCCGCTTGCATGGCATTGGACAGCACATTAGTCCATCTACCAAAAGGAGGTAAAGTCTTTGCATGACTTCTACTTAGCACATCTAAGTAGGCAAAGGGGCATCCAAAAGTGGTTCTAAATCAGCACTGGCGATCATTGGAAGGAATAAAAAAGCTACTCCGATCCATTGCGCTGACACTGATAAAGAGAAAGAACGCATCAGAATAAGACAAGTGAGACTCACTCTTCAAAATCCTTGTCATCCTCGGCCTGAAATTGATATGTTCGATTGTCTAGATGGTAGAAAACATTAAATTCTCATTGAATTCTCCCAAAAAAGGCTTTACAATCTGGACATCCACAAACAAATATATGCGTAGACCTTCCTGGACTACATTTGATGGATCATTACTAATTAGGGTAGTATTTGGCACACCGCAGACATACTAGAGACAAGGAAGAAGGAGCGTTTGTTACTGTTGGGAGCTGTGGTAGAGCTGGTGGATAAAACGGTGGAATCCGACGCCTCCATAACAGTCGGTGTCATCTCGATGGAGGCTGTAGTAGCGGCCGTTATGGTGGAGGATTGGTCAGTGCTTGGAGTGGTGGGAAGTTTCAGCTGACAGGTCAGCAGCGACAATCGGACCGGGGGTTTAGTCTCATCCGCGTGGTAAAGGCAGAACTCACCATTCTCACCAACGCATACGCGGCGCCGCTGCCACAACCGCTTTATCACCTACCAAGACAGAGAAATCACCTCAACAACACATCTATGCCCCACGACCCTCTGGAAGATTCAATGTTCACTCGCCTTGCTATCCGATTTCTTCAACAGAAAACCATTCTTCTGCTTCCCGTAGGCAAGGTTCAGTGGCAGTGCCTGTGTTCCCAGATAACCGCTATTCACCGGTTGGACCGACTGAAAGTTGAGAATTCCCGCTTAGAAGTATTTGGAAGCATTCTAGTGATTCTGTACGAAAACAGGCAAATGGCGAGGTGGATAACTTTTTATGAAAAACACGTGGTCGTGATTCATCACACAGCACAGCACTAGCTAACACAGCGTCCTACATGCAAAGCGAGAATCAAGATAACGGACAGAAGGGTCGGAGAAGGAGTCCACCACTGAAACGCCTACATAAGATGACAAGAGCGCACCTCCTTTTCGAGGAGTTTTCTCACAGCCTCTCGTGTCTCCACAAGTTGACGTTTTTGTGTATCGTGCTGCCTCTGCAAGCCGCTGATACCGCTAGCCAAATCGGGTAGGGTTTTGCCGAAGTGTTCCATCACTTCCAGACTCTCTCTCAAGTAGCTGCATGGAAAAAAAAACGGGAGCAGTCAAAACAACGAGCTGCTTATAACCACCTTAAGTAGGTTCGGGTGCTCAATAGGAAAGGGATGAGACGGTAGAGAAATGAACTCAAGCATAGAAACCGGATAGAATGAGAAACAAGAAATAAAGGCAGAGGCTGACTTCCACATTTCAAATAAAGAGTGAAGCATTCCAAACTCACTGTAAATGCGCATGGTAGAAGTCGACTAGATGTTGCAGAAAATCTGAGCCCTTTTTTGACTTCACTTCATTCACTTTGATGAAGTACTAACCAGGCGAGCAAATAAACAAGAGATGATTAGTAACCTTCCATTCATCGCCTTTTATAAGCGCAAACAAGCTCAAGGGAATGGCAAAGGCATTAACGACCGTTCAGCGCAAGCCACAGGTGGGGGCAATGTCAGCCCAGTAAGAAAATGGCATGTTGGAGGGGATGGATGGCATGACAACAAAACAAATTCTGTCTTAATGGAACACGAAACTAATGCTGTTGTCATTAAAATAATCACTACAATGGTTGAGTGAGCCAGATTCAAACCCAGATACAAAAGTTCCACATTTTTGCAGTAAAAAAGCTAAAACAAACCCTTAACACATGATACAGCTGGGAATCAAGAGAAGGGATGGTAGGGCTTGAGGGCAGCACACCTTGAGCATCGGTGAGAAGAGCAGTTCAAGAAAAAGACAGCCACTCACCTCACAAACCTCCAACTGAAGACGTCGGCGTTCCCTCTCCAAATTCTCGGCCATTTCCACCGTGAAAGACTCCGGTGTGTATAGACCCGTCTCTTTCATCGCTTGCAGTTTTTCTTTCTTTAGCTTGTCGCTGGAGGAGAAGAAGTCTTTGTTTACTCCCCAGTACGACTCACGCCTCTGAGCCCCTCCCCAACGATGTCGTCTATCAATTATCATGCTGACAATACGCTCTTCTATCCAAGTTCAAGGGACTAGACGATCCTACTTTAACAAGAACAACACCATCATACTGTTACGGGAGGAAATCAACTCGATATTTTGGTGAAAGGATGAGAAAAAAAAATATTGCTCTCGAAATTGACTCTACTCAAACACCCCCCGGTTACAGGGTGGACAATCGCTAAGTCTTGCGCATTTGACTATGCTCGTGGTCTCGGGATCCGCCATCCACAGTCTCTCAGTTCTATGGAACCGCTTTCAGACGACAGAGAGATGGTTCAAGCGATGCACTGGCAGCAGCATCAGGCAGCTCTACCCTGAGCAAACAACACTTTCCAATTTCGTTGGCGTAGACATTACGCCTATATCCTACACCCACAGGCAGCCGAATTTGCCGGGGCTCACAAGACAGAAGCATTAAAAGTCATCGGACTTCGACAGTTAGTACAACTTTAAGCTCAGCGTGATAGCTGATTCTGAGGGTAAACCAGATTAGAGCAAAATAAAACCTTAAAATACAACACTTAGCCGGATGAAAGGATAGAAAACAGCGCCGCCGAATAAACAGATGTTGTCATTTAAGTAAAAACCACCCGACAAACCACAAAATTGAACAGGGTTTACGGGTGACGCGCCAACGATGAACCACTTCCGGTCTAGTAATGGTCGCTCAACCCACGCTCCTCCCGCTTTCTACCGTCCTTCAGAGTTTACATTCAATGCACAAATAAGGCGCCGGCACTCACAAAATCAGTCAGTTTGACAAGGAGACACTTCACAACTCGCTAGCTTGCCACCCGTGACCGAAACTCCTTTGTTGTCAGTAAATTTTACGCCAATTAAATTCAAACAACGCCTAATCCCATACTTAGCCCCTTCCAAGAACTTTGCTCAAAAAAAATGATAAAATTAAAGTACGGGTTAAACTGGTTGCTCCCTTTATTGCAACGAAAACGAGCAAGCTCTCTCCTTTATTAATGGGAAATGGGTGTGAACAAATGGGAGAAACCGTGGCAGCGATTGGCCTGCTGAGAAACGCCACGTGACATTCATTGTGAAGGCCTAAATACGGGGCGAGTGGGAGCGGTTCAGGCCGATCGGTACCGTGCAGCTCCGATCTCTCAGTTTTACTGACACAAGCATACCAAGCATTCATAGTTATTTTTACTCACTTCTGGATCCATTAAAAACGCAGTTGACTCACCCTCCTACTTGTTTTCACTTCAAATACCCAGCGCACCTACGTTCAATAGGAATAAGTGCCGTGACGCGTATGTATTTGCATTTCCTTAAAGAACGAGAAACCGAGCTGCGAACAGGCTCGTGCCGATTACATACGCAAAGTTTTTTTTCCTGTCTGACATTCAGCTGTCAACTGAAAGAACACTGAAGGCACCCGCAGGCACGCGACCTGTTTCCATGTACAAGTGTGACGTCCAACTGTCAAAACTAAATCGGTATGAAGAGAAACTCGGCGTTCGTCTTGAATCCCACACCTCGAACAATTCCCAGGGGTTAGTAAGAGCAACCACTTGTTGCGTCGGTGTCTACAACACGGACGTACATCCCCGATGTTTGATGCCCGATAATCATGTAAAGACGTTGGGATGCCAAGGAGATGACTGAAATAGATGTTAATGAAGCACAAAATGCAGTGTGTAAGCCACAAGCCACAAACTGACGGAAAGTGAAGTTTACGAATGTCGAGTAGGCAGGATTTCGCTTGTCAAAAGCTGAAACTCAAAGTTGTCAGAAATGAACAGAATCTCTTTTGATGAAAGTAGCGCATCGGAAGTAAAATTAATGAGACGTAGGACTTGCGTGATCTGGAAAATTAAGTAAAAGTAGAAAGCAGTCGAGTTCAAAGGGAAGTTTTCCAATAAGGAGCAAAAGTAGATAAGCATCCCTAACCTATTCAATAAATTATTTAGCTAACCATCATTCTTGTATAAAACAGAGCAAGCTGATTTCCGTGTGGGGAAGTACTTTGTGCAGATGGGAAAGAAGCTACGGATCGAAAAGGGTATCTCGACAAATCCAGCCACAAAATTTCACGTTGATGTTGAATATAAAGGCGGGAATAGGCAAGTGGTTCCAACCTGTCTGGAAGCTTGTTCCTAGCAGATCAGAGGGGTAAAAGCCGCTTTTATTAGTGATAGTTAAACCCACTGGAAAATATCGAGGAAGAGAGATCATCTATGACGGGTGATTAAGCGGTGCAAAACTATTATAACTGACGACGCGATTGACCGCGACAAAAAATTGCAATCGAAAAATTAATAGTAAAGGACCGCATCCGTAAAAGGGAAGATTGGTATTCCAGAAGCAAATAAAAAGGGGATAAAAATCCTCACTGCTGTTTTCATTCAAACCAATGAACACCCATAATCTTGTTTCTATTCCGTCCTTTTCATCCCAAACATATCAAATCGATGTCAATAGTTGACCTGCCGGGTCAATTAGTAGCTTTCCTGGCCATCATGGGTGAGTCATGCACTACTGTCCACTGGCGGTCAGGTAGCTTCAGCTTCCCCTGGTCCTCACCGATTAACCACATCCGCCTTATCTCCCTCTGTTTAATTCCAAATTTTTAGAAGTTAAAATACATTTGTCATAAACAGAAGCTCGGCTGATCCGAAGTTCCAACTGCCTAAAACCATCCTATTTAGCACACTTGATGTAATTTTCTTAATCATTTATCATCAGTTTGTGCCTCAGTTCTACCCCTACCAATTGTTTTCGTTGTTTACCAAGCACATTGAAAAACTGCAGCCCATGGTGATTATGCACAAACGTCGCAGTTTAATTACACGCATAATATATTTGCCGCCATGGTGTCCATCGAATAAATAGACCGAATTTCCCCTACAATGGGGCGTAATGTGATGTTTTAACTAGATCCCTCAGATACGATTAGAATTTGTGGCCGCAGATATTAGTGCAACGAACCTCTTACGACGCAAATAAGGAAGGGTTTACGCGCAGAAATAAAGCTAACCCCAGTCATATTTTTGAAACGCTGATAGAGAAGGGATAGAAACATCAAAGCGCTTACACAATCCATGAGGAGGCTAAAATTTAGACCTTACTTAAGGGTTAAACACCTCCTACACAGCGCCATTCAGGGCCGCAAAACAATTACAGTGCAACGCTGACTGGCCAAAAGTCAGCTTTGAAACAACATGGAGGTGTAATTGACTCACTATTTGTATTCATACTCCTTTAGAGATTTATCGAACGGCTTCTTGAGATCGCTTTTCAAGTCCCCTTGAAGAAATGTCTCCATTGGGAAGACCAGAATGCTGTTTAGGTTCTGCATCTAAAACCCAAATGTCAGGCAATTGCAGAGTTACAATTTTACTCAGATCATCGACTATCACTCACCAAGTGCCTAAACATGTTTCCTAGGTCACGATGAATAACGGAAAACTTCCAAAATCCAGGCGTCAAGTCGCTCCCATTGTTATTATCAGACTGCGCAAATTGCCCAAGATTCTCAAGATGATCACAAAGTGCCAGAATTGAGTCAACATAGGCGGCTCCTGCTCCAACAACACCCTTGACAAACTTCCGTGACTTAGCAATAAGGGCCCTATCGGCATCTAGGCTCTGTAAGGTAAGCGGTCAACGGATAACTTCACAAACCTCATCAAGGGAATACACAGTCTGTCGGATGGAAGAGATCTTAGAGCTAAATTCAGATTGCGAGGGAGACTGGATGTCTTTAAGGGTATCATTGATGAAGTCTTCTACACTGACTAGCTCCGTCATTTCGGGTAGAAACGACGGCTGCGAAAGAAGTAGCTTTGCGAACTATCAGCTATTTTTGAAAACGCACATACTGACTCGGTTTATGTAAACAAATTTGCATTATTCTTGTGTAGATTAAAAGCCTATAGTCTTTAAAGAATAATTGTAAAACACTAAGCAAAAATAGCAACTAAAATCAAATGCATAAACAGATTTTTGGTTAGGTTTGTAAAGTAAGGATTGATGATTAGCAAACCATGAGCTCGCTAAGTCTTCACTGATGCATGGGTTGAGCAATTTATTTCAAAAGCATTAAAGCTAGCTTACAAAAAAAGAATCAAAAATTGGTATTTTTTTGCATTTCTAGTTTAAAATCGTGTTGAAGATATGTATTTTATATGTCATCAATGTAAGACTAGTGCGTTAACGTTGTCATCTTATCGCTGAGGATTTTCTCCTATACTTATCCCTTTTATCATTCAGTTACCATTAAATCATTTTTTGTGTCCCTTTGGGATAAAAAGAAATTAGTTTTAGATGGACGCAGAAACAATTAATTTGCTGATCAATGCACTCAAAAGGCATTTTAAAGTCCACCATCATGGGGATCTTTATTTATTCTTTCTTAATTCTGTCATTATAGTCCTTTTTGCACACTGCTCCTAACTAAGCCGCTTCCAAGTTTCCATAGGGACCAGACCCTCTATAGTCGACACATGCCGAGTAGTTGCATTGCATCCATTTCACTTATAGCTTTTGGATGTTATTATTTCTCATCTCGGCTGATCAATTAAAATGCAGTTGTTTTCCATTCTTTGCCTAACAATCAAGTCGTCTCCACCATGTTAATGCATATTAGGTGTACTTGCTCTGCCTGCCAGAATAGCCCATACTTTTCATTCTGCGGCCTCGTGGAGCACCCACTGCCTTTTTGATCGTTTGGTATTGTTCTCTGCAGCATTACACAAGCATTTCCACTAACCTCAGCATCACAATTAACAAGCTCTTCTCTAACGATGTCTCTCCATATCTTGCAAATGGGTCCTCCCTTGCCGGTTCTGCATTCCCTTTTGATGGCCTAACGCGGCTGTGAAGTCAGGTATTCGAGGAACTCCCCTCCAGTGTAGGGCATTGTTCTAGCTAACACTCCATTGGGTTTGGCATTTTGGATGAAGGGTCAACCCAAAGCTTATAAGCTTTCCCTTTTGTTGTTGTCACTAGTGTAATCGATGCTGTAACTGTCTTCTCTTCTCCGGACTACAAAAATTTGCATCTTGCAGCTCTAAAGTTGTAGCCGACCCATATGGGATCACATGCTTTGTTGTGTCAGAAGGTTGGATGAAACTGAACCTCTGGCTTTGCCATTTTATCTCTGTCTTTTTAGTCGACTTTTGGATCACTCAAGTTGTCCCAATCCTAAACTGGGTCCCCTTCCGTCTTCAAGGAAGTCTGTTACAGTACATTTGTGGCAGTGTAATGCAAACCGTATCTTAAAAGAACAAACGTTCTATTTTCTGCAGTTGAGCGATAAAATCTTTCGTAGAGGGCAGGAAGTACAAATACAGAAGATGGTATGACTGATGATGAGTCTTAGCAAAGAGTGTTGCGACTTATGTCCGTTTTCGACAATTACACCGGTCTCGCAATGTACAAGGCGGTTTTCCTCGGCATTGCAAACTGCCCACCGTGCCATTATGGAGATACCATAGCAGTAAGTACGTAATGAGTCCTCCACTCCTCTACCAGCTGGGTGAAACCCAGACAGATATGTTGGGTCAGCCCCAAAGCGGGGACAAAGGGAAGGGGAAAGATGGACACGCTAACATGTCCTCAAAGAACCACGATGAACTCTGCCTTTAAGTACGACTGTTCTTGGGTAAGTGTTCCCACGTCTAGTCATGGACTTGTGTGATGATAAGTGCATTGCCCTTGGTCTAGGATTCAGGCTTGCCACAGAACGGAAATTCGAATGTGCAAGTGGCATCAATGCCTTCCCTGTGGCATAGCATTCGATGACTGGCACCAATGATTCGTAGGTGCCTTTCACTAAACACTGGCTACATTGTGACACCGAGAACGAAACTGTGTATTTCACTGACTGCTTAACCCTCCGGTTTTGTGTCCGCTGCCCAATTCGACCCCCAGTTATGCCAGTAGACCCCATGAGATGCTTGCGGCGGCGCAGATCAAATTTGAAGGCTAACACTTTCTCTCAAGTCAACCCTCATGCCTCAGGCAAAAAAATGAATTCCGTCATTCTTCCTACAAATTCTTTATTCAAATAACCAGATGCTGCATTGTGTTGACAATAAATTGAAGAACCATACGTAAAGATGGATAATATAGGTAAGGGATTTGAGTGTTACCTGTAGAGCAAAAAATCAGCCTTGATATGCGACGATGGGTTCTGGTTTTTGCACAAACTGGCACGGAGGAAAACACAGCCTTCGATTAGCTGGAATGTATCAACATGCATCTCCGTAGAATGAACAAAAATTAGGGAAGAAAATTAGGGAAGGAGGGGCGGGGTAGTAGGAAGTGGACGTTTACTCATTTTATCTTTGCTTATATTTCATCTAATCGCAACAGATCACGAGATTGTCTTTGAAAGATGGACTCGTCAGGTCCTTTCCGCCTTCAAAATGGCATCTAAAGGACAACGAAAGACAGGATTGACGGGCATACTACCAATGCACAGCTACATCTACAGGCGAATTGATGGACTACCAACCGCAACAGATGTTCCATTTTGATTGTGTTCCTCCTTCAGTCCTGAAGGTGCTGTCAGTCCGCTGAGCATACCGGGCAAGAGCCCAGCCGGTAATCCAACAGACGCTGCAGCTGCTGCCAATGCCGCTTGCTGCCTTTGGTGTTGTTGATGTTGAACTGACGGGTTTGTTGCCAAAAACTGCAATCGAGTTTATAAAAGGCGATTTGAAACGTGCGGGCATAATATGTGTCGACATTCGTCTGTATTGCTGATCATGGATTCGCCATGAGATTAGTTCGTTCTGCATTGTTTGTTTGTAAACTTACATAATCTTGACTGTTAAATTACAGTTTTGGTTAATCACTGCTCATAATGAAACTTGTTTTAGCCTCAGTGAATTAGTCTTTGTCGCATTACCTGCTGTTGCTGTTGCTGTTGCTGCTGGTGATTTTGCAACGCGGAATAGGTGGTCTGCGAGTGATTACCCGATGATATCACCGACCCAGTCGGTGAGGAGCCTTGAGGAGTGGCTCCTGAGGCTTGCTGTTGGAGATTCCCAGTGGCACCGCCGCCATTACTACCTCCAGTAGCCATGAGACCCAAAGCCGCAGCTGCATTGGTCGCTTGAAGAGCAGCTTGTACAAGCTGAAGATGATTGGTTACCGGAGTCGCTCCTGATTGGCTCACTGCTGCCGTTCCGCTTGCATTCATTGGTAGAATCGTCTGGTGGAAATAAAACGAGGAAAATAAAGCATTTCTAGCAAGTTTTGCATTGGAAATATTCTTAAGTTTTTAAGCTCTTACAAAATCCCTTTGGCTGACCCGCTTGTCGGGACATGATTATTTAAACCCACAGGTAAGTTATTTGGTGAATTTTGCAGACGTATGCATCGCCATTGAAAAAGGGATTACAAGCCAGAAATACCAAGTATAATTAGAATGACTGTTCCGTAGTGTCGGTTACGGGGACGATGGTGGTAAACGAACGTTTTTAACCCTTCGCTAGCACGTCGTACACCTCGAGTGAAGACTCAGATCATAACCTTTTGTCGTGGAATTATACTTTGACATTGTCGCTTTTGTTTAGAAGGCTGCTTGACAACACGGTCATGGCTGTGATCTCGACAATATAAAAATAAGCTCACTGCCATAGCTGTCTAGCTGGCAGTGGCGCACCTATACTTCAGGGAAACCTCGAGTACTACAACATTGTAGTGCTACCAATCTCAGCAGTGGTATGGTTTATGGTACCATGGAAAGAGCAAACTTACACGAAAATTTGAGGCCTGAAGGAAGGCAGTAGGAGCAGCACCTATGGAGGTGAAAAGTCCTGTGCTATCATATCCAAAGTGTGGATTGGCCGTCCATTGCGTTGGATCCTGTGCAGCGATCAAAGCCATTGTTGTGGGGTCGACTGTGCACAAAAAGTTATCTTTTAGGTTTCCCACATCCACAGCACTCACTTTACTTACGAGTGTCTAAATAATTATCAGAATTTTTCTGCGTGTTGAAGTAACGGGGATCGCGCTTTGGACTTGATCAGTAAATTTAGACTGCGACCACAACAATCGCTCCCATTGCTAATTTAAAAAATATCCAGTACGTGCAAAGCAACATCGGATTTTTGGGTGCATCTAAGGCTTACTCAAATATTTCTTAATTATATTATGAATATTCCTTGCGATTTTTAAGTGGAGGGGAAATAGGGACACCATTAAACCACGTAACTGGATATGCGACACGTAAGGACGTAGGCATAGGATGCGAAGTTGAAAATAAGTGGATGATCAAAAATCGTTACTACTTCTTCATTTGTTCTGATCTTTGTGAATCTGCCAGTAAAAGGAATCGCAGCCTAAACGACTTACAGCCAGCTAAATGCGGAAGAAAGTTAGTCGGCAAGACGCCCGGGAATCCTGTCTGCTGGCCTAGAGGCGACAGGGTGGCGGGGTTACCGGTGGCAGGAATGAAAGGGAATCCAGCGGGTGCTCCTGGGGGTAATGGGAAGCCTGGAGGCCA
The DNA here is from genome assembly GCA_023968675.1 of Taenia pisiformis. Lineage (NCBI taxonomy): Eukaryota > Metazoa > Platyhelminthes > Cestoda > Cyclophyllidea > Taeniidae > Taenia > Taenia pisiformis. The sequence continues at coordinate 6,713,353 of CM043739.1, read as the reverse complement.
CTTGGGTTTTGTGACCTTTGTGTTGCTTCGTGCGAACTCTAGGCGCATATGTTGGTTCCCCTCGGGATCAAACTTGATGCCCTTTAATAGGAGACCGGAGCCTGAGTGATAAATATGCCCTACTAGCATTTCATGAGTAGGTGTGTGTGTGTTTATGTGAGTGACTTCACAACGGCCACGTGAGTGCGTACGTGTGTGTAAAAATGATGGAATTTAGCGCACTCTAAACAACGTGCATTGTTAATTACCACGTTCTATTTTCACGATCTGTGAATGAATTCCTGGTTTAGTTAAGTCCTTGTTAGTAAATGTGCTCCCACAAGATCCGCCATCAAGATGAATGCTCACACTTTCCTACTGTGCAGCGGCGGAAACCCTCAAAATTTCCCCCTCAATGATCGAAGTGCAGAATGGGGGGAAGGTTGATGAGGTAGTGGTTAAAGCTGTCAACAAAGTGGATGTATTTTAAGTCCAGTTGATAAAATGGGTTTAACTAGCTAAGTTCTTCTGGTTGTGCTTGTAATAGGTGCAAGTGGCAATTCAGAATCACCAGCTTTATCATCAGCATGCTGAGGAATATACCTAGCCAATAGGCAGTGTCTTTAGTTTGTGTTTGTTCGTGCATTGTGACACGCGCATAGAAGTGTAGGGTGACTGGTTGTGTGACGGTGATTGCGGGTGGAGTGATGGATTAAGTCGGTGTCTACGAATGGGACGTGTCAAACAGGCCACGCACATTACTGGTTGTCCACTCAAATTTGCCTCGCGCTGCTACAACAAATAATCGATTTATCGACCGGAGAAGTAGTGGCAACTGACTAGGGGTTGTCACTCTGTGACACGCCTCTCACCTGTAATTCGTTGAGGGCATTTTCGGCTTGTTCTCGCGTTTCAAAAGTCACAAATCCCACTGGCTAGAAAGGAAAAAAATTTCTTAATTAACCAGTAGACTTGCAAAATGCCACTTCCTCAGGTTGCATCTTTAAATTTGCCAGGCCTTCGAGCCCTACGTCGGTGGCACGCGCTCTAGCCATGCCAACTAAGCTACTGGTGTCGGACACTCTCAGTGACGGATTTAATGCGGGGACGCTGTCTTATGGCGCCTTGGGATGGAGAAGGGATTGCCTGCGCTGTGATGCCAATGCAGTTAAGGGATGTCTTACCGCGGTGAGTTTGCCATTTTTGCCGGCGGGTTTGAGAGTGGATGATAGGTAGCCCTGTTTTTTGGGCCGAACAATAAGCGATGACGTTGTTGGCATGGGCGTCGTAATAGCAGGGCGCAAGGTGATTGGTTGAGGGTGGTTGTCAAAGGTCAGGCGTTGCCGTTTCGGGAGAAAAGGAGGAGTTGAATAATGCAACAAGGGCGGAATCAGATAAAAACACGATTTCAGATTTTGTACTGTTTGTATCGCTCTCCTTCAAGCAAAAATTTGTAAAACTGGAGGTCACATCGAGAGAACTAATTGGAAAGCAAGACATTTCATGGGGTTGTGGGGCAGATTTTACCAGAAAAAGTGGCTGAAAAAAATAATAAAAAGAGGTGGGTCTTGTGGTTATTAGCTGATACAACCGAATTCGTAATTTTCCCTTGTCTGTAAAGAACTGAGAACTGAGCCCCTATCGCTTGCTCACTGTCTTCACAGCAATGCATAGAAATAAGAAATTAAAGCAAAAAGAGTTGAAACTGCTTAATCCGGCAAATGAGGTTTACGACTTTCTTTTCCTCAGCAAAAAGGAAAGGGGAGAATTTACTAGCGTCCATGCGATACCTTGAATCCTCGGAACAGCAGGTACAATTCCCGCGACTTCGTGTCCAAGGGCAGACCACTGACGAACAGAGTTCGAACCTGATGCTGAAACATGAAAGAGCCGAGTAAGATTGTCGTCCTCCCCCACGCCAAATTGGCGAGGTCCAACGAGGGTTACAAGCATCTCCCCCCACTCTTGCCATGCCTCCTGCCTCGATAGCGGAGGAGAAAAAACCGCACACATAGCCGATGGAGAAGATCGTGAGAATGGATGCAAAATTCACATGGCTTTGCAATTCCTTGTCTTTTTCTTCACTCACACTCTCAATCAATGGAAGGCCAGAGGAGACAATTTTAACCCCTTCAAATTTCACAGTTTTTATTCAGTAACAGACAAATAATGGCTGGAGTGGAGTCCAACTTGCAATCTACTCCCAGTTGCGTCGATGACTTATTGTTTCCCTGAACGCCTGGTTTCCCTTTCCTTTCATCCCCTTCGCTAGCGCTGTAATAAATTCACTTCCGAGTTGATAGAGTGTGTGTGCGTAGGTGTGTATACCACCTTTAGGTGTGACTCCAAAGCTATGGCTAGGCATTAAGATTAAAAGTACTTTGGCAGGGCCTCTGCCAGCTAGCTGCTGTGCGCTAAAGTCAAAGGAAGGGTGGCCGGGTGGAGCCCGATAATCCTTTCAACAAGAGGCGGTCATGAAGGGGAGACATGCTTGGGATTACTCGAAGTGGTGGTTGAGCGCCATGACCGGACTTGAGCAGTTACTCGGGGAAACGACCTCCACACTATCTTGTGTGTGTGTATGTGTTTCTGTCCGAGATCGCCTTTGAAGGCGGACCGACCCCCTCCGCAATATCAATTACTAAAGCACTAAGCCGATTTTTTGTTTTATTTGCATCCAGCCGTGGTGAGAGGATGAGCGCACATCTTGAGTTGATTTGCAATTCCAGGTTTCTGCGCACTTACCAAGTAACGGCCGTGTTGCATGTGTGTTTACGAGGCGGTTACCATAGCAACATCACGCACACACACGCACACACATGTTGCAAGCGTTGAGAATGACTTGAGAAACATTCATTTTCTTCATTAAGAGTGTACTGACCTCTTCCAATCGCCACCCAATGACCAATCCACAATCTTCACCTCTGCCCTTGGATGCACCGCAATTGCAAATTCGTGTCTCCACTAAAGAGCAACTGAAGCTATGAGCTATGAAGCCATAAAAAGTGATTTTTGCATTTGACCTGCTGCACATTTTTCTCCACACATTAAGAGGAAAGCGAACAGTTTTTTGGCAATTTCTAGCAGAAGAAACTGGCCTTAAACGACTGTATGCTCACCAACCTTCCAAAGTAGGGGTTAGATTAGTTAAATATGGGCCTGATACCAGCACAACAGCGGTGACTCATTGTAAATTCGCAAATTTATGTTGGCCTTGCACACCTTTGAAAGGGCACTCTGCTTTGCACAATAGAGGGGGATAGAGACCTTAAAATGATGCTAGGAATTATTGACCGCCCCGCCCTGAACCCGTCTCAAGTTTTGATTGGTGAGAAGGCGACCAATCAGAGGCGTCGCACAATTGACACAATTTTTACTTTGCAATTGGCGTCAAATTGGTATTCACATGCAGCCAAGCACAGGATGGGGCATCCATTTTTCTTTGTGATCGTGAGAACGAAGATTCTGTCGCATACAAACACACACACATGTAAGTACACAAACGAATTCATTAAAAAAGTGACAGGTGTAAAAAGTAATGCAAAAAGGAGTTGATTTTGGGGGGTGTCCGCCTTAGGTCACCGGTTGATGGGGCACCTCACAAAGCCATGGTTTAACGCAATCCTGAGCACAGTCTCCGGAGGGTTAGAGGCCCCCTGCGGTAGTAACAAATGGTACATATTTCTCACGCTGCGATTAACCGAGTCTGAGAACTGATGTAAAATGGAAACGAAACCTCCTTACTAATCCAATTACGCAATATTCGGTGAAAGCGCTAAAACAGCTTCCGCTATTGCCCATTCAATAAGCAAATTAGGTATTCGCCGCATAAAGCACCAGCCCGGAAAAAGACGTGCTGCAGTCTAGGGTCAATTAGTGATCTCAGCCGCCTGTTCATTAAGCATGCTTCTTGTGCAGGGAAAGAGGTGCCCGACTAAAAGGGATTCCACTTCCGGAAGGCGTAGATTTCCAGCCTTAACGAGACACTATTGAAGGTGGCGCGACAGTGAAAATGAAATTAGTTGTTATCAACTTGTTATCAAGCAAGTTTTATAGAAGAATTGGGCTATTTCAATGCGCCAATCAATGCATTGATCCTGCAGCAAAAGGGCGCGGGGTGAAACCAGTGAGGCATTCCAAATTTATGAACGCCCAGTGGTCCAACAACAGTTGCTATAGGGAATAAGAATTATGTTGCGATAATTGATCCAAAACTGCAAGACTTTTTTGCGGAAAGAAGGAGAAAGTGCAAAGAATTGCTTGGTTCTGTGTGAAAAAGGTGAGCTTTTTGATCGCTTGTGACCTCTCAGCCTGCAGCGCGCTTGACAGTAAATTAAATAACTCATAGCAATGGCGGTTTTAAAAGCAGTATTTGCCAAATTTTGTACTAAAGCCGAAAAACCGTCAAATGTTAGTCGAATGTGTGCCGTTCTACTTCGATCGGTTGTCTAACTGCTTTGGGCAGGAGGAGGAGGAGGAGCGAAGAGGAAAGGCCTCAAATGGATGCAATTGTGGAAACGCGAATTGTTCAAAACAAAATCAAACTATTAACCAAAAGATCGTAATAATGTGAAAGTGATTGACACAAAAAGTGTCACTCGTTTGGGCCCACTTTCTGATTGGTTAATTTGCAATCTGTGATAGTCAAAGTAACGGTTTCCCCCATTCAGCCGCCTCCCCGCCGCCCGATGGGGATGAAATTAATGCAGATTATTCGGCCATAATCAAAGCCTGCTGCACGAACTGAATGTTGGTGGCCAAAAGCTGTTGAACAGACTTGTTTTGTCGAACAAAAGAAAGGGGCTAATAAATATGTGGCTGTTTATTTAAGAGACATGTAGGCAATTAAATCTATCGAAGGGACGATCAGAGGAAGACTGGAGTGTGGGATGGGAGAAGGAAGTCGTTAAAAAGTCGGGGAAATCCTCACCAGTGTCATCAGAGTCAGTAGCTTGGACGATTGGCTGATTGAAAATGATAACTTAACCGGCGTGCTATTTCTTTTTTTCCTATGAAAAAATAGCACACAAAGTCATGCACAAAGAGCGCTTTGCCCAGTGGTGAAAATAAACGCCTCCTCTTGAAGTGGCCGAGTGGCATTTGACTTAAATGTCGGTAGTATAAAGGCGCGAAGAGGGCGCAGTGGATGCGTGCGGAGAGATTGCATTATTCGTGCTTCTTCATGGGCGATAAATGCCTCTTCGACTTGGTGGGATGTGTTTATTTTTTCACCACAGATACGTAAAAAAATGGGCAAACTAATGGAAGACGGCAACAGCATCGATAGACATCATTAATACATCATTTAAAAGAAGGCAGGACCACTGTTGGAATCGTGAAAAAGTCGACGACTAGTGATGACTCAGCCTCGCGATCAAGTAACAAATTTCAATAACTTTTTATCGGAATCTGAACTCACGTCAAGTGCATCGCTTCCAGCGGCTGTTCCAACAGTATGGATGGAATCTACAGACTGGGAGAGCGCCATCATGGACTCATCGTTGAGGTTGACTCCATCATTGGCCTCCTCAACACCTTGATGTTGCTGCTGTTGTTGGTGTTGCTGTTGTGACTGGGGGTCCACCTTGATCCGACACGTAGGGCCGTTTCCTAGTTGTTGTGGAGGTGCCGGCGGTAGCATTAAATTTGTGGACATCTCTTCTGCCTCCTCTATCTCTATCTCTCTACTTTCGGGGGTGTTGTGCTGTCGCTTTAAACAACTTCGAGCGTAGAGAAGCAGGCCACTAGTGGGCACTGCTTTAAGGGGTTTCCTTAATCCCAAGGCCACTGCGTTCGGGTACCGACTTTCGCGTCTATTGTAGATCTCGCCTCGCACCAGCTTGCCTCTTGAGGAATCAATAATGCCGGTGGCGGGTCGTGGACATGCAAAGAGGAGGAGCCTGCCTCTGCTTATCTATCTGCCTATCTCCACCAACCTGTCTATGTGCCTGCACAGCGCTGCGCTAAATGCTACTCATGCACATACACCTGCGCACACATGCATGTGCTGCCTTCTTATTGGTCAGGAGTGGCAAGCTGTGATTGGCTAGAATGCTTAATTATGTCATTGGCTTTGGGTCAAGGAATTCTATTGGCTGCAGTTTCCTTAATAACCTTAAAAATACCTCAAATGATAGGGTTTCAAATCATTTTTTTTGGGAAAGAAAACTGCAATAAAGGAGAAGGCTGATTCAGTTTTAGATGTGTCTTAAACACCAGCAAATTTTCCGTTCAGTCTTAATTTTTGCCGCTGCAGAATGAGCACATTTAAATCTTGTTATAATTTGTCAATTGACAGATGAATAGCGTTTTTGACTATTTCATAAGCTAAGCAGCTGAGGAATTCGTTACTTGTTCGGAAGTGAAAACTAACTTCGTAAAGGTGTTTTCCATAGAAGGTCTCCTCAATAGAAAAGAAAGTATTTTGGTATCGTCCAGTGTCTCACACTCTATCCCATTTTATAAGGGAAGCTACGCAGCTGCCTTTTGCAGCTATCAAGGAAAGTACTGTCAACTAGTTGAATCAAGCATCTAGGCCATCCGTTACGCCTTATCTCCACCTTGGAGCTAATCGGTGGATGGCAAACAAGTTTATCTATTTACTTGGTCCAAAAGTTCTTTAAGATATAGCATTTTAGCTCACTGCACATTCCAACGGATAATTTAGCTAAAGTTGACACAATCACTTCTTGACTTTTGTTTGACAGTTAACAGGAAATGAAAGGAATAAAGTTGACATTACCTTTCACTGCATAGTGTCTACCATAGTTACGAAGGTTTTGTCCACTTTGCATCCACGACTTTTCTTATCTTTGCTTTCCCTCAAACAAAGTGGTTGAAAGTCTAGAAAGCCCAAATAAGGACGGTGTCAGTGACATTGGTGGGAGCAGTTGCATTCCACCCACAGAGGAGGTAGGTGGGCAACAAAGGGGAAAGGAAGGAAAAAAATCGATAAGTCTCTGTGGTTACCGCTTTCTGCGAGTGTTACGTGCGCACTCATGGACATGCGCTCGCGCAATTCCAATCTTCCACCGTTTGTCCGGTTGACGCCCATTGCTATGAGCACTCAAATTGGGTAGGTGAGTGTGTGTAGGCAGGCAAAGACAGCGGGGGAGAGAGAAAACAGGGAAGACAAGTTATTACCTCCTTCCCCTTTAAAAGTTGGCCGAAATTAATTAACTCTCATCCCATTGATGACACCGGTTCTGCTGGGCCAGTCGTGTTGAAGTGTAACCTTTGCGCATGTGTGTGTCAAAGAAGGCGCTGGTGGGACAAGCATGTCAAGAATTATTTATGGTGACAAGCAGCAACATTAGTTTGCGTCAACGTAAAATGTTGTCCCTAGAAAGGATCGTCACTGCAGATTTGGACGGCGGGGATTATGTCTCCGGCCTGCAGGAGTCAGTTCGTTCTGTAAACACTCACGTAGATTGCAAAAACCCTGATTTCGGACCTCTGATCGACGCAGACCAATATGTCAAATCTCTCACTGTGGTGGGTGAAAACAATCCTCCACAGATACTGACTTTCAAGAAGAAGGGGAAGAGGAACCAGGAATATCTTGCCAAAACAGGGACGTATTCTTCCGCTTGGGAAATAAAATCGGCGACAGAGAAGCGGGCGTTTGCAGCATAGCCACCACGGTTAATCACGTCATCTTTTCTTGCCAAAAGGCTTTTTGGTAATTTACTCAAATCAGAAGATTAAGTTTGGTTCGACGTGAGTTTAGCATTCCATTCAACTGTTTCGCTTTTCTCCACCTTATGGCAACAGTCGTAGACAGTAAGCCGTACCTAAAGATCACCAAAAATTGCCTTATTCGGCTAACCCAAGGGCCGAGATCCAGCACCACGAATTAACTGTCAAAGGGGCTTTAAGCCTTTGATAGGCTTGTCAGTCACGTGATCTCAGCCACTCTTCTCATAAATTGTGGTCAGGTCTGAAGAATTGGTAAATGGACCTGAAGACTCGCACAGGCGGCGGGGAACGGTATCAGGGTCTTGAGGTGAAATGCGCACGGACAAGAGCTCTGTTTATAACTCGATCTTCCATTGGTAGCGAACGGCTCCAAGAGCACTATCAGTCGTCGGTGGCCAGAAGGACCAAGAAACTGGTGGCAGAGCTCTGAACCTTCTGCTACTGTCAATGAGACCCTAAAAATGTGCGCGTTTAGAGATTGCAAATTATGCGTCTTCTTCCAGACGCCCCCCAACCCCCTTTTTAGATCGGTGCCGTCCAGTCTCTTGAGGCTGAAGCAGTTCAAGAGTCATGTGAGACTTACGATGCGAGCTGTCAATAGTGAACAAGTCAGCATGGAACTTCAAAGTGACCACTTCCCACTTGTGCCATAGTAGCAAGATGAAGAAGGAAAGAGCAGAGGTGCTAAAAGAAGCACACTTGCGCGCATGAGAATATTTAAGGTGAAGATGGCAGAGAATCTGGTCACCGCATATCGACGTCTTCAGCTACTCCTTTGTTTCGCCAAATCCATATAATCCGTCTTCCAGGATCAATCGGCCCTTTCTCTAGCTATCCCTTTATGGCTCGTCACACTGTCACATCACATGCGTCTGCAAAACCACATGTCAAGGGCAGGAGGATGTCGTCCTGTAACAAACTACTTTTTATGCTTCTAAAATTTGTTGGAAAACCAGCTTCCATTGCGAACCAATGGTTTTGTGCTTAGCAAGACAGCTGTCAAGTGTAAACAGCTGTGCATGGCCCATCAAATCAATGGGGAGGGGACTGACGAGGAAAAGCTCGGAAGAACAGATGCACTGCCGTCCCAGAGGAGGTGAGCACATTTTAAACTAGAGACTTCTACACATCACTGCTCCTTCTTGTCGATTAAGACCAAGAGATAACGCTTCGACTATAATGTGAGTTTGTTGAGTAGGAAGGAGGGGAGAGGCAAGGAATGAGTTTACTGAAGCTTAAAGGCCGAAGCCGTTTATTTGAAAAGGTTTCTTTTGATGCTTAAAATTCTACAATAACTACCCACAGGAAATCGCATTCCTGAAGGAGCTTGTCGCTTCAATTCATCCACTCTTCCGAGCAGAAAATGTGAAACCTCCTTATTCAGTTCGTCACAAAGCCCTTCAGCAAATCCAGCACTCTATTTTGAGTAGCCTCCGACTCCTGAAATGCGCGCAGTTCCAATCTGGAGAGATACACAATCAGCGGCAGACGACCCGGCTACATGAATGCGCGACTGACTGACCGACAAAGTGTCAGTCATTTGCCTCGTCATACACTGCATCAAACTTGACGTCGCTTTTTCGCCAGTCAAGTGCTATCAACGCCCACCGTTCTCCCATAACGTAAAATACATCCATGCGGAAAGGAAAGATGCGAACGTATTCACAGTGAAGAAAGAAATAAAAAACGAGCGAAAGAAGCCAGCAAAGGTGCTCAAACGCCTTCCCTTCACTTACCAACTAGTGGCGGGCATTTTGAAGGGACTCAACATGTGCGTCAGTGGAGAAAATTAGTCGCCCATTTATTCACCAAAGTCAATTTTCTTCGTGAATTAACGTCTGGGCTCCAGTTGGCTCGGTGGAACCTACAACAACCGCAATGCATCTGATCCCTTATCACCCTTATATAAAAGACGCACTTTTTAGTGGGTGAGATTATCCACACGCCTCTTTCATTGTGCGTCGTAGCCAATGGCGTGAAAGTGAACACCATGGCACGTGTAAACAGAGTTCAAGGTCGACTTTACGACGTGCCAGCACTCTACACCCTTGGCAGTAGCAGCAACATCAACAGAAGCGCCGATTGCATGGCTGAAATGCAAGTACTAAAATTAATGCCACATAAGGTGACTCCGGGTCTGTCTGGTTTACGCATTGTTCACCGACCTGGCAATGTGGTTGAGAGGACGGGATGAAATGTTTGACCGAATGCGCAAAGAAGTTTTGAGTGAATGGAGAAATGGAAGAAGGATGGATAGGTGTTTCCATAAAGAGTCCAAAAGGAATGCTCATGTAAGGCGTTGCAGAATGAGGAGGCTATAAACCAGTTAAGGGGGTGGGATGAAACCTCCACTGTCTCACTTATGGCGGGCGATCACATGACTGGCCCTGAAAGCGCCATGCGGAGCAGGTGAAAATGAGGTGAAACCATCACGAAAACAAACATTTTACAACTCAATTAAACATTCAACGCCTCCAAAGTCGGCAATATTTGCCAGAAGCGTTGACCTTTGCACATCTACAATCAATTTGTGTACCGCGAGAAGTTTTGCGCTTGCTGACTCACCATGACGGTACCCGTAAGCCCTTCCAACCCCGTCAACACATGACTAGGAATCAATAAGATTGTTTCGACAGTGCTGCCTCGTGCCATCACAATGGAGTTGGGAGTGAGTCATGCCAACCGACAGTAAACTTGGCGTTGTTAGCTGATTTGTGGATAGTAAATAGAAGATGATTAGGCATTGTGACCATTGACGGCCGTACTAATTTGGAGATGTCAAGAGGGCGTGGTCGTCAAGCAGGATCGGCGATAAGACTCATCGAATCAGTATTGTGAGGGGGATGAAGGGCAACCAAGTCAGCACCGTTCTAAAGCCTGCTCCAGACGCAAAATCGATAATCAGGCGAGACTGTCAGACGTCAGCCCCAAAGACGAGTCCAACCAGGCTGGTGGGGAAGAGTTCAAAGGCAAAAAGGTTACACAATAAACAGTTCTTTTCAGTGGCAGCGTCTATGTTGGCTAGTGTCAGTGTTGGCGCGATAATCGATGGCGGCGACAGCTGTACCCTTTGGGAGTGTGCACACGCCCGTAGACACATGCACACACACACACACACATGCACGCACGCATGGAAGAACGTGTGCACGGGAGCGTGCAAAGATGTCACCGTTGGTAAATGAGTGGAAACATTTGAGAGATAGCCACACAGAAACCAACTTTGCTGACAGACAAAAAAGAAGTTTGACATTTGTCAAATCCGAAGGACACGTGGGTTCCCTTTTATTGTCTACTTGCTCCCCCTTTTTTTCATTCATTCACATAATTGTCTTTCGACTTATTTCCCTTTGATTTAATTTCACCAAACCATTCAAATGGGCTCATCGCCCTTCAAATCTAGAGATTATAACGATAAAAGGAATAGCAAAATGTGAACATTCGTCCATCCACCCACTCAACCAGCAGCATGGAGGCCGTTTCTCCATCTCGCCCTTCCAATTTGTGCATTCAACAAAGTCATTTGGCATCGCCTCGCATTCCCTTCAGCATGCTTCCACCAACGCCATCACCACACCGACACTACGCGCCACGCGGCATGCAATGCCACTCGACAGGCCTGTCCGACAGCACCCACTTCATAAACCACTCTAACTAGTCCCACACACAGGAATTCACCACCATTATCGCCGGTGTCATGAGCTACCCGCGCGCTGCGCGCAAATTGATGTACACGCCAAGTTGTGGGGCAGTGGGCGAGGCCACATCACTCCCTCCACCGTTAGAACTCGGCTGCGAAGATCACCCACGAAGGCAGACTAGGGATGTGCGCCACCGACGTGTGACCTTTGCTCCAGTCAGGTGGGTGCACACCTGAGCAGCCCCTCTCCACCCTCATTCACTGAACTTTGAGCTCCCGCCCTCACGGTGGCGGCGACCACGACGACGACGACGACGCTGCTGCTGCTGCTGCTGGTGCTGGTGGTGGTGCTGGTGGTGCTGGTGGTGGTGGTGGGTGAAGACACCGGTCGAGTGCGCCTTGCTTGGGCCACCCACCCAAAGCCTCCCACCACTCCACACACTCAGCACACTTTTCACAGCCCAGTGCAATCAAACACGTAGAATGGAGGACACAGTGCTCCTCCACTGCCACCACTTCCGTCGGCTCGACAGGAGGCACCTAGTCCTCCCAACGCCTTCGCACCCACCATTCACACATCACCTCATCCGTCAAGGAGAGAGGAAAGACCTTTCATGCAGTGAGGTGCGTCACCCACACCACAACTGCGACCAACCAACTGTGAGTGCAGTCAAAGGCGGACCTGTGGACTCCATTCTTTTGAATTCCTACTCCTGCATCACCCACTTGCCCTTCCGACCAGAGTCGTCTGTGAGATGGAGGCGAACTTATGCACCCGACGTGGCATTCCAGCACAGCACAGCAAAGTCTCTTTGGATTAAGCGCTTCCGGTTTATCTTCTTCCCTCAAGCACCACAGATCGGATGTCGCTTGCGAAGTTGTTAATGGCTTTTTCACTGATTCGTAGATTTGGGAGGCACCTATTCAATTCCTTCATCTGCTATCGACCCGCTGGATGCCATAATTTTGAGGTCTCCATCCACATTGACACAATCCTACTTTCACCAGCTTTCAGGTGAACGATTAGTGGGTCTCAATTGCTTGACCATGCCAGAACTTAGGTGTTTGTATCTTAAGGCTCCCAACTTACACCCCAAATTAGCTTTTATGAGGGTAGACAAAAGAGTCGTCAAGATTCTTATGGAAAACAGTTGCCGTACCTCAAAACATTTACTACATTTAAGTTTAGAGCGCAGACCGCATGCTGCCCTTTTGGCGACGATACGGGCAAGCGTCACACATATGTGACGTTTCAACTCATGCCCCATCGATGGCTTAATAATACAATGACAATCATTCTATCGCCATCTGACTGCAGACGTTGATAATATTAATAAGATCCCTTGCTTTCATCATAAAATTTATCTACCGCTAATCACTTTGAGGGATGCTTGAATGCCCACTTAATGGTTCCCATTCAGCAATCCTTACGCTTTGACGTCTGCAAGTTTGCATTGAATAAAGCCTTAGAAGAAGGGACGCTCAAATGAAGCTTCCATCAGAGTTGCAATTAATTACAGCTGAAAAATCACTACTGCAAAATCCTGGAGCCGCTGTTTATTCAAGTTAAAATCTCTAATTTGCACGAAGGAAACGTTTATTTGTCGCGGAAAAAAGATTTGCCGCCACCGGCCTAGTTTGAAAACTGCATGTAATAAGAAGGCACTCGGCTGATAGACCAGGGAGTGTGGAGAAGCTGATGTCTAAAAAAACAAATTGGCTTGCTTTATTTTCCAAACCCTACCAGAGAGGTCCGAGAAAAGGGAAGTCATTGGATGGGATCAAAGCAAATGTCCAGGTCTGATAGTCAAACGAAATGCATCCAAAGGTCAAGGCAATTTGTACCAAAGTAATCTGTACACTTCATCTGTCTAGCCGTAGTAGTCGTCTGGCCGACTGCTGCCATAGTGATGAATAAAAACATCACTTGAAGAAATGGCTGCTGGGGTGCATGGGCGGAGGCCCGATTCACTTCGTTCGTGTCATGGAACGTCATTCTCAGTGACCTTGACTGACGCATATTCGGTTCGCCTTAGCCCACGACCGCAACCCCCGAGTTCAAGATTGAACGCCCTTATCATCGCGAGTCTTTTCTGCCTGATTGGTCCACAGCGAAGAGAGGCCCATTTCTCAGGCCAGTTGGGCGTGCTATCTAGCGAACGGAACCCAGGAAGGAATTCCTCTTCCACCCCCCAAAAGGAAACCGCCCCATGCCTCTCCTACACGGCCAATCCACCTTCACGGTGAGCGGGTAAGGCAGAAAGGCTAGAGCGCGATGAAGCTGGGTCATTGAGAGTTACACCGTCGCCAACGGCAACGCACACACTAGTCGCGACGCGTGCTTGCATTGCTAATGGCAACGCTTACAAGGTGAGACAATGCAATGTAAAGTAATGCAGGACGCTTTGCATAGCATTTGCATTGCATTAAGTAATCACCTGTCCATTAGGAAGGGCGAAGGGTACAAGTGCTTACCCTCTCACACCTACCGCCCTCACCTCCACTCACGCCTTTGATCCATTCCACAATGGCTTATCCGAGGAGAAGTACACTTGGACTTGCTGCCGGTGTTGCACTGCGATTGTTATGCAAGTACAGCGCGTGACATGTGACAGCGATTCAAGGGATGGCGTTGCACTAAATCGTGCTGTTTGTTTGACTGTTTGGTAGTTGTTTAATTTGGGTGGTTGTGGCACATCATTGAATTTCGAGAAGCGGTAGAATTGTTGAACTACAGCTAAGCCAACTTGGGCCTCCTTTTTACTCCAAGGCGATGGTGGAACCAAAGACAATTGTGTGATGGAATGCCACACCAAGTTAAGTGGCTTCAATCACCACCGCCTTAGTTGTAGTGGACTTGTGGACCAGCGAATCTGCTAATGCGCAACGGCTGATTAGCGTGAACAGCTTGAAATAAATAACCTTCTCTGTTTCTCCTTGAACTCAGTCTCTGTCGCTGTGCATAATTTTCCCACATCGCAGCTGCGGAGGATTTTGGACAGACGGTATCAGGGCTAGTGTCAGTCATGATGAGTGCGACACATGTGTGGCCATTATTGTAGCTCCATCACAACTAAGCCCTTCAGATGACCCACTCTGCTCCGTGACGTTTGGCGCCTCGAGTGATCCCTGGAGAGAACCGCATCATCAGAAAGTACAGAGCACGGGGTGATTGCGGCAGTACAAGAATGCTCATAAAATTTAGATGATGGCTGAACCCACTAAGGCAGGACAAGCATAAACGAACAAGCAAACAACTCACCACCTGAGGTGCGTCAGTAAATTTGTGCGGTCTGCAAAACAGAAGATTGATCCCACCCCAGTTGATATTCTCCAGCCTATTGCTTGTTTCGATAAACTCTCCTCTAACATCAAAAATTGGTAAACGATTTACTTTATTCAAAATACTTAGGCCTTATTCTGACGGGCTGACTTCATTTGACCTCACAGGGGGAACGATCGCGTAGGTGACAATGGCCCAGTGGGAAATACTACCACATTTTTCTCACCCTGACTTGAGGAGGTCATTCTTCTGTTACTGACTTTACAAACTACGTCCTTATGATAAGTCGGATTTGGGACAAATACTGTGCCCTTTTTAAAACAAAATGGTCTCCGAAGCTGACCGATTAGTCGGCAAATGCCACACGTCCAATTGTTGGCCGATGTCTACTCACAACTTGTAAGTACTATTCGCACTCATTTACACTGTAATTGATTTCTTGAATGTTTGCTTGCTTAAAACCTAACCTATTTGAAATTTAAAAGCAAAAAAAAAATAATAATTGCATAATGAGTTAAAACGGAGAATTTCTTCCCTGAAATAAGTGGCCGTTTCAAAATTGGGCGCAAGGAAAAACATTCTCGGAGTCCTCTACACTTCAGGGCACAAAGCTTTTGACAGCAATGTTACTTCCTTCCTTCCTTGTCTTTTAAAAGACATAAATTTTGATAGAAAACCGGTTAATGTTTGCTTGTCAAGTCAACACTTACCTAGGCAAATGACGTCCCTTATTTTCGTTTTTCAACGATTCTTGGCAATAGGCCCTTTTCACCGGAGCAAATGCGGACTTTTGATGTTCACGATAGAAGAGCGTATGTATCCCCTCGACCCGAAAAATTGTCGATTGGTAGACTGTCTCTTCGGCACTGTAACTCGTGTTCCCATCTACAGCCAATTTTGATTACTCCTTGCCCCCTCCAGTCCGAGGGGATCAAACACGCCCTTCAATGGAGGCCTTGAATTTGTTCGCACCTGGACCCACATCCTAGGCGCTAAAAAGCGGCCTCGGGCTCTAAGGTTGACCTTTTGACAGGCAGACTTGATAGGGCTGAGGGTGACACAGCCACCTGGCAAATTCGCCCGCGGTGGCGCATTCACACCTCCAGCTAAATTGTGTCGACGTGCCACCAGAGGGTGAGAGGCACGTTTTTCTCAACTTTCCAAGGCAACAGTTGTCATTGCTATGACAAATGACGCCTTCGATTTTGCGTAGGAAACAAACGTACAAACACACGTACCAGGTTCAAATTCCTGTGGTTTTACGACTTCTTTCATGCTTTTACTATTTTTCCTCCTAGTAAAGAAATGAATTTGTTTACTGTACAGAAAGCGAATTTTGTAGCGAGGTGGCAGTGACCAGTGCGACGCCCACTGAGCCCACTCTACTTGTCAAGTCAGATTCAAGTCATTACAGCGGTCCTTTTCATCTACTTATTTGTTTCTTTTACGCAGTTGCTCTCTTTTTGGCCTGATTAAGAGATTTGGGCGGCTCTGTTGCCTTCAAATTGCCCCACTGGAATAAGCTTGACTTTCTGCGATCATTTATGACGAGAATCAAAGTGTGGTAAATATAACGACGGACGTTTTGGTCCATAAAATTGATTTCGAGGATCACTAAAGTTCGGTCGGTTCGTTTGGTGGCTTCCGCCTTTCCATCCCGCCACACCTCGGTTGCCACAAGCTTTGGCGGTGTTCCTGCAAGAATCTGCTGTGTGTTACGGTTAAATATCGAGTTTTGATAACACTTGTTTAACATAAAGTAACGCGATGATTGTTGCAAAGCGTGACGAGGCAGGGCACTGGCAGTCAGTCAAGCGACCGTGCATTTTGGGGCAGTCGGGCAGCCTACCGGTGGTCATGTGCTGCTCCGGATTAGAACGTTTGCAATCCAGGAGCCCGAAAGTTGCTGTGCCCCTCGTCCGATTTGCTGAAGGACTGTGTGATGACCGAATGCGGAGAATTCGCTCTTACCATAGCGCTTGTGTTCGGAAGGAGAGATAGGCGAGGGCGACAAATTCCTTTGAGAATACGATTTAACGGTGGTCTTTTCCATGTCATTTTCATGCTCCAAAAGGCGCAATCTTAATCATTCAGGTGGTGACATAAATGCGTCGAGAAGGTTGGCAAAAAGACTTTTGGGTTGCGACACCCGTCTTTAAGACGCTATCTAAAAGACGGTCAGAATCGCTCTCTCCAAAATCTCGAGCGCTGGATGCGAATAATCCTGTTGCCGAAACCGATTTTGAGTTTTACAACAAATGCATCTTCCTACTAAAATAGCGGTTTCGACGCTCATAAGTTAAGAATAGTAACCTTATGGTTAAAGCTTGATGAAATGTACTTATTGGTCTCTCGAAAAGGGTTATAAAACCAAGTCGAATGGCAGCAATCGTAGCTTAGATCCTGCAAAATGAAAGCAGCTTTTGGGGAGCAAACCGCTTACCGTCCGAGGGGTTCACAAAGGCGGGAGACCACTCTGCGAGGCTAAATTGCCCCCTCATTTAGTCAAACAATTAGGCAAGGTAATGGATTGCTACGTCGTCTCCCTCTCTCACCCTCCTTTGTCTCCAGTGGTCCTTCGCACCTTCCATCACGATGCAAACGTCGTTTATTCTTCAGCTGCTCCTTATTGCAACCTTAGGCGAATAAACCTTGCGTAGAGAGCCTCACAGAATCACGTGAACGCGGTCGTCTTTTGGATTGAAATCACTCGTGTAGCCCCACGAGTCTTCCTAAAAATCGTAGTAACAAGTCGTTGTGTTGTAGCAAAAAATACTACTTAAAAACGCAGAACTTACTTGTGAGTCCTGGCCATGCTGCGGAAGGGCAGTCCAACCTGTAGAGACTCAATGAGCCATGTAGTTCAAACCTCGGTTCAATGAAGTGGCGATCGCAACACATGAACTTAAAATATCGTCTGCTAAGGAAGCAAAATCTTACAATCCTTGTGTCAGGTACTACTTAAAAATGCACAGCGGCACGCAATCTGAGGAAATTCAACAGCCTCGGAGTGTTGGGAGATGCGAGAAAACGAGATCCGTATGGTTCCCAGCTTATGCCTTTCGCTGGTGCAAATGAGTTTTTGTTTAAAGAAACACGTGCTGCATTTCTGGCTAAGCTTTTAAACATTCCTACCGGATAAATCAAATACCCCTCTTTAGACAATATCTGTGTGCTGCGTCCGGTTCCATCCACTAGGCAGTCTGTCTGCTTACCGACTTTGTGACCAGCCCTCCAGAGCTGCATGCGATCCACTAGCGATGAGAGGATGACTAGTGGCAGCCTTGGTGAAAAAAAGGTGATAAAAAATATTCCACCTGCATCGGTTTTTACAATCCGGTAGAACAAGAATTTGTGACTACCTAATGATGTGGGACTTTTTGGCGGTTTTGCTAGAATTCACACAGGCAAGTCACATAAACGTTGTTTGTGCAACTTGATGAGAATTCAAGCGGTCCGTAGACTGTATCAATGGCAAAATGACTAAGTTGCGGGTGAGTCAGAAATTATGGAAGATGAAATCGCCTGTGGGTGTATGAAGAAGGCGGGGGATGGGGGTAGGGCGTTTAGAGCCCCTTACCATGCCCCCAACGATCACCCAGTCGACCCTTAGGCAACGGGAAAAGCAAAAACATTCCTTTCCTTCTTCAAACTCCCCTTATTGTGAAGTTAGCCGTTGAGACCTGTCCACTAGACCACTCCAAGTCCTTCTCTCTTGAAAGCCTTGCAGGCAGTGGCCGATGGGTGTGTGGAGAGGTGTCCAATCTGCTGAAGGGGAACCGACTTTAAGGTCTATTTGCAATAAATTTAACACCAGTCTCGAGGAGCCGAAGTGGCGGAAAATTTAAACAGACTTGCTTCACTTCCGTGGAAGCCTTCCTTATGTCCCCATCATACCCCTACAAAACAGATCAACACCTCCTAGTTTAATAAAAAACCTTATCTGGAATAGAAAGTGCTGCGTGTCACCCTCCCTTCCTTCCGACTTTAGGTGATTTGGATGATACGGACAGAGCTTGAATTAACAGCGATGGCATTTGTAGACAGTGGTCTCCTCGTAGCAGAAGTATGCATGGCGGTGGACAACGAATGGTCCAAGGGCTCGTATGGATGCTGCACTCTTGGGCAGCAGGGATGGTGGCTCAGGAAATGTCAAACGGTCTTCGGACCATCATCAGCAAATGCGTTTGTCAAGTCTCAAGCCTAATCAAAGTTGACGTGATTTTCGAGGCAGTTTTGCTGTTGACTAGACAAAGAAGGGTGATGCCAGGATAAGGCAACAAAAATGCAAGAAAAATGATGGGATAAGAGGAAACAAGAAAGAAGGTGGCATCAGCAAATCATTCAGCCTGAATGACTTCTTTCGTATCGTTCTGTTAATCAGGCTTGAGGGTTAAAATCGGGTTTAAAGAGTCCAGCCTGCGCTGTTGCTCGGAGTCATTTTGTGGTTCGGATTGCACGGAACTCTGGTGGCATTTCTCACACATTTTACCCCTTTAAAACAGTTGGGACAACTTTCGCGATTGCTTCAAGGAAGACTTGCATGTCAATGGGTCTATCGATGGCTATTAAATACACTTCTTCAGACTCCCTCCATCAAATCAGAACCACTTCAAAACCTCTTAAACGGCATTTCACAACCGCGGGTCTACAAAAATTTACGAGGCACATCACTGAAAATGGTTTAAACTGTCGACATCTTCGCCCGCATCTCACGAGAAGTTTTCAAGGAATCGAACGCGAGAAGTGGCAGAGGTTACGTTCAAAAGCGGACCAGTCAATGGAATGATTCGCGCTGTGTTTTGAAGCGCTCATTCAATTGTGCAAACTCGCCTCGAATTGGCACAAAGCTGATTAAATGATCATTCAGCCGTACCTGCAGTCGGTCGCTCTGCACGGCAACGGATAAATCACGTCGCCAATCCGGCTTCTTCGACCGCCATGTTGTGACGAAAAAAGACGCCCTCGCCGCTGCATGAGCCCATTCCACGTTGCCATGGCTACGTGAATCACCGCCCTGCAAACGGGTGCATGACTCACCCTCACCGTGCAAGGTGTGCACAAGAATGCCTGCGTGTGTGCGTACGTGTGTGTGCGCACACAAATGCGGGCGGTGAGAGCGTCAATCGATCGGCAGGCGAGGTGTGGCCTCCACCCCGCCTTGGGCGAGTGTTAGTCAGCCGCGCATACGCGCGCACGCGAAATGTGAGCAGGAGTTGACATTGAATGAGAACCGCACTTTTCCGCTACTTTTTGCCCTCTCAAAGTGATTCAATGCAGATAATAGCCTTCAAGGCAGTCCGCATTTTTTCAAATGCCCATTGACTAAGGCATCGTGAGAAGATGGTGCCGTTCTCATCAAGGATGTGCATTTCGACCCTATGAGGTCACATGGCAACGGAGATGGAGGCCGTCATTTGAATTCCCCGATGGAATTGCGCATATAATTACTTGAGCGTATGAGGTGATCAGGTGATTGCAAATGAGAATTCGGGTTAACACTTGAAAGGTCACGATGGACGAGATGAGTGAGTTTGAGCGAGGCATGCAAATTAACTCGCTAAATGCAGAGACGATACATAGCATGACCTTAAAGTTCTTAAAAGGCCTGCGATTAATTCCTAAATAACTTTAGTCAAATGTGTACGATATTATGAAAGTCGCATAGATGAAGGTGTGGGCTTAACGCTGTGACGCCTGACGCAGAACTGCATAAGCTCCGTAAGAAATCAAAGCCATCTTGGCGCCGTCCCGCCATGCGTCTTGGGGCTGTAAAGTAAAGGAAAGGGGTAATATGGGTCGAGACCCCAAACGATGGCATTAAATAAATGGAAGTTTGGTAAATTTATAGCGTGTTAATCGCCCTGCTTTGAATCTGTGGTGCTTGAGGGAAGAAGATAAACCGGAAGCGCTTAATCCAAAGAGACTTTGCTGTGCTGTGCTGGAATGCCACGTCGGGTGCATAAGTTCGCCTCCATCTCACAGACGACTCTGGTCGGAAGGGCAAGTGGGTGATGCAGGAGTAGGAATTCAAAAGAATGGAGTCCACAGGTCCGCCTTTGACTGCACTCACAGTTGGTTGGTCGCAGTTGTGGTGTGGGTGACGCACCTCACTGCATGAAAGGTCTTTCCTCTCTCCTTGACGGATGAGGTGATGTGTGAATGGTGGGTGCGAAGGCGTTGGGAGGACTAGGTGCCTCCTGTCGAGCCGACGGAAGTGGTGGCAGTGGAGGAGCACTGTGTCCTCCATTCTACGTGTTTGATTGCACTGGGCTGTGAAAAGTGTGCTGAGTGTGTGGAGTGGTGGGAGGCTTTGGGTGGGTGGCCCAAGCAAGGCGCACTCGACCGGTGTCTTCACCCACCACCACCACCAGCACCACCAGCACCACCACCAGCACCAGCAGCAGCAGCAGCAGCGTCGTCGTCGTCGTCGTGGTCGCCGCCACCGTGAGGGCGGGAGCTCAAAGTTCAGTGAATGAGGGTGGAGAGGGGCTGCTCAGGTGTGCACCCACCTGACTGGAGCAAAGGTCACACGTCGGTGGCGCACATCCCTAGTCTGCCTTCGTGGGTGATCTTCGCAGCCGAGTTCTAACGGTGGAGGGAGTGATGTGGCCTCGCCCACTGCCCCACAACTTGGCGTGTACATCAATTTGCGCGCAGCGCGCGGGTAGCTCATGACACCGGCGATAATGGTGGTGAATTCCTGTGTGTGGGACTAGTTAGAGTGGTTTATGAAGTGGGTGCTGTCGGACAGGCCTGTCGAGTGGCATTGCATGCCGCGTGGCGCGTAGTGTCGGTGTGGTGATGGCGTTGGTGGAAGCATGCTGAAGGGAATGCGAGGCGATGCCAAATGACTTTGTTGAATGCACAAATTGGAAGGGCGAGATGGAGAAACGGCCTCCATGCTGCTGGTTGAGTGGGTGGATGATAGAAGACCTCCACCGGAAAGAATAGCCTATTGTTGCCAATTCCTGCCATTTTGAGATTGGGGCTATGCTCACGAATGGAAGGCGACAGGCATTGTCTGAATGATATAATGAAATCGAATTAAATGTAATTCCCATTCACTGTGCCCCTTTACCTTACGACAAAGGTTTCTTTCGCGAATTAAGAATTGAGTGCACAACCAAATTACTACTCTAAGCCAGTCTCGTTAACCACCACTGGGCATTGCGAGATGCGGCAATCGTTTTCAACTTTTAGTTCAGTGTAAACGCATCTATTTACGAATGCAAACGGACAAATACCGTTTAGCCATGAAAGGATGATTAATAGTAGCGAAATCATTCATACATTTATTAAAGAAAACCTCAGCGCGGAATAGTGCTGTTGCCAGAGTGGGCAGTTTATCTGGAAGCTTCCAGCGCGGTAATCGCGGCTCCCATTATGCTGCACCGGCCTTGTCTCTACGGCGTGCTGATGGGCGCGCCGCTTTCGGAGGACTGAATTTCGCTTAAATATGATAATTCCGAGTTTCAGAGCGGGTTAAGTTTCTTCGCTTTTCCAGTTTGGTTCAATCGATTCTAAATTTTGTCGTATCAGTTTGTAATTTAAAAAACTCCGTATACCAAAAACCGTATTCTTGGAAAGCTAGTGGAATGTGAATTGCACTTAATAAGAAATGTTAAACGGCAAAAAAGGCTTGGTTTGCAGACACTGCCTTCTATCGCTTTTTGGGAGTCCTCTTTGAGTGACCACAGCGGCGTTGCCGGGAATGTTTGAATGGGCATTAGGGTAGCATTTCACAATAAAGCTTTTTTTTGGCTTTTTAAATTTAGCCAATACCTTAAAGTGAGGCTCTTCGTATGCTATCATAGCTACCATATGCCAAGCCTCACCATACACTTATGTTGGCCTTCCGGTCAGTTTTTGCCCCAGTGCGTCTCAAAACCGCATTGAATTCATGAAGTGAAAGAAAGTTTAGAATCAAAAGGATCAGGTCTCGAACAAATAGCTAATTTTAAAAGATAATATTTAGCGATATGCTATATCCATAGAGCTTGAGTGAGTTTAGAACTTGGCTTTTCGGCAGAGAAGGGACTGATTGACAGGCTGCTGCTAATGATCGACTCCTTTCCAAAACTCTGACGACATCAGCCTCCGAGGACTTAGGCAGTATTAGTGAAAGGCGTTTCTAGCGCGAAGTTTGGGTTTCATGGCTACTAGATGCAGCATGGTTGTTACTCGTTGGAAAAAGATCGCTCAGAAATGGCATCAATGTTGTGCTCTGAAAAGAAAGTACGAGCAAAATGGAAGGACACGAAAGCATAAGATCAAAAAAGTATTTTAAACTTAAAGGCGCTCAGGCAAAATTTGGAGCTGCCGGAACTGACTTCTATGAGGAGTCATTTTAATGCAGCCAGTAACCGTTAAAAAGCAAGATCATCTGGATGCATATTGCCCCTGATAAGCCTTGGCAAAGAAAAAGGATCCTTAGCAAGTGCATTAAATGCGCTTAGTTAGTGCTCTTGAAAGCATATTAATAATAACACGCAATAGAAATTTTTATTCAAATATATGCATGCGTGAAATGCGACCTTACTAAGCCTTCAAGTAACATAAAACAGATGCACCTGCATAAATCACTCGTAATTATAAAAAAAATGTAACTCGGAATTCAAAACCATGCTTATAATGCTACCCAATATTCAATACTTTGCTTTTCTCGTTTAAGCGGATCATATTAATTTACTGCAACAGGGTTAAACAAGCCGAATATTTGAAAGAATCAACACATACGTAAGCTTAGCCGAATTGCTATGGCTGTCTCACCAAGATCACGATCTTCAAAATCACCAGATTTTCTCAAAACCTACAAGTTTATGTGCGACCAAAATGATACCGGACCCTTAAAACGTGTTATGAGACATGGTCAAGATCGCATTGTTGATGTAAATATCGACAACATAAGGTACCCTACTCACATGACTGAAACCTACCTTGATTTAGGCGCAAGGAGCTAGATGCTGTTCTTCGTACCTTGGAGGTTTTTCCCAGGACACAAACAATTGCTTTTCGAAGCCTTCTTTATAAAAAACCGAGTAAGCTTAAATGGAAGCGCTCTGTCACGTGCTCTCATAATGTAATACTTATGTTTTGCATTGCGCCAATTTAGCTAGACGAAGAGATCCAAGTAAGCTACCAAGAAGGCTGAATTCCCTTACTCAACCGGAGGTTCTTACGGACATATGCCGGTCGCTTTTAATCTCTGCCACCGCCAACCAAGCTCTTCGAATGTTGGAACTTCAAAATTTACCCTTAGCTTGCGATGACGTCATTCTTTTATGTCAGGTATGGTGTCAACTTGTATTATTTAAAAAATGTTGGATCCCTTTTATTGTCATTTACAAATTATGTACCTTAAGCTATCTCCCCATTTAGGGACTTGTGAAAGCAAGGAATCTACGCTTTCTGTCCTTTGAAAATAGCCAAATAGGCGATGGTGCGATTACAGGTGGTTTGATTTTCCTTAATTTATATAGTTCTGAAGTGATCTTGGTGTTTGCAATATGCTGAGTCTCATTTTTGGACCCTAAGTTAAATACTTTTGCAAAAGTTGTAGCTTTGGAAATGGTTTTGCTTGTTATAGATAGCAAGATGCCGTCTATTTGATCTTTTTAGCTTCAAAATTCTTGCATTTTTTCCTAAGATGCTTATTAATATTGTGTGGTATCCCTACTCTTTCTGCTAAAAGACATAAAATACGGTGATTCAGTAAAATTAAACATTTGATTATGTGGTGTTTTTTTTTCGTTGATGAGCAGCAAAGATGATGATTCGGTGCCACCCTCCAAACTGTTAACAATGATTTTGCTCCCAGGCACCTAATTTGGCTTAATTGGTGAGTTTTCCAAAGCAGTTGTTTAGTCAATGTTGCATTTTGCGCAGAGCTGTGTTCCGCCTTGAAGAGGACCCTTCACGTCATTGCACTCAATCTCAGCGGCTGTGGCATCAGCGATAATGGAATACGGCCAATCGTGAATCTACTCCATGTACGTGCCCTTCTATCTGATGGATGAAACTCTACTTATATTGAATTAGGTAGACATTTCATACAATCGATGATGTAGGCATAGCAGGAGAACTAAGTCAATCTTTTTCAGCTTCTTTTATGTTGATTTGAAAAGACACTCTAATACTCTGGTTTCGATGTGTTTTCACGTCAAATTCTGAATCAAATGTTTGGCGGAATATCACAGATTTGCTTATTTCCACTTGAGAACTGGGTGAAAAGGCACTTTTTCTTTACTGATTGCAGTTCGCAAAAGTGATCCTTTAATGTTGAAAGATTATTCTTCCCATTTTCCCTCAGAAGTGGTTTCCAAATAATTAAAAAATTGAATGAATTTGTTTGTTGGCGGGCTCACTGCCATCGCTTTGTTCACGCCATCACATGGTGGCAAACCATTTTGTGCTTCTTTCATGTTTTTTTATCTTTTGCCGCAGCCTAAAAAGAAAGGAATGCATTTTGGTCTAGTTATGAATAAATTTTCGCAGCATAAATCTAATTGAGCTCCGAGAACATGTACATTTTGGTGAAGCTGAGATTATTTTTCCGAATAGGCCCAAAATTAAGGATTAATAATGCATCCCACCTTCAGCTTAGCCAAAATAAATAAACAAATTTTCCTACCTATGAACCACATCAAAAAGAATGAAAAGTAACAAATCCTGAGGCATTTTGCTTTTTATGTGTGTGCACGAGTAAGGCTCAGCCCCTCCCCCTGCCGCCCCTGCCCGATTCTCGTCAAAAATCACGTGAAGAGAAGCAGAGTGCTTCTGTTTAGGCAAACAGATCAAAGATAAGAATCCCATACTTTATTAAAGAGCCCGCCAAGACCACTTACCCCAAAACAATGGGCAAAACGTTGAAAGGGTGGTGAAGCCCTCGCCAGTCGTACATACAAGTAGGTAAATGGGGCAAATTGCTTGCCTCCCTTAACCTGCAAAAAATAGCTCAAAACACCATTTGCCCGACATAAATGGTGCAGTGGCAAACCTGCGCTCAAGAGGTCGGCGTTTCGTCAAAGTCTTCCGTCCACTTGAATGAGCCACTTAAGCAGCCACGTCCATCAGGCCATACCTCCTGCCCACTAAGTGAATTGTCTAAAAATGTTTTTCCCCCTAGCAGTTTTTTGCCTCGAATGAAACAACTTCCGTGATGGTTGTGTCTTCAGCCTCTGGCGGCTGGTGTCTTTACGCTTCGCCTACCCGTAATTGGAGAGCAGATTGAATTTTCCAGGCGGTTGAAGTACATGGAATTGCAAGAGGAGAGCTCAACAACGGCCACTACAACAACAGCGGGAATAAATTTTAACTAGTCTGATTTTATTAGCCACCATAAGGTGAACTTTCATGCAGAAAAGGCGCATTTAGTTGAATAATGTCAGTTAAAAGAGGCTAGAGAAGAAAGGAGGCGACTAATGAAGCCGTCGGTCTTGTTTACGCCTCTAAATGGAGCATTTTTGAGGGTGAGACCGAGAAACTTTCATTGTCTGTAGAAATTTAGCCTCCGAATGGCGTATTTAATCGCAACCCTTTTTTACTCCATGTCTGTGGGATTTCCGGATTGGGTGGATGGATCTTGCCACGAATTGATGCAAACACCTGTCAGAATTAATAAGTCGTCTGCCCAGATGCATACGGGAAAGGTGAGGCAGGTCATCTTTCTTAATAAAAGCAGATTTCTTTGAGGCTGAGGGAAATTTTGGACCGTCAACTTTCCTTGCCCTTGTAAGGCGGAGGGATTGCGCTTGCAGGTAGTGCCTGCTCCAGACCTCACATTCCCTACTTCGTTGTCAACCCAGTTGAGCCTTCTTTGAAGGGCGTTTTGTTCCATTCCCTGCGCTTACGGCAGTGTAAATGGCATTGGGCAACTTTCACAGGTCCCTCCAGGCTCACCTCAGAGGTGGTGGCACCCCCTCGGTGATCTAGGGCGCCCTTTCACCACGACCTTCCTCTCACCAGGTCAAGGCGACTGTCAATCCATCGGAGGTGGATGATCATTTTCCTCCTAACCGGTACATCTTTATTTCATTCAGCTCTTTCCACACCCACCTTTAAACGTTTTACACCGGTTTACTGCGAACCCAAAAATACGCCAAAGGCGGGGACAATAACTGCGCAGAAACTAAAGCCAGATTTTGCGTACCCAAAACTTCCGTGCTGTGTGGATTGGTCAAGGATGATGAGGTCGGGATTCGCTCTTCCCTCCTTTTCGCTGACAGCCATGGGTCAAACAACCGCCCATTTTACCAGGCACCAATCCCTCCTTCGGATGTCAATCTCCCGTCGTGGGAGCATTTGCATCGGCGGCGGGGAGGAAAGGGCTCATTAATTCCTTCCTACCCTCCCTCCGCATCACCTCAACTGCCGTCAATTCGACTATTCACTTTTTTGTCGGGGTGGATTTTATCATCAGCCCTGCCGACCGAGGTTGGTTGCAATCTCTCACTGCTGATGAGGAGATAGTCTCCATCATTTGGCCAAATCGAAGGGCCCAGTTAAGGTGGCAAATGCTCGAAAGATTATTTTGATAAATTTCCTCAGTTACAAAATCGGATAAACAGTGAGAGACTTTGCCATTAAACGTCATGCACAATGGAAGTTGTCATAGCGCCCGAGCCTTGGATCATTGCTATTCGCGAATGCCTTGGACATAGACGAGGATTTGCGTAGACCCACCCAATTGTGGATTCTCCTCCTCGGCCTTCTTGATTCTCCCACCCCTCCTCGTCCTCGCCCACCTCCACCTCCATTGAGATGTCGGAGATGTCCTCAAAACTGTCAGATTCTAGGCTACAGCGCCATTCACTGCTGGGATTGATAAAAACATCGACCTCATTGGCTCCCCCATTGCCTGCGACGTCTCTGGCGCCAAGGTTGCCACCGCACCGAAGACGGCGCTCGTTGCGAGCATGTTGACGCAAAAAGGCAAGACTGATGGCGAGTGTGGTGATAGTGAGGAGAAGAAACAGACTTCCAATAGCAATGACCGCCAAAAAGGGACCCTCATTCGAGTGCGACACTTCATCGGTGCTCTCCGGGGGCAGAACTAGTCGACCCTCATGCTGGTATATTATTTCTCCACGGGGCAGGCTGATGTTTTGATTGGTGGAGTCGTCTAAAGCACAAGAATTGACCAAAAAGTGGAAATAGTAGCATTTAATTATTGTTGCGAGAATAGGCTAACGTCATTTTTAGCTCCTTGAGGGGAGGGGTGGGGAAATTTATCCCCACCGCCGGGAGTTGAGACCTTGATATGCACACCCATGCTCTCGTTACATTCCCTTCGATGCAATTCAGGCATAAAATTTTATGGTCTCCTTCACTTCGCGATTGACAGGCCTTATGACTGGGCTCTACAGGGGAGGCATTTGCACTGTCCGACTGAAGAAGTCGCATGATAGACGTCACCCGCAGTGTGTGAAAGGTGAAAGGGTCGGGGCACGAGGGAGGGCGGGGCGGGGGCTCGGCTGCGGTTGTCTGGAGCAAACTTAAAGTCTTCCCCAAAATTGGGTGGCCCAGCTTAACAAGGCTCCCGGGTTTAATCAAATTCTCTCACTAAATTGCTTTTGGTTAGAAAAAAAAGGATTTTCATCATGAAGCCAAGCCTGACATTGATAAATAATAGGCAGGCGAAATACTGAATCATAAGAATGCACTTTTTACCTTAGGCAAAACTTCACAAATTTGGTATTTTATTAGGGGAGAAAACAGAATGCTTAAAAATTGATTCCTCTTGGGTTATCAGGTAGGAGGAGGGACTTGACAATTTGGCTTGGCAGTAACAAGAGGGTGGAGCGGAGGCAGGCATCTCCCAACCCCTGGCTAATGAGGTAGAAATGGCCAAATTGGATGTGGCTTTTGCCAAATAAATAAATGCCTCATTGGTAGATACTGCACTCAACTCCAATTTCCCCCTTTCAAGAGGGCAGGAAAAAGGTGGGTTTTTCCTCCAAAACCAAATTCTGTCTCTGAGGTGAAGACTTTCTCGTTGGGTGACGCGTTTATTTTGTCATGCCAAAGACGTCATTGTTGAGTGGCCCACCACTACCGCCACACACACACACACACACACGGCGAGATGAAAAGCCGAGGGGAGACTGAAACCAGTGCGTGGCTTGTAATGTGGCATCGTTATTGTTCAAACTTTCTTCCCTCCTACCGTCCCTCCCCCCAAAAAAATAAGTGCTAAAGCAACCAAAGTGGCAACGAAGTTTTATGAGTTTTCTGTCTGGAATTTCTTAATTAACTTGTGTTCCGCTGCCCCCTTACTAATTCATGAGGCGAAGGCCAAGGAGGGGAAAGGCGATGAGTGAGGGGACCGGTGGGGAGGCGGGGATAGGCGAGCGGCGCAGTCGACATCATTCTAATAAGTAATAAAACGGGGTACACTTTCATTCCGCATTTTTGGCAACAAAATGTCCCCCAAACACGCTATCACATTTCACTCCAAAAATAGGAGAATGCATTTTTATTTCTGATAGATTTATCATGCGATATTGTCAAATACCCTTTTTATGCTCACGTTCAAAGCTTGGGGGTAACAAAGGAGAAGGCGTGGGAGAGGAGGGCGAGGGGAGCAGAGGTTGGAGGTGGCTATCGTTGCCATCACCCATGAATAAGGCCTCGTGAATGGAAAGGTCACTTTTCGTTGAAGCGAATGGTTTAAAAGTGCCTTTGTTGGTCAGTTTTGTTTACTTGAATTTTCTCCCAAATCCATTTGACTACGTTTGTCATTGTTACATTCGAATCCGCCCCGCGTTTCCGTCTCAATTACCGAGCCCACTGCCATCGTCTCGGTTGTACATGAGGCAGCAACAGCTCAAATAAACTCTGCCTCGCACTTGTCATTAATCGCCGTCCACTTTTGAGGGCTTCAAAAATCCCCCAAACTTTGGACTTCCTTATAGAGTAGGCGATGTTGTCACTAGACTTCACTATTTCACCCCTCCTTTAATCTGTCCGGGGTTGACGGCCACGAATCGGTGGAATCCATCAGAATAAGGTGGCAGCAAATACTTGTCCGACATCTGTAACTCTGGACGCGGCACAGGTAGTGAAGGCATCGACAGCTCTCATTCAGCCAATAAAAGTAAATGACAAGTGAGCTTCAGAAGTTGTCATTTACCCGTAGACTCGCAAGTATTACACACAACTCATTTTAATTTTCAAAATGCCACTGTCATATCACTCCTGATGACTTCATTATTTGATGTGTCAATTAAGACGCTTCAATCTCCCTTCACTCATTTCAAGGCCAACTGTCAACAATTGAGGTGACAAAAGACTATCAAAAACGTGTGAGACAAATTGTGAGAAAGTGTAGCATTAAAAAAACGAAGAAAACGGCTTACTCATTTGTAATTGCCCTTATTTGCGACTTTAGCACGCTCACGTTGGGGATTAGCATATTCCAATTCAATGCCAAATTTTGATTGGTCGAAGTCCAACACACCAATCAGCACTCGAGGTGGATTACCGCGATTGCGGTTGGGTAGTTCATCCTCGAAGGTTACCCAAAATACACAACTCAGATGAAATTAGTTATATCATGAGTAAAGTGCGTTTTTTAACTTTTCACACCTGCCAAACCATTTTTATGGCGCGTTCCCACAATCGCCTTTGTGGGCCGACTTAGGTAGTAGTTAATACCAAAGGCAAAACCGAATCCTTGGGTCAATTGTGAAAGTGATTCTTACTCATTGTGTGACCAGTGTAAAGGTGTTGGAAAACACCTTAATTGTACTGTTCACTAGCTTCTAGATACACGAGTAGGTAATGCTGACCCCGGTGGCACAGTGGTTAACGGTCAGTGAAAGTGATCACACTGCCCCAACGGGCAACTTTCTTACCTCGGCACTCTTCCAATGCTTATTCATTACAGAATTTTATTTGCGATTTATGCAAGCCATTGGATATGCATTAATCTAGCTTAGGAATCAAAAAAATCGGAAAGCACAAATTTTACCATTCCTTGTATTTCCCTTACGGCGCTCCACCGTGTCAGCACAAAAAACATTTAATGCAACCTAGTTCTTTCACAAAAAAAGCACCAAGTCCACCTGATCGAAGGAGATTAAGGTGGCCCTGGTGTGACAAAAAAGACGCCCTACTTTTTTACCGTCCCTTTGCATGTCAAGGCGCCGCTGTGTGCGTTGATCCTCACCGTCCTCTACACTGTATCTTGGCGAGTCAAGGAAAGTGAAGGTGGCGCAGCCTTTTTGCTCCGCATTTCGCGAAAGAGCGAATGGCGGAGCTTCTTGACGCTCTTCTGATGACCAGAATTTGGGCATTACCTGAGACGCCCTTTGCTGGTGTCAAGATGTTGGGTGCAATTAAGGAGCGCTTCAGGTTTTACTCTTTTTTGCTTGTTACGATGCCTCCTTAAGAGCGTCAAGCCGGCACTTCTTCTTCTTCTTTCACCACCATCCCGCATATAAGAGATTCACTTCAGATGGATGCGTTTTTATGGACTGCAACATTTTATTTCCCTTCTTTCGGCAACTCCTTCTACCTTTTTATGCTGAACAACGCGGAAGCTATCCAATGCTGTCTCAATGAATTCGTTGACTTGCCAAACTCGAGACAAGGAAACACTTTTAACCTTGGTGCACTGACTTAGTAGGAGATCGCAATTCTTCGCTCCATTAATAAATCATTTTGCAATAAAAAACCGAATATTTTATTTTCCATGAGCAGAATAGAGAGTTGCATATGAAGAGAGTGGATTGAACAGCGTTTGCGCTCTTGAATTATTCCTTAAAATGGGAGGAGGAAGGAAGAGCAGCATCTTGGACTGTCGCACGATAAGTCATTTGATGGGTGAGCCGGTCGCCCGGGCAGTGCTTTGCGATTGCCATCAGGCCGGTGCAAAGGTGGCCGTGAAACTCGATCACTGACTTTCCTGAACCGTTTTCTATCACCTCCATCGTCTCGACTCCATCGATTGGCTAAAGACAGCTAAAAACATCTACAAGCTATGGCGACTGGACGCTTCCATGCAACCGTTCCCATGCGTGAGTTATTGGTACTCGAAGCCCTCGAGTTTGGCTTTCCAGGCAACCTCATGCTCGATGACTTTCAGCTAGGTAGCCTTCTTGGTCTTGGAGATTTCCTATCCCATACCTTTGATGGGTCTGGGCAACATGAAAACCTCTACAAGGCAGCATAGGTGGTCCTCAAAGGTGGTGGAGCAGTTCATATTGCCGATACTAATGAATTCAAGGTGGTGGCCTGCTGGGTATTCACAGAATCGACGGGCCAGATGGCGCTTGGTCAGTTGAATGCCAGTTATTGCTCTTTGATGTTTTTTACTTACCGCTGATGGCGAGTCAAGCCGTTCCTGGGGGCTGGGAGCACTGAAGCTCTGATAGACTGCCTCCAATTTCTGACATCTTTTTCCCACTTCTAACTGCTAAAAACTGTTCATATTTTATGCTGAATTGGAAGCGAAGTAGGTGATGGCGGCGCAATGAATGCATTTGTAAGCACTGCACCAATGGTAACCACTTTCATTAGACATCCCCTCTCCAATTTTCCTCGTCCCCTCCCCTTGAAATGGGTCAATTTGTTGATTGGGTTGCCACCCCCATCCACACCTTCCCTCCCTCTTGCACAGACACTCCACCCCACCGTCTGGGCGAATGGCTTTCATCGGTGAGGCCTTTGGAGCATCGGCTTGAGGATGCGTTGGCCTCTCGCATCTCTAAGCGCACTTATAGAAATGATAAAATGGGCTTTTCTTTCAACGGATCCGTTCCGTTTTGAGCTGAAGGCACTGAGGCGTCTCCATTCATCGCCGCAACTGCTGAGTTCGGTGACCTACTGATAGCCTTTTATGCTACCGAACAATTTGTGCCTCCTTTTTTGTCTTTTTTCCAAACTCGGATGACTTATGCAACTAACACATTGCAAACTAAGTTCATTTGATAAGCTCCGATTTTTTTTGTTTTGTCGTCAAATCTGAAACGAGATCACTTCAAATTACCCCGCCGAAAGGCTGGTCGAAATGGCCGGTTCGCCTACCTCCTAGCCATCCGTAATCTCAACTTAATTAGAGGATTCTTTGTCTCTTATTATCTTTAAGGTGGGTGGAGAAATTCCTTTTATAAATTGGAAATTGTAGGGCATTAAGGAAATTGCATTTTTCGCCAAGTTGACGGTGCTAAACCTGGCCCAAATCAAGCGTAAAAGCACCACCTTGGCAGTTTTTCAAACCCGCCTTTCTCCAGCGCCACCTCAGACTTGGGTGAAGGGCACTCCATCAACAAAATGGGTGGGGAGAAGGGGCGGTCACATGCAAGAACTGGAATGTTTACTCACCCCGCCAATTTTTGTGGTCCATTAACTCATGTTTGCGGCCACTATCGCGTCTTACTCATTCCACTGTCCACCTCCAAAAGTTGCAATAAAACGCCCCCTCAGGCGCCACTGATTGGTAGTTTCGGGGGTTTAAATCAATTTACCTGCAAGTATTTATCTTTGGGGAAAATAAACACGACTGCTCCATTTCTCCCAACTCTCCTCTCCCCCTTTCCCTCTCTTTCCAGAATTTTTACCCATTTTCTGCTGAGTGGATGCAGTTGTACTTGATTTGCTCGGTGATAACCAAAAAGCGGGCTTGTACTCGGCCAATGTGGCGGTCGCAGTGTGGATGCAATTCTTCCTGCAAAACAAACAATTGTCCGGTAGTGGCATAAATTTTACAGTCAGCTGCCTCGTCGTACCAATTACAAGGCGAGGTTATGGAACGCCCATCCTCCCCTTTTTAGCAGTGCTTCTACATCCTTATGATGCTTAGGCTTCACGATTCACTGAGGAAACTCGCTACTAATTTTAAATATAAGTAGGCGGTCAAATAATGTACAATTGTCTTCGTTGCCCGTTTTGACAGAGAAATCTGCAAATTACTGATTTGCCCATACACGTACACTGGGTGTTTGTCTTTCTGCAAAATAATTCCAATTTTCGATATTTTGAGTCCATTTTATATCCAACGAACTTGAAATGGAAAAGGGGCCAATTCCCAGACTTGGCGTCCCTCCCCGGTACTCTAACGTGGGGAGCGCAGCCACTTTTCCATAATCTAATATTTAAAGCGAATTCAGATTTCATTCAGTAGAGATGGTAGAACATGCAAACAAGTTTGTCGTCTAACAAATTCGCTGTCGCCGATTTGTGCATTAGAGTATCTGCGTTTATGTAAATCACTGCCTTGCTTTAAGTAAACCATTCGCTTCATGCTTCCACCCGCTATAGACGTAAAAGGAATCCACCAGTCCTTCTGCTTGATTTACCGGGGAACCTTGTGCCCTCCACTCTCTTCTATGCTTTATCATATATGACGCGTGTCACATGTATGATACGTAGATCGTGAGAAGCGAATCGGGGCATTTGTGCGCAATAATTTTGCATCTGCATTGGATGCGGAATGTTCAAATTGTACTTCTGTTGGTTCGACTAAATAAATTGGTACTTGAACCACTTCTCCTTTAGGCGCATGCCCTGCAACGTCAAGGAGAGATGTGGAAGGACTCGCTACGCTACCAAATCCCCAATCTGGACACGATGAGTGGCATCCGTCGACTGACATTGAATGACAATCCCCATATAGGCAACAATGGCTCTAAGTTGCTGTGTGAGGTGCTGCGAGATGATAGGTGGGTCAAAGCCATTGACCTGCAAAACTGCGGCCTTGGTGACTCCGCGGGGCAGGCCTGGTTGAACCTCCTCAGAGCGTCCGTCAAAGGCTTAAAGAGCACTAGTGAGATATCAGGCAATCGAACTCTGGGCATCGTCGACTTGCGAAGGAATAAAAAAATGGGTATGTTTGATGATGCCACTTGGATGGCCAATTTTGGCTGCAATCCGCTCTAACCCATCAGGTCATTTTGGTTAAGATCCAACAGCACCCACCTCAAATGGATTTTTAAAGATGGCGCAAAATTTTGAGATGTAAGATGTCCAAATAGCGCCCAACAGGGGGGTGCCATAAAGCGCCTTTTGTGAGGGGGGACAGAAGCAGTGGCTTTATGATTCACTTTAATGCCTCAGCATAAATGCTCCACATTTTGTGTGGGTTGGCATCCCTTTGTGCCAAATGGCCAAAACTTATCTCCCCCCGAGGTTTCCTTTTAATGTTGATGAAACGACACGGAATTTAAGCTAAACAGTGTAACCGACTTCAATTTACTCAAAACGCTACGCATCATACTACTGAATGTTCGAATGAACACTATAAGTAGCTTGTAAACCTTTAATCATGATAATGCGTTTTTTTTCCCAAACGCAGATAAGTTTATCTTTTACCATCATAATTTGGTATACCAATTGGAAAATATTGCCAAAAAGACTATTCTTAACTTACTTTTAGATAGAAATATTCTTCGAGCTGTGACAGAGCGCGTTCTCACCAATTCGCGTGGCAAGCAGCTAGAGGTAGGCTTTGCACCTTCCATCAGCAGCTTTTGAATTTGTGATTTGAAATGTGATGACACTGTGTGACCATTTCCTTATCACAAAGGCTTATTTTCATAATTTAAGTGATCCTCTTGCCATTAGGCGTACCCGACTGACCTCGACCTCGTGCAATCCGTCGTCTTGTCTTATCTGCATTAGCGATTTTGGTAAATTTAAGTAACGTTGGCTGAAACATTGCCCATTTTGGACCGTTTAACAAAATAAAAAATTTAACAGCTGATATGGGAAAGTTTGTGGTCAACATTCCTCTCAGGTCTTTGTGGCGAATGGGTCAAGGTCAAGTCAGAAGCAGGCAGGCACTCCTCAGTGAAAATTGCTCTTTCTAATCCACAATGATTAGTCCCATTTGTTCTCTTTGTTTTAGTTCAAGTGGTTGAGAGCACTGGCCAAACCAGCGAATCGAGGCAGAGTATCCGATTGGCCGGGCATGGAAGGTGTACAGCGGTTGGATCTGGACACCCCTCAACCACCAAAACGTACCTCCTCCACCAACCCCTCCTACCAACCCAAATCCATTCCAGCAACAAGACCCCTACAGAGACCAAACTTCAGGGTGGGTTTCCTGAACTTCTGTGAGGCTTCGGTTTTGTCCCTTTCTAGTCGTCATTCGAATCATGAATGAGGTGCAAAGGGCTTTGCAACTAGATAAATGCAACTTTGTTTGAAGAATTCTCCGAAAGTGAAAGCTTTGAAGCTGTTCACCCGTAAACTAAGTATTTTAAAGCTACTTTTCTTGCTCAGTCGTCACGCCTGATCAGCCTCGAGGTAGAAGAGGCTATCATACAAGGAATTTCCATCTCGGTAGCCTGACTTTCTGTGCATCAGCAGCCTACACATTCCACTATTAAGACATGGCGCCCTTATAATGGATGGAGGACTCCTTGCTGTTGAACGGTGTAAATTTGGGATTCTGCCAGGGCAAAAGAGGACGTCAGGGGGTCAAGCCGCCGTGAATGACGTGCATTTCTACTAAAAAGTTCCGCTCAGTAAAGTGACTAGAAGGCTGCTAAACACTATTGAGGGTATTAGCAGTGCCTTAACTGCAAACACGTACCTGTAAACCATTTCCTAGCAAAAACGGTGCCTTTGTCCTCTCTTCTACCCACTAAAAGAAGGGCGATCGCCTTCGAGACGCCTGGCTGCACTTAATTGTCGAGGAGAGAATTTGTCGTGCCGACTTTTAGGGCCGCAAATTCCTCTTTAATTCAGGCCGGTGGGCAAGAATATACCAACGACTGGCGTACGGAAGGAATGTAAGGCTACTGACAGGCTTGAAAGAGCATTCCACTGAGGGTCCGCGGAGACGTCAGCTCCCGAGTGCTAAGGCAGACAACCGGCTTTTTGAATTGGATAAAGACATAAAAGTTAAGGTGGACGTGAATTCACTCTAATCAGACTGAAGCACGTCAAAGAAATTATTTTCCCACTACAGCTGCACTCCCTTGTAATCCAAAGTTAGTGAACTTAGGCAAGATGCGCAGTGCTTTTCTTAAATCGAGGAGTCCTTAAACCATCCTTCTTCTGCCGCGCCAAAACATGGCCGAGCATCCAAAAGCATTGCCGCGCAATTCGGCGAACTCAACAAATAGATCGTAAACAGAGTTCCCGTTCGGAAAAGTTCTTTTCTCTCTGGGCATTCCTTCGCCAACTTCTTTGGCTCAGCCCAATGACAGTGAGAAAAATCTTCCTTATAATTTGCTGCGCTAGACAAATATAAAATTATTTCTACGTCTACACTCATGCAGAGCTTCCAATCTCTCGAGGCACCGATACCCCGGAGACACATTTCAGTTGAGCATCTTAAGACATAAAGGCGGCCAGTTCAAAGGTGAGGTGGAATTTGCGCTGCTGAGGACACGATGCTGCACACCAGTGGCATTGCCTGTCGCAGTTGCATTATGACTCGTCTTCCCATCCCATTACTCCATTTCGACCTCTTTTGGACGAGGCGGGAAGGCATGCTGTCTACGTCGGAAAAGGTGGTGATTCGGTGCCCTCTCACAGCAGCACCTCCATTCTGCTCTCCCCAAGGCATTGCAATGCTGACTCCCAGCCGCCCAGATGCCCACCTGTAATGTTGCCTCTCTCGCATTAAGTCATGAAAATAAAAAGGCGTTCCTTTTGAAGCTGATGCGAGTGTCGGAAGCTCTCCTTGCCATTCTGGATTGATCGGGTTCCAAATTGTATCAAGGAAAGGAGTGAACGGCACATCCACTTATCACACTTTTCTCCTTCTTTAAGTGTTTATGTAACACCTGAGATTCTGCGATGTGGGTGGGATTGTCAGCACAGCGTAGCTACTCCAGTCATTGGGGATGCGGAATCTCCTGCTAATTTTCATGAGTTTTTGTGTCTACTGTCCCTGCAAGAACGAGTCATCTCCAATGCCATGTGGTCACTTAAACAGGGGCTCAGATCCGGGCTTTTCATATGCTGAAAATGCAGCGTACGGACTGATGTGGACTGGGATCGGAATCGGCAGGCTTAGGATCATCACGGGTAGATGGTGGGCTGGCTCTTCGGTGTCTGCTGCCAATCTGATTGGCTTCAGTTCCATTTCGACTTGAATGTCCTCCATGGCTGTAACATTTTCTTCCTAGCAGCATGCGGCTGCCAAGAACGATGTGCTTGAAAATGCATTAAAATTATTGCTATTTAGCAGCCGACGGTGTAGGTCCTCAGCTTCCTTGATAATCACACGATGTTCACATTTCAGCCTGCAGGGGGGCCTTTGATCTCTCGACCACTGTTCCAAGCACGCGCTCAAAGTCTGCCTCGTCTAGTTAGCGCAACACAACCGCCACAACCAGCTCCTCGCCTTGTAACGCGTCAATCTCGTCTCTCACGGTCGGCCAGTGTCTCGGCTCAGAACACGCCCTGGAAGGTTGGTCTAACACGTATCACAAGTGTCTACCTCGGTGGTGATGATGAATCCAACTATAACAATAATTTACAAGACGAGAGGGCTATTGTGCGGGGCATTCCATGGCGCACTGCGGCCAGAGCCAGACGTAACACTGACATCACGTGAGTGTTTGCCTGTCCCCTCGATGATATAGCGCTAAGGTCATTCTAAAGGCCT
The DNA here is from genome assembly GCA_023968675.1 of Taenia pisiformis. Lineage (NCBI taxonomy): Eukaryota > Metazoa > Platyhelminthes > Cestoda > Cyclophyllidea > Taeniidae > Taenia > Taenia pisiformis. The sequence continues at coordinate 6,675,190 of CM043739.1, read as the reverse complement.
CAGAAGCATAGTTAAACTTGTTATAGAAATTAAAAAGAACTAAATGTACCTGTAGTGAGCACTAAGACAGGTACGTGGTTGAAGGGGAGACAAAACTGCGCACTAAGTGGCACGGCATTCCGTAATGAATATCTACGACCTTTAAAAAATCGCTTCGATAATCTGGAAGTTGTCTTTTACTTACTTGATGTCTAAACGCTTTTGAGCAACTTAGCAGGCTTAACGCTCACATTTAGTTGGCTTGGTTGGCTAGTGGGCTGTACTACCGGAGGCAAGGAAATGGGACCAGCTCGTACCTCTTCCATCAAACCAACAGTCACGTACACATTGCAGTATCCCCGGTCAGCCTACTTATAGCGGTTATTAGTAGACACATCTGCACTGGAGCCAACCTTCTTGAGTGGCTCTGGAACTCAACAACATCCAAACTCAAACACCCAAAACACCAGTCACCATAGTTAGGCAGCCATTACGGTATCTACACACTGTCATGAGTTCATCCGTTGCATTTGCCAAGGGCAACTGCATTTTAGGGGAAGCATTTCTCGCCTTACTACGGATTGGTTGTTGTTCTTTCGCAAGCGCATTCTTGTTACAAATCACTTTTTGTCAAGAGTTTTGCCTTGCAAGAGAAGATTTGACAAATTGCACATTGGACGGTAGCATCTCACTTTCATTCCTTCTATCCACCTTTTGGCCGCCTTCTTCTAATTGGATGGTGTTTATTCAGCAACCTTCGTTCACTACTGAGCTGGTTGTTAATCTTCATTCTGGCTCCGACAGCCTATTCGTTATGCTTTATAGCATTTTTGCTTCTTCCAGCATCCAATATATCTTTTTCATATCGCTCCGGAAAGTGGATTGAAGTCCACGTCTTGTAGAGTGTGCTATTCAACACTGACACCTAGTCTTCACAGTCTGACAGATCTGATCTAAAACAGTTGGCTTCACTTGGTCCATAATTTTACAAGGCTTTAGACGCGTTGGAGCCCATCGGTGGCAGTTATGAGACTGTCTTTGAAGCGTTTAGTCGAGTCATGTGCCCTGCTGTGCTGAAGTATTCCATTACCGTACTTCTTTGGACACTCACAACTCCTTTTAGTGCTTGTAAACCCCTTAGTGGGTGGAATTCGACACAGCTCAGCCATCTTTTTTATAATTAAAGCATTTCTCGCTTGTAGAGCCAAAAACAAGGCGTTGGTTAAGGTTCCACCCAGTCTAATGAATACATTGAGTAAGATGGACTTGGTGAATGCAAAGCAATGTATAAACGGTACCTCTTTGCCGCCCTCATCGCCATCATCAGTTCTAAGGACGTCCTTCCCCTCAGATTCGACTGGCGGCACTATGGAGACGAGAAAGGCCTCCTCCTCTGTCAGTTTGACTTCCTCCGCTAACACCCTCGCCAAAGGCACCCCCCATCACTCTAAGGGTGATTCACCCGAAACTCGGTTACGTCAACAGTTGAAGAAGCACATGGTAAGAATAAACAAAACAGCCATTTCGTCCCTTATATTTGCTCATTTTTTGTGGGATGGTTCTAAATTATTTCAAGATCTGGTAGACGATATGCCGATGTAGATTGTATCGGGAATGCGAGGGCAGAGGTCACTTCAGAGGAAAGAAAAATGATCTGCAGATCACCACATTTGTCATCTATACCACATAGTCTTTGCAGCATAGTCCTTGCGTGCATCCTCCCGCACTCTACCTGTGGTCAGTCTACTGATCTACAATTACAGTAGCATATGTATGAGTTGAGATCAAGATACAGGAGGAAGGGGATTGAACGAGTCAAGTCGACCATTATGCGGACGTTTGTCCGCTGTGTCCTTTAAGCCAAATTGTCTGGGGTTCTCTTGACAGGAGAGAACATGTTTTGCAATCAGACTTTGATGGTCCATCACCCTTCTTCCACCGACTACCTCCAGCTCCCACTCACACACGCCGATGTTCATATCAGGCACCTGCCACATGCATTATTGCATGCACAGTCCTCAAAATTAGGAAGACAGTTGCGTAGAGATTGCTTTTACCACCGCCACCACTCACATGACACCCTCTTCACGCCCTGCTAGACGGGTGGAGGCGTCATGTGCCTGTGGTGTACTTATACCGTCCAACCATTAATCATGGTATGCATAGTATGGTTATCCTTGTCTCCTACAGTAACTATCGTTGGCTTTGGCTGATGAGCCTTCGAAAGCACGCGGTATTATGCGATGCCTTGATGTCGACACTCGGAATGTCACAAAGACTTCCACTTTCAACTTCTCCATCTAAAGCGCAGTGATTTATAGGCCTCTGGTGCCCAGGTAACGAAAGTGCTCATAACCTCTGTCCCATTGGAGCCGAGGGATGGGAGCCGCGTGTGTGACCAGTAGGAGGACTTTAGCCTTGATTTGTCCTGAACCCCATCTATGGTGGAATTGGAGGGAAAAATGGGAGGCAACAAGCCTGATTGGCAACTTCTTCCTCTTCGTGCAGATATTGGTCTCAAAGGTTTCAACTCCAACTAATGGAGGAACGTCGGAAGGGTGGCATACAGGTTTCCGACCTTTTCTTCCTTTTTGCCTCCTTTGATTACCCTGTTTTTTGCCTTCTTCAAAGGGTTCCCTCACCATAAGTCATTTGCCACCTCCATCACCATCATCTGAGGGGAAGAGTTGTTGATTGGGACCTCAATTTCCGTGTACTGCTATGCATGAATGCACTTTTTTAGGAAATAAAGGAAGGAAATTGAATACCAGTATCTCCTCCCGTTGTTTCTATTCATCAGGACCGACGTTAACTGTGGATCGTTTGGACTTGATACTGTCTCTTGAGCACCAACTTTTTCGTTGACGTCAGCCTGGATGGACGGTTGGTTGGAGGCATTTTGGACCGCGTATGTAGGGAGGGGGAGGAAATGAGTGCCTTGGCCAACTCTGTGAAATGATGGAAAGCTGCCTAGACATAAGTAAGCGATCTGGTGGTACAGACAAATGACATGCTCACGGGGTTCAACTGGCCGACGGGACCATAAAAGCGAAGCTGGATGGGAAGAAAGATGGACCGACTTACGCACTGTCTGCCCTTGTGTGCCTTGCCTTCAACGTTAACGCCAACGGATAGTCTGGTTAAGCCGTCAAACGAAGTTCCTCTGCCGGTTAAATTGTCTTAAATGTTGCACGACGGTGTCAAAACTATTGGCAAGCCTTCAGCTGTTGTCACCTTTTGTGCCCACTTCAGGGTAAACGTCTCGAGAGCATGGACCTTCGAGAGGCACAAACCGACGTCCTTCGCGATCTCTACTTCCGCTTAAATGCAACCCTTTCAGAGGTGGAGAAAGTTGTCAAGAAGTTGGCAGACCCAAAAAAGCGAGTGTAGGTTTGTGGCTGCCTTGCCGATAATACCTTTGGCGCATTTGAGTTGAAGGGTACCAATTGCATGGGTTTTAGACTAACTACAAAAGCAGATGAGGAACAACTTTTTCGCATTCAATCGGCTTTGCGAGGTATGGTAACACCGCTGCGTCGCCAACTGAGCACTGCCAAGGTCAATCAGACCGCACTCAGGGTCAACCAAAGGCGCATCTCCCCTTCCTACACACACCACCAGAAGAGGAATGGCAAGCCCACCCGAGATGTGGCTTCAAACACCTCCTCTAAGTCTACCAAGCACTCAACAAAGAAGGCCAATGGAAGTCAGGTTTGTTGTATGGATGAGTGGATTGATGAGTGAAGGGGCAACCTGACGAACTGTTGGGCCGCACCAACTTAGAGCGTGTAATTCTGGCTCAGCCGAATGAACTGTGATGAATGAACGGATTTAGGCTGCTTGGATGGCGAAGGGGCGATCTGGAACCGATGAATAAGTAGGCGATTGAAATGGTTGCGCAAATGAGTGGATGGGTATTTGTCGATGCAGTTTGAGAACCGGAATGGTAGAACCATCGAATGAAAAAAGACTGAAGCTTAATTGTTCAATTTATTGAATTAAACACAATTGCGAATAAAATGAATTATGGCCCTCCTCTTAGAAGGATAAACGTGGATACGGGAATCCCAGGCCAAAGCCACGATCAGCCAATTCGGCTAGACGACAGGTGCCCTTGTCAAATCGGAGGGAGGATAACCCCTCGAGCATGACGTCGCTAAGTGAGATCTTTGTTGCAAGGCCAGGAAGGGCAGTCAACCTCTTACAGCGCAATAGCCGTGAGTGCCTTCTTTGTTCGACTATCTGAATGGATGGTTGAGAGACTGTAATTTGAAATTTATGCCTAGGTAAAGGCGCCTGTGTTGGGTGGATGGATGGCGAGACGAATGCATGGATGGATAGATAGATAGATAGATAGATAGATGAACGATTGGATCGGTCCGGGGTGGATGGATGAGTGGACAGACGGGTTGGTTGGTCTGAGATGATTGAATGGATGCGGATGGCTAGATGGGTGGATTCAGGTCCACCAAAGTGTAACTTTTAGTTCAGAACTCGCTTAGGATTATTAGGAAAAAAGCAGCAAATCACCAGCCCACATTTGGCTGTGCTTACACAAATTTTATGTGTATTTTTTTATCTATCCACCCATCAGCAAGCGACTCATCATCCGGATGTCAAGCCAAATCCCTGCCCAAGTCCAAAAGCTGTGCCCTTCCAACGAGGACAATGCGAATGGCCAGGAGTGCGCCGTCTCTAGCGAAATGTGAGTTTCACCTCCATTCGTTGTGAGCCTTCACTAATGGATGTCTGCTGAGGCCCATCTAGAATTTGTAAGGCACGAAAGGCTGTCCCCCTTTCAGCATGCTCGCGTGTTCACGCGAAGGCCAGACAAAAGTGCGTGGATCTGTTTGACGACTTTGGCAGCTCCAAGGGGCAGGAGGCGAGTGAAATGGCAGGCAAACCGCAGCTCTCGGGAATGAATATGCAGTGCGGCGATGTTGTGGAGGGCGAAACGCTGTACTCGGACTACTAGGCTTTCTTCAACCAGTTTGATTTCGCATTGCCCTGTGCCCACACTGGGCAGGTATTCGCTGCTTGTGAAGATGTCATGCTTCTTTTTCTTTCAGTCAAAATACTTAGTCAGTAAAGGATGACTGAGAAATGTATTTCTTTAGACGACAATGTTTGTTTTGTGAATTTTGAACTGTGTGGCGTTCAGTATTACCAATTGCAGTAAAATTAATAAAATATCCCAAAGAGTAATTGATTTTGTGAAAGGCATACCAAATTCCCCAAAGAGGAGCACTAGTGAAGGCAAGAAATCCACCCAAAGTGGACCGTCATTTATTGGGTTGAGTATTTTTATGGATAATAAAAGAATTCCTAGCAATATTCTGGGGCGTGTCCATCTCGTACAACCGTGTATGCGTTAAATAGAAAGCAGAGCATACAATCACCCAATCGCTGTTTTTTTATAAAAAGGAAATCTGCTGACCATGCACTTAGCAGAGGTTTCGGCATAATCAGCGAGAATTCCATCAAAGGAATCTTTGCTTAAAGCAACAGCCGAATTTGTTCAAAATTCTGGCTATGGACGAATGCCACCCTGAATCATGGTCATTGTTCGTTTGCCATGCATTATGGCAAATGGACCAAGCAAGTAACCTGAGGCCCTAGTACTATTCTTCGTTCTGCTTATGATAGCCTTACGCGCTGTAAAAAAGTTCAAAGCTACAAATAGCAGAAATAGGGGGCAATGACTTGCTCGTTTAGGCTACTGGTTTGCCGTAAGTCACTTCCAGGTCTCATCTGGAGCTGCTTTTTTGCCCTAAAATTTCTAGATGGACGTCGGTCACTTAGATGATCGTTTTGACCGAATCTCATTAAACGGATTCCAAGCCTTTTCAGAAGATATCTTCCATCAGTCCAGTGAACACACTCCGCCTTCCTTCAGTTTCGAGGAATGCGCGGGACAATGGAGTGAACAAAATTGGGATGTAAACTATCCTAATAGGCTCAAATGTCAGTTTATTACTAGAGATCTCTAATAAACTATAAAAGGCTAGGCTTATTGTAGACTTTTGTAAGAAGAATTGGGTAGGCAACGTTTTAACATACTTATATTTTATAAACGATATAAGCATGTCACATACATATATTAGCTTTTTTACTCACCTGAAAAATAACTTAACTTACAAACAAGCGCAAAATTATGCAATTAAGATACTTTACTAACAGGTCATTTTACCATTAAATTAAAGTAATCCTTTCATTGATATAATCGACTGAACGGAAGGCGGCATATGTGAAATATTTTAGCTACTGAGGATGCAGACGTTTGGGTGCGAAGACATGATTGAAGTTAGGGAACTCATAACATTTTGCTCGGAAGGAAATATGGAGCTTTTAAAAAAGCATATCAGGAATGCAGAGCGCAGGGGGAAAAGCGTCACTGACATCATCAACACACCCACAAGTTCGGGACAAACAGTTTTGATCTCTGCCTGTCGGAATGGTAATCACAACAAATCATTTTATTGCTTCTAAGGTAAATTGGACATTGTACAATATCTTGTGGATGATTGTGGGGCGGATATGGAGCAGGTATGTCCTTTGTTTAGATCTGCCTTTTTATGTTGCTGGTTTTACCTGGGAAATTGGTATTGTCTATCCACGTTCCTTCCTCATCCATAGCTACCGTGGTTCCTCTCTCTGTAATGTTTTTGCATAATTCTCTTTTAAAAGGTCGGCACCGTTCATTTCGATGGTGAAGCAGTTGAAGGTGTGACGCCGTTGTGGTGTGCAGCAGCTGCCAATTACCTCGAAATTGTTCGATTTCTTGTCGACCGTGGCGCTGACGTAAATCGCACTACAATCACTAACTCTACTGCCTTGCGTGCTGCCTGCTTTGATGGTCATGAGGAGGTGTGTTCACCATTTGTTTAAATTACTTCTCTTGGGCCTCCGTACTGCTTATCCTCATGGTCTTCTCCGTATGTTCATGTCATTGGACTTCAAAGGTTTTGCATGTTCTCATCACGTTTCTGGCGTTTGTTACTGCTGCAACTCGAATAATGGCGGTCTTTTTCGGCGTTTCTATTTCCACAACCGGCGAGTTCCTCTCATATGCCTTCAGCTGTCCTGCCTCCAGTAATTCGAATATCTTTGGGACGATTTCTGTCTTATCTTGGGCTCCCACTCAATTGGATCGCTTGCCTTAGCCTTGAACGCGATTCGATCATTTTCAGGTTTGAAGTAAGCTACCCCAATGATGGTCACACGGTTGCTTTTGTCAAAAGCACTCATACTTTCACAAAACTTTCCATACTTCAAGCACAAGGTAAGAGGTATGACCACCACCATTCTATACTCAGAGAAAAACCTATCAGTGCAGTCGACTCTGTGGAAGCAAACCACTTTGTGCCTTCTGTTCTCTTGTATGATTTTGGTCTTCGGGTTCCCGGCCTTGTTCATGTAAGCGCATTAGTCCTGAAAGGAACAATGCCAAAATATGTTAATAAACAAAATTAGCACTAGTTTGAGCTGCGCAATAAAAGCGGCTATTGCTTCGTGACCTCAGCCTGTAAGGTGATGCAACGTTAGGAAAGTGGGGTGAGTTAATTTTAAATGGAAAAACAATCTCTCTGTCATATATCCGGTGGTGTTTATGCATTTGTTTATTACAAGCTCCTTCATTTCAGCACGTGCTACCGACTTCTATGTGATTTTTTAGCTTTAATCTGCGCAATAGTTGGATTAAGACGAACTTAGGTAACCACAACGTTACTTTGTAGTGACGATGCTTCTTTCACTAGGCCAAATCGCTGCCCATCTGAGTCCACTCCAAGGGAAGACGAGTATGAGGAGAGGTTGAAAGCATGCCTTGAGTTGAGCAGTCACCACTGCCTATTTATTTTTTTTCATTAGCATCCTAATCATCCATGAAAGCGTTATGAGGCATGAAAAGATTGTGTCCTTTGAAATGGGTTACAGCCACCGTTGTGTCACATATCTCACTCCCTCCTCTTTTGCGTGTCGTCATTCCTCGGCGCTACTCATCAGCTGGTGGTCCGGAGCCTGTAAGCGACCGCTCCTTGAGGAAAGTGATGCACACATGCATTTTTGACCAGGGCTTGAATCTCTTCATGGTCTACTTTCCAAATCTTAGCTCGTTTTTGATAATTTTATACCATTTCCATGCTACACGTTCACCTGCCTCCGCTTCTGCTTTTTTCAGCGTTGAAGGCCATTCAGCTTCTAGGTAGTGGTCATTTGGATTAGTTGCCGAAAGCCGGGTCGATTTTGTTAGCTTTATGAGGAGTCACCATAAATCTGCCCAACATCAGGAGTTGTTCTCCTCTGGCGACATCGGAACGTAACATCCAGACAGCGAAATGGAGGTTGCCGTTCTTTTGCCATGCACTTTCTTACCTCTGCCGCTAATGTAGGGCCTACATTTTTGTACTGAAAACATTTTAGACGTCACGAGTTTGGAACAAAAAGCTGTGATACCAGAAATGTGTCACTGGCCTGAGAGGCAAATCACGAGGGACTGCGAAGTTGAGTTAAGCATAGGTATGCTGCGGTTAAAATGACAACTACACCTCGTGCCATTCATTCGTCTGCTTGGAATGCGAGGTGCTAGGCGCCATGACAAAGTTACTTCATTTGTGCTACCAACGAATGGGAATGGGAGGGGGGGGGGTGACTGCAAATCGACTTTGGGTGTGCCAACAAAAGCCCTACGATTCTTTGCTTTCCCCACAGGTTGTGCGTTACCTTGTGGAGCAGGGAGCCAATGTTGAGACCCCCAATCGGCACGAGCACACGTGCCTTATGATCGCATGTTTCCGTGGCCATGAAAACATTGTCAAATACCTTCTTTCCAGAGGAGCTCGCGTCAATCGGCGATCGGCTAAAGGTGGATTGTGCTTCTGGTATTATATTCGTGCGGCTGATTTCGCCACAACTTCTTCTCGGGCAATTTTACCATGCTTCTAGTTCAAAGTAGAATTAATGAAAGAAGTAATCAATGATATTCCTTCTCTTGCTTAGGCAACACAGCACTGCACGACTGTGCGGAAAGCGGCAATCTGCGCAGTCTTGCTCTTCTGCTCCGCTACGGGGCTTTAATGCGGTCTGACGAATATGGTCAGACTCCTATTATCTCGGGCGCTAATTCCGCTTACAAAAAGGTTTGTTTATTTCCTTGAAAACCTGCGTTAAAGTACATTCCGGATGCCCGATAATTGGCCACCACTTTGCTTCTACTTATTTGCTAGTAAGTAGCAAACGCCTTCCTCATTCCACTTTATGGCTCGTACTTGCTTTCGCCTTTTTCAGATCGTTGAATATTTGTGTGAACTGCGGTCGCCCTCTGGTGAATTCGTTGTTCCAGTCGAAGAGCAAGCTGCAGCACACGAACTCCTAGGTGCTTCTCTCTATGACAGGTTGTAACCCATGTCGATATCTTAAGCAATGATTCCTACTTTCAAAATCGCAACTCTTCCGCCTCTTTAAAATCCCAATCTTACCTATCTTAAAAGTCATTTCATTAGGGTACTTCATAGCAGATACGCTACAATGAGTTGTTTATTATTTTGGTAACTATCCACCAGCTAAGGTTCTAAAAGCTCTTTTCGCTGAACAGACAATCCAGAGTGCAAGATGCAGTCATCGAGTGGCAGCATGCAATGAACCTGCGGCGAACTCACTTTGGCTACACCAAACGCCTCCCTCCTGTGGAGCAGGGTGCTCGCAACCACTACGCCTGGAGCCTCATCCGAGCCACCGCACATAACGCTGTTGCTTTGGAGATGGCTAAGAGAGAGAAGGGAAAAGGGAGTTATAATGTTAAAGTTAACGAAGTCGACATTGGCCTTCTCAAGAGACCTACCCCACAGTTGCCCTCGACCATCATTGCGGATCCCGTTTGGACTCAAAAGTGAGTTATTTCTACTCATTGCCTACCAGTTGCATAGCTTACTTGCCCGCTCCTGATTTCTCCAGGTTGCAAGTGTGGATTAAGTATTGTCGGTTGGCAACCATCCATCCTTTCATTTAGATATGCTGCACGGACTAATTTATTAGCGCGGAGGTATGAACAACTGCTTGCCCGTTACAAAGCCGACCCAGCTCCCTGCTGCAATTGGACAAACGATGGTTTGAAGTCACCTGAGCAGCAGCTCAAATCGGCTGTTGATGCGGTGCTCGGTTTGGGACCCGACTTCTATCCCCGTTCTTCGCGCCACATTCGTCGGCCACTTGAAGGCGAGCAGGGTAAGTCAGTGAATTTCTCGTGAGTGGAACAACTTCCCAACTAAGAATTCTAAAGAATGTTTGCGCCAACATTTCATGATGAAGGAGTCACGTGTGAAACAACAGTTACATGTCCCGTGAACAGCTTGTCTTCACGTCGTTTTGTTTAAATCTCTGCGGGAGCTTTTCTTCGCTAAGTTTTCCTGAATGTCTATGTTTAGTCCCCACAATTTCCGTGCAGTTTTGTAAAAGTCGAGCGCACTTTGAAACCCTCCATCACTACCAAAGGGCTGAAAAGCGCTTACGTGTACCTTTTCGATTTCGAAGGTAGAAGTCATTTTGAATGGTGCGTTCTAAAGTTGACCCAAGTTTCCCACATCTACCTTGAGATACTTTACTGGGACGATCTCTGAGCAGGCTGACTCAAGTTGCATTAGCTTCGTTTTAAGCCAATGTTGGCCCAGGAAAAGGTTGCCACTAACTGCTCCTTACAATTTTGCCCTTTTTGTAGGCGATGTCACGCCTCAGGGCCAGCCACCTTCCGCATCCGACGAGGCATATAGGCTTCGTTACTTCTCTGTTTCAGAAGTACGATATTATCTACTCAATTAACTTTATTTTATTTGCATAAGACTTTTTAATGCATTCTATAATGATAAAGAAGTGTCATTTCTTTTGACAAACAATGAGATGGTAAACATTACTAGGAGACGATTTCTCGCGGTTCAGTCGATCCGTGCGAAATTTTTGAGGCAGCGGAGGAGAAACTTCAGTCTGAGGAAGCATCAGCCCAACCAGAGCCTCTGTTGATTACGCGGTTGCGGCGTTACAGCCTAACTGCCTTCGGATTAATCCGCGAGTTCGCCGACTTTACGGAGCTGAAGCACGTCACTCAGGATGCCTACGCGCTGCCCTTGCAGCCCTTACTCATACGATTGCGGATTTTGGGCCCTGATCACCCCGATACCATCTACTTTCTACGGTGAGAAGCTGCGGTTGTGGACTGCTTTGTAGAGCTTTTAACCTTTGAATTGAAGACTATTAATGAGCAACAAACATCGTTTGCGTTGGCGTTTTTTTACCTGCTCTTGCTCTGACATAACAGAGCTCTCAACTGTCCTTGCTTACCAAACATTCCTGCAAAAGTAAGTGCGAGTAAGTGCTTTCCAACTTTGTCCCCTTGTTGTATTGGCGCATCTAAGTAGCAGAGCAGAAAGGTTGACCCTTCCAGCTAGGTGGTGGGAAGAATGTTATTTTGGCTCTTACAGCTACCGTGGTGCGACGTACGCGGACACGGGAGCAATTCCCCAGTGTCTCGCATTTTGGCGCTACGCCATCGAACTACAGCGAGTCTTTCTTGAACCCCTCTCCTATGTATCACAATCCTCCTTTCTGGCCTTTGCGGAGCTGTACAACATTGTCCTCTCCAATCGATACTCCGGCCTCCGCGCTGTCCGCTTGCAGCCCTCTCTCATCATCGACTCCATTGAACTTGCTATTGATAACATCGAGAGGTGAGGCGGAGGCGGTGCCCTTGATTCTGCTATGGGGGAAACAGTTGTGCGTATAGGAATCGAACCTGGAGGAATATGTTCACTGTTAAGCGTAATGGTTGACTACGTCGAAACGCAAACTTCAGCTTTTAAATTGCCTCTGAAGGGTGATGATATCATCTTAATATGATAATTGCTATCCTGGTCGACCAATTTTTAGCATTTATCCATTCCGTGCAGTTTGCAGGAGGGTCGGAGGCCCCATAGTACTTAGTGTGCGTTAACCACCCGAAATTATTAGCGCTTACCGGTTGGGGATTCCTCTCGGAATATGGAGGGACTGCTGTGGTAGGGCCTGGGAACCACAGTAGTGAGTATAGTCACTGAATTTCAGGCGTACAGCTGCTTTTGGAATGTTACTGCATCTCCAGGGGCGGCAAACTGCCTATGGTGGATTTCTCAGACATTTTTCGAGCCTAAAATTTTTACCAAATATAGATTTGAATGCCTTTAATTGTTCACAATCACAATTAGGGGTATGGAGTACTCCTATCCGCACTGGCACGGGCGCATGCCATGGGCGTATACGAGCGCGGACAAAGAGGCGACAAATCTGCACCGTCACGTACGCCTCTGCCTGCACTTTATCGCTCTGCTTGCCTACTACTTTTGCCCACCTAATGCGCGTCCTCCACCGCTGCATCGTCAAAGATTGGAAGTCTTCCGTAATGCTTCAAACGGGATCGCTGCCCCCACACAGACGCCCATCTTCTCAGGCACTTTTCCGCTGCTGGAGACTCCCACAGAAACCACCACTTCAATGCCAGACGCTACAGAGGCCTCAGAGGAGTTACCTGCGTCCACAGCATGGGGCATCTTCGTGCCTTCGGAGTCAGAGCATGCCGAGATGCGTAGCAAAATGACTCCAGCGTTGTTGGAACGTTTCTTTCGACAGGTGCGTACGAGTCAAGTTAATTCACACCCAAAAGCCCATGGTATTTTAAAAAATAAGGGAAATAAGTAGTATGTAAATGAAGAGTATAAGTGTTTAATTCGTGTGAGCCTTCAATGGACCTGATAAAAAAACGCGCCCTCCAGTCTGAGGCGTTACATTAACACGGACCAAAAAAGACGTCCTGTCTTTCATTGCATAGGTGAATAGACTGGTGCGACTAGATCCACGCGTTCACGAGGGTGCAAGTCCACTGCACATGGCCGCATCGTGTTCACGCTTGGTGCGATGCGATCTTTTACCGCTGCCGCACGCAGATCTCCTCCGTCTCCTCACCGCGCTGGGCGCCGATCCTGATGCCAAGGATGCCTGTGGTCATCGTCCGATTGGCCGCGTTCTTTCTTCCCACGCTCTCTCCGAGTCGCAGAAGGCCGAGCTGGTTACCACCCTCGTTTTGGATTGCGGAGCCCACTTTGATGCAGCTGCCATGCCTCCGCCCTTTGGCGAGGATACGGTGTTGGAAGAAGGAGGTGCTTCAAGCAGAGTTGAAGCAATGGAGGTTGATTCTCCCCCCTCTACATTAGCTAGGTCCGTTGCCTCTACTTCCTCCTCTCCCAGACCCGCCACTGATGCTGCTGCTTCTGCCACCCCCGCTATCGCTGCAACCGATGATGTTTATATTGGAGTGAACATTATTTCAGCCAATCCTATGTCAGCTACTAGCTCCGCTCTAAGATCTGCCGCTGTCTCCGCTGCTGTTATTATAGCCTCCTTCGCTGCTAGCTCCTCCTCCTCTTCTTCCTCCCCCTCCTCGGTCACGACCTCCGCTCTTCGATTCGCTAGGTCTACTGGCGCCTGCGCAGCCGCTGCTGTGGTCGGGGCAACTCGCAACAACACGATGACATGGCCGTGGGGACGAGCGTGCGCTCGGATTCTGGCGATATCGGGCCTACACCCACTGCGGCATATGAACCTCCAGTGTTTGGCGGCGCGTGCCCTTCCTCGCTCTCTCCACCATCGACTGCCTGGCCACCTCGTCGATTTTGTACGGCTGCACCATTACTACCAACAGCAGGACCAACAGCAACACTACCGACAGAGTCGAGGTACTCGGCCGAATTGAGCTGCCAAATTGACTCGATCTCTCAATTGTAAAGCTGCCTTTTCACCCCTCTGCTCCCTTCCACCTCGCCTGTCATTAGGCTACTACCTCGGACAAGATTATACCCCAGCTGTTTCCATCTCCTCCTCGATTTTGCTCTTCCCCTCCTCCCATCTCTCTTGATCCTTTTGACTTGTTTCCCGCTTGAGCACGGTCACGACAGCATTTTCCCAGCCATCATCTCGATATCACGCTTCTGCTGTGAAAGGGCCTTAACAATGGGCATGAAATCTCTCATCTTTTTTAGTTGACTGAAGTGGATTGTGTACATAAGAAAGTTGATTCTCTATCAGATGCTCACCTTCGAAGTACCTTACTTCTTTGTTAAATATTTCATGGCAGTTTTGAAGTGTTTTGCTTTGCTTCTCTGTTTATTCTTCCTTTTAATTTGAACAGGAGGGGGCGGGAGACCCGACCGAAACTCGCTAACTCGTCTCCCACCACGTCAAGGCGTCCATAAGACAGTCCCTTAATTAGACTGTCTTCAGGTGAAGTTGATAACGGTGACATCTAGCCTTGAAGAACGAAAAGCAGTCAGAACTGCTGTCGTCGTGGAGAAGAAACAGCAACAGGTAGGCCATCAAAGTCGGGCAGAGTCTTGGCCTCTCTCAAGCTCTACAGTTCTAGTGTTAACGGACTTGAGGTAAGCATCCAAGCCTTTGGTATCGATGACACAAGTGAGTAGGGGTCAGAATTCCACCGAAATGAGATGGACTTGAAGCAAATCGCATCTTTTGCAACAACTTTGTGGAATATGCTTCACACGGAGCTGTAAATGAGTTCCTGTCAGTGAACTTTAAGACGCGATTCACTCGATTGCCTTCGACCCCATGCGAATGGCGGCCCATTGGTCTATGACATCAGCAGTGTGACAAGTCTTTACTATTTACACAAATTTAAATGTATTTATGTGCACTTCATGCATCAGGCTAGTTTAAAATCGGGAGGGTCTGTGCACAAGTCCAGAATAATGCATTAAGTCCCAAAACAGGCTAGCTAAATTCGCATGGATGAGGAAAGGCGTCTTCGTCAAAGCAATTGCTAATGAATGCCAAATCGCCAGCTCATGTGTATCTTCACGATGAAACATTGTTTGAGGGCGGCGATTCAGGGCGAGGAGGATCCATTGAAGGTGGTTCGTAGACCATAGAATCGTCGTTGAGAGCTGTCTGTGGTTCTCTACAAGCCGTTTCATAATCTGGCGGTCCATCCACAACCGAATTCGCGGCGGAAGCGTGGGTCTAAAAATGCAAAATTCTGTAATATTGTTTCTACTTATGTTTAATAAGTGGCAAATTCTATCTGGCACCAATTCGCTGTTTTGAGTCTCAATGGTGCGTTCTCGAGGTACAAAGTTTTCATCGTGAGGTGCAGAGTTGTTAGTAGGAGTGGCTTGCAATTCCCTTGGTAGTCTGCCGTTGTTCAACTTGAGACACACGCGAACATTGACCGCGACGAAAGCCATGCCGAGCAGTAAGGCGATGCTCTCCATTGTATAACCTGAGCCGATCGTAAAACTAATTAAGGTGAAAAAAAGCAAGGAAAGATCGTCAAGGGCACTTTTTTTTGAAAAAAGTGAGGAACTGTCCAGAGGATGTGGTTTCATCGCTCTCTTTGACTTTTCAAGATCAAGGCAAGGCATGTGACTAATTTCTCGCCTCGGTTTCTGCCCCATCACACCCCATCAAAGCTTCTCCTCGGTCGAAAATTGGATTGGTAAAGGGCTCTGTTGAATTAATGGAATGCGAACTTAGCAATACCATCCATTTTTAGCTCTTGAGATCGTTTATCTATGTCGAGAGAATAAACCACGCCTTAAAGCTATATCAACTCTGCCTCTTATGGTTTCAACGACTCTGGCCCCTGGGGATTGTGCCGTCTTAGATTCACCAGTCAGAGCTATCCTTGAATAGGCGACTTAAAATTGACATGCTTAGTCACCGTCTCAGCCACTGTTCATTGGCGCAGAGTTCAGCCATTCTCAGGCGTCTGTTCAAGGCTGCGCGGCCCGAACAATTGGCGGATGGTGTCACATCGAACAGAATGAGCTTCGTGCCCGCGATGAAGAAGATGGCAGCGAAGAGGAGGAGGATTACCGAGGCTCCAATTCGTAGGATTTTGCTTAATCCACGTTTTA
Source organism: Taenia pisiformis (assembly GCA_023968675.1). Lineage (NCBI taxonomy): Eukaryota > Metazoa > Platyhelminthes > Cestoda > Cyclophyllidea > Taeniidae > Taenia > Taenia pisiformis. The sequence goes on along the minus strand of CM043739.1, from coordinate 6,659,267 downwards.
CACCATTCCCATGAGCCATTTCACCTGTATAGGAGCACAGAAGACTCAGTCAAGAAGCTTAGATTTCCGCCCCATGGAGACTTGTGTCCTATGCACAACTCTTCATTGTTTCAGGCGTTGTCTACTCGCAAAATAAAATCATAACAGGCGAGCATTCCTTGCGCTCTTAAGTTGAACTTCTGCTGCGTAGGTGACAGAGCAGTCAATTTTGAGAACGCACACACAGTCGATTAAGCTGCGAATATCGTAAAAATGCTTAGGCTTTTACACCTTCTTAAGAAGTGCACTGTGATCCAATCTGGTGGGTCGACTCGGTATGCAAAACGCAACCGAGCCAAGAAGCACATGATGGCTGCCCCAAGTACAACTTCATAATTGTCAACAGCCTTGCTTAGTAAAAAATTACAAATTGTTTCCCTCCGAGAAGGAACCGAAGGAATCGGGAGCACCCCGTCCAATGGAACGGATGCAGAACATTGAGACTGTCAAGCCACCTACATTTACGGCCACGGGGAGTGGAGAGGGGGCTGTAGGGCTTATCAAGGCCTACAAAGGACCATCAATTACAAGTGACACGGAAACAGCGGGTGTAGCGGCTACGCCCTCTGAAAAGCAACTACGCATTTGGTGTCCCCAATTCTTACAAAACATCTCCCCATTTAAGTATGCAAAGAAGCGTAAAACGGTCAACAGTTCTAACGCTAAAATTCAAGGCACGATAACAAAGAGCGGTTTGGAAAAAGCAAAAGGGTAAATTTGAGAACCAAATAGAATCCTACCTTAGCGTAAACGTGGTCCACATTAAATGAGACTTGCAAAATGCAGCCTTTTAAGCTGCATTACACCTCCTTCCCTCCAACCAACGCACGGAGCTGGATCGCCACATGATTGGATGCAAGCAGAGAAAAGTGACGTTGGAAGTGTGAAACACCAAACCATTCGGTAACACTATGCACTATAATAATGAAGTGGGTTAAGTGGGCATCGGCTTCTTTGGCAAGATGCAAAACCAAAAAAGTAACTCACTTTTGTCAGTGACACTCTGCCAACTCAAACTCGCAATACCTCTGGAGCCGATTGAATTGCGGATAATTGAAGGAGCAGCACCTCTTCGTCCCGTCCGACGTAAGGTCAATTGGGAAGAGGAGTGAATTTCTCCTAGCATACAGTGGGCAATGCGAGTGGTTCTTCAAAGGCGTCGTTGGCCTTGATTGTCCTTTGTAATCTACCGCTTAATCGTATTACCACCTTCACGGATTCCCTGCAAATCTCTAAAATACGTCACAGTTCGCCTTTCAGGCGAGCGATCCAGAAAACTAACATAAATGGCCGTACCCTTTGGAAGGGCGAAAAGGCCTTCAACAGAGGCTACAGCGCTGCCACCTGTAAAGCGTCAGATCGAATTTGAAGCCGTCACAAAACCCCCAGTCAATAAGTAAGACTTCAATTTCCTCCTTCGTTGTTCTGTCACGAAAAGCTCTGCTTTACGCGCTTTTTGATTTTTTGAGGCCAATGTCTGATGTCCATCTCCTTGGTCTCAGTTACATGAGTCTTCTCAGTCGTCCACCATTCAGCCTCTGGGGGGACATCAGGGTGATCTCTTCACATCGGTGTCCTGGCCAATCCGACAACGGAGCCACTGCTGGACTCCGTCTTCGAGGGGAAATGGAACTCTGAATCATGCTAATCCAGTGGACACCACTGGCATACCGTGGGATCTAGGACTGTGTCTAGATGCTATTCAACGCCGTCTTGACCCTAAACGGATAGATTATTTACCCTGACGATGTGAAGCACTAAACCACCGGAAGCTCAGAGCAAGGGGATCGTTGCGACTGCTTAATGCTTAACGGTTGGCTGAGGAGGAATTGTACTCAACGCACACTCTTCGCGACATGGAAATAATGAGTAGTTGAGAATAATCCCGATGGACGATTCCACAGCATAGAGTGAGAGTGGAATGACCAAACGGTGAAATCAAGGCTTCAAGTTGAGTTTTCTCACCAATTTTCCCTTATCTTCAATAGACGTACAAAAAAGGTGGTGGAAAGAGCATCCAAAGTGAGAGGAGCTTCTCGGTGGGTGCGAGTACGCAAAACCCCTCTGGCTATAACAACTACGGTACGGCCCCCCCTCCGGATCTCCGATCAAGAATGCCAAAAGATGCACTATAAAAGTTTAACCGGGCGCTTCTTCGAAAAAAACACCAGCGTAGGAGATGTACAGGCAAAGGAACTTTACAGCAATGTTAAGCAAAGTTAGGTTAGTGTGAGGAAAGTGGAAGGTGGTGAAAGACGGTAAAGTGGTGTTTTTCTTCTGCTGTGTTAAACACCACCTCAAATCATTTGCGGAGCCTCGCGACCTTCCAGGCAAACTTGTCGTTCGTTCAACGATAGCCGACTGCTGCTTATACGCTGCCCAGCTAGACAGAAAGGCGGGAAAAAGAAGACACAAAAATCCGATCATAGTTTACTGCTAACTTAGAAGTCCAAGAAACTCAAAATTGGCCTGCCAAAAGTAATGGGGGAAAAGTGACGCCCTTGAAGGGCAGCAGGAACCAAAGATACATTCAAAAGTGGATCCACAAGATCGATGAATTTGGATCGTTAGAATGAAAGAGAAATAAGATCACACAGCCCTTATTCCGTAAGGCCTTTGAACTGTTTGGTCATCCTTATTTTCACACCTCCAGGCAATGACTCAAGTAATTGTTCGATTATCAGACGATTTGGCGACTCACTCAACCCGACACACGTCCAACTATCTGCCTAGCTAATCGGTTTTCCAGTTATTCATGCAGTCAGCCATCTTCCAATGCCAAGAAGCAGTGCCATCTTCCAGTGCCTCAAACACCCTAAGCCTTGAGAGCTAAGCGCGTTAAATGCAACAAAACCGTAAAGAGAGGATTTTTTCCGAGGTCAATGGAGGTGTGCATCCATCTGTAAGGCGTAATTATTTAACCGTCATAGAATGATGTTAGTAATGCGCAAACAGAGGAAAAAGCGCGATCAGGTTAATGCGCAAAAAACGAGCGAGATTGGAGCTTTACTTATTTCCAATCAGTAGTAGCTGCCGTCTTCTCTGACTGAAAGAGAGGATAATTACACCTTCATAGGTGGATAAAACAGGGTAGAAAATGGTGTCAAATAGCCTAAGATGTAAAGCGCCCGCGGTTGGGCAAATGATAGAGACAATCCTATGAGTTCCATACCGTGGAAGAAAGATTTACCGATTCTGATGGAGCCAACAAACTCGCGTTCACACACTATCTATCTCCGAGAGCGGGAGGTGTGAAAGCCATTCGCGTGCAGTTGTGGTTGGAAGCCAACATGGTTTTGCTTAGTCAGTGATGTCAATCCGTTCCCCAAGCTTTACTACCTCCACTCCATCCAAGATCTATGCTTGAGGTTTCAGCCCTTTCACCCCCACTTACCAGCACGCCTAACACTCAACTTCAGAGTTGAAATTAGAGAGGTAGATTCAAACTCACATTCTATATTATGGGCTTCGTTGAAAGCGGTTCTAGAGCGCGGTTTTGGAACCAATTCTTCTGGAACGTCGGGCAGTCGATCAGTGGTGGCGGCTTTGGAAGGAGTCTCTTTGATGGGAAGGACACCGGAATCACGAAGTGACTTTTTCAACTCCTGAGAGAGTCGCAATTGGTAGTCTACAGACTTTAAGTGAGCGGCTGCGCGGTGTAGGATAGAAGCGCTACAGGTGGCTACAATGCAGACAAGGAATGGTGGTTCACGCGACCTACCGATTCCCTTCTCCAATCCTCGAGTCACAAATAAATCGTTCTTTAATAGGACTTGATAACAAAACCCAAAGCGTATTTAAAACAGTTTAGCCGATTTTAAGGCCCTGATCTGGAGACAACAGCGACAGTTTCGACAATTTTAGAAGTTTACGAATCAATCAAACAGGAAGGAAATAACAGTCAATGCCGCCAAAAACCTTTGAGAGCACTCTGCCGATCGCGCATGAGGTATAGTCGTAGACAATCAAGACGAACCTATTTTGGGATCCGATGAGTGAACGAGTTCGGTAATCCTCGCGATTGCGCCCTCGCGTTCAATGGCTTGACTGCCCTCGGGACAGACGGAGGCCTCGTTCAACAGACTCAGTGATGCCCGCTGAAGGTATTCCGAGCTACTGTACAAATACTAAGAGGATGAATTAACAAGAGGTGAGCAATTGAACGATTTACTGCATCAACCAATCAAGGACTCGAGTGCTAATGGGCAGACCTGAACAAAACTGGCAAAAACGCCTTCTGGAGCTCCAATGATGAGTGTTCGGGCAGCTGTGTGTTGCGCCATCGACTGCAACGCAACAAGAAGCAGTTCAACAAGGTCTTCCAGTCTCACACCTTCGATGTAGCTCAGATCGGAGGCGTCCGAGAGAATGGGGGAACGCTGTCGGATCGCATCTTCGTAGGCGCTTGTGGCGCGTTGGAACAGTACGATTAGGCGGTCTGTAGCTCCAAGTTGACTGAAAAAATATTACTGTTTAGAGGCACCATTAATTGACTTAAATAGCAAGGTATGGGAAAACCTATAAAAAATATGTAAAAGGGGGGACTAAGGCTATCTTCAACTTACTGCAAATCCCGTCGACAGGATTTTGACAAGCCAAGATTGCGAATGAGACCGATGACAGCTTTGACAAGGGGTAATTGTTCCGGAAATTGATCGGACTTTAAAAGACCCACAATAGTCTTCAGCACACCGAAATCGTGGATCTGAAGCGGAAGTGTTGAAAGGAGGTAGGTATTTGGATTTTCAGACGGGCAAACAAAAAGAGAGCTACCTGTCGTATAGCAAGTGATGCGTGTTCATTCTGATGGGTTAGGTTTCGCAGGGCAGAACAGACAGGTTCGGTGACCTCATCACGGTTTTGGAAGGCTGTCAGACAACCACACAGTGCACAAACACCATCTACAGTATCCGCAAAGGAAATCTGAGTAATACGCTTAAGGGGATAAACTTTATTCACACATTTTTTCTTCATACTTACCTATCTCAATGAGAGTAGCCTTATTAGTAGCATTTTGACAAGTGAGATTGCACAAACATCCGATGGAACAAATCGCAATATGTTCAACAGATGAGGAGACCAGAGGCACAAGAAGCGTCAGAAGGTCCCTAGTATCCGTTAAATGAAAGGCTTGGTCGCTCAGATTTCTCAAACCCCAGAGTGTTTCCAGAATAAGTGAATTGTGTTTAGAATTGAGGAGGTGAGTCAACGCCTGCAATGGTCAAGTACATCAACTAAATGTGCAAATGTGACTTGCGTAGCGTCTCTTTTATTCCACGAACCTGAACAGCACCAGCCTCCACCAAGCCTTGTTTACATTCGGTTGAGACGCTGAGTACTTTGACGAGACGCGCGAGTGCGTGTTGCAATTTCTCATTTTTTGGGCCAGTATTCAAGAGGTAGACAATTTTCTCCGCAATGTCACTATCTAGCAAAATGAGCTAAAATCATGACAAAAAGACTGCTGAGAGGAGCAAAAGCTGCAGCGCAGAGTTATCATGGGTCTGTGTCTCAACATATCATAAGTTTTAAATGATACAGCTGCCGAATGAATGCAAGGTGGGATACCTTGACTCAAATAACAGTTAAGCACACGCTACTAATTTAGTTTGAGTAATGTGTATTATAGAAGCTAAACCACCACAAAGATGGTTTGGGGGGCAGGTGTGATTTGGCGCGTGGAATGCGCACGGAAACGTGCAGAAGAGTGGGGTGAAGCACGCAGCCCAAACACGCACTGTATGCATGAGCGGGCGAAATTCACTGCAGCAAAAATTAAAACACCGTCTTTGTGTCACGCATGCACATACGCTGGCATGCAAATTTTTTTGCGGTTATATATGACGATTCGCGTGGTTACAACTGAGCCAAAAGGAGTCCCGGTGCCTTGTCGCACTCCTACTTTATATTTGACAGCTAATACTAAAGAGTTCAATTCAAAATCATACCCAAACACCGATTAGCATTAAAAAAGCCATTGAAGCGGAGAAAAATGTTTGAGCTGGCGACGAGAACTGTTTTTTTCCAACAGTTAGCATAAAAATCCCCTGATTTTTAATCATAAAAAGAAAGGAGTGCATTGAAAGAATATCTATCCGATCGCATTCCATTTGAAAACAAGTGTGGGAGGCATTCTTTAGCCTCAATGTGTCAGTGACTGTTGAGTTCCACATTTTCACACGATTCTCCACAATGTCGTGAGTTCACTCTGCACTCTTCCACCGCCTTCGCCCCTTGCAACGTGACTGAAGAGTTCAAGTTGATAAAGAGCGCCAGTGTCACTGTATCCTGCAGAGCTAACAAACGTAGTGAACCTCCTGCTTTACTAGGAAACTGTATCGACGAAAAACGTCAACATTTGTCCATGAAACATTGCCACATTTGCAGCACCTTAAAGAGAGGATTTTTTAATGGGGTCAAGATGGGATTTGGTGCGCAAGCAGGCGCTAAACAAGCAGCTCCTCGATTAAATGAAGGCCAGAAAATTTCGAGTCTAGTCAGTGCTCTCTGAGCACACAAAGAAGAGCGATTTTCATAAAAAAATGCCAACATATTTTGTCAACTAGCAAGGGCAGCGTAAGTGTTTAAGTTGGTAGAAGTAAAGACACCTCTTGAGTGCCTTAAATAAAAGCGAATTACTGCGCCGAATAGATCAAAAGGTAACGTGCCTTTCAGTCCCATCAATCATTTCCAAGCGTTTGTCTCGATAAGTACTTAAGAACACGAGAATACAAGGGCCTCTTTAGAGAAAAGTGCGTACTTTCAAGTGCGATTAAGGAATTATTCAGCATACCGAGATACTTTGAAGACAATGAGTAAGCGCATTTATTGAAATAAAGGTGCAAAATCCTACTTTCTCCGCATTTACGCGAGCAAATTTTGAGCAATTCAAATTAGGGACTTGATCTCACAAATCTAGAAGAGTCACCGAAAGAACGTGCACTGGAGGGAAGCACCCATGCATAATCAGGTTCTGTTCTAGTGGGCGGATACTAGGTGTTCCCACAATCCAAGAAGCAAGAATTAGAAGAGACCAGACCACCCACCTTTGTTTCAGCGTCCTCATAGGCAGTCATACGAATGGAATCAGCACAGACTGTCAGCCAGGCGGGATCGGAAATCTTCTCGGGCGTGAGGAGGCTGGCTAGCTGGACGGGTCCGCCGCATTCCTTCACTTCCGGTCGAGTCGTAGCCGGCAGCAAAAGCATTTGCCGATGCAGGATAGACAGGGATGTGAGAAAAATAGTCTCCGTAGGGTGACTAGGTAGTGAGTAGAAGCGTTCTGATGGTTATCTTAAAAAAAGCTTTACACGAACTATTTAAGAAGCCGTTACAGGGTTTGCCGATTTTAAACAGATTCCAAAACCCGAGTCAGACAATGTGACCAACAGAACGGCAATGCCTCTGTATGCCGCAAGACATGAGAAGTTCCAAGCACCTAATTCAAGTACCATATTAAAGTTAGCGTTCTTACGAGATATGATGATAAATAAGGTGCTCTCAATGTAAGACAAATCAGCACTAAAACGCACCCCTGAATGCACGCTGCACCGTCAGGAAAAACTCAAAGAGCAGCAATGCGGATAACTAAATACCTCAACAAATCCACAAGATCGGGGATGGAAAGAACACTACGCACCGCAGAGACCGCTGGCTCAGCATAGCAAAGGTTGCGCAAAGCCAGCACCGCCTCTGTTTGAGTATTAATGTCCTGTGTTGTTTGAAGCAAATGTACTAAGCTCTCAACTACCTAAAAAAGGAAGAGGAAAGGGGTTTAGCACCGTAGCCATCTAATTCTACCATTGAAAGTGATACTGAAACAAAACGAAGCTCACTTGTGGATAGTAAGCTAGGCTGTTTCGAGACGCTTCCTTTTCTGAAAGCTTATGTAAGATGACACAGGCATTATAGTGATTGTCTGGAGTCGACAAATTTGGGTCAAGTAGACGCGTCAACTTTGGAACGTTAGCTGCTGCTGCATAAGCATCGTCCTAGGAAAAAATGGATAAAACTACACACCTTGATAAGAACAGAAACTAGGGCACAAACAAATGCAAACCTTAAAGCTGATGACCGCTTCAATAGCTTTGGTTAGGTTTTCAATGCAGGGGCTGAGTCGTTGGACTACGGATTTTGGCTTACTAAGTCCGCTGAGTGACTTCAAAGACCGACTTAGAGAAAGTGCAGGATCAGAAACAAACAGAGAATTTTGGGAGGCGCAAGTGGAATTTGTGCACGGTGCTACTTCCCTTGATCGACCCGGTAGCATTCTACATGGGCTCGATTAAAAAACAACCAACGGGCCAATCATGTATAAGTCGCTCTTGATTCCAGGCACACCATTTCAAGCATGGTGCTTCGAATTTCCTAAAAATTCGACCTTGAAATTGGTTTTAGCATGAACTATTTAATAATTAAGTATCTTAAGGAAAATGCCTAAGATAATATTTTTTCTACTAAAATACGAGTGAGCCAAATATGTGATGCTTTTTCAAAGCATGTTAAAATGTACACTATAATGCAGGACAGATAATATTTGCGTGAAATTCAACAGTACCGTTAAGATAATATACATTTTTCTAAAGATGCTTGCTGTACGTCATTTTAGTTAAGTTTAGTATTTTTCAACTTGAAATAACGTTCTTTGGGACTCAAACTTTCTTACTTAAATGCATGTTTTTGCACGAACACCAAACGAATCGCAAAATTTGCAGCATCCTCATGAACTCTGGCATTAATCTCTAAGTAAATGATGTTAGGAGCCTGCAATCCAGATCTGGGAAAGGTGCAATCCCGATTACAGTGTTTACAGAATAGCGCTCGATGCAAAATTCTTGTGATGACCTAAGGTTTTGGTAAACGCGTGGTTTTGAATTCTTTAGTGTAGCATCTGCCAGTACATGGTCAAACTCAAGTTGATTTATTTTAAGGTTTTATTGTTTTCTTGGAGCCTCCAAGCTCTACAACATGGTCTGCTAGTGTGATACACTCTCCTTTAAAGGACCGCGCTTTTTAAGGTTAAGAGTGTAAGGTAATAGGCTCTTTTCATGCTGATTGCATTACACAGCCTTTCAAGTACTTCTGACGGCCAAGTAATGCATAATTACTTTAAGTGTGCTAAATTTTGCATGGCATTATGCCCAAGTATAGCTCCAGTCCCTCACTACACCCATTAATGCGTCCTTAAACTACAAACAGAACTGTTAAATGCGTAGACTACCCGCCACCCCATTTTATGGAGATTTTGGCAGCTGCGACAAACGGCTCCAATGCCGGAAGTGTTTAAAGCACATCAATTTGCTAAAGCTTGAAAATTACGCCAAGTCAAAATAATAGGTTTTCAGTCTGAACATTTGCAGAAAGGCTAAGCTTTCCAGAGGCCGTAGACGCCTTTTTGAATTGAGTAGCTGTTGACAGCCACTGTTCTTGCATCACAATCGCGTTTGATAAATGGGGGATCTGACGTGCTCCAGAACAGCGATTTATTCTGCCCTGCATTTTGCGGCTTAACAGAACATCGCATTACTCGAACGCGCAGACAACTGAGGCATATCGTTTCTATAACACTACCAACTGCAGCATATTTGAGTTGAAGAATGACAACCACAACAAAATCCTGACTAACCTCATTTGATTGCCCTTAGCTAAATTGAGAACCGGGTTTACTCTCCCCCTGCAAAGAGGCATGCGACGCGATTGTCTGGAGGCACCACTCGGAAGGGGTGGGAAACAAGGAATTCAACTTTCTCTCCAAAATTAGACAAAAACGGAAATTAGCCGCTTTTGCGCTAGGCACTTTAATGGAACGTCATTTTGCCGTGCCATTACGTCCTCTTTAACAAAAACCCGGTAAACACTCACCTGCGAGGTCAAGCGAGTCAGTGGTCAGGAGGGTTGGAAGACCTGTCCCCCACCCAAACACCCTGATAAAAACCAACCAAGAAAGTATCGTCGGGGAATAATCACCTGAAAGGAATTCTGTCCAAACACAAAGTCATGTAGCGCAACAGGTCACGGAAAGACGTAGCTCAAAGGTGCATCAGCCGCGATGAATGCGCCTGGGCAAAGCAAGAAGTGTTGGAAGTCTACTAGCTTAGAAAAATAAGCGCAGTTCAATTAACTTTTAGGCATGCACTTTCCTCCTATCCCACACAACAGCTTTTTCATTAATACGCTTGCCTTGAACGACCTGACCTTATTTGGTCTAATTATCCCCTACCGAAGAGAAAGGACGTGGTCATTAATTAACCACTGTAATTCTATTATTCCTACAGACGCTTTGAAATGGTTGCTTGAGCACCCATTTTCTCCAAACATGAAACTGTTCATTGACGCCTTTATAAGCGAATCCTACAGCACTGCATTTGCCTTCATGCTACTGATTGTCTGAAGCTTACATTAAAAACACGAATAATTATTCAAATTTTCAGCATTTTAAACAGTTGCTTGAGTTTCAAGATGGCGATGGAGTGGAAGTGATTCGCCATCCCGCCTTCGGTGGACCCCAAGCCCCACAAGCAGGAGGCGGGAACGGACCAATCACAATCGCATCGCGTCTGATTGGTCGATCCTGGGACTGATTTCGAACAGCCCCACGAGTAGGTTGAAACGACTCAGTTTGAGAAAAAGTTCACATCAAAGACTAAAAAATCACTTGTGCACTTCCCACATCATGCAAAATGGAGGAGTCCACTCCACTTCGCCGCCTCAGCCACTGCTCCCCGGACCATTCGCGAACTGTGAGTTTTCAGTTCATCTGTTGTACATCACGCAGTTTAATTTATTCCGAATCTCAGGGTAAATAACCTTAAATAATCTCTTCAAATGTCCAAACGCTGAGTACTATGTCACTGAATTTAGATTAATTATTTTGTTTATTTCAAGAAACAGTGTTTTTGTTCGAAAGCAACCGTCCACTAAATAAAGCGACGCTCTTGCAAATTTGTTTGTTAAACACAAATGGCTGTTGGCTTTGATGGTTGGTAGTGCACTTTGCAAGGCATGAAGCACTTATTCCTTACCATGAGACCAAATCAATGGAAATGAGATAAAATTCTTGTGACACAGGAAGATTCCTTTTGTGCCTGTGTGGACTACATGCGCACTTCCTTGCGGCTGGTTTAGTGGGAGATTTGCTTCGAGATGAAGTAATTTAAGTGACCCGTTACAATTGCCGTAACAATTTAACTAAATGGTCTGAAAAGGTGTCCCACTCAACGCCCAGAGCAGGCAACATCAAAAGCTCGTTATGCCAGACTGGGCATTCAGCTACCACGCTTGGGCGTGTGGCATCAAGCAGTTTACTTATGAGACAGGATAGGAAGCAAACTTAAACATTTGAGTGTCAAATTTAGTTTACTAGCTGAGTCGTAAACCATTCCTGTCAGCTTCAAGCAGCTCCGTTAGGTGGGGCACACACGGGCATGGCGCAGTTCCCGAAATGCTTTTGCAATGTCCACGGGGTCGCACCCAGTAAAATTTTTGGCCTATCGACACTTGGTCGCTGATTGTGCTAGAGCTAATGACAATCCTTACTTGGTTGATCTCTGCTTCCCCCGAGCATGATGGAAAAGCCAAATTTATAGAGGATCAGCTGCACTGCCACTAAACTACTGACCGACATTGTGGCTAGAGGTGCAAGAAACTACTTCACCATGCAGGTCACAAACAGGTGGAGATGCACTGCCTATCCATGCTTTGACGCACTCCACAACTACAGCATAGCCATCTGAAGGATTTAGTGTGCGGTGATCCTTTGCTTTGTGGTTTGGCTGCAGACTCGAATGTCTCCAAATTTCTACAAAACAGTCTACACTTGCCCAACGGAGCACCTACTGAAATTGTGGCACTTGTTACACTGAAGACAGTCTTTGGCGACTACCGCTTTAACAGTAATGGGCATAAACGGTACAACAGCCCCAATGCAAACACGGAATTTTGAGCAGTTGGGTCGCACCGGTCATCACATCAAGCTCTCGGGCATAAGCTTTGGGCAACTTCATTAGTAGCGCCTGTCAGATTTATGAAGGATTCTCCTTAATTGCCACGCACTGAGGGTAGAATTGGCCTCTCTAACCGACTTGGAGTCGTGCAGGTGATTAGACCATCAGGACGGTTAATGACTGCCATTGCGACCAAGCGGCGGTCCATTCGCTCTCTTGGCAACAGTCCTGGGGCTCATGATAACTCCGCCTGCCATTATTTTGGCTTATGCATAGCACCGCAATGAAGTATTTAAAAATCTCGCCTCCCAAAGCTAAAGTGGCATTATTTGACCTTTAATGCACTCGGTCACGTTTTAATGATTGCTTCCAATGAAGCAGTGGAAGTTTCCGCCACCGCCATCGAAAGGCAAGCCTCTCCTCAGTTCTGACGGGTGCGTCTTAGTGCAAGTTTGGGTTCCAATTTAATGTTTAAGGGATCGAAACCTCAAAAATGCCTTCTCACCCTCTTTCTTCTCTACCATTGCCTGCCCGCTCCCCAAAAAAGGACTTGATTGCATAAAGAAATTGAATTGTCGGTTTGTGTGTGTTAACGCCCGAAAGATCGCCTTCTTTAGGGTAGCCTAACAAGGCAGTGAAAACGGAATGCGGAATTGGCTAGCAGAACATTGGAGCAAATCAATTCGTGTTAGCCAAGCGAGGACGAGCATCTCCCAGGGTGGGGCTGCGAGTGCTGGTTGACATCAGCACCGCTCATTGACTGAGCTGTTGGTAATTTAAACAAATTTAGCAAAAGGAAAGTGAGACAAACCGCTTAAAATGTGGGTTGGTGTTCCACATACAGCTTCGTTTCCCTTTTTCGCATTCCAAACCAACCAGTAAACAAATTAGATCACAATAAACAATCTGCTAGTCTATGAGGTGTGAGACGACTTTATTTATCCATCCTGACTGTCAGTTGATGAAAGGCTCAACAGATCCTCACATCACTCACTTAAAGCACTACTGAAAGCTGTCGTAGGGCTCTTTATTCCAAGTTCGCCTTATCGATAGTGACATTCACCCCGATTTCATCGAATTGGCTCCGCAGTCAAGCCATTGTTGGGAAGTGGACTGGTCCGCCTTTCCGTCTACTCGCCAACAGGGCATCGACGTCAGCACACGCGACAAATCCCATCAGCGTCTAAACATAACTTTGCGATGGGAGTGCGTCTTCAGAATGCAAGGCAGTGAGAGAGATTCAACTGATCTCTTAAAGTCGCTTGCCTGCCACAAGACCATTTAAGCCCTCTTCAGTCACCGGAGGTAACCTTACTGATGGCCGGTGTTGTTTGGGGTCTGTATTTAAAAACAAAGGCCCATAGGCATCAGTTCATGCAGGATAGCTCACGAATGCTGAGGATTTACCAGCTTCCCACCCTGTATGCGTCAGTCCACGAGGATCTGCCATCCTGCCACGAGAGAAGGCTCTCCCTCCCTTTAGGGGAGGTGATTTGAGCATCCCGAATGCTGGTGTTTACCTCTCCTCATGACTGCCTCATATTTAAAGCTTGTCATTACCCAAATAGTGCAGCTGCAACACTTTTTGGGCTTTTGGTTCCTCCAGCCTAATTCTGCGCATGGAAAGGGGAAGGCGAGGCTTGCAGTTCAGTTGGGCGTTGAAGGCGATGAAGACGAAGCTGCCTGTTGAGGTGAAGAGTGTGCCGTTAAAAGTTGAGAAGTGAGTTTGACAGAGACTTGTGGACAATAACGAATGGCCAGCAAGAGCATATGGCGAAGTCTATTTTTGGTCATTACCTCCGAAGGTAGTGCAACCAAAAATCTACCGCACTCACGCCTGTCGCATTGCATGTCAAGGTAGAAAAAACAGGAGGAAGGAAGCAATTATCCTACTCCACGAGGAATAAGTGGGATGAAATGGAAGGAAAAGTAAATGAGAGGCTTCTCGAATTCTTTGGCTTGAGGTGAAGTTAAGAACCGAGGCAACGCATGTGGCCATCGTGGGAATTGATGAAACAGCACCACAGAGCTCGGCGGTGCCAAAGGCGACCAGGCCTTACAGGACTCTTTGGGTGCTGTCAATTTTGGAGGAAAGAGGTCGGTTATTTGCCATGAAAAAGAGACAGGATCGACTTCTGCCATACACAATTTGCTGGAGTCATCAAGGCAGTCGCTCTGTTTCCTCACTCACTCAAAAGTCACTCAAGTAGACGAATCTAAAGGATATACAGATCAAGCATTACCCCTGAAAAGTACAGCAATGTGTTTTTTTGAGTGGATTAAGTAGAAAGTTGGTTCAAATTTTTTGGACAATTCACTCAACTGGATTGAATTATTCATGTGTAAAAGAGGTTCCCATTTCAGCCAGTCAGAAATGAAATTTGGTACGCTAGGTTACTTCTTCCATGAACAGTGGCTTGAATCTTAATTCACAGCTTTGGAGAAGCTGTTCAGAAGCGGTTTTTGGTACAGATTTGCAATGGATCCCCATTGGTCGATGTCATTGTCTTCAACAGTAGCGCATCAACCACCAGTTGACAAGACTTATCAGCTCACATTTAGGGAGAAAGAACAAAACCTATATGGAGTGTGTACCTCCCTACCTATCCCTTCATGCACCACTAGGGGTGCTATCGCATCCTCTTTTTGGCCGACCCACAGAGCTCAATTAACTCGGCCGTCCTTTGGGTCGCTGAAATAAATCAGTAGCACGAGCAGCATTGCGCCAAGTTAGAAGGCGACTGAGCAATCTTTGCAGTTCGCAAAGAGCACTTAGATTTAGAAGGAAAAACAGATGAGCTGGAAGTAAATAATTCTTACCAGGTTATCAGGAGAAAGGTGTTAGTGGTGGTAGAATACAATTTTCTCTTTTTCCCGAGATAAAATGCAAAGTGCGTATGCAAGCAACTTAGCGCTATCAGCATTTTCAAATGCTTTAGTGCATAAAGAGACCACCAAAGTCTGTTATACTGGGAGCTGTGTAGCTTCTCCGGTGCCATTGTGGCGCTGGTAGTTTGACTTGCTTGAACGGAATCAGCAGAGGCTTCAGTTCGACCTCCCAGGTGCTTCACACCCAATGCTAGCATTTGGCGTTTCTCTTCTCCATCCCGTGGCTGTCGTCATTGCTCTTACGATAATATCATCGCAGGGTATTGGAATTCTCCGACAAAAATGTCCCAAAGCCAATTGCGTACATCCCAGTCACTTGGTCGAGTTGGTGCTGCCCTTGTTCAAGAAAGGGTCCCGAGTTTGCACAATTTTAAACCCTTTTTCACCCAAACTACTGGCCACTGCTAACAGTGCACACATCCACTACGAAGTCCCTCAGCGTTTCATTAAGCTGCCGAAAATCGACTTTAATCCACTGGGAGCCACATCGGTCTGGGCGTGGGCCGATTCGGAAGGCGCAGACGGGACAGGTGGCGTGCAGGTTCAAGGCAGCCATTGCCACCAACGTGGGGCTTGATCCACCGCGTGTGCACACGCATAATTCTGGCGCAATTTTATGGTCAGACTTTTTGGCGGCTCTTGTTTGTCCAACTGCCCCCATCCTAAGGTGAACAGCTTGACTCCCTGCCTTGATATTTATATGCAAAATAGGATTCCCTCTTCTTTGCATTTTCGCTCAGAAAATGGCTGTGCAGTTTTCGATTAACCGACTAACGATTTTCTGTTAAAAATTTCGGCAAGAGACTTTGTTCTTTCCAATTATTGTCCCTTTGTGGGGAAGAGGAGTAGGGAAATGATCAAGAAGGGGAGTCAAATTGCTCTTTCACTGCTCCCTTTGTATAATCCGCGGGGATTCACTTTCCAAATTGGTAAAATGTGGATGCTCCTGTCACTGAGGCCGAGAAGGCGCGTCTTTCGCACAAATTGAGGTGCTTATAGGAGTGAACATGGAGGAGGAGGAGGAGGAGGAGGAGAAGGAGGCAATTTTGGGTAATTAATGCCCGACACTTTATGGCTTGCTAGTTATTTCGCAAGCGATTTGCCCTTCAAGACGCGAAGTGGCAGAGGCTTGCGAAATCACCTGCCCCTGGGCAAACAGAAGGCGTGAGAGGCTGGAGGCACAGGTAAGCACTGCCTTGGGGAGCACCAGGGAGGTCTGCGTGGCAATAAAAGCCGTTCTCCATACAAGTCTCCTCCACCTTTGAAGTATCGTCTTCTCTCCTCTCGCATTGCAAGTCTCCCACAGAGTTTCCCATGCATCTGAGGTAGTCGTGAAAGCGATCATTTATGCCACCACAAAAGAAGTGAGACTGGACGATGAGAACCCACTCCTCTTTCCCACTGATGTGCCAAGGAGGACGTGGCGGTGAAAAAGTGGAGTCGAGGCCGTTGTCATTATTTCCATCTCAAGCACCATCTTGCGGGCGGCCTGAGTTTCGAGGCTGATGTGGAGATTGCGCATGACGGTCATAATTTTTCTTGTAAATAAAGGCCTGCGACTCCAACCACCTGGCTTGATAAAAGATAAGGCTGAGGAAAAACACTACTGACGAAATCCTAAATTAATTCAAGTTCCCAGTCTAATGAACTTGCACGGGGCACTAGAAAACTGCCGTCCCGAGAATAAATGGAGATGCGGATTTTTTGAGGTCAATTGGAATCCTAAAGGTCTTAAGGCAGTCTCAACGACGCAGCGGTGCATTCAGCTAATGGACGAGTAAGCAGAAGATGGAATGGGAGGATGCAGATTGGTGGGTGAACCGAGGAATGAACAAAGGCGCAGAACCCGATGGTAGACAGCCAAGAGGCTGGAGAGGCGGGTTAGGGCATGGGTGGAATAAAACCGTGTGGCTCGGGAAAGACTGAATAGGAGAAGAGGAAGAGCCCGTGCTGACCACAAGTGGTGGGTTGGCGGGCAGGCAACTGCGCAGCATGACAGCTGCAGTGGTGAGCTGGTTGGGTCAGTCCGAAAAGGACTGGCAACGCTTGAGTGATTGAAAAGGCGAAGTCGCAGTTGCAATTATGCACTTCCGGTTTTGTTTTTAATTATGGAATGACCTGAGCCAACGCAGAACGCACGCGCCACCCTTTTCGTCACGGCAAGCCCAGAGACCTTCGCTTTACAGCCTCAAAACTGTAAGGCAAATGGAGTGATCCTCTACAAAATTTGCTCCGCTTTGTCAGTAGAAGCAGAAGCACATGCAGGCCTGGTGCGCACTACTGACAAAGTGGGAGTTGAGCAGAATTTTGAGCACATCCCAGCCTCTGCCCATTCAAGGCGGGTTTTACAAGGCGCAAGAGTAACGTGGCCCATCACCTTTACAATTTTCTACCTTTTGTGGGGATTTGTTTTCCAGCCATGCCAAACACCTTTCACCTTGTCGCCTTTCCCTGCCATTTGAACTCCAGATTGCATTCAAAATAAAATCTGCGTTCTACTACACTTTTGGTGTGAGTGCGTGTCTAACAGGATGTTTTGGGAAATCTTTGTTTTTTTTTCAGTGGAACGGAAAGGAAGCGAGCAAAATGAGGATGAACGAGGCGGCCGAGATCAGAATGGTGGATGAAAATCACGGTTTGTCATTTTCGCTGCCTTCCTTGTGCTCAAATTATTTTCTATGATTATTTGTAATAAAAAGAAAACAAATTTTAGGCAAAGCATTCCTTTTTGACAAGTGATGCAACGCACGTAGAGGAGCTCATTAAAAATTAAGCAGCTTGGATAAGGATCTTCCCCAAATTTTGCCTGAACGGTTGGGCCAGTCCGCTTGTTTCCTTCGTGAAAGCTCACTGAAATTATTCTTATTTGGCAACCAAAAGTCAGCTTTTCTTTGTCTCTTTGTGGCTTTTTGGACGGTCTCCTGCAAGGACAACTACCCAGGCGAAATATTCCTTCCTAAAGAAGTACCCCTCATGTAAGGCATTGCGGAGCCGCCTCTGTCGAGTAAAATTTTCCCTTTCGACCCGGTCTTGAGGGGCGAATGGGCACCCACTCCCCTCCAGCTTCCAATGCCATAGAATTAGCAACCTGTCGGTTGATTAGGTTTTGAGGAAATTACAAAGTAAAGAGTTCGCACGGAGGCAGAAGTGATATTTGCAAATTAAACGCACATTTCAAGGCACGTCCAGCATCGAAGGCGCATTCGCAAGCTCCGTTCCCCTTCTTCAACGGGCATCGGTGTACGCACCCACTCGACAATAAAGTTTCATGGGTTAGAGCACAAGACAGTCACAAAAGCGGAACTCTTTCAATTGGCCATTCCATGCCTTGTGTTGGGCAATTCAACGGTTCGCTGCCCAACTCTGGGCACTTGGTGCTCCCCGCACTCAAGCTAGGCATCCTCATCTGCACACAGAGTTTCAGTCCCACTAATGGAAAAGTCTGTCCACAATAATCTGCTCTTACTATTCATTGCTTTTTGACAAAAAAAAAAGTTATTCATCTGCAAGGCCATCCAGCTTACTGATCGGGGATCGTCACCCAAAACGAACGTTCACTTTGTGTGAGCAAATGGATTCATCTGAGGTCACTATTGACAAAGATCACAAAATAGTCTATTCCAATTAAGAAGCGCAATTCACCCCGTGAATACATAGTTCTGCAGTTCTGGCTTGCAACACAAATAATGAATGTTGATTTGATGATATATCCTCTGCGACCGCCTTCATGCTACCCAACTCTTAAACTGAATCAGCATAAATTTGTCCCGTGCACACATTTAAATCCGGCAGAATTGAAGCGTAACTGCTGCACTTTGCCCATCGTCTTACGCGTTCAGTAAAATTTAGGAAAATACGTTAACTTAATACTGCTAGGGCATGTTTTTCAGGTGCATGCTGCTAACTGGTAATTGTGCAGGGTTGAATGGTCGGCTTGAAAACAAGCTGTCCATTGACCACCAAAATTACTTCGTCACGATGCTTCCAAGTCTTTACTTTGTTAAACCACCTCCTAAAATGCTGTGTAACATTTCAGAGTAAAATGCAATGCTTTTGCATAAAAAACAAATCGATTTTTAGTAGGTGGAATGCAATGTGCCTGCAACTATTTTATAGATTATAATTATGCTACTGATATAAAAAAGTAATAATTGTATTATTTTGTTAGTAGCCTTGCAAATAATTTTCGCTCATCGAAGGACTCACCTTTGAGAAATTCTCTGGTCAGTTCTAAAATTCTTCTCCCTTCTAAAATGATTTCCAAGCCTTGAAATGTACAAGTCTGGAGGAATCTTGCTTACGATTGGGTGCAAAGTTATTGAGCAATGTTACTCAGGCACTTGCTTGTACTGCTTAAACAGGCAAACAGGCTCGATTAAAGAAAAATGGCAAATTTTGTTACCTTCACTAATTCGGTATCGTCCGGCAAGATTGCAATCCCCATAATTCACGACTCCATAGTCTTCTTCAATAATGCAGGTGAAGCATTTTTTGGCTTCATTAAATACGATTCCATAAGCCGAAAAGCGGCATACTTTGCAAGATTTATTGCCCAAAATGGGAGGGATGCCTAAGTGTATTTCTGCTTAGATTATGACCAAGTCCTTTGAGAAAACATGGTTGCATTGCGTGTTTCTACCAAAACTGTAAACACTTCGTCTATTTCCGCTGCACAATTTTTCGTTTATCATTCTACCATCATTTTGGGCAATTTATTCGTGATATGCGATGGGCTTAGCCTTCTCTTACAGAATGTAATGGAGAAATTGCAGAATCGAGGCATCGCTCGATTCGCATTTGATCAAATTGGCTGTCCAACTCGCCAAGAAGGGTTAATTAATTACCAGCTTACAATGCGATCGGCTCCTTTGATTTGGGCGCATTTGCAGCCTCGCTGTGCCGCCATCAAACACTCGGAACGTTTTAAAGGGCATAATGGCTGCGCCGGCAGTTAACACGTCCCCGCACGGTTCGCCCTCCTCCGCAATATGCGTGTGTGCATGTCAGTGTTCAAGCCTTTTGACACTCCACGCTAACCTGCGAATGAAAGGAAGTTTGCCTCGTCTCTTCGTCTTCCCAACCACACACCACAAGTCGATGCACCAAAAATTGAAGCACAAATTATTTTGAAGCTTAAGAATCATGCGGAGCAGGATTTGTTGTTTCGATGGCAGGTCAAACAGTCGTGGCGTGGCGGTGCAGCGCCGGCTACGAATTTCAAAAATAAGGCGAAAAAATGCCTCCTCCTATTTGCTTCATTCGCCCGGCCAGTAAATATTTTTTTGCATTGAAGAACGTGTCAATCATGCTGACTACGATTGCACCATTTCCTCGTTTCCTTTCCACTCATTTTTCACTTGGCTGGTTTCACTCCGCATTTCCATTCAACTCAATTTTCGCCTATCCCGTTTTCTATCAACTGTGCTTCATTCAAACAGACAAATCCCAATTCCTTGTAAACAGTTTTGTTAGGTGCAAAAAGGAGATCACTTTTGCTGCCCTGTCATCAGTCGCCTTCAACATCGCCAACTGAGGAGGCAAAAATAGCGATCCGCGCAAAGTCTTCAGAAGCCATCGTTGTACAGAAGTGTTTTCCCGCCTTATTTTGTTTTGTTCTCCTCTGTTCTCCTCTGCTCCACCCGCTGTGTTGCCTTTTCTTCATGTCCCAGTACTTCCTTACCAGCGCTGTGCCATTTGAAATTGTCTGACGCCTTGAAGTGTGATGATGGCCAAATCGCACCCCTTTGAGGTGCCAGCAACAAAACACGCCCAAGGCACTTCCACCGAGAGCATCACACCCAATCTACCTCCTTCACTGGTTTCGTTGATGTTAGCAGTCCATAAAAGTTGGAAGAAAGGAGCTACAAACCATTTGGTTGAAGTCCTACGATAAATTATCGCCCTTATAGCTTTGCTTCTAAGTGGCGCTCTAACTTAACCCTCATTAAGTCGACTTTCAGTGGCTGTTAGCGCCTTTAAAAGGGCGAAGCAGCCTATTTATGTTCATATCATTAACGTGGAGGCGGATCGAGCAACGCATCCCGTCGGCTTTGCATCTCACCCCTTCGTTCGTCCCTTCAGCCCTCAAGTTAATCTGCCCCTGGGTCTGGCAGGGGAATAAACTCTTTAAGGCCTGATTAATATGCGTCGGTCCCTTGCTTCAGCAACGCGTAGCCCTGGGTCTGTCGTTTGGACATGCCCAGGAGGGGGCATTCGTGGCCATTCCGTAATTTGCTCCCCACTGGAGGCGTAGGCCCGTGCTTCCCGCCTGAAAGACGCGCAGTCGACCTCACCTCGGAAGCAAATTCACCTACCAATTCGCTGATTTTCCAATGGGAAGAAGTGAAATGCCTTGCCAGAAAAAAAGAGCACACAGTCGATGGCTGGTTCATTGCATTTGCGCAGTTAAATCAGCCATCAGGACGAAGCAATGCCTCGATTAAAAGGTTGCAATTGGTAAACAAAGTGAGGCATTTGCAACTGAATGAGCAATTCTGAACCATTTTCAGTTCTTTGCGCAATCCTCATCGCAATTCTGTCTTTTAGCATCGCATTCTAAGACTGGGAAATCCTTAAGGAGGCCTTTTTTAATGTCTTTCATGGTAGGAAAACATACTTGCGGCGACTCCGATGTGGTCACTTAGGACGGCTTCAGGACTTTCGCTAGTACTTACTTGCACGACCTCACCTTCAACCGACCTTCAAAGTGTTCCCAATCTACCAGTACAGTACATTACCGGTGCCGTTGAGAGTGTCAACCGTCGGGTTAGTCGGACGAGGAGATGTTAGCCCCCGTAATGAGCGGTCCTGCCGATAGTGGACCTCCTCTCCAAAGCACACCTTTCACTAAGCAAAGACGAAGTGCGAGAGGTTTGCCGCTCAGACTAATGGATTTGCCAGACAAAAGCAACTCTGAAGATTTTTCTCAACACGGTGACTTTGACAAGTGAAAGCCCACCGCGGCTGTTAAATCGGCTTGTTAGGCCTAAAAGCCATTAGCGATTTGGGTTTCCGCGACCGCTTTCAAGCGACGCAGTTATTATGCCTCTGGCAGATGAGCTCATTGAAATGTACGGTTATCCCGGCACTTTCCCGTTCGGTTATGGTTTTTGGTGCCTCTTGTGAATGATTCGGCTCGCATGACTTGCTTTAAGGTCGTGGATTGAGGTCACGGAGTCTCACCTTTTCACTAAGGTAAGTGAACTTATTTTTGGAAGGAGAGTGAATTACTCACTGCGCGCCGGGAAGGGCGACTCCATTTTTAGCCTCGCAAATGTTGGCGGATATTTTTGGATTGAGAAACAAAAAGACCTTCGTGGCCACTTCTGGAAAGCATTGCACTCATTGGCTTTCAGGCGGCTTAAAATAACTCACTTAGCTACCGTTTGGAGTTAATTGGGAGGTGCGATTCCTCCCCAATTCACACATTTTACCCACAATTTTCCTCTGCCGCTTTAGGGATAAACGAGATTTTGTCTTTCCTGTCGCAGTCTGGCGGAGGACAGGAAGTTTTGCTAACATTAACGCCCATTTGGCTGAAGGTGTTGCAAAGATTTAGATAGCGTGCGTTCACTAAACCCACCTTATGATGCATTAAAATCGGTTTTGACAGTTGACTTGCCAATTTATAAGCATGTTTTAACTTCAAACCTACGCTTCTGGTGCAGCCCTGCGTCGTTTCCAAAGAGCAGCCGCTTTGGTTGGCAAAAACAAACACTTGGGAATTAATCACGACCACGAGTCAGCAGAGACGCCATGCGTCTTCCGACGTCTGCCCTCATGGTATGCTTGCATGGCTTCCACAGAAACCGACACCTCAAGTTCCACCTTCCAACTGCCCATGGGACGTCACAGCTTTCGGGTATGTTTGTAAGCTTATTAGTAGTATATGCAACGGGCGGTCACACAGATTCCGCCTCGCAACCTGCACAAAGCATTGTTAGCGTGAGGCAATGTCAAATTTCACGCCTAGTCCACAGAGCTTGACTTACTGCAGAAATAAGGGGAGGTGGAAGACTCAAGAAACCGGCGGCATTCAGTGCCTCGTCCGCCACCATCGATGCGACTCAACTGGGTGGTCAAGTCAACATGCTTAGCTTTGTCAGCGAAACAATTATATCTTTCTGAGTAAACGTCTGATAACTAGTGCAATGCTTTGTGTAGGTGTATCTGTCAACAAAATAATGCCCACACATGAGGATTCGAGACAAATTTAAGTCGTCTCTTTTGGCTGAAGGTGCGGTCTTTGGACAACTTTGAACGCCTTTTTCATAAGGAAAGGAAAGATTATCCTACAAGGCGCTGCTTCTCAAAGCCCTTTGCCCCGTGGTTGGGGCGACCGGAGGGCGTAAAACATTGGCTCTTATGGCTTCGTGCATCATGAAGTACTTTAATGCGTGCATACACAGGGCGAGGGTAATGAATGCCATTGACTTTATAATGAGACGAAATGATCGTTTGTACGTTACCCGAGGCTGTTTGTGCCCATTAAGTCACTAAGAATAACCAGTTCCCCGAATTTTCTGCATAATTTATGCATTCCGTCTCATTCACCTCATCGCCTTTAAAAAGTAGGCTGTGGTTATTGACTCATCACAATAACTAACCAGTTTACTACTAGAAGGGCGAACAAATAAATGGAAAGTAGACCTCTTCCATTTCTAAACATTGGATTTTGTTGCCGTGGCCAAATTTATGATGTGAGGAAGAAGGAAAAATGTTACTTCCGCATTTCAAAACGCTTCGGATGGCAGCACCGGAGACACCCGGATAAGCTAGTGATAATAAAGCTGCGAATGACGGTTTTGGAGGAGAGGAATTGCCCTGTGCTAATGATCCGAGTCTGAGCCTGGGCCAATTTACATAACTATAGGCCATTGGAATATCAGCCTACCCGCTCCCCTTACTTCAGCCTTCACGCCCTCCCTCCTCCTCCCCCATTTTAAGCGTGAACCGTTGTTGTCGTCGCCGTCGTCGTCATCGTCGTCAGTAGGGCAGTTGAGGCGAGAAACTCCACTTCCCCCACCCTACGCCTGCATCAAGTGCGTGCGTAGTGCCCTCGCACACCGATTGGTGGAGCGTGAGCGGAAAAAATCGATACACACGCGTTCCCGCCGCGTATAAATAGGGCCAGCGCGTAGTCAGCGGCGTAGCTTAGCTGGGAAGCGGGGCGAGGCGAGGCGAGGCGAGGGTAGAGGAGTTGGGGCTAAGTGAGAAGAGAAGAGAAGGAGGCAGAGACGGGTTGGCGCTGCCCTCCAGGGGACTAATTTATCAACCAAAAAAATTACAAAGGAGTGGAATTACGCAGTGCTGCCTGTGGGCAGCCACCAGACGGTGACAGTCAGCCGTCAGCGAAAGTTGTACGAGATTGCCTATCGCCTCTTTGGCTGTTGCGCTTGCTGTTGTATCGGCCTCAGTAGAGTGCGACAACGAAGGAGGAGAAGGAGGAGGCGGAGGAGGGAGAGTAGGTGTGAGCACTCGGGATACTTGGGGTTGCAGCAGATGCGAACAACAAGCGACTTAGAGGTGGCGAGGATTATGGAGCGTCGGCCACAGCCGCACGTCTACCGAAACCACCTTCCACCGCCATCCCCAGCTCCAGTACCACCGCCCATAATATCTACTGCAAAAGAAACGGATTATCATTTGACCATACGGAATCCCTACTTCATGGCAGCAACCAGTCATCCGGGCTGCTCGTGTCCTTACTTAAGGAACGAAAATCACTGGCACAGTCTGGAACAATGCAGCTGCCCCCATGAGGACCTTCATGCGCATTTTGAAACGAAAAACATTGAGAACATTGTCGCAATGCTACCCAGTCGAGAGACAGATATCCTCGATGATTTGGTTGATAGTTCATCTGATTCCGAGGCAAGTGATGTCTTCGAAGTGGCGCCAAGGCACATTGTGACTTTACACCGAGTCTCAGCACTTCCCAACAAATTCAACAGTCAGAGACAGATATCCGACGAGGATGTACCGATTAGTACACTAATCTCGAAGAGCGGTTGGTTGAGTGACTTTGAGGAGAGAAAGAAATTAATGCAGCCAATTTCTGTCCCCGCTGAAAACGGGTCTGTGGATCGGCGGAAAAAGTCGGAAGAGGCCTCTCAACAACGAATTCAGGAGGACTCCCCAAAATTGGAAGTGCCTAGTGATAGCGCTGATTTTCCGACCAATTTTTCATCAATGGACTCGAGGCCATTATTCAAATTAGAGGGAGTGGCGAGTACCGTCGACGCGGATATGTGTGTTGGAGACATGGGGTCTGCCATCAAATCAAGAGCATCCAATGAGGCCACTGGGAAGGTGGAAAAGAAGGAGCGAAAATGTGAGGAAGCGTCAATACCTTTTGACACACCTTCCGTTGCTGACTTTCCAAAAATACGAATAAATGAAGAGGATGGCGAGGAAGGGAAGGAGGACGAGGAAGAAGAAGAAGAAGAGGAGGTTGGGGAGAAGGAGGAGGAGGAGGAGGATGAAGGAGATGAGGATAAGGGCGAGGAGGAAGATGAGATGACTCCTGACGAGGCATTTAACATGGCTATCGTTGACTCTTCCAGTGAAGATTTTTTACAAACTGGCGCGTTAGTGGTTGAAGAGGACACGCCTCCTCCACCTCCGCCTTCTCCGCGTCGAACTGCGTCGGTCGAATCCCTTTCACCCATTGCAAACCCTCCAGAGGTAGTCACAACGGAAGAAGAAGAAGAAGAAGAAGAAGAGGAGGAGTTCGAGGACCAGTCAATAGCCAAAGATGAGGTGGCCGAAGCGAGTGAAGGTCAGAGTCCACCTCCACAAGTAGACCCGCATATGCGTGCAAGGTGGCGATGGGCTCTGCTTAGTCAGAATAGGGACCTCGTGTTTTCGCAGGTAAAACTCACGTGCACTGCTCTAGGAAATTTGACCGGTCATGTGATGTGTCCCCTCTCCGATTTCCTTTCTGCAGAGCGGTTATGATTCGGTCTAGTGTGACGTCAACGCTCTGGCAGGCTACCCCACCACAAAATGGCCTTAGAGTAGAAGCTCGACTCTGGCAATTGCATTTATTGTCTCACGTGTTATATTTCCCCATTTGCATTCATTATCAGCGGTGATTAATGCGCTTTATTTCTCACCATTTGCCAGGACAACTCGGATGAAAAATCACAAACATTCAATCGGTGAGTGAATGACAGTGGGGAGCTGTGTTTGCTGTTTCGCACTTTTTGCTAATGCATGTGCCTCTCGTTTTTTCCTGTCCGCAGTGCTGCCAAAAGTTTTTATCAGTCGATTGACAGTGCCCCAGAACGACGCTGGAACAAGCGAACTCTGCCACTTGTCAGTGATTTGGTGAGTGCCTCCATGCCAGTGTCAGTTTTAATTTTTCCACGACTCCTCATAAAGGGAGATGGAGAGGCAAAGGAGATAATTCTAGCACATTGGTGACCCGAGTCGCTTCTCCACCGCTGGGTGGTTGCGCTCACACACAGCATTGGGTTGGGCTTGGCGAGAACTCAAAATGGGGACGCGTTCGCTTGGTGTCAGAGTAGGCGAGGACTTGGTGATCGGGGTGCACAGCAGTGGCTTTGAGCACTCAATTAGCTAAGCGACGCGGCCAAACAATCTCGTCAATCTCCATTCCTTCATTCTAACATACATTCTACTTTCTTCTCTTTTAGGTACTTCAAGTGAGTCCTTCCATGCGTGTACCTATTTCTGATAACATGATTTCGTTTTTCTTTTGTATATTTAGACGAATGTGTGTACTTTTCTTAGACAATGTCAGCTCAAAAGAGAACAGCCAGTGTCCTACCCGCTAGCATTGGACAAAGCACCACCTTGAGTGGAGCCGATCTTGTGAGTGGGGCAGTGATACCCCACAGCCCGCTTCTAGTTATCACTGTCTCCGATGGTGTTCAAAGTTTAAAGACTGCCTCCGAATTCGCCTTGTAGAAACTGTTGGTGTACCGGAAGACACTAAACGCGTTGGCATACCCCATCTCGGGAAATACACCGCACAACTTCCAGGTTTTCAACGCCACCAGTCCGACCTACTGCTATGAGTGTGAGGGTCTGCTGTGGGGTGTGGCAAGACAGGGTCTGCGCTGCTCTGAATGCGGTGTGAAGTGCCACGAGAAGTGCAAACGCCTCCTCAATGCCGACTGTCTGCAGCGTAGGTTCACTTCTCTTTCATTTTATAAATAAGTGCAACTTGGCATGTGTACTTCACACAGCAATTCATATCTGCACAACGTGCATTTAAAAGCTCCGTCTTTGCTGTTGAAATGAAAGGCTCTGCCGAGAAATCCTCACGACATGGAGCAGAGGATAAGGCTCAGGCGGCGATGAATTCGATGCGCTCCCTGATTCATCGACGCTTGGCAGAGCGGCCGGACATATTTGATGTCATCTTCGATGTCTTCGCCATCGACTCGGTTGAGGGCACGGCGCGGGCGGAGCGACTGGCAGAGGTGGAACGAAGCATTCTCTCCGGTGCCAGTCAGTGGTCCGCCAAACTTGCCATAACCGGTAACCTGACTGAACTCTAAGCAATCAATGCCGCGTACTAATGTCACCTAAAATAATTTACCCTCGAGAATTACTTGAAGCGCCCTTGCTGTAGAAGGTCCTGCCTGGGAAATTGAACGTGCAGACTTGGAAAAAGGGCGTTGAGGTTAAAATCAGCAACTCCCATGAGCCATATTGTCTCGTTTTGTTGTTAAGGCATCTACGGGCCCTGCAAATCGAAGTAAACACACTGTCCGATTCAAGCTCTGAGTGGGTGCAGTGAATTGGTACAGGGCGCTTTACTTATTTCTTGCAAATCACTTTCACACTCATAGACAGCCGCTGTACGTTGCGGTGCTGTTGGTCGCATCTAGTGCATTAACAAAATACCAAAATTTGAGACGAAATTGTGCTCCTTTTTGCTGTATTTGGTGCACTAGTGAAGTCGGCTCAGGGCCTGATCGGGAAGGATAAGAGTGGTCGCAGTGATCCCTACGTAACAGTTCAAGTGGGCAAAGTGAGGCGCCGGACGAAGACGGTGCCTCAGGAACTCAATCCCACGTGGGACGAAAAGTTCTACTTGTGAGTTCCACCTCCCACTGTCTCTCCTTCCATTAATCAATATGTCCTTATTGAAGCCGATAATTTTCCGCACTTAGTTGATTGAGCAATTTGGGCAACTAGGAAGAGGTTCGAAAATACTACTCAAATTGACTTCCCCTCCTTCCGCAATCCATGCAACCCGTACATGCATTCTAAGGGGCTCAATAAAGGGCCTGTTTGTCGGCTCAGGAGCAAAGAAAAGTTATCTTTTGCAAGTACATTTGTACTCTCTTTGTCTTTCAGTGAATGCCACAACGCTTCTGATCGGATTAAGATTCGAATATGGTAAGAATTGTTTTCATCATCCTAAAGTAATTTTATTAAGACATGCATAAAAATTATGTGTGTTTCGAAAGTAACAGTACCACCGTCTTGGATCTTATGCTTTCTCGTCATTCGAAACCCCCACCCCATATCTCATATCGGGCAGGCACTGGAAAAGCTCAGTTGTTCACCGGCATGCAATGGGTCGTTGTAACAAGCTGCCACCTACTTAATTGCTCAATTAAGTAGCGACATGGAATGCATTGTAGGGACGAGGATAACGATTTGAAATCGAAGATTCGACAAAAGTTTACTCGCGAGTCAGACGACTTCTTGGGACAGGCGATAATTGAAGTGCGAACATTGGGTGGCGAAATGGATTTATGGTACAACCTTGGTAAGTCTCTTCTCAGGTCATCCGACCACCAAAACTTGCCTGATTCCACGCCAACAGCTAACGCTGCAGCTATGTGCTGGCTGTTAGCCTTAAAAGTGGTTGGCTAAAGCTTTGAATCTGCTGATTGTGTAAATAATGTGCTGTAAATGTCGTGCTTACAGTGTTTATTAGTTTCTCATAATGCATCACAGAAAAAAGGACCGACAAATCCGCCGTTTCCGGTGCCATCCGTTTGAACATCTCCATCGAAATCAAAGGTGAAGAAAACTCAGCCCCCTATCATATTCAGTACACCTGTCTCCATGAAGTGAGTCTAGCTGCTCTTAACTCCCACCTCTAACCCGAGCGAACGCAATGATGGGGCATAGAAATGCATTAACCAAAAGTACACCTTTATGGCCTGTGACCACAATGGCTGCGCTATGTCAAGCCCCCACATGCTAGCACGGAACCTTAAACCACGCCTTCTGCCTAAGCGGCCACAAAATTTGGCAATGAGCTGTTCTGTAGGCGTCCCCAGAGCCTGCCTTTCAGTTGATGAGTACTTTTTTTTCATGACATTTGAAAGAAGTGGCGTCGAAATCTTAACCATGCTTTGCATTTTCTTGTGCCAGTGTATATTTAACTACCTTTGTGACAAACATCCACCAGTCTACCTTCCCAGCCAAGCGCCCAAACGCAAGTCTGTAACGGTGAGTTCATTGCCCTCCCTTGTGGCCCATGTCTTACGCATTGGTGCTCTGGGGTCCACTTTACACTGGATTTTGATTCGGTGCAGGAGGAGTTGTGGCGAGTGTTTTTCGACCCCCTGGGGCAGGAGATAAGCGACGAATTCGCCATGCGATATGGCATCGAAAGCATCTTCCAGGCTATGACGTGAGTAGCAGATAAATGGCCTTCTTGCAAGCAACCTCTCCAACTGCCACTCCACTTCCATTTCCTCATGCAGTTCCTTTTCCACACGAGAATAAAGCTATGCCCTCCTTTTGGTAGCCATTTTGCGTGCCTTACAACCAAGTACAATTGCGTCGGTGTGCCTGCACAACTGTCGACACTGTTGGCCAACATCAACGCCTTCTACGCGCACACCACCTCCAACAACAGTCAGACCGCCTCCGAGCGATTCGCTGCCAGCAATTTTGGGGTAAATTCACCTCCAATAACCAGTCGTTGAATGACCCTTGCAAACTTTCTTCATAGCATGTTCAGACTGCATTACGTTGATCTTCCGCTGGTACTCACGCCTGCATCTACAAAGTGCTGCTCGTTCTGGTAGAAGACAAGTTATTAAGCTAGGGATGCATTTCTGCACTGCAGTACCAACGGAAACGCAAACAAACTTCATTCATGGGTCTCCTTCCATTTTTGCTTTTACTTTTAGAGGGAGAAATTCATCAAGATCCTCGACAATCTGCACAACGCTCTTCGAATTGATCTCTCAAAATACCGGGTAGGTTTGAGATTGGGAGCACTTACAAGAGGCTGCTTCATTCCATTTACACGGAGGCACAATTCCTTCAACATTCCGTTCTTAATAGTATGAATGTAACAAAAACAACCCCTTCTCTTTGCACCGGTAGCCAACTTCCCGTTCCAGCTCTGGTCCGCTCAATGGCAGCATTAGATCATGCAGGGCGTTGACTGGGTTTCATGCATGTGGCCTTGCGCCTCCCGATTTCCCGACCAGGTCGAGCCATGCATTACTAGCAGTGCCCTATTCCATGGAATGGACTTTAAAAAGTCGATTTCCTTTCTTTTATTCAGACGGTATTTCCTGCTTCACAACCAGAACGGCTTGCAGACATGAAATCCACCGTCGACGTTTTAACCAGCATCACGTTCTTCCGCCTCAAAGTGAGTAAGGAAGCCATCGAATGCCTTTCATCGAGTCCCATCCCTCACTAATTTGAGTTATTATCAAGCTACTTATGACCACAACTAGAGTCCAAGCTTGTGAGTTCGCTGGGACCCACGAGGCTGCTCCCATTGCCGTTGTGTGAGCAGTTCCGCTATCTGTGGTTGTAGGTGCAAGAGTTGGCAGCTCCACCACGAACCCTTCAAGTGCTGCGCGAGTGCATTCGTGCTTGCATGAAGGCCACCTACGAGTGCCTCTCCGACAATGTCCAAGCCCTCTACGGAGGCAACTTCCAGGTGTGTCGGTTCTCCACTTCAATATTTCCCTCCCACTTTTTGGTCGTAGAAACCTCCCCATATTTTCGCCACCATTTAGCAACCAACTACACTTCAAAAGGCTAATTTTGCAGAATGAAAATCAGAGGGTTGAAGTCGTTACCTCTGAGAATTCATTAAAGCTCCATGAGCTAACCTTTGTCTGACCGATCATTTCACTATATCTTTCAGTGATTCTTGTCACCATTTACAAACCACCGATGCTCTCACCTCTCCCAAGAGAGCACATAATGTAATGGGAAATCGTATAAACTTATAACATATTTACTTTTCGTTGTCCTCTCTTGTCATAGAATGACAGCACACATGCTGCTGCCTTGTCGACCAGCGAGAAGTGCTCAGCTGAGACCCAGAGCGACATCGACCCGGTGCTGGGGGTCAGGTCACTCTCCTATTGGCACAAATTGATCTCTCTTATGGTCTCAGTGATTGAGGACGACCGAAAGCACTATGCACCCGTGCTCAATCAGTAAGGCTTTTCTTTGTTCCCCTCACTGATTCTCAGCTTTGATAATGCTGGCCTTTTGCTAGTGTAAGTGTCTGCACCTCCCGGTCCGTCTCAAACGAGTGGTGGAACGTTAAGTAACCCTCCAGGATAGGAATGAGAATTTGAATGCGCGATTGTAGATTCCCTCAAGACATCAACTTGGGTGACCTCTCTGCCGAGATGATGTGGAATCTGTTGGCAGAGGATATCTCCGTCGGTCTGGCTCAACACTACGAGGGTGTGATTCGGCGTCTCACCAACACAACACCTACAACTACCGCGTCATCGAAGCAGAAACGCTCAGGTGTTACGACTACGGTGGAGCAGACGGGAGAGCAGATCACTACCACGCGTCTCTCGAAGGCAAAGATCAAGACATCTGACTACCTGAACCTCTGCTTCCGTATCAAATGGTTCTACAACACCTACGTACAGCCAAGTAAAAGAAATGGGAAAGGGGACGACCCGGAGTATCCAAAGTGAGATGCGCCTTATTTCTCTCCTCTTCACATTCTCCCTCTGATATCTCTGCTGGAGGCCGAGAATGTCATCAATCTAGTCGTCGGCTCCAGCGCTAAATTCGTTGAGGGAATGCTTTTAATGTCGAAGGGTGGTAGCACGATGCGGAGAGTGGGTGGCGTAGTGCAGAGGGCAACTGTCGACGGAACTTATGGCTTTTCTTGCTATTTCTATGCAGGTGGTTCGAACCATTGGTGATGTTGTGGTTGAGCGAGAACGACGAGGTGTCGGAGAATTACCTGCGCAACGCCTATGAGAGGGACAAGCGTGACGGATTTCAACGCTCCAGTGAGCATGCGCTCTATTCAAATTCTGTAGTGGACGTGTTCACGCAGCTTAACCAGTGCTTCGATGTTATTCGAAAACTCGAGTGTCCAGATCGGGTCGTGGAAGCCAACTACATGCACCGTTTTGCTCAGGTTAGTCGGTGTTCCCCTTTGTTATCTTTTCTAATCCTTCTACCACTCGTTTACCTGTCGTTACTAACCCCTTTTATTATTAATCTTCGCGTCTCATTTCCAAGCCATTAATTCATGCGTTTAACTTAGAGCCGTGTACTCATTCCTCCATCTGTCCACTCAGCTAAGAATCCACTACATTCCATGGAACAACTAATGCCCGTTGGAATGATCCGATCCCTCTGCAATTGTTGGTCTCCTCAATGTCATGCTGAGATTAGCATACGTCCAAGGGAATTGAATGAGTCGCATGAAAGAAAAGGAGTTTTTCTGCGAAGCCTTAATGGGGAGAAGTCAGTGTGCTCCCTGTTTTGTTAGGGGCAGCTCATTTCGGTCTCAGCCTTGATGGACAACCCTTTTCGCAGATTTGTTGTTGCTAGAAGTGTAGGATGCCTTAAACGGCATGCAATACCGCGGTCGAAGGCACGAGTGGTGGAAGAAATGAGACGGGAAGGAAACGAGGGAGTATGAGGTGATAAGACTGCTGCAGAAAATAGTGGTGAGATGGATTTCTTTCAGACCGTGGAAAAGGTTCTGTTAGCCTACTCCGAAAGCGTCCAACTGGACTTTGCCCAATTCAAAAGCGATACTCGCATTGCCTCCATTCTCATCAACAACACTCAGCAATTGCGCGTCCAACTGGAGAAAGTCTACGAGGCGATGGAGGGTGAAGAGTGAGTTTCAATCAATACGTACTATGCTCTAATGAGACGGCCTGCAAAAATATTTAGCCCCTTCCAGCTTCAACCTTCACGAGGAGACCCGGGAACAACTGACGAAACTACAGGTGCGTCTTAAGAATGCCGTCGACCTGCTTGTCATTTCCTTTGCTGGAGAATTTGAGGAGGACATCCAAAAGAGTGTGTTGGAAATGGGTCGTCTACTACAAGGGGTAGGTGAAGGACATTCGGTGAATGACCAACTGCTGCCTACTGTGGTGCCACATTCTGTTGCCTTCGTTCTTGTTCTCTTCCGCTTTGTAGTGTAAAGAGACAACCTCTAGTGGCAGTGGTGCCGAACAAATGGAAGCCGATTGCGAGACCTGTCTGCGTCCCCTCATGGACTACTTTGAGTTGGTGCTGTCGGCTCAGGCCAGCTCGTGCGAAAAGACTGTGCTTAAACGCCTGCTCAAGGTGGTGTGACACTGGAATCAGTACAACTTTCCAAACCCTGCTTCTTCAACTTCCTCGACCCCTTCTTTAACGCACGTCTCCTCTGTTGTTTTGCAGGAACTGTGGCGCATCACCATGGAGAACACAGAAAAACTGGTGGTGTTGCCAGGTGTGGCGGCCACCAAGCAGGTGAGCATAACCCACCTCGTCCCTCCTCTCCAACACTGTGTCCACGTGTCTCGCTGCCTGTGTGTTTGTATGTCACATCCTCTTGCCTTTCTAGCACTTACTTAGAGAAGTTTGAGCGACTACACTCGCAATTTTCATTTGTAAAGGAAGGTGGAATGAAGTGCCGAAAGACGTTTGCTTTGCTTCTGGCACTGCTCTTCTGCACGTTGATTTTCTGTTTCACCTTCATGCAAAGTGAGACTAACACCCTTCAGAGGACAGACACTGTTCTCCGCTCCGCCAATTGTGGCTGAAGGGCAGCACTAGAAATGACTAACTAATTAATTTATTACGGCGGGGTTAATGGGACCGATTTCGCCTCATGTACAGGTAATGCCAACTGGATTGGTTGGCGCCAAAGGCACGGCCTCCGCAAAGCTGATTGGTGGAGCTCAGAGTCTGCTCAGCCACGTGGGACAAAATGTTTCTGCCGCAAAACTCCTTCAGGTAGGAGCTTTTGGCTCTCTCTTCCGCTGTCTCTACATCTTCCTCTCTTCATTACTCTTTTGACAAGACTTGTCCGGTTGTAGGACTTTACAAGCGACAGCTCAGGAGTGAACAGAGGCCTCACGCCCTACCAATGCGAGGTCCTCACCAACTGTCTGGAGACCGTGCAGGTTTACTTCCACGCTGGTGGCCGTGGCCTCAAACGCTCCTTCCTTCAACGCTCTCCTGAACTGCACAACCTACAGCAAGCGTTGGCCCTTTATTCGCAGACGACAGACGCTCTCCTCAAGGACTACGTCACAACCGAAGTCTTCATCATGGGTGCGCCTACCCTTGTAACTACTTGCCATGCCTACACAACAGTAATATTTTAAGCAGTACCAGCCAGTAGGGTGAATGGCCTAGCTACGTAACTCTGGTGAGAAAAGACAGCTAAAAAGGCACGCCTTGGCTACCGTACACAGTTATTCACATGTCTACCACTGCTTTACAGACACCATCTCACCCGATGATGCATGTGGATACCTCAACGCTCAAGTGGAGGTCTTCAAGCACCCTGGGACGGGGGAGTACAAAGTCATCGTCAAAGGCAAGAGCATTTTGTGCCGGCCATTCAGCGTACCAGTGCCTGCAGAGCGTTTCACGAAGGGTGATAGGATAAATGAAAGTAGAAGCACAAATGCACTCAAGGATAAATAAAAAAGCCATTCTTGTGGAGAACTGAGCGCCACGAATGTATGAAAACGTGGGAAGACCATGGAAAGTGTTTAGTGCTGGATGTGTGAATGATAATGAATGCTTGAAGAATCTTGGCTAGATTAATGCATTAGATCTTGCGAGAAGGTGTGTTTAAGAGGTGGATGGATGGGCGTACATGTAGTGGCGGTTTTTCGGCTAATGATTGGAAGAAAATTTGCGTCTTTCCACAGTTCTGTCCGCTTCTGACCTCGGCGGAGTGGTGGTGTCAGGACTCTTCCGTCCCTTCGTTGAAGTCTACCTCTTCGGACCACTTCTTGTGGACCGCAAACGACGCTTCACGACAAAGTCAAAATCGGGCACAATCTCACCACTTTTTAATGAAACTTTTGTCTAGTAGGTTTCTCTGCGTTATTCCTTCCCAATTGTTCTCATTCTTTCCTTGACAATCACAAGCTAGCATAGGTTGTTCGTTTAGGGACTGTTTGATACGGGGCACTGAGTGCTGATCACTTTGGCGATTACACGGATTTGTCTTCCATTAAGTGAACACGGCAGCCATAGGGAGTGCCTTAGTTGGCAAGATAATTATAGAACGGTGGGCTGAGAAGCTGTGATTTAGCTTATTGTAGCTGCCATCTAAAGGAAGAGTGTCCGTTAGTGTTCGCCTCTGTGATAAGAAAATGCCTCATTGACGGTGCAATTGCAGTTACCTTTCAAGCCGCACCGACCCCGAGTGGTATGAGCTGCAGTTCGTCGTGAAGGACTACTGCTTCGGTCGTAGTGATCGCCTTGTGGCGAGCAGTTTGCTGACACTGTCGCAGGCACTTGACTTGGGTGGCTCAGCTCCCGTACGTCTGCCACTGACGCGTAGACAGACGCAGTCAGAGGCCGGTTGGACTGTACTGCGCATCCTCTCGCAACGACTAACCACCGATGAAGTTGCACGGGAGTTTGTACGCGTCAAAACGGAATGCTGCTCGGTGGCCGCAACTCCCACCGTCACTCAGACTGAGTGATAGGCCATTTTTTATATTTATCCTCCTTCTCCCCTTCCCCTCCTCCTCCTCCTACACCTCCGTGGCCAAATCGCACTCCATATTGGAAGAAAGTTTGTACGCTCTGTATTATGCATTCTATCGCCGTTATGTATGATATCTCCTGGAAGATGTATACTTGATTCCCGTTTGAGTTAAGGGTAGTGTTATAAACTGGCTTGGTATTTGTTATAAAATGAGCTACCATGTGTTGTTTGACTGGGGTTGTGTCGGTGTGCCCCGATTCCCGTGGAGGGCCTTACCATATAATCAAACCATCAATTTCTCTTGGCCAACAGATGTGAATTTGTACAGAGGAAGGGGCTACATTCAGAGGTCCGCCCTCCTGATTGCAGAGGTTGCAGGAGGCTGGTCCCGAGTCCGGGTCACCTGGTGCAGCAGAATCGTGGTGACAGATTGGCCTGATAATTGGAGAATGCAAGACGATTTCCAATTAGTTGGCAAGG